>JAVKLA010000074.1:98569-120122 GCA_034782735.1 Sagittarius serpentarius | reverse complement strand
GCGCAGCCTCCTGTAAGGCTGGTAGCAGCGTTTCCCTCAGGGAAAGCTCCCCTATCCCCCGACCCCAGCCCTAGGGTGGCCCCACAGCCCCCTGCAAGGCTGGGAAGAGTGTTTCCCTCGGGGAGAGCCCCCTTGTCCCCCCCACCCCAGCCCTAGGGTGGCCCCCCAGCCTCCTGCAAGGCCAGGAGCGGCGTTTCCCTTGGAGAGAGCCCCCCCCCTTCACCGCAAGCTCTGGCTCTCTGCAGCCTCCTGCAAGGCTGGGAGGAGTGCTTCCCTCGGGTAAAGCCCCTCTCACCCCCAGCCCCGCTCTGCTCCAGGGGCAGCCTTTCCCTCCTTCCCGCCTTCTTTCTGCACCTCAGCCTATTCCAGGGTAGGAGAAACACTTCCAACGCCTTTTCCTAGTGCAGCTTTTTATGAGAAGAACCCCTTGTCTCCCCAGCCCTCCAGACCTGCCTGCGGGGTCTCGGCAGCCCTCCTCTGCTTCAGGAGGGGTAGGGGCATGCCTTGTGTTTGAAACAGGAATAAGGATACTTCTGTCTTCTCTGATAAGGTATGGTTGATACAGGGCCAGTGGTGGTACTGGTTAGGGTTTGGTGAGTAACATCAAATCTTACTTAACTTTTCCTTTTTACATTTTGTTTAGGAGGCTTGTTGTCCTCACGCCCTCAAGTTTTGCTCTAGGTGGAAAGGAGACCACTTTTAACCGGCCGTAAGGTTAGCGGTGGGCATGGACCAGTACCCCTTTGGCGACGAGAACGCGGTTCATTTGGAGATGCATCTCCCTGGATTTTCCGAAAGCCAGGGGCTGGTCTGTAGCGAGGCTCTCGACCACGAGTCGTGCTTAAATACAAAAGACGTGGTGTACGCGGGGCTGAGCAGCTTGGATGAGGTGCCCGGCCTTGCAGCCATGGATGTGGCCAGCCATGCTCTGGAGGCTGATTTAAACGTGCTCTCTCTGTACCCGGAGAAGGACTGCGACTCTGTTCAGCTCCTCGGTGAGCCTGACAGGCGGCCTTCGCTGCACGGTGAGCGTTCTCTGTTCTTTTGAAGGGTGTCTTGCGGATCGAAGCAGCCGGAGATGTTTAGTAGCTTTATGTAGGTGGCGGAGTCCATGACGTGGAAGGATCTTTGGGGCAAAGAGGTGGATACGTGTGGGGGGTTGTTTCTAATCAGTTTTAGGTTCTTGTAGTTTAAGCACTTTGAAAATGTTTCTTGTTGCCGTTTACCTGTAAAATGCATGCAGATTGATAAGGCTGTGGAAGACGGTAACAATTACAACGCCTCTCTTTCACAGGAATTTCACTTCTGTCCTATTTTCTTAAAATTATACCCTAGACAGGAATATGTTTGGTTTTTGGGTTTTTTCAAGAGTCCTCGCAACCTGCCCTCCAGCTGGAAATGGAAAATGCGAAGGCATTAAAATGATAAGAGTTGCTAAATATGTTGGAAACATCTATATTACTGGCTTTCCCTGAAGTGGAGAAGAGACATTCTGTTTAATTCTTTCCGCATTTCAAAGGCTCTGTGAAATGGATTAAGCAGAATGGGTTTTTTCTCGGTCTGCCTTCAGTAAAACTCTCTTCTGGAGGGAATGGATGGCTTAATTGCTAATGTATATAAAAGCAGGCCCTGTTTGGGTGGCTTGAAAACAAAGCAAGTGAAAATCCGTAACTAGCAGCACTAGAAGAAAATGAGACTTTCTGCTAACAATTGAGGCCTGCGTTTCTACTGATTTGCCAGTTAATAACAGCTCGTAACGGTTCATTCTGTGGGTGGGGAGCCTTGGCTTGTTTCCCAAAGTCCAATCCAGCGGGAAGGGCCTGGGTTATCACCTAGGCAAATTACTGTAGATGAAATACCTTGAACGAAGGCGTTTGGAGTTGTCCCGTTGCCTCCCTCTTTTCCCAAGCAAGAGGGGAAAATGGTAAAATTTGTTACAACAAGGGTCAAAATGGCAGAAACCCCACCTGTGTGAGGGTGGAATGTGGGTTTAGGTGTTTGTGGAGACCCCAGCAATAACGTAGCTCCGGAGCTGCAAATCAGTCACAAGAGGTGGAGCAGGTTTGTGGGAATTCCGTACTCGTTTTTTGGGTGCATATTCAGTTGTCAAAAACCCACGGGCCAGAGCCCTCCAATGGAAACGTTGTAAAAAGAGACATTTTGATTAGTACTGACGTGAAAAGCATGTCATCGCAAGAGCAACCTGAGGATATCGCTTTCTCCCTCCCTTCAGAGCCAGGGCTTTCCATGCTGACGGGACCGGAGGAGCCTGGAGGAGGAGGAGGAGGAGGAGGAGGCGGCGGCGGCGGCAGATCTGCAGGGAGGGGAAAGTGTTCCCTCGGCTCTCCTCGGACCTCGCTGTCGGGCTGCAGCCTCTGTGGGAAGGTGTTTGGCAGTGCCAGCGCTCTCAGCAAACACTGCCTGACTCACAGCCAGAAACGGGAACACGTCTGTACCATCTGCAGCAAGGCCTTTAAACGGTCGGACCACCTGTACGTAGGCAACGCGTAGGGTTTCCGCGGCCTTGTTTACCAAACGTGAAGAAGATGGGTTTCGGCAGTACTTTATTTTCCAGTCTCAGAAGTTACAGCGCTTGTTAGTCTTTGTCGTGTTTTCGGGCTAGCAGACGCTGTAAAGTTAGGTTACAAAACGACTTCCCTAGCAGATGCAAATTAGCTTTGAATTTTCCAGAGCGGGCTGGTGCAGGAAAAGCCCCAAAAGTGTGTCTCTGTCGAGCTGCAGAGAAATCTGTAATACTGAGCCCTACACTAGCAGCTACTCTTTTTTTTGTTTTGTTTTGGTTTTGTTTTTTTCCTGTCTGATAACTGGTGTGGGGGAAATCGTGTGGAAGGTGTTTGTTCTGGAGAGGCAACTTCTGATTTTTGGCAGCCGGTGCTCTATAAACTCTTGCAGAAGATTGCTTTTATCGCTACATTCGCTGCCTGGAATTTTATGCTTCCTGGTGCTGTAAAGCTTTTATTACTAATTCTGAAAAGCTCCCAAAACACCAGCAGGTTATTGTAGGTCTGGTTTTTGGGGGTGGTAGTCTGGGGTGAAGTAAAACACCCTTTTGCTCTGTGTCAGACCGGAGCAGTTGACCACAAACCTATTCTGTCCTAAAACGTGCCTTTAGGAAGGACTACAATCTTACCGTCGGTTTCCCGTTGGTTTTGGTAACGTGCCTGCCCAATTTTTTCTGTGTCTCTTACCAATTTTGACTCTGCCATTTTTGACTCTAAACCAAAAGCGAACTGTAACCAGCCTTTATCTTGTGCTGACTGGCATCGCTGTGCGCGCTGACAGGTAGAGCTGGGGTTCAGGTCCCTTTTGAACTGCGTTCTGATTTGCTTCGTCCTTGCTGAGTGTGTGTGGGGGTGCCCCGTAGGCTGGAGGGGTCGTGGATTTGGGGAGAATTTCAGAGAGTTTCTGGAGAGAAATGTCAGCGATGGCGATAAAGCAAGCGGGGGTTGTTCTGCGCCTCAGTGGGAAGAGCAGTTGGAGGGCACTTCAGTGAACCTCTTCTGAATAGAGGCCAAATTCCGCTTTGATTTATGTCCTGTGCAGCATCTCTGCCGTGAGCAGAACTGTACTAAATAAAAAGAGTGTGAGAGCTGCAGTAGCTTAGGTGCAAACTGACTTCCTTTTTCAGATGGAAGTGCTAATACGCAGTGTTTTCTTCTGTTGATCACCGCAGGAGCGGGCATATGTTGACGCATCAGAAAATAAAACCTTTCGTGTGCCCGGAACAAAACTGCAACAAGAGTTACTGTGATCACCGTTCGCTGCGCCGGCATTACGAACTGCAGCACAGCTTGTGCGGCTTGAAGGAGCCTCCTAAGAAAGGTGCCAGGGAGGAATCCCCGCTTCTTCCCGGTCCGTATATCCAAGGCAGCGGGAAATCGGTGGACAGACTGACTGCGTGCTCGGAGTCGGGCTCTTTGCCAGCCAAAAGAGACTTGCTGAGGTGCGTCGTGAACAGCTTTGCAAATCAGAAGCTTCCCTTGGCTGCCTTGCCCTCCGCAGAGCACGCGGGTGCTGCCTTGACAGATTCCTCCCCAGCCAGCCCGGCCTCTTGCCTTGCATCCCACAGCAGCGGACTGTCAGAGGCTGCGGGTGACATATCGAACGATTGCCGCTCGTGCCAAAAGAGTGCTGCTTCTTCCAACGTCTGTGCCGTAATAAATCCTGGCAGTGTCTCGGTGATTGTGCCGGGCGAGAACGTAGTTACCAACCTGACCAGCAGGTCTTTTATTTCAGAAGCCCAGCTCCCCTCGGAGCCCGTGGGGCTGCAGTGTTGTCCCAACAGCGCCCTGCCTCGTTTTCCTGTGTTCGGAGCGCAGAAGCCACCTGCAAACCAGTCGAGCAGTAACTTTCAGTGGATAAGAAATGAGGTGGTTTGTGCTAAACCCAAAAGGA
Source organism: Sagittarius serpentarius (assembly GCA_034782735.1). Lineage (NCBI taxonomy): Eukaryota > Metazoa > Chordata > Aves > Accipitriformes > Sagittariidae > Sagittarius > Sagittarius serpentarius. The sequence continues at coordinate 115,706 of JAVKLA010000074.1, read as the reverse complement.
ATAGCGTCTGCCTTGCTCCCAAGCCGCCTGTTGCAGCGCAGGGTGTTTCGGAGGGGTCAGCTGGACCTTCCCCCGCATTCTCAGACACGTACGAGCGTCCAGATGCTTTGCTTTTCCCCATTGTGCCTTTTAACGCCGAAGAGGACGCGCCGAGGGAGTCAGCCCTCGCTTGTTTTGAGGAGGCCTTTCAGTTGGCGAAAACCCACAACTCCCACCCGTGGGAGAACGCCGGGGAGTTGAGCTTCCCAGAGGTTCAGAAGTGCGGCGCGCTGCAGAGCGAGACCAGGCAGCTCTTCCCGAAAGCCCAGGAGCCTGCTGCGTGCCCAGAGCCGCTGCAGGTGCAGCAGCACTTCTTCCAGGTGATCGCCAAGTCTCAGCAAGTCCTGTCTCACCCTCCCGAGGCCAAGCACCTGGCAGCAAACCCCCTCCAAGCGGGGTTTCGGCAGCAGCTGTCCCCCTTGGCTCCCCAACTTCCACAGCTGACGGAGTACGAAGGGCCCTCCATGTACCTCCAAAATGCCGTCCCCCAGTTCCAGGGTGTTCAGTCAGATGGGGAGAAACAAGGACCGCAGCCAGCACCCCTGGAAGAATACCTGGGATTAAGAGACTCCTCTGTTCCTGGTCAGCTCCAGTATGCAGTGCCTGGAAGTGTGGTGGGAAGCCACACTTCTGGGATGTCAAATCAGCCGGAAAACAAGGCTTCCGCGTTTAAAAAAGAGAAGAGTAAAGACGGTAGCGTGGAGACGGGCGGGAAGCCGCCGGTGGGTGCTGCCCGGTCTTGGCGTCTGCCTGCTATCCGCAGGGAGAAGCTGCCGTTGGGGCTGAGCTGCGCGGCTCCCCCGAGTCAGGTGGCCATGGCATCCTTCTCGTCGGCTCCCGTGGCCGGCGGGACGCGCCGGCTGACCATTTTCAACAGGATTCAAGTACGTCGGCGTGCTCTTTCTTCCGGTTTAGCCGTCAGTTACTTGAGTTCGGAGCTCAGAGCCATTACTGTTTTCCTGTGCCCTTTTAAGTGCTTTTTATTAGTGTTGACGGCTCTAGATTCACCAATAACAGTACTTGGTGCTTACACGGCACTTTAAACATCCAGAGCGCTCTGAAAACACTAATTAATCCAGAGCCAAAGCTTTAGAAATAATTTAACAAGATCAAGTCTTGGGATGTTCAGTAACGTGATACGTAGTCTTTCGCCTGGCTTCTTGGTCGGGCTTGCGCACAGGCCAGTGATAATCCAGAGCTGCGAGCGCCTGAACGTTCAGCGAGCTCAGCGCCTGTGGGAGGGGAACGCCTTTCTCCAGTGGAAATAACCGGAGTCTCGTTGCCCGTGGGAGGGCAGGGAGATCGACCTAAACGAACTTTGTGCCTTTAGAGGTCAGTCTCTGGAGGTCAAAGTCAAAATAACATAGACGTGGAAGCTTGTGTTACGGATAAATGGGCTGCGGCTGTTTTGGGGACTTAATTTATCTCCAAAGTTTGGGGTTGGTTTAAGTGCTTTTTGGTTATTGGTTGCGTGTCAGGCTTACACGCATGTCTTGCCCTGTCCCGAGGGGGCTGCTGCTGCCTCGTGCATCGGGCCAAGGGGGCTGGCAGCCCTCAGGACAGGGACCTTCTAATGCCCTGAGGTTAAGCGTGTTCTGTGCTGCTCCTCTTTCCTTTCTGACTGCTTAAAAAAAGCTCTCGGTGCCCTGGGTGTTACTTCAGTGGTCAAGGTGAGAAATCTGGTGGCTCAGGGGAGTCTTAAATTTGCATTCCTCCTAACTCCCGGAGATTTTGGGGAGCTTGGATGATACATGGGGCACGACCGAATCCCCGTCCCGCTCCCGCGTCCCTGTTGTTGATCCGGCAGCGTGATGTTAGCAGGGCCGATGCCTGCGGCAGCCGGGGATATCGGGGTGATCCAGTCCTCTCCGCATCACTGGAGCTGGGCACGGGGCACGGGAACCACGCGTGGCCGAGGAATCGGAGGGTGGCCGCCCACGCATACAGCTTGTGATGGAAATAATGCAGTTTGGTAGCCGCGCTGCGTAAACGGGGATTCCTGTTTGCACGTGTGCTAACTGTGTGGACGCATGTATCCAAGTGTTACGGGGAGTATTTATTAAGGACTGTAAAGATTTATGGGATTGGTTAATGAGCCTTGCTTTGCTGTGCAAGTGCAAAGCGTTATTTTCATGGAGAAAACAGCTCAGATGTTCCGCTTCTTTTTTTTTTAAAGACAGACTGACTGTATTTTAAAGTTTTACCTGCAGGCAGAATAACATCTGCTTTTGGTTATCGTTTCTTTACCTGCAGGGTGGAAATATCTACAGCCTCACTAACGCAGCAAAGGAAGAAACCTTGCCAGCTGGGTGGTAAGCCGGTTGAGCTGAATTTGTTTTCTGGAGTGCCTTTTAGCACCTAGTCAGGCACATTTCCCTCGGGGCTGCGATTTAACGTAGCCTTTTCATTTGGCTAGCTTTAGATTGTGCTAATTAATAGGTGTTTAAATTAGAACCACAAGACTTTCAACCTGATTTCTAACTCGCAATCGTAAAAATTGTGCAGCGACTGAAGCGGGACAGGGAGGTAAATTGAGTGAAACGTTGAAGGCTGTTAAAGATGCACTAAGGAATGACCGGGCTTGGTTTTTTCACACTTTACAACAATAAAAGACCAAAAGTTCACCGTGGAAGTAAAGAAACGTGGGATAATGTTAAGGGATTCACCTCGTCGAAGGGTTTCCAGGTGACTGGAGGGGGGTACAGGCTTCACTCTCAATCTCGTTCCTGGTGTGTAGTCTGCCTGTGAAGAGTATTATTGCATTATAATCACGGAGGCTGGCCCGGAATTTAGGTTTTAAGTGATTAGCTAATTTTATGATTCATTATTTTTTAGAGTGAGCTTCTGACTCAGTTCTCTCTGCTGAAGAAAATTCACATACTTCCCTCTTCTTTGGTAATTGTCCCTTTCCTTTGGTGCAGGGACTGCACACTGTGGTATTTCCTCTGTAAGCAAATCGTGGCTCTGCCACCTTACTGCCCAGCCTAGATCGCTTGCCATTTACTAAACGAGAAGGCAAGCTGCTCCCTGGAAAAAGAGAGATTTTTATAATTCACATCTTTGTGAGCAGCAGTGAAGTCCCCACACAGCCGTGGAAGAGGGGCCTTGCCTGCAGTGTTGCTAACCGTCGCAGGTACTCTCTCTCGTTAAGAAAGAAGAATTTGCTGATTCTTCGGCAAAAAATGAAAGTCGTGGCGCGTGGTGAGCCACGTGAAAACAATTACCTGCTCCAGCCGGCCTTGGTGGTCTGCCCGGTCCTCCGTTTCCGTGTCGGAAGAGGTTCTGAGGATTAGGCGGGGTATAGGGTCGGTGCGGCAGTAAGTACGGTGCGCTGGGAAGCTTTAGCTTCATTTGCTGTCTCCGTCATGTGGATAGAGAAATTGATCTGCAGGACTTCCGACGTCACCTTTCCCAAACGCTGAATTCACAAGGGGGAGTTAGCCACAAATGATACATTCCCCCCCACCCCCCCATTCACAAAATTGGCTCTTTCAGAAATTCCACGGTGTATGACATGCACGGCACTGAAAGAAAACGCTTCTGGAGTTTTTAATGCAGGTCATTCTCTTTTGGTGTCACACTTAAAAAGGCATGTATTTAACTCTGAAAGTAGTATTTGTACGTATCTGTTAATAGGTACAATTCATGTAGCTGCTCAGAAGAGAAGGTATCTTAACTGCATCTCTTCTTTAAAGCTGTATCTTTATAATGCTGGTGATTGATGCCCCACTGGGGATTTTTCTCTAGTTAACATCTTTTGCTGCTAAATGAGCTGCAGAGATTTCCCAACTAGACATGAAATGAGCTCTACGGCAGGAAACGCGAGCGTGGATTTAATGTTGATAGTGATTAAATTAATTTTTTTTAAAAGTGGTTCAACTTTATAATGTTAATTTTCCATCCCTTTTTATCTCGATTTTTCACTTAGCAGTAAGACCGGTGCTGCTTCTGCTGACGGCAGCAACTGTGAAAGCAGCTTTCTCCGCAAGAACTGCGGTCAGCCGTTCTATACCGAGAACAGTCTGGAGAGCCGCGGGTGTTTTCGTGGTGAGCGATGGCATTCACCACAAAGGAAGGAGGAACAGCAGGTAAGGAGAAACGGGATCCTTCAGTGCTGCTTATTTAAGAGGAATTTGAATTAAGGTCGTGAGGATTCTTTAAAACCTACCTGTAGTGTTTGGAGCCAAAAGCTGTGGAGCAACTGAACCTTTGTCCTGAAAATTCAGATGACTGTAAGAGTGGGATCCAGAATCATGGTGCCATTGAAGCCCTTTGGGTGGGTGTTACGTAGTGGACGTTCTCGAATAATTGTGCTATCTGGAAAGCTGCTGCTATTTCCAGCAACGTTTCCTACTCTACAGCTGTGAAGCGTGAGTGAAAAATGTAAGCCTGACTGTTCTAGCTGGTAGCGTGAACTTGGGAGCTCAGTTTTGTAAAAATAAGAATGCAGAATTGGTGCGATAAGGATTCCTGTTCTGGGCTCTCGCTGAATTATGTTGTGCTTGGAGAAACTTACTCGGTGTCGTAGCTCTTACTATCATCATTTCATGTACCGGAGAAACAGGTCAGAAGTGACTCGAAAGAATAGTTTGCAAGGTGCTTTGACGTGCTCAGGTGGCCAATGCCAGAAGATACACCTCGTACCCTTGTTTGTGTTTGCGGTAAGGTGTGCGATGCAGGAAATGTGAATGCTCAGAAACTGTCACTCGAGGCAGCAGGAGATGGAAACTGTCCCTCAAAACCCGCGACGCCTTTAGAGGAGGTAACAGTGGCTCCCCTGGTGATTCCTGTCTCGGTACCGGTGACGGCTGCGAACTCGCAAGCAGAGACCGAGGTGGGTGGCGACTGCGTTCCTCAAACACTTTAGCGATTTAGCAAAAACCCCTCCGTTAGCCGACATTGCTGGAATCGCTTCCTTGAGCAACTGGTCACCAGTGTGTGAGTTTCACTGGCTTAGCCAGCAGCTTAGGATTACGGCTCCCTTACATCCCCCAAATTATATTCAAATAACGCTGCAGTAATGGACTTGGTGGTAATTACTGCAGTAACAGACTTGGTAAGGGTTCCAGGGTCCATCCGAGTAATTTCCTGGAAATATGTAACCCATTAATCACCTTGAGTTGCATGAAAGTAAAAGATGATGTGGGAAGTATCAGCAGTATGATGCAGGACAGACACTTGGCGTTCAGGCCTAGGAAAATACTTGGAATTTTACTAGGCAATTTAAACAATTTCAAGACAATTTCTCCAAGTGCAGAAAAACTTGCCGAGGGTTCTTTCCAACAGCTTTTGTCCTCGTGAGTGTGCCTGTCGGCGTCCCCAGAGCCATCTACACGAGTAAGGAGTAGAGCAGAGGGTCCTCTGACTGCACTCCGCACACGAGTTTTGGAATTTGGTGTTCATTACTGAGCTCGGAATAATAAGTCATGACACAGAGAGTCTAGCGGAAAACCAGATAAAAGTCCTGTGCAACTTCCAGCTTGCTTCTATATGTTTTCAAGCGCCTTGAACTTGTTGCACTTCTCTGCTGTGATAAACAGGGATTTGACGGTTTGTTTGGAATTGTTTGTCCAGGTTACTGGAAAGGAAAGCCCGGATGGGAAGGACCTCAAGGAAAGCTTGCACCAGAAAAAGAGGAGGAGGCAAATGCGGCTGAAATCACTTTTTATCCCACCTCCGCCAGCCCCTGAAGCCCAGCCGGGGGTGGGAGGGTGTTACCAGAGTAACCTTCGTTCGCCCGTGTTCCTGGTGGATCATCTGCTGAGAGACTTCTTCCAGGGCTCTCCTTACACGCCGCCTCCGATGCTCAGCCCCGTGCGGGAAGGATCAGGCCTCTATTTCAGCACTCTCTGCTCTTCCTCTGCTAGTGGTGATCCCAACCAGCTGTTCAGTGCTGTATTAGGTAATAAAATCCTAATGTCTGCACTCAACAGATAATGGAACTGGAAAGGAATCCAGCTGGCTGTCGTACAGACTACAGAAAGAGAAAATTGACATTTTCTCCAAGATAGGTTATAAATTCAGATGGTATCCACCTTCCTGTAGGATAAATTACTGCATCGTATGCAGGCCAGTGGAAGTACGGACATTTACATGTCGCAGTTTAAGTTACTCGTAAACTGATGACCTGATTTTATTGTACCAGTTCGTGGTAAAAATTGATCTTAATCTAAGTATTAAAAATACGTAGTGGTTAACACCTGTCGCAAAACTGCAGAAGATGCTACGGCGGGCACCTGCGTGTCAGAGGCAGCAGCCCAGTGAAAGCAGTTTTCCTCTGGGTTCAGCTTCTGCTCGATGGTTTGTCTTCTGCGGTTATTCAGAGGCCGTGGCCGAGTTCAGGAGTTGTGCTGACAAATATGGGCAGGCCCTGGCTCTGCTTGTGCCTTCCAAAGAAGGCTTTAAAAAACAGAAGTATGTGACTTCCACAACTGGAATAACAAAGTAGAAGAGGGGATGTCAACGGCCTGCCAGGGTTTTGCTCTGATACTGGCTTTCACTTATTAAAAAAAAATACAGATCTGCTTAATCCCTGTGTGGCTGACTTCTGACCCGTGGTCAGAGGCGGCTGTGAAGTCGTACCCGGATGGTCCTTCTCGAGAGCTTCCAAGTGAAAAAGTCAAGTGAGCAATTTCACTGACACGAGGGGAATTCCGAGAGAGTAGTTAGCGGTTTGCGGCGATGAGGATGTGAAGGAAGGCTAAAGGACAGTCTCGGCAGGATGGTTTTTACCTTGAGCATTTTTTTATATCTTTCAGGCAGAATGGACAGGGACTTTGGATTTTGTCTGATGAAGGACAACACCAAAATCAGCATTCAGCCGTGAGTTATGGCACAGCAACTAGATAGAATAACGACAAACATTCGGAAAATGGGTGATGAGGGAACAGCAGTGTAGGAGCCAGTGTGTGGTTGGTTCAAGCGCGTGGGCTGTACCGGCCTTCGAAGTTGACATTGACCCTCTCCCTCTCACGATCCTATTGCTTGGCCGATTCTCTCGCTGTCCTGCGTCGCTGGTGAGACTAATAGTGGGTTTTGGCCAGACGATAACACGTGCTGGCCAGAATGAAGTTGTAACAAAATGCCCAGTGCTGTCGCAGTGAAATTCTGGCTTCATTTGCAAGTGTGGCTGATGTCATAAGGGTGCCTGCCCCCTTCATTCTACACAGTGTTCAGACGTCCCTTTTGGTCCGTGGTCGCAGCCGTCCCTCTTCTTTACTGCTTGCCATGCCTCTCAAAGTGAACCTCACAAATTTTGTCAGGTTTTGAGGAAGGGAGAACAAACTTCCTTGATTGACTGGAGACGAAAGGATTCCAGGAGTGGCACGGTGATGCTGTTAGTGCTAAGTAGTGACTGTGAAAGTTGTTAGAGGAGGAGAGCCAGTAATGCTTTGCTGGGAAGTGTGTGTTGTATACGTACTGTATTTATTACAGCTGAGCCTTGCTCATCACGTATCCCCTCTTTCTAAGCGTGTGTGTGTCGATAAGCGTGTGTATCGATAGCACGGCGTGCTATCGTGAGGTGCCTGTTCACAACTTGCCTTCCTCCCCTCCTCTTTCTTACGACTTTAGACACATCAACATTGGAAGTCGATTTCAGGCAGAGGTACCAAACCTCCGGGATAGATCGCATTTGGAAAAGGATGAACAGGCCGCATCGTTGGTGTGGAAGCCCTGGGGAGATATCGCAACTAACCCGGAAACACAGGACAGAGGTTTCTTTAACGCTTTTCTTTCAAGGCTGCCCTCGAGATACTAGGGGTCCAAAAGTCCATGTTTCCACAGCAGCTTTTTGTACATTCAGGTTCACTTCCTTCTTTTCTTGACCACCTTCACAGGTGGTAGCATTAGAGGGAAGGAAATTGCTCTGTTCTGGCAGAACAGTGAACGAATAGCTGTTACGCTCTCAGTAGCATCTTCCATGCGAAATGGTCAGGGGCGTTTGTAGCTGTCCCACTTCCACCTGCAGCGACCTTGGAAGAGGGGAGATGTGTCTCTGGAGTTGCCGGTCCCAAAGCTCAGCGATACCTGGATAGTTGGGACATCTGACTTTTCCCTGTGCCTTTTTTTGGTCTCCAGTCTGTCTGTTGCACTTGTTCTGTTTTCCCTCTGTCCTGTATCGCGCCTTTTCTCCTTCCTTGACAGAAGCTGACTTTCTCTTGGTTTTCGTTGCATGTGTAGTAACAGACCTGCTCAACATGGCCTGCTCCAGCGTCATGCCGGGGGGCGGAACAAACCTAGAGCTAGCCTTGCATTGCCTGCATGAAGCAGAAGGCAACGTTCTGGTAAGAAGCAGCTACTGGGCCATAATTAGTAACGGACTAGGACAGCCTTTGTTATTGGCATGAGCTGGGAGTTGCTCTGAGTTTTCTATTCCACAGGCTGGAATCTGGTCTCTTTGCTAAACGTGCAGAGTTCTTGCGTGCTGCCTGTTGCCGCAGTCTGCGTTAACGTCCCTTGGGATTACAGACTCTGTCCTGGTGCACGAATAAGAGCTTGTTTTGTCTCTTGTAAATTATGTGGCGATTTGGAGAATGAGTCCTGCTACCCGGATTGCTAGGAGGGAAGGAATTGCCATATTAGATAAAACCTGAGGCCTGCTCTAGATGAACATCCTGTGCTTGACAACTGCAGCATCCCTAGGCACTCCTTGCTGGGCAGGCGCCTCCAGCCTGTTCCCGACTAAGCCCCGAGTGGGTCTGCTTTGCTCAGTGTCCTTTGAAGAAGGGATTTAACAACACTCAAATACAGCAGAGGACTCGGCGTATGCCGCGTCTCCACGAGGAGGCTCTACGAGCACGTCTGCTGTGGCAGGGACGAGCTGAAAATGACTCCAGCTGAGAGAAATCTTCTGGAGGTGGTGGCAGGTGGGGTCCCACAGCTTGGTCCCCAGAGGTCTCCTGAGGTTCTGTTTTCTTAAAACACTTTGGTGTGGATTGAGGAAAATATTTCCATAACCTTCAGTGGGCTGAGGTGATCCCAGAGTGCTCTTGCTAAGCGTTGAGCAGTACGAGCAAAATCTTCCGACAGTGGGCTGAGTCACTGAAGTAGCAAAAGAGCTGAAAGCAAGAATTTACCTTTTTGCTCCTTGTGGAGGGGGAATCTAACGTCTTTTCATGTGAAATCCTGCAGGAGGCTCTGGAGATGCTGCTTTTTGGGGGGCCTCAGAAGTCTGAATCCCATCCTCTGGCTAATTATCGTTACGCAGGTAAACTGGCAGTAGAGCTTGTTCCTTCAGCTGGAATGCTGACAGATACTGCAGTTCCCTTTCTGTATTCCGATTTAAAGAGTTTATTTAAAAAAAAAAAAAAAGTGTGAACAAACGATTCGTGTTCTTTGGGGCGGGGAAAGTACTAGCAAAGCCTTTCAGTTTTCAACTGTTTACGGTGCTTTTTTTACATGGGGAATGCCTTGTTCTTGTGTTTCAGCTTTAACTGCTTTAACGTGCGCTGCCCTGCAGTGACACCCAACGGGAGTAGCGCGCTGAAACGTGGCAATGCCAAATACTCGTTGCCGTACGCTCTTCCTTTCAGTTGTGCCCGCGCTTTACGCGGCAGGGCTTATCTGCAGTAATAACGACTATTGCTAACCAGTTCAGTGCTGTGTTTGGTAGTTGCTTTCGGAAGGAGGAGAGATGCCGATACGTGAATAATAAATTGTGCTGATTTCCATCAGGCTGTGAGTGATCTAATAATTTGCGTGTTGCTGTTTATTACTAGGTTCAGATACTTGGACGCCTCTCGAGAAGCAGTTGTTTAAAAAGGCTTTTTGTGTACACAAGAAGGATTTTTACCTGATACAGAAGAAGGTAAAGCCGTTAGACCGAGGTGGATCTAGGGCTGTTGGTGTTGCCAGTTTAAACCCAAAAAGCCGTATTTTGAATTGTGTGTTTGGAATCCTGGTCTCTGAAACCTATTGTTTGCTTCTTAATGCTAAAGAGAAACCGGTACAAGGCGTTCTTTGCCCTAATGTGTTATTGCAACAGAATATTTAGTATCTCTGGTACAAAATGCTGGAGATAGTAAAATAATAATTAAATGCCTGCGTGAAAGGTCGAGTTCTGCCCTTCCAGCACTTCTTAACAGCCTGTTCAGTAGAGGAAGGCTTGTTTTCTCTCTGATCCCACCCGAATGTATGCTGGAGCTTCCATGGCACGTCGCAGTGCGATAACCGGAGAGAACGGGGGAAAGAAGAACTGTGCTAGATGGATTTGTTGTATATCTGTGCCCAAAATGTTTTACTACAGTATTTCCATTATAGACTGCTTCTGTTTCTCTCACAATAGATTCGGACCAAGAACGTGTCCCAGTGTGTTGAATATTACTATATCTGGAAAAAAAAAATTGCATTTGATTACAGTCGAGCTCAAGGAACAGCAAAAAAGGTCAAGAGAGACAAGGATCAGGTGGAAGAGGCTGTAGAAAAGGTAGAAAAACTGCTGGGGATTTGTGCGAGATGCCGCTCCGCATGGGAAACATCTTCTGATGCTCTCTGAAAGGTGCAGCAGATGCTGCCCAGGGAGAGGTTTTGGTTTTATTCTGCTGCTGCTTTGATAAACTTACTCTGTAGAATAACTTTGAAACCACAAAGCAGTACTTTGTAGTTAGCACCATTACTAAAATGTGCTTTTGCTCGTTACAGGCAGTATTTGTTCTTAATGTGCTGGCACCCTTGCTGATTTAAATAAGATAATCCCCAATTGCTTACTAACGTTAATAATCCTGTTTGCATTAAACTTGTTGCTGGTGACTTTTGGGGATATTCTGTCACGTCCCAGTGCTCCATAAAGGAAACTGCTGGTGACGTGGCTCTGCACGGGGATTGCTGAAAGTTCCTTGCCAGGAACCAGGAATTTGGTTCCTGGAATTTTTTTTTTTTTTTTTGTGGTAGAAACTGGGTAACCACGTATCTTCAGTGCTTCCTGATTCTACACTGTAAACCTGTTGTATAGACTTTTGTGAAGGGCAGTGCTATTCCACTTACGGTAGTTTAAATCATAGCGTTTTTCTTTGAAGGCCTGTGTTTGCCCCCCATCCTCCCGGTGGAATTAAAGCTGGTTTTCTGGCTATTTAGTGCTCCGAGGAGTTCACCTGGGCAGGCTTGGGCTGATAGGTTTTTGTGCTGGCTGTAATGCATTCTAATTGCCTGGGCCAGTCAGAGATTTTTCAAGCTAGTTTTTGGTTTGGTTTTTTTTGGTTTTTTTTTTTTTTCCTTTAGCAGTCCACCTTTCTGAAGAGAAGGAAAAATTAATAAAGGCTCTCTGATTTACAGGCTGTTTGCAGCCCAAAGAAGAGGCGCTGTCATCCGCCTAAGGGAAGCGCGAAGATAAAGCAGAAGAGTTACAAAAAGATGTCCCATGGCACAGGCAGCCCGCCCTGCCATCTGAATGAGTCTCCCCATGGGGCTGGAAGCGCAGACCATCAGGGTGTATTTCCGTGCACAGTGTGTGAAAGGTAGCAGTTAATCTTTCTTCTAGAAACCTGCTGCTTTTGGCTAAACCAGATGGAAACTTCCAAAGCCCCCCAGGGGGCAGAGGGGGAGCGGAGCTAAGGGCACTTTGAGGATTACCCCTGCCCCTTGGCCGCCTTGCAGTTTTGTTTGACTTTCAGCCCAAACATCTGTCTTGTTTAGACACCAGTGCCCCCCGCAGCCAGCCAGGGGTACTGGCAGAACGAAGCAATGAAGCTGTGTCACACCACGCATCAAAATATACAGAAATTCACAAAAGTAGAAATAACAAAGCTTGGTTTAATGGTGTTTATCGAATTAAAAAAAAGGAATTAAAAAAAAATCCGTTTGTTTTCTAACTTGCAGGGTGTTTGACAAAGTAAAAGGTAGGAATGCTCATATGAAAAGCCATCGCCTGCAGAACCAGGTAGAGCCTCCTGTGAGGATTAAGTGGCCCTTGAAGCATTGCAAAAGTGAGGCAAAGATGGAAGAAACCCAGATGCTGACCTTCTCCAATGGTAACGGGGAAACTGTGATTTCGGAGTAGCAAAAAGGTTAGTTTTCTCGTTCAGAAAAACAGGTGAACCTTCTCTGGCATCTGGGCAGCGGCTGAGCTCTGAGGACGATGAAACAACACGAGGTCGCCCCCACTCTCATCTCATCCATCAGGAGCACAGCGGCAGTCACACCGAGGCTGAAAAACCACCTCGCCTTTTCCTACCCTGGAAAAGTGCTGGGCGAAGCTGCAGAGAACGTTTGCTAAAGACTTTCTGAAAGAAAAGCTGCAGCTTTGTGTGTCTGGTGTGGTTTGGTTTTTGGTTTTTTTTTTTTAAAAAACTTACTTCGGTTTTCTCAGCAGTTCGGGCCACGGCTGATGTTGAGTTTGACAGAAAGAAATGTGAAGGCATCAGGTACTCCTTCCTCGTGTCAACGCGGCAAAGATGTGTGCTACGTGAAGTATGCGTGCCTGGTGTTGAATTACAATTATGCGTGGTTGGGAAAATATGCGGTAGTTAATGACTGTAAAATAGCTGTTGCACAAATACTAGAAGCTTTTGACTTCTGCTTTTGTTTAAAGGAGTCCTTTGCCTCCATCTAAAAGAACAGTTGGATGCCCTTGGCCCTCGCTGTTTGCTCTCAGGTTTGGGGTTGTTAGAAAGAGACAGACTAGGGAAATCACTGAGAAATTGTCATCGTATTTAATACCTTGTTTTGCCATAAAGCGATAGTCATGCACAGCGTTTCGGATCTCGACTAAGCACTCTTCTGAGCCAAGTAAGGTGTGTTGGGTTTTTAAATGTGCTTTCTGCTTAGCTTATTACATTGGGTTCTTGAATAGGGGATGTAAAAGTTCTTGGACTGCTTTTGCTGGTTATGCTATAAATAATTAAATAATTAAAGCAAAGTTCGTTGCGCTTGGTCGGTGGTGCGAACACGGCATGCTACGCGTAGGTCGGTCTGGAAAGAAGAACCTGGGCGTGTGCTTGCACAGGCCCGCTCCCTGGGTCGGTGGACAGGGGGGTGTAAAGGTGGATCCTTGTTATTCCTAAAACTCCCTTGAAAGTTAAAGCTTGAGACCGCAAACCCGCTGAGGCCGGGGACTGCTCCAGGCTGTAACTCGCCACTGCGTCGAGGCTCCTTCGCTCTCTTTCTTGTCCAAACGCAAACGTTTCCTTCGTTCTGCTGTTGCAAAATAGAAGGTACTGGCTTTTGCCGCCCGGTTCCCGTAGGCTGAGGGACGGAGCGGGAGCTGCGTGCGATGTGGTGGTGTTCCCTTGCTCAGGCGCTGCAGCGATTGACGTGGCAGGAGAATCGGGGTGGCTAAACGTGTTTGGTCTGCTGTGAGTCGTCTCGGTTATCTAGCGGAATCAGTGTTAGCCTTTCGTAATATTTAAGGCACCATAGCCAGTTGTGTATTGTTGCACTGATTTGTGTTTATTTGCATAAATAACACTGCCTTGCTAAACTGCATTTGGTAGTGAAAACTGAGGGTTTGACTCGTTCAGTGAATGAAATATAAATAAGGGGTCTTGGCTCCACTGTCGTTATGCTAGGAGGGATAAAAGGCGCTTTTTTTGTTGCTGTTGTTGCCAGGCCACAAGATTTTCATGGCTTTGGTTAATTCTCGCTAGGCCGAGTATTCCTGTCCAGTGCAAACAAAACTGTATTTCGGTTCCATTTGCTCTTGAAAGGACCACTCTTCAGGTCTGCGCCTCGATAAAACTTCTTTAGCCACAGCAGAAGGAGGCTTTGCAGAGTGGGTGCAAATGTTATCCTTTTGCTTCTCATAACTTGTATTTTTAAAAAAACAAAAGTGAAAGAAACTTTTTTTTTTTTTAATCTAGCCCTTATGATTCCAAAGGGAAACCAGCTACCTTCCGAAAACGAAGAGAGGCCTTTCAGTAACGTTCATTCATGTCAGCGGCAGCCCCGCTGTGAGGGCTGAAAGTTTTAGCAGTAACGCAACAGGAAAAAAAGCTGCAAAGCTGGAAGCAGGGGGGGCTGTTTCCTTTTTTTTTTTAAAAAAAAACAAAACAAAAACAAAAACAAAAAAAGTGGGATGTTGCAGCACTGAGCGATCTTAATTATGCAGGTACATAAGGTACTGACCTCTGCTTGCTACAATTACAGCTGGTTAGCATACCCCAGAGGAAAATCCAGAGGTGTGTTCAAGTTAAAGCTGATGTACCTGACAGGTTTTTTCACACCCTTCGCTGCAGGACATCCCAGAACACACTGTCTCCGGTGCCATTTGCTCCACAGAGCCAAAACATCCTCTGGGCTACCCTCCGCTTGCAGGTATTGAAAAACGGCCCCCTGTGGTCAAGTAACGTGGTGTTTGTGGGTGAATTGATAGCGTTGGCACACCCGTGTCTTGTATCTGCGTGGGACAGCAAGGTCACCAGGCCTTGTATTTGTGCGGGCTGCTCGGCACCTGTCCAAACCTGTTCGTAACTCCCAGCTTGCCTGCAGTCAGGCGCTGTTTACACCTGAAAAACGCTTGGGCACGGACTGGGCCTGAGTTTAGAGAGCTTGAGGATGCGCTCGGGGCTTTAGGCCCAGCCCAGGTTCTCGGCCGTGCGCCCTGGGTGGGTCCGACATGGGTAGGGATGAGCGGAGGTCTTGAGCAGAGCGCAAATGGGGGATAAAAAGAGGAATAAAAGAGAGCCTGAGGAATAAAGCTGGGACTGCAGGCTCCGCGGTGGATGAGAAAGCGAGTGCTGGAAGGCGGCGTGTTCACACCTCCTCCTAAGCTCGCTCTTTGCTGTGGTGGTTGCCAAAGCGATGACAAAAACGCGTAGGCAGGAGTTTGGAAAAATACTCGGTGCTGGCTGCTGCTGCCGTGGACTGGTAACTGCGGTGGGGCTGTTGGGCCGGCGTCTGAAAGCCCCATGGGTCAATTAAGCACCCGCTGACTTGTGGAAGGGCTCCGCGTGCCCGCCTCCACGAATGTTAGTGCAGAGTTCTGTTCTGAGTCTCGTTACTGTTTCTCATCGATTCTAAAAAGTCAAAATTTTGATGCAGGAACAGAATTTGGTCCAGGTTCTCCGGCGCCAGGACGGCTCGCCGATGCTCCAGCATGCTTTCGCTGGCGGCGAAGGCCTGGTCGGGCAGCACGGCGGTCGCTGGGACGGCGAGGTACTGCCGGCTCAGCCGCGCCACGGCCGGGAAGCGGTGCTCGTTGTTCTTCCACCAGTCCAGCGGGTTGGTGCTGCGCTTGCAGAGAGGCTCCACGATGTAGTTTTCCAGTTGCTGGTGGATCTCGGGCATGCTCTCTGTCGGGTCCTTCCCCAAAAGGATGTCGTACATGCTCTGCGACGGGGTGCTCGAGCATCTGTCCTTGTGAGCAGACAGCTGGCTGCCTGCATCTCCGCCCTCGGCTTTGTAATCCGAGTTTGGCATCCAAAACTGGGCAGCAGATGGGGACTGGTGATTGAAAACCTGCGACAGCATGTTCTTGACTCTCTTGTGCAGCTCGCTTCTCAGGCTGGGGCTGAGAAACCTCATCTCCTTGAAGCGCGGGTCCAAAAAAGAGGCAATAACCGCTGGACTTTCTAGCACTTTCTCATCTTCCGATAACCCCCAGCGCTGCGTCAGCTCTGACCTGATGTTGCCTACTACCGTCTTGATGACGGCGCCAGCCTCTTCCGACTGCTGTCCGATGGCGGCCACGATCCCGTGGATGCAAGGCATCAGAGACGATACGGACACGTTCTGCTCCTCGCGCAGGAAGGAAGTCGCGATCTTGATGGTCCTCATGACCGGTACCAGGTCCTGCAGGAGCTTCCACTGGTGGTCGGCCAAGTTCTGGACAGCCGCCGGGCCCTTGGGGTGTTCCTCCAGCACGGACATGATGGCCCACTTCAGGTCTAAGAGACTCTCGCACATTTCGATGGTGGTTATCCAGCGGGAGCCCACGTCCATCACCAGCTTCAGCTTGGTTTTATTGATGGCTTCTAGCTTGCTGTTTAAGGAGCAGGTGGCTTTTGCGTCCTGCTGAAAGTAGCTGACGATGCCCCGGGCGGTGCTCAGGGCTTCTTGTACCTGCTCGACTTCCAGCCCGGCTTTGATGCAGAGGTGAAGGGTGCGAGCGGCGCAGCACAGGCTGCTCCAGCCGTAGGCGTTCTTCAGCTGCTGCGAGTTCGCCGCCGTGCTCTGCGGGCTGTCGTGCATGACGCAGAAGACGGATTTGCTGGACAGCCCGAATTCGGAGAGGACGGCGTACAGCTTCTCCCCTAAATCGCCCTCCGCTTTGTCTTCGTGCGCTTGCTGCGTCTCCATGACGCACCGCGCCCGCCGCCACTCCCCGTCGATGAAGTTGGCCGTGACGGTCAGGTAGGTCTGGCTGAGCTGGGAAACCCAGAACTCCACGCAGACCACGATGGCCTGGGCCGTCTGCAAGTAGCGCTCCAGGTGCTGCTTGACCACGTTGTACCTGTGCCACAGCATGCTGGAGAGCTGCACGGGCGACGGGAGGGTAAAACTCGGCTCCAGGTACCCGATGAGGAGCCCAAACCCTTTGTCCTTCACCACGGAGAGAGGGTGCAGGTCGCGGAAGATCATCTCCAGCACCAGCTCCAGGATCACGTCGGTCCTGGGTTCCGAACAGGACGCGGCGTGGTAGAGGCCGCTTTCCGGCGTCGTCTGCCGGGAGCGTTTCACGGCGCTTTCCTGAGCCGCGTAGTCGGATTCGGAAGTCTGGTCGTCCTTGAGCTGGGAGAGCAAGGTGTCGCGGATGCTGTGCTTCCTCACCAGGTGCTCCCGCATGGTGGTGGTGCTGTTGTGGAAGGAGAGCTGCTTCCTGCAGACGTTGCACTCCACGTAGGCGTCTCCCAGCTTGGTGTAATAGTTCCACACCTTGGACTTGCGACGGTCGACGTAGAGCGCGGTGCCGGCGCCGTCCTGACCCCCGCCTTTCTCCCTCTTCCTCCTGGACGATGGCCCGAGGTTGTTTGCTGCCATGTTGTAGGTGTTGAAGACCATCGAGATTTCCTCTGAGGAGACAAACGCAACACAACGTCGCCTCACATTTTAATTTAAACCTGCCTTTGGATCTTTAGCCCCGTGCCTTATCCTAAACCAGAGGCCACCGTCGGTGGGAAGCCTCACGGTGGCTGCCACGTACCGTGTTCACATGCTGCTGGGTTTT
>JAVKLA010000073.1:45681618-45701031 GCA_034782735.1 Sagittarius serpentarius | reverse complement strand
TGTCCCTGCCCACGGCAGGGGGGTTGGACTAGATGATCTTTGAAGGTCTCTTCCAGCCAAACCATTCTATGATTCTAAGGCCACTGTATACCTTTTATTTTTAACAGCTTGGGTTTTTTGTTGAATGCTAATATCTTGGTCTGATTTATAAGATGACAGTAAATTTTGCATATTAATCATACACTAAGTAAAAGTATTTCCTTTTACATTTTGCCTTTTCATTTAATTATTAGTATTCGCTGTTTACTATACGGCTCATACTGTCTAAATTAAAAACTGAGATGTCTATAATCACATAATCTGACTTTCCGTAGAATACAGTCCACAGGATTTCAATGAATTTCTTCTTTTTTAATGCAGATAATCTTTCAGAAATACATCCTCCTTTGATTTAAAATTTGCCAGTAACTGAGAAGCTATTTTGTTCCAATAAAGCATCTCTTTCTTTGTTAAAATATATGCTTTAAATTCTAAAATGAATTTGCCTAACTTCAATTTCCAGATGTTGCACTTTGTCACACCTTTATCCTCCAGCAAGATTATGATTCTGATTCGTGTACAGTTATCTCCAGACAGACAGACAGACAGACAGACGTGCCTTGAAAGCCTTGCCCTCTCCATACATGCATGTTCTCCACCTGTTTATCCTATCAAATACTTAGCTTGTGAAGTCTATTCAAATAGGTGACACCTTTATTTGGAAAGTCCAGCCTTCCCCGAGGACAGTTAAATCCATCACTGAGGTTTCTGAGGACTTCAGAATGACAAAACTTTTCCTCCATCTTTGCTCTGACCATCCATACATCCTCTTGTACCCCCTAGGAATATGAACTACTTGCTTGTCCTTGTTACCCTACTCTTCACAGCATGCAATGCCTGCTGTAGGCCTGACTTACCACAACTCTCGTGACCTGAACCCTGCCATATCTTTTACGGGAATCGTCTCAGCCCGGTTCTCTCCACCTCTTCCTACCTGTCCTGTCCTTAAGTCTGCTCCATTTCCTGCTGCCCTCCCTGCCCCTCCCCAACATTCCCATTACGGCGTTATCCCTCACTCTGGCTGGACATGGTGCCTTCCCAGCAGCAACAAGCCAATGCTGCCATTCAGAGATGTCTTGTCTGAGCTGATGTCCCCAGTAAAGTCCACCACCCCACAGGACAATCTCTAGATCCTTGCCAGCCCCAGTGAAGCACAGGTAAGTCATACGTCATCCAGGAGCTTCCCCTCCACTCGCAGCTCCCATGAAGCAATGCTGCCATCAGAGTCATCAGCATCAGATTTTGCAGGATTAAATGTGTTGGAGATGTAAAGTCTCAGTTTCCGCTTTTGCTGTTATACAAAGAGAGAAAAGAAAAGTACACATCCAGTTTAAGTCCAAGACCTGAGGAAGCCACAGGAAAGGTGACAGTTACATGGTTAGTAGAGAACCTGCATGTTTAGTACAGTTGCACCAGGTCATACTAGAATTTAAGATTTTAAGAAAATACACTGAAGATCTGAATCTGAAACTTCCTTTCAAAAACTACTGGCCATACAAACATGCTAAGATCCACTGTAAGTGCAGAAAGGCAGGAGGTAGCAGGGCCAAGCCCATGAGGCTATACATCCTGTACTTCTGGATTAGATAGCTGAGAAATCATTGTAAGAAAAGGACAATATGATGCCCTTCCTGTCTAGATCCTAGCTAGATTGCTAAGACTCAGCTGCAAACCTCTTGCTACATGAATGTCTTTCATAGTTGCATCAGTTCTGATTTGTAAATGGCAGTCACAAATACAGCTAACGCTGCAAGTTACAAGCCGGGCCCATGCTCTGCCCATCTTCATTCTACCACCATGCAGAGCCTGGTAATAGTCCTCTTACAGACACACACCCAAATACCCACCCACCCACCCCCACACCCCCTCAACTTCCCTCTTTAACTGCCTTTCACCCTGATCAAACATGTTGCAGCTCCAACTTGCTGTGAGACCTGAGTGGAGGAAGGCACTGTGTGTCATCCCTAACCCAGGTGCTCAAGTCTGTGAGAGATACAATCGTGCCTACCTGTTGTCATTTTTACAAGCTATCTAAGGTTTCCCAATCACTGTACTGGCTTACGGCTATGTTATTTCTCAGTGCCCTTCTCTCCCATTCACTGTGTGGAAAACCTGGTCATTCACTCTGATGCATGGATTCCAGAAAAGATATTGCCAAAAATTTCTTTGGGACTCTAATCTCAAATATCCGTTTATAATAAAATGACAATAGGCTGCAGCTGTCAAGTTAATGCAGTCAAAACAGCCTTCACATAACATAAGAAAGGAGTAGTCTTGTACAGCTTTCACACTCATACACATACAGATACAGGAGAGAAGTTATATAAACATCAGGTCAGGAAACTAAAATCTAATATGGCATAGAGGAATGTGGGAGGCAGAGATGTATGGCTGAAGAGGAACAAGAAACTGACCACATTTTGCCAAATCTAGAGAAGACAGTGACAGAAAAGTATGATGGAAATGGAGTGTCAATAGTATGCACTGACAGGGAACAGGATTTTGAAAAGTGTCGAGACTCCAGAAAATGACAGGTTGTCACAGATAAGAACAGGCAGATAGGTCGAAAAAATATTCCTGGAAATCCATATTCTTTCTCCACCCTTTGCGACAGGATTTCTGTTGCTAAAGTGCTCCCTCATTATATAATTTTTTTTTTAATGCCCCAGAATCTTTATTTGTTGCGAAGGACTTGTGAAGGACTTCACATTTCTAAATTCACAAATCTTCAAGTTAACTTGCACATTTTATGCACTGTTCCTAAATTTTATCCCCACCTGAATTATTTGCAAAACTGTATCTACATACGTAAGCAGCTTTTTTCTTAATAGTTCCTCCTAGATACTCCGCTGATATTTCAGATTTATATCACTGATTCCATTTTCTCTTCTTTTGATTTCCAAAGACATTATCTCTACTCTCCCTTTTACCCTGGAAACTCCTTCTCTCCTCATATCCCCCCATATCCAGATAGGAACTGTGCCTGTTTCCTTCTAAGTCTGACATTTCATCACTAAGACCATCCTCTGCACTAACATCCTTATTCAAATCCGAGTATTTTAGATGTCCTCCTTTCTCCTAGCTTTCAGGCTCAAGCTGCCTTGTACAGTCCACCTAAAATCAAGTTAGTAACAACACCTAACTCCACTGTGAAACACAAAATACCTCTCCTTGGTATTTTCCACTGTTTCCCTTTGCTAACCCCTTATCATTTTTCTTTCACGTCATGCACAAGCCAGATGCAGCTTACATTTCAGAACTGGTCTCTTGCTGGGTTCCCTCTACTTTCCCTGCTCTGCCGAAGTCGGAGTCTGCATATAATTTGTTTGTTTCTCCCACGTCTCTCTCTTCAATTTACAGTTTTCTTCTACACGAATTCTCTTTCTCAAATTTAATCCTTTCCTCATTGTGATCCCTATAAATCAGCCCACTTCTTCCACATTGTCAGCAGAAAGGAACTTAGAATACTTATGAATAAAAATCCTAAGTAGTAACTACCTCTTAAAGTTATCTTTTGCCCTATTTTCTGCTTATCTTGATTTTAGATCGAAAACCATTTAGCCTTTGACTCCATGTTACAGACACTACTGACAACCCGTAAGTACTGTGGAATGTTGAGCCTTTAGTCTCTGCCAAGCAAAGACATGCTGTCCAACAAGCAAAATGTGTAACCTGCACCCTGAGGGTTGTCTTCAGATTTTGGCCCAAGAGGTCCTGCAAACTTACAACACTATTAAGGCAGTGATTATCTCCCAAATGCAACCACTGAAAGATCCTTGCTTCTGACTCATCAGGAAATCAGTCAAATAGGGCAACTGCACAGCTGCAAGAGGACCCCAACACCAAATGGGCTTTATCTAACAAAAATCTTTATTAGAACACAAAGCAGAATAAGGGAACATAAAGAAGAAAAACTCACATTTGCCCAGCAAAATGGAATTTAAGAAAAAAAAAAAAGTTTTGTAAACCAAATTTTCTCTGCTCATGTATCCCTGAAAATGGTTCATTTCTTCAGGCTTGCTCTTATTCCAGCAACTCTGTGATTTCCAGGATTGCAGAAAACTCTGTAGGGTCATTTCTGGGGAGACACAGAGAATTCTCTCTTTTTATTCCTTAAGATCCAACTGTGTTTGTGCTATTGCCTTCTCTCAGGAGACTCCAAATTTCTGCGTTTTCTTCCGGCTTCTTACTCAGTGGGGCAGTCCCTCATCCTTTTTGCCTCGCTGACTGACCTGCCCTGCGCTGCAGCTGGCACAGTCTCCCCCTCCCTCTGAGGGCTCTACCAGGCCAAGGGCACCTTAGGACATGACCAACACTAGCCTTCCTTTCTGCAGCTGAGCCACCCCCCTTTAAAATGAACCTACACAGCCAACTGCAAACAGGTGTCAGCCATCACAAGTGTCATAACCAGTAACTGTAGAACCTGACCTGCAAAGTGCAGCCAAATCTGCCAGAGACATACTAGTAAGCAGTCTAAAAAAACTGTGAAAAAGGCATTTGGCCATGAACACTGCCTGAACAGCCAAACATGTCCTCCTCTGTACCGCACTGTACTGACCCAGAAACATTCGAGCCTCCACGACTACCTCTCTGAAGCTGCTGCCAACATCTCCACCTCTTGTTTGTTCCCTCATGAGCTGCTGCTCCATTTTTTCCTCCCCTCTGCCCTTCCCAGAATTCCTGCTACCACCTCTTCCTTACACGTCTCGTGTTGCCAGCACCGCTGGCTCCTCATAAAAGCTACCTGGGAACCGCTCTGCTCAAGACATCCTGGGAGGCTGGCTGTCTTATCTTCCAGTTCCAGGAACTAGACAATGGCACTTGAACTTGCCCTGCATACACTTATCACCAACTGTGGTAATACATACTTTGAGCAGTGGCATTTAAAGGAAATACACTTAGAAATCTCTAGCAAAACATCATAACCATAGCTCTACAAATGAACACTTTCTTTGGACAAGCAGGCGCCTTCTCCTCTACCGTGACTTTTCTCCCGTCAGCTGTGAGACACTACCATCTCACCTGATGAAGCAAGATCCTGGCAGAGATCCAAGAGTACAGTCTGAATCCCTCCTGAAGGGATCTACCCAATGAGTAACAACTTCAGCACTCACAGCTATACTGCTATCATAAGGATGTCCAGTCTTGGAAGATGGCAGCTCAGAGAGGATATAGATGGTCAAAACTGAGCTCAAGGAAGAACACCAAAACGGCGCTGGCTGGGGTTTTATAGCCTCTATACAGGCCATAAAGCCGCCTCGGCTGAAGACACACGCCCAAAATCACTGCACTCAGTTCACTCATCACTACTCCTTGGTTCCACAATAATGTCAAGTTAATATTCAGAAGGCTCTGAGAGTGAGGTATTCTTCCATCTCCAGATGAGCAACTCCAACTCATCCGGACAGGAAATGATACAACATCAGTTACATACAACTCGGTTACTTTGCAGCTTAAATACAGCAGCACAATGTACTTGGGCAAGAGGCCACTGCCCTTCAAGAGATTCTGCAAATTTCTTAGCGATGCACATTATAGCACAGGTCTAAAACCTATTCTCCTCTCTGTATGGTGGCTTCTCAGAGAACAGAAAAGCAACCAACCAAAACCTGCGGCCTTGTTTTTTACTGGTAGGATTCTCAGTAGCTTAGAGCAGAAACTACAGAGAAACTTAACAGCTCTAGGGCAAGAAGCATCACATTTCATGTCTCCAGACACACTGAAACTTTACCACCCAGAAAGACAAAGCTCAACAGGGGGGAACTTCATGAAGACTTCATCAACATTGGGAATCAAATAACCTCTTGTCCAAAAACCAATAAATGCTTAATCTGCTTATTCTCTAAGTGTAAGATACACATCTTTAACAGGCATCTTTGACTTGTCTTCAGCAAAATGAACTTGAGATAGCGGTCATATTAAAAAGAAAAGCCTTCCCCAAAAAGCACTGTATTTCACTTACAATTTCTCCTTGAGAAAAAGAAAAGGGATAAAGAAGCATATGTGACAGAAGATTGGTCACGTCAGCAATGAACTACTGCAAAGGTCTCAGCTACGACAGCAGCACAAATGGCAGGAAAGCTCATGTGGAATGAAACAGATCTAAATAGGAGGCTGACAGGAATGCTGGAGCAGCAGAACTACAGCTTTTTCTCCAAGTTCTTCAATGTCATCCTCATACAAATCAATATAGCTTTAAGTTGAAGTAAATGGGTGAAATACTGGAAATCCATCACATCCTTCCAAAAACTACCTCTGGTTTATAGTGCTACATTTTTTTTCCGTTACGTTACCACTAAATCCCTAAAAAGTCAAATCAGAAACTAAGCATCTGAAGTTACCATGATCTGTGTGATATCCCCAAGACAAATCTCCATCGACTGCTGAAGTTAAAGTTTCCTTCAGTGAACTCTCAGGCAGGACCCAATACCGCCAGGACACTTCCAGGGAAGTTCTGCTTGGGATTTCAAACAAACTAAGCTATCAGCAGATAGACTATTGCTGACTGAATCAAGGAAATCTGGCTGCCAACCCTATGAACAGTATTGTGTTACAAGCTCTCTATGCACATCTTAAGGATGGGTTTCTGTATACCTCAACACAGCATAAAAACCTCATGCATAAAACGCAGTAAAGATTAAAATCTGTGTTTGTGTCTTCGTATACAGAGCTAACTGTTTCATGGTCTCACAAAAACTTTTTAGGAAGCAAAAAGAACAGTGGAAGATAAAGTAGCATGGAGACTAGAAATCAGGAGACAAAAAGAACAATGACCACTAATAATAAGTGTTCAAGTCTGACCATTATAAAAGAATCAAATGAAAGAGAGAGTGTTCGTATCAGAACTGGAATATAGAGGTATCGCTCACCCGGAGTAGCAGCAGACAGATATGCCAAAATGTGCAGAAGAAACAAAATTAGTTGGTAACTCATGACAACAAAAGATGGACAAGAACTTAAAAATGCCCAACCCAAAGCAGGAAAATCAGTGACTTGGTAGAACATGCAAGTATTGTGAATACTATAAGGAACTACCCAATATTTACTGCGTTCAAAATTGCACCAATACATGAAAAACACCTGCAGACAGTCCCATAAAAACTTCAACAACAACAACAAAAAAAACAACTCCAAAAAAGTCAAACAAATGTTACAGAGGAATAAAATAGAGAACACTATGCACAATAGTCTATAAAATCAGTTATGGCAGCTTATTTGGCAGTTGTATACTACGCTCTCTCAGGAAGAGAATCAGGTGTATCCTGACAGGTGACAAGAATAGCTGGGTGCACTGAAAAATTCCTTCTCTACGGTGATTGGGAGGACTGAATTTTTACCTAAGAAAAGAGGACATTAAAGAATCTGAAAGACATATTTAAAATACGGGCTGATCTAAAGAAGGAGATTAGGTGTTTGCATTTTCCTTACCTCACAATGCAAAAAGCAGAACACATAAAATTATGCCACAAGACTATAAATTCAAACCTGATCAATGGAAGTATGCCATGTATGCTGTACAAAGCATGATGAAGCATAGATAACCCATAGAATTCATTGTCACAGAACACAGATTTAGAACTTGCAGGTTTTTAAGCAAGAAGAGGCTTTATTGTCCAATTCAATTTCCTGTGCAACACAGGCTCTAATCATTCATCGAACAGGGCAGCTCTTTTTAAAGGACACCCAGTGTTAACTTAAAGACCTGACATAATGAGAAATCTATTACATCTCTGATATCTTGTTCTAGTGGTCACAAATATGCACATTAATCAGTCTCAATTGGTCTATTTTTGAACTACCAGCTGTTGGAAGAAAGCCAAAAGCTCTTTAAGCAAAACAAAAAAAACCCCCAAACAAATAAAAAACCAGGGAGTGGCTATATTATGTACAGATCCCAGGAATACCCAGTCATATCAATATATGAGGATTTTAGAAGATGTCAGACCTTTCTGCGTCTTAATATAAACTGATCTCTGATTACTGGAATTTAGGTGGAACTGTCACCTACAGTTGGAAGGGCTTCTGGCACCTTCCTATGGAAGTGTTGAGCATTGGAACACATTACCCAGAGAGGTTGTGGTCTCCCACCTTGGAGATATTCAAGAGCCATCTGGACGTGGTCCCGGGCAACCAGCTCTAGGTGGCCCTACTCGAGCAGTGGCGTTGGACAAGATGACCTCCAGAGGTCCCTTCCAACCCCAACCAATATGTGATCCTGTTACTGGTCTCTATTAGTAAGGACATTGATCCACACCAGCCTCATAATTCCTGTTGCCACTGCATGTGGGAGAGGGAGGGTGATTATGCAAGATTGAACCATGTTGTCATCAAATACTTCAGCTAGTTTGTGATAAGAATGCACATGTACTTTGTCTGTTTGTGCCGAGCCTGAGGAACTTTTTGCCCAGTGGCTTGATTCAGTCCTTACTAGTCAAAAGCAGTGTAGTATGGTAAGGCTGTGGGCACAGTCTCTGACAGTGAGTAACTATCCAGACAACAAGCCAACCAGTAACGCAGTAACACACGTCGGTGTAATCCCACTGGCAACTCAGTCCTCTCAGTAATAACGTGTAAGAATTCCCACATCAGCCTAGAGAAGACAACTTGGGTACTCCTAGGTCCAAGCTCAGGGGTGTCCAAAAGGAGGTGGACTCACCTAAAGCCCACCGACTCTGAGGTGACTCTCAAAGACTGGGTAACTGCAGATCAATATACATGTTAAGGCTAAGGACAGTAAAACAACCACAAGCCATGACCCAACTCTCCGAATGTATAACCACAAACTAATCAGAGGATGTATCTGTTGCTGGACTGATGTCCTCACACTAGGGAAAATGTAAGCTATTTGGCTTTTTTTAATGTTGTAAATTTTATGGTTGATGATTAAAGATGAGAAAATTCCTAATAAAATTCCCTCAATAAATTGTTTTGTTTAAATTGAAATTACCATAAATTCTGTTTTGCCTTCAACATATTTCTGCTTTAAATGGTTTGTGCAGACATTACCCCTGAAGAGCTTTAAAATATCTTACCAAAACCACTGTAGTGCTTGATGGAGTACACCAATGGGCCCTAGAGTCACTGAGCTGGCAGGAACAGTAAGTCCAGGTCACAGGTCTGTATCATGTAATGCTTTTTCAGAACCCATGAAGATACAGTTTAAAAAATGAAATCTTTGTTTCTGCTCCTTGATTTGGAGGAATTTAGCTTCTCTGACAATTACAACCTCTTTCTAATTTCAAGCCTAACATTTGTTCAGTCACCTTTTCCCCATTTGTTCTTGTGCTGGCATTGTCCTTCAACCTAAATGTCGTTACTTTTCTTCGCCTCTACCAAAAAGGCAGCCACTCCCAGTTCCTCCCAATTTTTTTTGTGTTTGCATGCAAAAGCCAAGTGACATTCACAAGGTGAATCTTCCTTTCCCTAGGTTGTTGCAGAAGCTCTTTTTTCACGTGATTGTTCTAGTTTGAACTGTTCATTTTGAGCATCGATGACACTGTATTCCAGCTTTAACAGTCAGATGAGATGTCACCAGGGTCTTCTGCAGCAACACTACAACTTTTCTGTTGCTACAGGGAATTCTAGATACCGACCTATTGTAAGATTTTTTTCTCTCAGTCGCATCATATTAAGATTGTTATTATCAAAATAATAAACCTGACCTTTAATGATGTTTCAAATCAATTGGCAACTATTTTGTAGCAGAAATTCCTCCAATTAGTCCCAGCCAGCACCAAGACCAACATGACAATCACAGAAAAGGAAGTACACTGCCCATGTGCCGCAGACCTCAAAGTGCAGAGGGGAATCTACAACAGCTGAAAAGTGATAGAGCTGCCACACCTCTCAGTTACCTTAAATTTTCTTTAGTAATCCCCACCTCTTTCTCCATAATATCCCACAAAGAATGAATAAAATGTTTTGCTGAAGTTGGGATAAATGATACCTATCGCATTTGTTGATTGAAGTGAGTGCAGGTTTGATTCCGGGAGCTCAATGACAGTAGGGTTCAGAGTATGACACAAAAATCTCCACAAATTATTTGTTCTTCTGCCCCTAAGAATATCCCCTGGATGCCTGAGTTTAGAACTCAGTACACGGAAAAGATGAGAGTCTCTTAGAACGACAGAACTGCAGAGCTCACGTATGAGATGCTGCGGATGCAAGGCATACTGAGCAAAAAAACCCCAGTCTTGCCTGAGAGGGCAGGCGACCACGCAGAAACCTTAGCATTTCAGAAAAAATGCAATTCCCTTCTGCTGACAATCCGAGAGCAATTCCTCAGTCATCTTAAAACCTGAAAGTGGGGAAAGAATCTCACTTTACAAAACAAGGGAGAGACACTGCGACTGTATTCAGACGCTACTACTCTTTTTTAACCTAAAAATGGAGAACCTGGGAGTAGATTGTTTAGTCTGAGGAACTGCAACTACACACAGGTCTGGTAAACTCAATGTCCCACACCAGTTCGCTGTGAAAGAGTAACAGTCCCTGGATGAAGAGTCTCTGGTTTGGGTGGGACCAGACTGTTGTCTGTGGTGCTAGGCTTGGACTGGGCACCTTGCTTGTACCATGGGTCACTAGATGCCCTTCTTTCAGCCAGGTGACTGGTGAAAATCATCTCAGTCTTAAAATTATGTTCACGTCCACAACTGACTCGTTATCTCAGGCTTAGACAATGGAGAGAAACAGGCACTTTTCAGGGCATGATTTATCTATATTCTTTTAAATATCTACTTCTGTATGAGAAGAACTGTGACCTGAACTTCATTGCCTACGCTGACTAAATCTCTCGACTATAAAGGGAGCCCAGAGTAACTAGCTTATATATAAATAAATACAACGTAGACGTCTATACTTAGCCAAATAAATCCCACTCCCAAAGTCCACTGCGGCCCTAGCTGTCCACATTTTCAGTAATGCATTCTTCTTCAATGACATCTACTTGTCTGGAGTTGAGCCATATGGTTTCTGTTTCCTTCAGGCCATGGAGCTTGCTATATCTGTACCTCTGCCACACTGCAGTCAAACAGCCCTGTCTGCCTGGCTCCCTCTTAAAAAGTCCTTTCTGGATTTCTGAGCGCGTGAGCGGGTAGGTCTTCCATAAAGTCAGTGCAAGGACTCTTGCAACGAGTGGCATGCAGCAAACGCTGCTCTACGAACGACGAATACTGAGACTCTCGTGATAGATGTAGTCCAAGAACACAGAACTGACAAAAGAAGAGGAGAGAACACTAGTACCCCATAGGCAGAAAAAAGACAAGGCAGGATCCAGACTGGAAAAGCTGGCAGCTGAGAGGGGTCGCTGACAGTGGTAAAGAGAGCTGGCAGGTGGCGAAGGCTGTTTCCCCCCTTTCAACCCGCCTCACAACCCCAAGGTCTCCTTGCTTTCTGGGCAAACCCACAGCTGTCATCTGTTTCAACAGTGCGACTGTTCACAGAAGATCCAAGTAGGTTCAATAGGCCCAGCATATTTTATGCACTGTCCTCAATCAAAAGTGTTTGAAACATTTCCCCGTAAAATTTCTCCAGAGTAATTAGTCTTCAGACAGAAAAAAACAGCCTGAGCAACACTAGACTATAAACCTGTGGTTCCCAAAGACTGTTTCTAGCTACAACTCAATCACTGTGACCAATACGGTAACTGCAATTACAACTGATAATTTTGAGCGGTCCTGCCTATTCCCTACATATCATCACATACCTCAGACAAATTTAAATTTTTCCCAGGATTACAATCCCAGTTTGGGAACCACTATTTTAAGGCAAGCATTTCAAAATTACAAGAGCTTTGATAAGAGATGGAAATGCAGAGATAACTTTTATTGCTGTTACCAATGCTCCAACTATAATAAAATGAAAATACTTAACATCAGAAAAACCCAAATTTATCTAGACTTAGCTCTATTTTGACAGGTCTTGAATTTCACAGCTGCTACATGCTAAGTCTAGACATGAATTTGAAAAACATCTGTTTGATCATTCTTTAGATGTTAACTAGCTGAGTAACTGATATTTAACATGTGTTTACTGAGCCCTAAATGGAAACAAAATTTTCTGTCAACGGTTTCTGTAGAGTGTTGTGCCTCCTGTACTCTTCCCCATTACAGGCCCTGAATATCTCCATTGTACAGCTTAGAGCTAGAACCTCAGGTACTGGTCAATTCCCTAGTTAAAGGGATTGCCACAGAATAAACGTCTTCCTGCAGATTTATGAGTGAGAGTCTAAGTCTTCAACACGGCCAAGTTCCTGGCTGGTTTAAAATAATGGTGTTCTACCCACATTAAGAAGCTAAGACAAACTATCCCTTCTCAGAGTCCAATCTACTATATACAACACTTTTTGACTACAAACTTCTGATTTAATCCATCTACACTTTGGTTTCCTATCTATAAAATAGGTATGAATAGGTATGTTAATGGAACTTAATTTTTTCCATTTTTTTTTCTGTTTCATATATATCAACTGGAAAAACATCAGAGGTAAAAGCCTTCCACATCTTATCAGACGCCTGTACAGTGACAAGTAGAATGGAATCTTAATCTTAGTTGAGCTGATACGCGTTACGGTGGTACAGACAAGAATGACAGCCTTACTTAACAGTAGACATACAGCTACAAAAACGCTTCATACTACAGGATTTACTACATGAATAAGTATGAGCATTCAATACACTCACAAGAACTTAAATAAGACATGAAAAGAAATTCTTCACCATGTGAGTGGCCAAACATTGGAGCAGATTGCCTGAGAAGGCTGTGAAACCTCCATCCTTAGAGATTTTCAAAACTCAACAGGGCCTTGACAACCCTGTTTTGAGCAGGAGGTTGAACTAGATGACTTCCACAGTTTCCTCCTATCTAAACTTTTCCATGATTCAGTTGAATAGAGTCAGAAAACTTAGGAAAAGACCATTTCAGTAGGATATTATGAACAGTGAAGTGCTGGACTTGATCTAAGAGAAACTGCAGAAAATGTCATCCATTCTTTTCTTACGTGAATCATTCTTTTACAGACTATGTAAATGTGTACATTTTTGCAGGATCTGTAACAATTTTTCTGCAAGCAATTCTTCCCATTATATGTTCTGTTATTCCACAAGTTTAGCTTCTGACTGAATTCTAATAGGAAATGTAATACACCTCTTCAGACATGCTTCTAACCTCTTATTTTCTTCTTTTTAATCATTCTAATACAAAGTTCCAAAAACAGCGTTTATTTATCCAGAAGCTGTTATTCCCCTTATTAAAAGCTTTCAGAAGCTAGAGCTGGTAATATCCACAGAATTTTCTCCACCACTTTTCTACGCATGCTGCTCACCAGCTGCTTATTCTTAGGAGCTTTCTCTGACCTGTTTAAAAGTATCTCTGTTAACAGGACTTCTACTGGAAAGATCATTCCACCATTTAACACAAGGATTATTTTTTTTCCCCCTAGCTCAATCTACAAATTTTTCATGACATACCTTCATTGGCCTCTTCAGCGCTTCCTGAATATCCACACGCTTCCGCATAATGGTCTGGTCTAGTTTGCGTTCAAAGGCCAACAGATCCATGTAGGCCTGGGACTCAGGAACCAGCTCCCGGATCTGAGAAGGAAGCAAGGAATATCCAAGCACTGGAAGCAAGAATCTACTACGTTCCAGAGCAGTAATACTGACACCTTCCCAGCCCTTAGACTGATGTGCTCAGAAGGAGTTATCCCTAAGACAATAGCTCCCAATTAGCAGGGCAGGTCTCAGTGGCATGGTACAAGCGTACGACTGAAAAGCTGGAGCACAGAACTAAAGCTAATGAACTCTGGAACACCCCGGCTGGATTCACAAGGCCTGAATCATGGCTGCTTTTTTTCAAGTGAGGCTTAGCTACAAGCAGCCTGGAAGCCGCTCCTCTCGGCAATGCAAAGTACAGTAAATTTGTCCTGTTTAAACTAAAAAAGTGCTGGGTTGCTCTAGACTAAAAATAAAGGGGACATGTTCATGCTGTTTTTTTAAAAGCAAGTGTTACCCATCGTAAGTCAAAACTGCCATTTAGGAAGTCAGCCTTTGTCAACACGTCTTCCTGGCTGAGCTGAAACAGACCTTCACATCAAAGCTTCAACACGACCAGCTATGAGGTGTCAACTTATGATCTTGCCAACACATTAGCTAAACTACATTAGTTCTATTAACAAACTCCCTTTTTATTTTCCCTTTTCCAGAGAAGTCAGCAGAGGAGGTGATACGAAGTACGTTAGGAGGAAGACCAAATGATCTGAGCTTAGAAATGGGCAAGTATACCCTTACACGAAAAAGTTGATTCTTAATTGGGAATAACTCATGCAGGCAAACCATAAAAGAAAGAACTGTAAGTAATTATAATAAATCTACTGGACTGTGTGGTCTATTTCTACGATATTCACTCTAGCTTTCACCTATATAACTAGAATATTTAACTGTTAGAATACTTCTATTCTACAGGAATTAAAAGCTAGTTGGTATTCCTGTTTTGCTTTAGAACCAGAAGTCTACATTTTTAATTTGGTGTAAGACATAAATACCTACGTGAGACACACCAGACATACACCTGTTCACTATCTTCTGCAAGGACATAAGAACTATTGCACGAGGTCATCCCAACAGTTGTCTATCCTAGTATTGTGTCTCTGACAGCATTGGAAAGTTGTTGCCCTTTAGTACCTACAAGAGCCTGAGGCATGGCGTTCCAGAACCTCAGTAGGCAGTGGGTGAAGAAGTACCTCC
This sequence comes from Sagittarius serpentarius, assembly GCA_034782735.1. Taxonomy (NCBI): domain Eukaryota; kingdom Metazoa; phylum Chordata; class Aves; order Accipitriformes; family Sagittariidae; genus Sagittarius; species Sagittarius serpentarius. The sequence goes on along the minus strand of JAVKLA010000073.1, from coordinate 45,686,251 downwards.
TTTTGCTCATTTGAACATGCCATCTCTTAGCTTCATTTCATGCCATCATCTTGCATAGCTGGAGCAGCAGTGGGTAGGTGTTCCCTATGCACCTTCTCCATACTGCTCACACGTTTTACAGTTTTTTGTCATCCCTTTCTTAATATTTTTCTTTTCCAGCCTGAAGAGGAACAATTCCTCCCTTCTGCATTTAGACAGATTAAGACTATCAAATAAATGTCTCTTTCAACCTTATTTACTTGTCTGTTTGAGATGCTAGAACACCTGCTCTATTTACAGCAGGACTGACACTTTGGAGAAGCAGAAACCATGGAGCCAACACCTCTGTTCAGCTTTAGCTGAACCGCTGTATTTTTAACTGCTTGTATTCTTTCACAAAGTCTTAGTATCAGCAGAATAATAAAAGAACATGAACATTTTTAAGAGGAAAGCACGAAGAGCAAGCATTGCCCTGGAAACATCAAGGAGTTGCCAGACAGCTTGCAGAATAAAGACAGCTAGGCAATACTTCCTCCACACAGTGAATACCAATCTTTGGACCCAACAAAATACCCCAATGCTTTTATCCTGTCCCACATAGAAGAAAAGATTCTTCTGTTCCTTCCACACAGAGGAAATTAATCATGTTGTACTGCCGTCAGTTAAAAACTGGACCCAGAACATAGTTTCAGTCTTTTAACTCCCAAGTTTCAGCACAGTCAGTTCATGAACTCCTAGGCACATGTTGAAGCAGGGAGCTGACCTGCACAGCCCTTAAGACAAAGCACATACTACAGCTGTGATACAACTTTTCTAGCTGGTTCACAAGGTACTGGATCCAGGATCTATTACATTTCTACTAAGTTTGTAGAAACAGCAGTAATCTTCAATAAATATTTCTATTCCACACTTTTACATCTCTTACCACACGGAAGTAAAAGGGTATTTCCTATTCCATTCCTATAACCAAACTGGATGTTAAATATTATAAGATATTAAGAAAGCATAAACACTTTAAAATCACCCAGCAAAGCTAATACTGCATATAACTGCTTGAACTGCAAATGGCTGCAGGTTGGGAGAGTATCTGGGAGAAGAAGGGTACTTGCCTGTGTTTGTGCTCTTCTCTAGGTACGTGTTATGGTCACAGCGAAGATGGGATACTAGGCCAGATCAAAGGTCCACTCAGGCCAGTTCTGGCTGCTCTTAAGAGTCTTTTGCTTTCTCACACTACTATTTCAATAATCTTTTGGAGGCATGATAACGTTCCTGTTTCATACTCTCCCAATTTCCCCTCAAGAGTGAGAGGAAAATTAAAGGGGAGCCCCAGCAGTATCGCATCACAAAGAAGAATTTTCTTTGTTTCCTGTACATTTTAGCTCAAAAACATAAAGGTACTCTTACACTCCAAGGTACTCTTACACTCCAGCCAGTAGTACATAATTCGTTTTTCAGTTTTCTTCATAGGTAACTGAACCCCAGTTATCTTGGTGTTTATGTGATAAGGATTGGTGCAGCCTGCCTAATTCCTCCTTCATAGCTCCATGAAAGTCTCCTCTCTTCTTCTAGGAAAGTTCTAACTACAAATGTGTAAAGCATAGAGTATTGCAAGACCTGAATTCTCCATTCTGGCCTTCATCTATTTCAAGAAACTGCAAAAAGCACTTAGCAGCAGCATCTCACCATCTGAGGTTTTGAGGCATGTATGTTAAACCTTATCGTAGAATTAAACGGATAACTGGAACCGATTATTATTAACATTAGTTAAGATAGTGTCTTTCTAGAGGCTGGGGTTCTCTTTTTCCGACTGGGAAAATTCAAATGTTTCAAAATTTTAAAAGTTAGTAAGAACACATTATTAGTAAGTTATGCACTTCTATGCTTGATTTCCACGGATTCTTTTATCGATGGTGACAAAAGAATGGAAAAATTGTAAGAGTGGGGGCAGCGAGGACACTGTGCAGGGAATAGCATGCTGGGAGAGGCTCTCAACATTTACTTGTAAGAGCAGCACACTGTGGGGCCCCCCAACACGCGCCTGCAAACAAATACGCAAGGCTTGTGAAACAGAATCAGAAACCAGTGAACAGCTGCAACACTACAAGCTCTGGGATATGACAAACATCAAGGGATAGCTTCTGTGACTGGCACAGTACAACAGCTTGGAAGGCAACGGCAACCGGCTGCACACTAGGGAAGGCTTCATCTGAATGCTAAGACTTGCACTGCAACAGATGATATTGCGATGGGCATCTCCTACACACCACCCAGTCAAGAAGGAGACAAAGCCTTTCTTAGACATCTGGAGGAAGCCCCATGGTTGCAGGCCCTCATACTCATGGGGGAACTTTAACCGCCCGGACATCCGCTTTGAGGGCAGGAGCACTGGGCACAAGCACTACAGGAGATTCCTGGATTGGATTAATGGCCATGTCTTGACACAGGTGATCAACAAGACAACAAGGGGAGGTGCTCCGCTGGACCTGTTACTCACAAAGAAGGAAGAGCTGGTTGGGGATGTGAAGGTTACGGGCAGCCCTGGCTGCAGCAACCACGAGGTGACAAGAGTTTGTGATCCTGAGAGAAGCAAGCAAGACCTGGACTTCAGGAGAGCAGGTTTTGGCTTGTTCAGGGATCTGCCCAGGAGGATCCTGTGGGACAGTGGGGATCCCTGGAGGACAGAGGGGCTTGGGGAAGCTCGCTGAACTTCAAGAACAACCTCTTCAAAGCAAAGGGGAATGATCAGACCAATGTGCAGAAAGCTCAGCAGGCCTGGCAGGAGGCCAGCAGGGTTAAACAGGGAATTCCTGACTGGCCTCACATGCAAAGAGGGAGTGCACAGAGGTGTAAGCAGGGATGGTCTACCCAGCAGGAACAGCACAATGGTGCCTGAGCATGCAAGCATGAAATTAGGAAAGTCAAAGCTCAGCTGGAATTGAACCTAGCAATGGACATGACGGGCAACAAGAAAGCCTTCTGCAAGGGGATCCGCAGCAGAAGGAAGACTAAGGAAAACCCGGGTCTGCCGCTCATGCCAAAAGCCGTGGAGAAGGCCGTGGCACTCAGTGTTGTCTTTGCCTCCGTTTCTCCTGGTCAGTCCTGTCCTCAGGCCTCCCAGCCAGGTCCCCCCAGCCTACGTCAGAGTCAGGGGAGCACGGCTGTTCAGAGGGACCCTGACAGGCTGCAGAAACAGGACGGCAGCTCAACGTTGTAAAGTTCAACAAAGGCAAATACAGAGTTCTGGGAGAACTCCTGGGATAGAATGACGCCATGCAGCGGTACGGGTGGGCATCAACCGGCTAGAAAGCGGTTTTGCAGGAGAGGACCTGGGGGTCCTCATGGGCCACAAGCCGAGAATGAGTCCGAGGTAAGCCAGCCGTGACAAAGGTCAACTGCAAAATGGGCTGTACGAGCGTAAGTGTTGCCATCAAGTCAAGGGAAGAGGCTAGTCCTTGCCATGCCACACTTGTGAAACCGCCTCTAGGCTTCTGGGCACGGGACCACAAAGACGTGACATCCTGGAGTGAGGCCCGCAGAGGACCACCAGGACGTCTGGGGGCTGGAGCACGTGCCTGCCAAGAGAAGGTGCAAGAGCTGGGTTTGTCCAGCCTCGAGCAGAAAAGGGGAAAGGGAAATCCTGTTGGTGAGTGCAACTGCCGTATGGGATGGTGAAGAAAAGACAGAGCCGGACTCCTCTTGGAGGTGCACAACAATAGGATGAGAGGCAAGAGAAACTCACTGCAGCATGGGCAATGGACTCAGTATGAGGAACTTCTTTTAAAAAAAATCAAACAACACAAACCCACAACGGCACCAAAACGTTGGAACAGGCTGCCAAAAGGTGCTGTGGGATCTCCATCCTTGGTTGGAGGTATTCAGAACCCGACCGGACAAGGTCCTGGGCAACCTGATGTAATTTGAACGTGTTCTGTGAAACAGTTCATCTGCGTGACTTCCAAAGGTCCTTCTGATCCAAATTATTTGTGACTACTGAGGCTTAAACAGTTGTCTACCCAAATCATGGTTCTGCCAGATACTCAGTGAATCCATTGTGTGTCTGAGGACGAAGGGGTCACTTTCAGCCTATATGTTAGAGAGACTAAATTAAAGTTAATTTTTATTTTATTCTATGCGACCGTGAATACGTTATACGTACTACACGTATTGCAAGTAAAATGTACAAGTACTGTATTTAAATTATGAGCACACATGCAAACAAGGCTCCTCAGGAGAGTTACAAAGGAATCGATAGAATGCCAGCCTACCTATTATCCTCTAAGTGTATTTAAGGATATCGCCAAATCAAAAACTGTGGAGGACATTAACATTGCGCAAAAGTAAATGAGAACAGAGCAGCCATACAGCAGCAGGCACTCTCCATAAAGCTGGGCTACACAAGCAAACTTTTTTTTATACAGCCAGATGTAGCCCAGTAATGACATTCACCCCTCCAGAACAGTGGAAGGCTAACTAACCTTAACACCTCTGAAAACAAGAAATTAAGATCTACAGTTCATCTTTGTCCTTCCCTTACTTCAGACCTGGCACTAGCCACCAGAACTGGCTAATTTGTCGTTAACAAACAAACAAACAAACAAACAACTCACGGATAATCCACTTTTTTAAATCCTCAGTTCAAAACAGGTTTAACAGT
>JAVKLA010000073.1:45650135-45674954 GCA_034782735.1 Sagittarius serpentarius | reverse complement strand
TAGTCCAGCAATCCTTAGCACAGAGGGGAATCCCCAGTCGTCACTTCCCAACCCTCAAAAAGTCCTGTTCTAATTCATGGGGCTTCCTCCAGATGTCTAAGAAAGGCTTTGTCTCCTTCTTGATCAGACTGTCTGTAGCAGACAGCCACCATGCTGTCACCTGCATAACTTAATCTTTGTTTAAACTAAAGTTAGTAAAAAAAAAAAAACGCAACATACAGAAGAGTGTGCCCTTCAGATTGATGTTTCCTTCCAGGTGAAAGCTGGCTTTCATTAAAGGTCGCAGAAAAAAAAGAATAAATAGAATTTCAGGTAGGAAATAACAATTGGAGCTGCATTCTTCACTACCTGAGCAGGACAAGCAAAACAGTTTCAGCAATTTGCTTTTAAAAAAAAAAAATCATCAGACACTACTAAATAGAGATTTGGCAACTTCCTTAGAAGGAGGCTAGCCTGTATTTTCCATCTTTGAGAGAGGTAACAAAAGCCAAGACCTCTTGCTCCCCCAAGTCTGACAAGCTCAATTAGATCCTGAGCCAGTTTTTTTACTCCCTAGAGCAGATGCACACAATGTACACTTCAACAATAGTGTTCAGAAGCCAGCTTTTTTACTTTACAAGTGACAATGACTGAAGTCTGACTTACAGCTACTGGACAGTTTCGCTGCCAAGAAACTTTAGCCTATAGCTTCCTGAGAAAAGTGTCTCTACCATTGAGGCTTCTACGGTGGTTAAAGAAGGACAGCTAAGGGCTGACGCTCCTTAGAAATTTTAACTCTGTGCCACCTTGCAAGTCTTGATCCCTAAGAGACAGTGTTTCAGGGAGGATTTCTGACTGGCTGCCACAGAGCCAATAACACAGCCCAGTAACATGGCAAAAACAATTAAAGACTGTGTCATTCTGAATTTCATAGCCACATGCAGATACCATTCAAAAATGCAAAGATCCTGCAACACTACAAGCAACAGTTAAGCAAGTCTTTTGCCCGCCACTCACGGTAATCCGTTATGAGCACAGACTAACATGGGCAGATACAAGCAATACATACAAGCGCCTAAGCTCTACACTGCTTATATTTGAATGTTTAATTACATAAAAGAAGGTTATAGGTCACATCTATGAATTAGGATTATGAGGAATCCTTATGAGTTACTCTCAAAGTTCTAGTAAAAGCAATTCAGTAGCTCCTTTGTGTTCAGTGGCCGAGCAGCATCTATGACCCAGCCAAACCTCTGAGGCTTTACAATCCAAAGAACCAACTGGAGAGGTGACCACAGAGTCAATCAGCATGGAAAAGCATCAACTGTAGAGCAGGGAGTCTAATGGCATACGAAAGCAACATTTCTGGAGACTTCTGTTAGAGATGCTCTACGGAACAGCAGCTGGATCACACGTACCAGCCTGAAGGGATGTTGGGAGGTCTCTAGTCCAACTTCCTGCTCAAAGCAGGGTCAATGACGAGGTTATGTTGGGCTCTGAAAACTTCCAAGGGTGGAGATCCCAGAACCTCTCCGCGTTCCAATGCCCGACTGTCCTTAGTGAAAAAGGTTCTCCTTACATACAGGCAGCTCCTCCCATTTCAGCTATGCTCGCTGGCTCTCATTCTCCTGCCATGCTCCACTGGAAAGCCTGGCTCCATCTTCTTGACCATCCTCTCTTTGGAGCTGGCAAGCTGCTCTTCGGTCACCTCAGAGCCATCCTTCCCCCAGGCTAAACAAGGCCAGTTCTCCCAATCTCTCCTCATGTGCTGATCCAGCCCTCCAACCAACCTGACGACCCTCTGCTGAACTCAGTCCAGTTTGCCAATGTCTTTCTTGAACTAGGGGTCCCAAAACTGGGCACAGTGCTCTAGCTGTGAGCTAACAAGTACTGAGCTAATAGGGGTAATCAAGTCCGTCAGTCTCTTGGCTGTGTTCCTGGTTCATACAGCCCAGGATGCTGTTAGTCATCTTCGCTGCCAGGGCACACTTCTTGCTCACGCTCAGCTCACTGTCCAGCCACCAGGGCCTCCAGGGCCTTTCCAGCGGTGCTGCTCCCCAGCCAGGCAGCCCCAGCAAGAGCTTACTGCTCCGCACTTTCCCAAGGAAGAACTTTGCATTTGACCTTGTTGAATTTCATAAAGGTCCTGTCGGCTCATTCCTCCAGCCTGTCCACAAGCACATCGACTGGTTCCCCCTGTCCTGCCCGGTGATTTGGTGTCATCTGCTAATTTTATAAGCAAGCACTCCACTGCCTCCTCCAGGTCATTGATAAAGATGCTAAACTGAACAGCTGCCAGGATAGATCCCTGCAGTACTCTGCTTGTCACTGTCTTCCCGGTAGAGCGCAACCTATTAGCCACTACCCTCTAAGCCCAGCCATCCAACCAGATGGTTGTCCACCCATCTAGATCAAAATGTCCCAACTTGGATACAAGACTATTATGGGAGACAGTGATGAAAACTTTACTAAAGCCAAGGTAAATTGTATCCACTGCTATCTCTTGCTCACAGATCCAGTCATTTCATCAGAGGAGGCAATCAGACTGGTCAGGCATGATTTACCCTTGGTAAATCCATGCTCACTGTTCCCTATTACCTTCTTCTCCTTCACGTGTCCAGAAACGTGTTTCAAAAATTCGCTCCATGATTTTCCCAGGGACCAAAGTGAGACCGATTGGCTGCAGTTCCCTGGATTGTTCTTTTCGCCTTTTTTGAAGATGGGTGCAACAATTGCCTTTTTCTAGTCGTGAGAAACCTGCCCCGATTTCCGCACGTTTCAAAGGTGATAGAGAGTGGCCTTGCAAGGACACTGCCCAGCTCCCTCAGCACCCTCACATGCAGCCTGTTGGGTACCACGGAGTTCTACGGGTCGAGTTTTCTCAAGCACTCCCTGGCTCAATGCCTGTCCATCGCTGGCTGTTCATCTTGAATGTGTTCACTGATCACAGAGGTATGGGAAACATCGTTAGCGCACACTGAGACAAAGAAGGCTTTGAGTACTTCAGACTTACCTGTCTCTGTCATCACTGTATCACCCAGCCCACTCAGCATCAGGCACACATTTTCCTTGGTTAGCCTTTTATTACTAATCTAACAGTAGAAGCTTTTCTTGTTGCTCTTGACATCCCTTGCAAATCTCAACTCCAGCCGAGCTTTGACTTTCCCGATACCACTCCCTGTATGCCCAGGCAACATTTCTAAATTCCTCCTTTGTAGCCTTTCCCTGCTTCCACCTCTTGTACGCTGCCTTTTGACATTGGGACTTCCACTGTGAGTTCCTTGCTTAGTTAAGCTGGGCTCCTCGTAAATCTGCTCATTTTCCCACATATCAAGACAGAGTGCTCTTGTGTTTGGAGGGTCCTTAAAGACCTGCCAGCTTCCCTGAGCCACTTCGCCCTTGAGAGCTGCTTCCCATGGGATCATACCTACCAGTTCCCTGAATAAGCCAAACTCTGCTTGTCTGAAGTCCGGGGTCTGTACTTCGCTACTCTCCTTCCTCATTCCCTTCAAGATCTTGACTTCATTATTTCACAGTTGCTACATCCAAGGCTGCCATTGATTATCATATCCCTAAACCATTTCTTTCTCATGAGTGTGTAGCAGATCCAGGTGTTCCTCACCTCTGGTTGGCTCAGATGGAGAAAGAGGTGGACAACAGCCAACAACAGGACCAAACAACAACAGGACAGCTATTATGGTATGGTGTCTGTGCAGAGAATCCCATATGGTGGTCAGTTAACAGCAGCAGGAGTTGACGGAATTTTTTTGTAAAGGTGCATGAAGTAGGGAGGGTGAAAAGGAGAGAACAGCTGTACAAAAACCTATCAGCACAGCTAGACAAAAGGTCCTGACGGGAATTTGGGGCTCAGTGAGAAGAACAGTAGCCAATACTAAGAGACAAGCATGCCATTGAAAGAGAAGCAGTTTGCTGCTTCAAAGTTGCACTCCACTCAGCAATTTAGATGAGGAAAAGCAGAGACACACAGCTATGGAGTCAAAATGATTTTCAGCTGAGATTGTTGCATCAGAGTGAGTAGGCAAGGAAGCTGGAGAAACAGAACAGTGAATCACAGTCACGGTGCCTGGGAAAAAATGTAATGACTCAGAACAAAGAGAAAACAAGACACTGACCAGAAGTAATGAGGAGACAAGGCCTGGAGAAAGAAGAGGCGCAACCTGATGTGCAGTCATGTTCCTCTACAGACCGTTTGTGGCCTGAGGTCAAAACTGAAGCACAACTGCTAGACTTGGGTCACAAAGGCCACATCAGCTCCAGAGACCTAGGTCCCCAGCTACAAATGAAGACGCCTATGAACTTTTCTGAAACTGAATGAGGGTTTCAGTGACCTGAGAACAAGGAAAGGATCCAGAGGTAAGGAAAATGGGGTGAGGTATAGCCTGCTGCACAGAACTGGAGTTAATGTTGAATACACTATAAAAAAATGCTAAATCTTGTTACGCTGCAATATGTCAGCTTGGGCTTAACCAAGTCTTTCTTTTCATTAAAATTGCATTTTAGACAAAAAATATGCAGTAAATCCAATCAACTTGCATTTCAGTAAAGGATCTGACATACAGTCATAAAGGGAACCACTACTTAAGACTGAAAAATGGGGATTAGAACAAGAACAATATGTGGTAAAGAACTGGCACAGAAAAAAAAATATTAAGCAGGAAGTACCTCATGGACCATTTTTTAAACTGATTTTATTTAGATATTTTCATTAATAGCTCCAGCACAAAAAAAGAGAAGTATGCTAACAAAACTTAATAATGACAAATTTGGGTGGCACTGTCAATACAAGGCAGAGGATAGTACAGAGAATGTAAGGAAGCTGAGAACCATATAATAGAAATGGGATGAAATATAGCATTACAAAGCACAGGATCATGTTCCTCACAGTCTATATCCATAATTCCTGCTCTAATACGGGAATTCATCAGTTGCAAACAATAGAAAGAAGAAATACTTGTGAGTATTAGTCAATCACAGAATGCCCATATGCTGTATCAATGTGGTGAGGCCATAAAAAATAAAATGCGATCCCAGTCTGCATCACTAGCAATTTCCAGTAGAGACAAAAATGCATTAGTGGCATTCAAGCACTGGTGATACTGGTAACCTGAATATTATGTGCAGTTCTGGTCTCCTAAGAGGCAGATTTAAAGAGGTTTGAAAGAGGTGAATTTAACCTGGAATAGAAATAACGAAGGACTGTGAGAATCAGAATTGTGGGGAGCCCTTCTTACTTGGCAAACTAAAAGGACTTGCCTTGCCGAGCCCAACAAAAAAGAAGAAGAGATGACGGATCTAAAGTAAGGAACCTAACTAGTCTTGAGGCAGTAATCATGTCACGGCTTCTGTGACAGAGGGAACCAGACTGGACGTGCCATGAGGTCCCATGCAGTTCTATAATCCTATCTTCCCATATGTAATATTTTGCTAGGTTGAACTTTCTCATACGATTATACTCATCCAAAATTAAATCCTTCTCAAATAGCTGAACTGTAGCAGCTGAGCGACCCTACCCAGCTAGCAATATGCTCCAGCACGACAGCACAGACTTGATCAGAGAGCCTGGAAGCCCAACAGCAGGTTCTCTGTGCCAACTGCCTGACTCGCAATCACAGCAAGTAACACTGAGAACCCACCTCCTTTTCCACTATTACATAAGACAGTTTTCCAGAGTAAAATGTATTTAGTATCTTCCCCTCTCGCTTTCACAGTTCCCAGGAAACACAAGCAAGAGTCTGTGGGTAACAGATGCTGACTGGCTGGAAAATACTCCAGAAGTAGCTCCACAGAGTTGGAAGTTTTACCCTGTGTTTCGTGTGCATTCCACAGCCACCAGTGCAAACCTTCCACTTGACAGGACACCGATTCATACAGCATTTTCCCATCCCATGAATGGTAAGCGTTAGGAGGTTCTCATACACTGACTGCAGCCTAACGGAGTACCTTAATCCAGACACAACGTCACATCATCAATACCAGCACTCCAGCTGCACTGATAAAAACTCCATTGCAGACAGAACTCTAGCCATTTCTGTTGCCTTATCACTCTATCAGTTAAAATTACTGGCTGACAGCAACAAAAATACTGAAAGGGAAGAAGGCTTGGTGAGAGCATGGTTCTGAAAGGTGCTAGCATCTGTATAGGTTTTTGACATGCTTGAATGAGGCTCTACCTATTTGTCCTGGTTTCGGCTGGGATAGAGTTAATTGTCTTCCTAGTAGCTGGCACAGTGCTGTGTTTTGGATTTAGTAGGAGGAAAATGTTGATAACACACGGATGTTTTCAGTTGTTGCTCAGTCGTGTTTAGACTCCCTCAAGGGTTTTTCAGCTTCTCAGGCCCAGCCAGCAAGAAGGCTGGAGGGGCACAGGAAAGTTGGGAGGGGACACAGCCAGGACAGCTGACCCAAACTGGCCACAGGGGTATTCCATACCATGGGACGTCATGCCCAGTATATAAACTGGGGGAGCTGGCCTGGGGGGGATCGCTGCTTGGGAACTAACTGGGCATCGGTCGGCGAGTGGTGAGCAACTGCATTGTGCATCACTTGTTTTGTGTGTTCCAATACTTTCATTATTATTACTGTCGTTTTATTATCATCATCATCATTATTTTCTTCCTTTTTGTCCTATTAAACTGTTCTTATCTCAACCCACAAGTTTTACTTTTTTTTCTTTCCTGATTCTCTCCCCCATCCCACTGGGTGCGGGGGGAGTGAGCGAGCAGCGGCATGGTGCTTTAGTTGCTGGCTGGGGTTAAACCATGACACTACTGAAGAATTATCATGGATTTGATAAACAGAGGCACAAGTCTTCTGTTGCCAAAAAAGTCTGGTTACCTCTGTTCTGAGACCTTTTTATCTTATAAAGGCACTAGACAAAAAAAAAAGAGGGCACCTTGAAATGTACATATATTTAAAGCGATAGCCTCACCACACAGGATGTATAATTGTCTGTGAAAATTTGTGGGGGACAGACAGAACTGACAGTATAAGAAACATAGCTTTCATTCTAAGAAAGTACAGACTCCAAGCAGAGCAGGAATGAGGCTTTAACACAAACACCATGGAGGCTGTAGGTAGTTCAAAGCTCTGGATTTAATGGTAGTTCAGTCCTTTCAAGACAGCAACGTGAGAGAACTAATCGCTAACCTATGAGAGGCTGTGCTTTCAGAGGGTGGCAGGAATTATAAAGAAAAAAAAGTGATACTATGACATCAGGAGTACCAAAGTGGGCTCACCTCCTCGGATGGCTGGCACTAGGTACCTGTGGAATGTCACAGAAGAGAATCTGGAGGCTGCCAGCAAGTTTGGGTTTACACCAGCAGTGGAGAGGTAGACTCAAAAAGGACGTGGAGATCTACACACCTGCCAAAGGGATTCTGAGCCCAGGAAAAGCACCAGAAGCCAAAGAAACTGGGACTAGGATGTGACAAGCGTGTGTGTTTTGAAGACTAAGGGAGCTTGCCTTTTGGGACCAAGTAGGTTTTGGGGGAACTGTACCGAAGAGGTCACAGGAAAGGAAAAGTCTGGGAATAATGAAAGAGAAGGGGAGCAGAGAGAAATTCCAGTGTTTAAAAAGGAAGCAGAAGATTGAAGCATTGAGGATCGAGCATAGGCAGACAACACTAAAAGCTAGACATATCCCCAGGAATAAGAGAATTAGTAACTCTCCAGACAACGCAGGCCCCTTGAACTCTGTTGTTTACATGGGTTCCCTTCAGTCCTACTAGGACACAACCCCAAAAATTAGAACCTGGCAGCTCTACTGGGCCAGAGAGACCTGAGAACGAGCCCATCTCCTACAGGCACAGCTGCGCTCTGAACCAGCTTTTGGCCAGCCTCAAAAATTGATCAAAAACATCCTTAAGACCCAGAGGGCTCCAGCGTCAAGCCGTGTACTTCGCAGCCCAGCACCACTGTCCATCCAGCAAGTGGCAGTGCTGGCTCGGCTAACCCAGCGCACGAGGACGACACAGGCCAGGCTGTACTCCACACTCCCAGCCCCCAGCCCCAGCCCCAGCCTTGCTCTCTAGACTTTCACCCACTGCCTACTTACTTTTTAATTAGATTTTTAAACAAAAAGTGAAAGTATTTTCTAAAATCCCTCTAATTACACTAAGATGCTGAACTGATTGTGAAGGGAATAGGAAATGAAAGCGACTCACCCTCTGAGGGAGAATTTTGTCAGCCATCTTCCTCCTCTTGGCACTGTACATTTTTTAAAGAAAAAAACACGTTACCATGGTGACAGATCTAGGAGTAACGAGGCCACCTGCTAAATTATCCTGACATCTCCACATGCTGGTGCACAGCTGTGCATGCATCAGCAAAAGGGTCTCACCCATGCCCAGGACCTAGGACCCCTTCTCTCAGCAGCCTGGGGAGGTAGTTAGCCAAGAACAGATCAGGGCTGTCTGTTATGCATCTTGGAAAGAAGTGTGCAAGTTCTTTGATCACAGCATCTTCTATGGTGCAGGGTGGCAATGTATGCAAGTGCATGTGCACATGCTGTCTACAGATACAGAAAAAGCATGTAGGAGGACAGTGCGCACGTGTGGAAGTGTGCATAGATATACCTATGCATATGCACATATAAGTAGTTAAGTGCCTGAAACAGAACGGGCACTTGTTCAAACAGATGACATGCATTCATTCATTCATGCCCATAACTGATTGCTGATGAAAACACACATATATATGTGTATTTCATATGATGTATGAACACACACATATATACACACCCTCCCCTACATATATACACTTGTTTTATTGTAACATATTTGCATGAGTGATACACAAAGGTATGTGGGCTTAGATTTCCATATTTGTTCGTCTTTATGAACGCACATGTGGGAAGATGTATGTGTGCCTGCAGTGTATATACATAATGTGTCCACATCCGTACATAAGCACATTTATGTATCTATACTTTCAAAAACATACTTGTGTTTGTGTACATACACACAAATGCAAATATGCCGAAGAAAGGGTACTGTCAGGAAGACTGCCAAATACATTGTCTTTTGAATTCTTCAGATTCTAAGAACCGTTTGCGCCCACCAAACCTGTCACCTAGCTTTCCCTAACAGGGCCAAGAGGGAATTCAGGCCTTATTCTTAACCTCTATAATTTGTGAGGCCTTTATCTTAAGCAGGAGATGAATCACTCCATCTGTGACAGACAAACGGGAGAAAGCGAACCGCCTGCTGCCGCTCTGCCATGTCACAAGGATGCTCCTCCTTGCTGTTTTCATACAGGAAGTCTGTCAGCAGCCATGTCCACGTAAAAGTTGTTTCCACACACATCGATGTGGCATACTCCCTTCCTACAGCTGCTAATAATAAGCCCAGCCTGAAATACCGGATTCTTAGATTCTTCCCCATCCCCATATAAACCAAGCCTGAGGAGCTCTTTGTGCCCGGGAGGTGCAAACTACACCCTTCCTGCGGGGCAGAAAATTCATCCACACAGTCACACCCAACTTTGTTGAACGTCCCTTCTTAAAACTGTTGGAATAATGGCACTAGAACGTTACACGGTGTGAAGCTCCAACACCTTCCACAGCTCACAAAATCGAATCTGCACTGAAACACTCCACAGAATCTGGAAGTAATGCCTGAGCAAGCTCCACCCTCCCAAAGGGAAACGGCATATGCAGGCACCTGCAACAGCCCCAGAGGCTTGCAATTAAAAAGCAAGTAACAAACAAACCAAAACCCCGCAACGACTTGGGTCTCAACCAGTTCTCCAAAGGTCTGTTACAGAAATGAGATTTTTGTCTCCACCAAACCTGCCAAGAAAGGACAACTACACCTTCTTGGCCCGTTTGTGCCATAAAACATAGGACTCAATTACTCCCGGAATTGGGCCCAAGGTGCCAGAAAAGTTTGCCTGAAAAAGACAGAAAAATTCCAATGGGAAATGACAGGGAGGTGGAAATGAACAAGGGAAAAACATTCAACACATTATCTGGAGGGAAGGCATGGCAGAAGAAACAGAGAACCTTTCCTGAGTACCTAGGAGGCACTGGCGTGAGCTGAGATTACTGCTGGGTTCCAAACCAGGAGCACTGAAGTTAAGAACTGGGGAGGGGGAACTGCTTCCTTCCCATCAACTTTTAGAAAATACTCTTCTTTAATGATCCCTGGAAAGGAGTTAGTGACTAAGGTTTACCTTAATTATACAGCAGTGGCAATTCTTCAGGTTATATCTGCCCTGTATATTTGAAGGCTAGGCGTTCCTTTGGGCAGTTTCCTGGAGTACCTCCTGGGAGGTGCTGTGGAACGTGCACGTCGGCTAGTGCTGGACAAGGCCTCTAAGACGCACATGCATCTTTTCAGCTCACGTGCTGCACTCACACACATTCTTTCTGTATTCAATCTTATACAATCGTAATGTATTAATACTCTCAGGATTGATGTCCTTTCCAGATGCATCCCAGATATAAGCATTCCCAAGTCTGGCTTGCTGATCCAAGGCATGTAAGCTCGACAGAGCAGGGTTCCTGAAGCACTGAGCTTAGAGAGTCATGTTTTACCTACGACTAGATTCGATGACACCACCAGAACACTCTCTTGACTCTACATATACAGCTATAATGCTTTTGCAAAAGGCAGACCACCTAGATGACTGCACCCTACGTATTTACCAGAAACTGTCTCAGGCTTGGAACTCAAGACTGCTGAGGTCTAGTAAGTTGCAAAAAGAAATTAGGAAACTGTTACTTAAAAGAGAATGCATTCAGCACTGTACAAAATGGGCATATTTTAAAGAGTTCCTTTAAAAAGATCCCTCTAATTCTCTGGGATTATTTCCTATGCATATCTCTTTACTTTATACTTAGGAGTGCCAGCAACAATTGCAAGTTTTATGACCACTCGCCTGAGTGACCATAGTACAAGTACTCACATAACCAACCAAAAATTTCTTCCACTTGTCGTGCTTACAAACTATTTTGTTAGCCAGTCAGAAATCAGAGAAACTATACAGAACAGATAACAAATAATACAATAATTGTACCGTATTAGAAGAGAACTGTTCATTAACTTTAAAGGCTAAATATAACGGACAGATTTATAGCCTGATAAACCTGTGAGGTGAAAGCATCGTAACTGCAAAACCAGACATCAGTAAAGGTCAGTTTGTTCAAGACCATTCACAAGCAAAGTAAAGAGTAAAATTTATCAATGTTTTTCCTGCTTTAAGAAACTGACAATATATAAATATCCTCGTCTGTCTCATTTGATCTTAAAGGTCTTAACTATTGCTAAAAAGATACCATTTTTTCTTCCTCAAATTGTCCTCCCATGTTTTCTTTCCGGAACACTCACCTCCTAGTTCGGTTCTGAGTAGCTTGCTGCTGCTGCTGCACTTGCTGCTGCACCTGCTGTTGCTGGACCTGCTGTGGTGCAGTGCGTTTTCTTGTTGTTTCCATCACGGTCTGGGGCATCCCAGGTCGCACTGAGGGGCTTCCAACATATGGGGAGCCTGGGGGACCCATGGGAGCCCCCTGATGGGGCATTCGGGCTCCTGATGGCATCCCAGGTCGCTAGAGAAGAAGCGAAACAGAAAGAAGAGCCAGTTTGGTCCCCGTTTCTTCAGCTGCAAAGATGTTTGTACATAATCAGACACTAGCTCCAGCAACTTCCCCATTTTGACCATCCTGATAAGCACTAAGCAGCAACACAGAGCACATGAGCTCTGGACTGGTATTTCCTGGACATCATAAAGAGGCATTCACTGTTAAAGGAAACAGGGACGAAAAATACTAGGCTTGGGAAAACGCTCAGTGGTCAGTAACATATCCAGGCCAGCTTACAGCAGAAAGCTCTACCTTCAGACCAAAGAAAAAGCTCCACGGCAGCTACACGCAGTCCAAATTGGTGCAGTTCACATGCTAATCAAAGCTACAAGCAAGCTCGTATCTACAGTGCTTCAGATTTTGCACTGGCTACCCGGCTGCTTTGATCAGTAGGGAGACTGTAACAAGAAAAGGTGAACCATGAAAACACTATGATAAAACATTTTCCATTAAAAGCCCTCTCCTTCACCTACACTGGAGAGCAGTGTAAGTTCACAAAGTGACAAGAATCCTTTAGGAAAAGGTCATGTCTCTGATCAAGCTTCTAAAATAACAACAACAAAAAAAAGGAACGTGGCCGTTTGTCAGCAGCCCCTGTAGGCATTCTAAAGTCCTGACATTTATGTTGACTTCAGAGTGCTCTGGAGAGACACTTTGGGTCAAATCACAAGCTTAATGCTGTACAAGACACACAGTAAACTCAATTCTAAATCCTAAAAGTTTATAGTCGTCAAGGAGAAACATCAGTAAAATAATTACTACCTGTAAAATGCAATTTAAAACAGAGAGAAGAGCTTAGTTTCATTCTAAGAATTATCAAGATGTTTATTATATGTCTACATATATGTGAAAATACAGACAAATACACACTCCATAGGCATTTGAGCCAGTATGTGAATAAGAATAATCATACACAAAAGTCTTTTGAAAGGCAAGCCCCTCTACAAAGTCTTTTAAGGAAACAAAGAGGCAATGGCTCCCATTAGGGATAAATAATTGATTGAAGGATAGAAATGAGGTAAAAGTAATTGGTTCTGAAAATAAAAGGAAGGCACATGCAGAGTTTTGCTGGGACTCATGCTTTTCAGCATATTTATAAGCAACCTGGGGGGGGCGGGGAAAAGGCAAGGAAGTGAAAAAGTTTTGTTGGTAACGCTAAGTTATTCAAGCTGGCAAGGATGAAGGCCAGCTTCAAAAGAACTGCAGAAGGACTTTGTGAGACAGAATGAACACTTAAAGGGAAGATGAAACTGGATTTCAATACATATTGAAGTGAATTACACAGGAAAAACGAACCCAATCGTCATATACAAAACAATGAGCTCTGAGCGGATTGTTGCCCAACAGAAGCAAGATCTCAGAGTTTAAACAGGCACTTCCAGGAAAAAAAAAAAAACAAAACAAAAAACAGTTCACTGCTTACAAGAGGTCAAAAAAAGCCATTAAACAAAAGAAATGACAAGGAAGGGAACAGAGAACATCACTGTGCCACTGTCCATGGTTTGCCCACATGTTGAATGCTGTGTGCAGTTCTGGTTCCTGCAGTTCAGTAACGGTAGAGTAGATCTGAAAAAAGTACAAAGAATGGCACAGAAATGATTAAGATAAGGAACTGCATCCACATTAAGTAAACATACTATGATTTTCCATCTGGAAAGAGGTGATCCAAGGTAATCTAAGGGGGCATTTGCTAGATAGAGCTCTGCAAAATCATGAGTGGCCTGGAGAGGGCAGTTGGGGACTGACTGTTCACTGCCCCTTCCAGAGTAACAAACCACGGCCCCCAGAAGAGGCTAGGAGGAGTCAGGCCCACGGACAACCGAAAGGGGGTGGTCAGCCTGTGGAACCCCTTTCCAAAGGGGTGCTAACGACAGGGAAAACATATTTGGCTCAGAAACTTCTCTGAGTTACCAACAGTTAAAGGCTGAGAAAGCACTTGGGAGAAGTACACTGCTGGTCTCCAAAGTGAGATGCATGCACCCCAGAGGGTATGCGAGACAGTCCATTGCGGGGTGGGAAGAAAATGGGTTTTGCACTGTTAATAAATAAATTAAAAAAAAAAAAAAAAAGTAAAAAAAGAGTTTATTTCATCTTTATCTCATCCTGTTATAATTTCTGAACATATAATTATGATATATATTATAATAATATATAATTCTAAATACAATTTGGACCTGCATCTCCACATTAACCACCCAAATCCACTGTAGCCCCCAAAGCCCCAGCTCAGTGCCCTCCCTGATCACCACAAGTCTTAGACATATTCCTTGCGCTTGTATGCATGAAGGAAACTGGAGAAAGAAAGAAGGGGAATGAATGATCAGCAAAGAACCGATGGCTGTAATTGGTACGGACAGAGAAAGACGGCTGAGGTAGGAGAGAGACCAGCACAGGAAGCCAAGCAGGTGAATTCAGCAAGCATTCACGTAGGAAACCGATTGTGGGTATGGCCACCGAGCAGAGAAGCAGCAGGAGGCAGCAAGCAGGCAAAACCGAGGCTTTGTGCAGAGCTGGAAACATCTTCTCCCATAAACACGGAGCTATGAGAACTGCTGGAACAGAGCAGCCCTCTCCGTTCCCACGTACTCACCCCCACCCTCTGACCCAGGCAGAGTCAGCAGAAACAAACAGCCCAGAAAATGCTTCTCACTTGAGCTTGTATTTAAGACCCCTCTGTTGTCTGTCAATCTACACATATTGTGGCCTTCTTCCAGCAAAGAGCACACGGTTGAGCCCGCTGTTGCCTGTCAATCAGCCGGGGACATGTGACAGTCATTCAGAAGAGACAAGACCCTGAGCACAGCCATCTCATGTTCATCCCTCCTGGAGACTGTCTGGCCACAAGGATCAGACTGCAGGCCCACTTTTCTGCTTCTATAAAGGATACCTTAAGGCCTAGAGAACAAGGTCAGCAAGCCAAATCTACTCTCGATCTAAGTCTGACATCTTTGAACTTCCTTCAGTTCCCTTTGTTAAGCATCAAAATAGAGAAATGTAGAGAAAGGACAAAACTGAGAAAAACGAGACAGCTCTAGCAAAAGCATATTCGATCTCACCCCTTGCCCTGCCTCATTCTTTCCCCTCCCTTCTCATGTTCCTATCTCCGATATCACCCGCAGATAAAAATATTACTCACTACGCAACTGCCATCTCCCTGCTGTAAGCCCATCAGACTCCCAAGATATAGAAATGCTTTCTCTATCTAAATTTTTATAAAAGAACACATTACCTTATCTAAAAGCTTATTTTGCTCTCAAACACATGTGCAAGACAAGACAGTGACAGACAATACATTGAATTTTTCACAATATTGACATAAAAAAACAAAAGTCATGACACTGAAGAGTATGACAATACCATTCTGTCTTTTGAAAGAGATCTTGAAGGTGCACCTGTCTATGGGTTAGGATCTGTCTCTCCCCTCTTCCTCAGAGGGACGGAATCTGTCCTGAACAATATCATCCATGGTGAAGGCTGCAGTGCAAAACAGCACCGACACATCCTCCTTCCTGGGAAATCATCTACCCTAGACCCCTCTACCCGACCCGACTCTGTTCTTTCCCACAGACCCATCCCCTTTTTTCCTCCATTGATTCCATATACATGTATTACTCTCCACTACTTCAAACACCTTACTGGACAGAGGGCAAAACCACTGTGGGCCATAGGAAATGAGGAAGATCACAGTATGTCCTTAGCTGAAGGGACGACTCTCACAGCTCCGAGCAGGTGAAGCAAAGAGTACAGCAGAGCTGCCTGCAGAGCAGCTAGGCAAGGCCAAACAGCACGGCACACGCAAAAGGCACACAACCAGTATTTCATGCACGCATACTGGTCCCTAAGAATTCTGCCGATTGCCTGCATTCCTGTACAGAGGCCATCCCTGCCCTGGCTACACCCTTCCACAGCTGAGCACGCGGTCAGTGCAGCAAGCATACCGCCTCCCCAACAACTGCTGTCAAGTCCCTAGCCCTACCCTCCACTGCCCCGTTTCCCCAGCCACGCAGCTGGCTTTTCTGCTTTCTTCCTTGCCTGCACCTCCTGTCACATCAGAGGACTGCCTCTTTTCCTCTTTGTCCTTCTTCCAAGTGAACTTTTCCTGTCTGGTGGCAGAAATGAGACAACATTGGAGTGCTGCTTTTTTATGTGTTTCTACTGCAGAGTCTTTTCTCAAGGGACATCAACATCACCGCAGCCAAAATGCTGAAGCAGAAAAAAGGAAGGTTCCTCTCCAGACATACCAGACAGAGGAAAATAACCTGGAGAACTGATAGGCAAAAGAAAGCGACAAGAAAAGAAAAACAAAACCACCTACAAGACCCTTAGAAAGGGACTGAAGAGAGAGCAGGGAGTCACTACAGTGCAATATGGCACTGAGCTGCACCTACAGCTATCTCCCGTTCTGAAAGAGGCAGACTCTGTCCATCGCGCGCCGGGCCGGAGGGCTCTGCTGGCACGCAGTGAGCATCCACCGCCGGCTTCGTAACAGGGACACTGACCGACGTTGGGTAGAACAACAACAATTACCAAGTATACAAACAGCATATTCTTGTAACCAAAAATAGAACCTACCTTGGCTAGACAACATATCCTGCCAAGGCGTTACAGTAGCTACTGATTTCTATACAGCATAAATGTAAGCAAGAGGAGATGCCAGATGCTGTCTGGAGGTAAGAATGGGTCACTGGAAGTATCTGGAACAGTTAAGAAATTTAGACTACACTGACACTGTCTGATGGCAACAGGTTTCTGACCACACAAATGGTTTGTGTGAATGTGCCATTTCAAAATGGAGTCTTAGAAGTACAAGAAAAAAAGTTGTAGACGGCTTCTCTCCTCTCCTGTGACTACAGGTGTTACCTCATAGGAGTCCTTTTTTTTTTAATGTCTATGAATCTTTTAGAGGTTTGGTAAGCAGAAACATCAGTATTGTAGTTCTTCTTGCTTGTCTGCCATAGTCACCTTCCTCCATTTCCCAAAAGCTCTCACATCCTAGAATCAAGGTCCAAGTGTTCCAGGTTCCACCCATTTTTAAGTAATGTTCATGACAATCCAAAAATCTTTAACTTAGCAAACATCACATTTACAGAATTGTGAATTGTAGCTTGAGACAAAGTTCAGTGACCACCCTTCTATTTCACACATGTCCATTCACAGCTCAGAATAATCAGACACCAAACACCAAATAAAGTACTTGGATGCAACCAAGGGGGGGGGGGGGGGAAGTCTTTGGAATTTAAAATAAAAAACCCTATATACCATACTTGAGTTCCATCGTGCGTGCTTCTTTTAATAGATCTGATCACATCCACTACTGTGATATAAGGTACAGAATGGCTTTTGTCTGAAGAACTACCAGAATGCGCCTCTTGACTCTGTGAAAAGGATGGCTTCGGGAGGGGAGAGGTAACAACAGAGCTCTGCAACGCCATGACTAGCACGGCGAGAGAACAGGCTGATCAAGAGCTCACTGTCTCTTCCCTTACAAGAATTAGACAACAGCTAGCAGCTGGCAGGATCAGGTACTTCTTTACGCAAGATAAGCTGCAAAAATTCCTGACACAAAACACTGTGAATGCTAAAAGTTTATATGGGTTCAGGAAGACATCACTGGACTAATCTACAGAAATAAAATCCATATAGAGGGACTACACGCAGAGGGCAGTTTTGGGTCGGAAAGCTCCAGAGCTACAAAGTGCAGAGTAAGTGGCTGAAGCATCACGAGGTTTTTGCCTTGTTCCTGTACTTCCACGCGGTCTTCTGCTGCTCCCTGCAACTGGGGACACTGGGCTAAATGATCCAGTGTGACTGTTTTCCTATTCCTACAGTATTTCTTTTCAAAAAAACAGAACAGCAATTCAAACATCTCACAGATCAATCACACCTGTGCACCTATATTCATCAGTAAATCCACATTTTCTTGATGAGCAAACCAAACTTGTTTAACAAGCCCACATTGTATAAAATCACATTGTTCTCTATTAAAGCCCTGGCTAGAATTAATATGACTTTCTTTTCTTAATTGCGTGTGAACTTCTCTGTATTTGTCAGCCTTCAATTAGTCCACGGCTAGGAAAGGACAAACCTTCAGTTTCTGGTGGCAGCTTACTTTTTCATGTTTTCGCTCTACCAGTCTTCTACGAGTACCTTCCCAATCAAATTTCTTCACTGTGGTAAGGTCGCTCGATTTCTCCAGGCTGCCCTACACTCACCTCAAACATCTCCTTGTTTAACGAAACAGGGAATACATCTGCAGCAAACCAGTGACTCCATCTCAGGACCTGTTCCCTGACAACGCCCTTGCACAGACAGCCCTCTGTTAGGGAACTGGAACAAACTGCCCAAAAAAGACAGTTCATGAGGCTCTTTTCTAGCCTTTCTAGTGTTAGCTGGTTTATGCTCTGACAAGATAGTATTTATATCCATGATAATATAAAAATTAGTGGGATATTTTTCATTAGCAAAGTTCTACTTTTCCCAAACCTAATATTCTCCTCACCTCGCTACCTCAAGCAGTGATCTCTACAAACTGATGACTGGCTGGAAGAAACAGTCATTTTTATCCACTTAAAGCAGATCACCATTCAATTTGGGAAGAATAACTTTAGTTCTTCCCACTCTAATAAAACAAATATAATTTTTTTAATATACTGAAATATGAGTCCTTGAGGTCATCCAGTGTCCCTCCGCATCTCAAAGAAGTATCCGCAGTATTTCCATCATCCTTGATAGATATTTACTTCTTTAACCAGTGCCTAAGAGCCTCCAGTGACAGAGATTTTACAGCTTTCCGAATCAGTCTCCGTCCTTAGATAATATTAAAAAAAAAAAAAAATAAAAATCCCATTCTCTTTTGATGAAGTCTTCACAGGCTTCCCACCACTACTGCCCTCAGTTACCCCTCTAAAATCAGAAAAATATGTTTGTAAGTATATGCCACGGATTTACAACCGCTTCTGTACTATTCTCTGCCCCACTTCTTAATCAGGCTAACAGCTTACTCGCTTTCCTAACAGCAGAGGCTGCTGCTACACGCTAGTGTAGCTCGCAGTGACATCCAAGCCCTTCTCCTGAATGGTTACAGTTCATTTAAAACCAAGCCATGTATGAGGAGATGCAAAACTTCTTTATGAAATTCATTGCTCATCCCCTTTTCCAAATCCCTGATAAATCTATTAGACACTCCATACACATCTTTGGGGCACCAGACCTGTCTTTTTTTCTGTTTTAACACTGGCAACGAGTTATTTATCACTATATTAAATATTTGTTTACACGATGGTATGCTTTGAGACGCTCCTTTCACTATACTAAATGCCATTTCATGTAACACAGTTTCTGCACTTACCATAACATTCTATGACTGGATTTGAGAGGTAGATAACCAGACAAAAGGAAGACTGAGGATAAGCAAAGGAGTCACGTAAGTAATACACAGGTTTGTATAAATTAGCAGTCTTGATGTGTAACTAATATTAAACTGTAGAAATAAGCAGGAACTATGAAAAAAACACATATTAGCAGAAAATAAGTACGGATAATGACTTATAGTAACAGGAAGAGCTTCCTAAGCATGGCACAGAGGACAAAGACCAAGATCACTATGGGAAAAAGAAGGTGATTTGAACTGACAGCAAGTATATTGTAAATACAGATATGACTTGGTAGTTAAGAAAGTGACATAGACCTTTATAGGTGTATCTTGTGTATAAAAGGCAAGAAGACTGGTTTTGGAAGGAAGATAAAGTGGGAACAGAAAAAGTACACAGAAGCAGATTAAAAAGGTCAGAACACCAGGACAAGAAAACGAACCTCTCAGCAGCTTCTTGTGTGAAGACGGCACAGGCAAGGTCGACAGTACGAGGCGCCAAAGAGAAGATTGCTGCAGTTGAGTCACGAGAGGACAGATGCCTGAACAAGAGCTTTGACAAGATCTGCACCGTGGACCTTCTCAAGGCTATATGGGAAGCAACCTGTTTGAGTAAGAAAAACAAAAAAAGCCAGAAAGAAAGAAAGAAAAAAAGGGAGACAAAGGTAACATCCATTCAAGGGATCCACCCAGCAGGAAGGCCTACGATAGGGTCTAGAGGATAGAAGAAAGTGAGAAAAGAAAAGGCCTGCAGGAAGATTAATAACTTGGTTTGGGTCAACAAAATTTAAGGCAACAGCTGGAGACCCAGAGGGAGATGTCATAGAGACAGCCTGAAATGTACTACTGGACAGTAGAAAAGGCATCAATAAAGAGATAAATCAACATAAACGTGGTGAATAAAGTTGTATTTATTCATAAAAGCGCTAGAAGAGCAGAGAGGAACAACAACAACAAAAAAAAGGACAAAGTAAAGGATGAAGCCTTTGGGAGAAAAAAAAAAAAAAAAATACCTCTCTTCCTAGAAACACAATGTGCAAGACCCTAATGAAACAGAACAGGAGTAAAAGAATTGTAAAAATAAATAACTGAAAGAAATTTAACCTTTTTAAAAGAAGAACTGCTAACCAGAGGTGTAACAAACTATCAAGAACTCAAGCGGGATGACAATGAAGTATCACACTTGAGATTTTTAACCATTAAGATCTCTCACCTTTCAGAGGTATGCTATTTGACTGGGACAAAGAAGGAAGAAGACATCATCTAAGCTGGCAATACAGAAAAGAACAAAGGCAGGATCAGGTGCACAAGAGCAAAGGGCAAAGTGACCTTATCAAAGGAACATATGTTTCCAGAAAGATCAAGTGAATCCAAAAGCTACCTGCCCTTAGGAAATACTGCAAAATTACCCTGTTCATTTAAGTGTTCACATAGCAAAAAAATTTCTCATGACATTCTACCTGTATTTACCTCTCCCCATTTTGGAGGGGAGGGGGAGAAGCCTGCAGTAACCAAATCAAATAATGTTATCATAGATAAAATAAAAAATGAGTAACTTGAAGAGGAGATTTTTCCCTTAAATTAGAGCAGATTCTGACTCCAAGGAATTCCAGTAAAGTTTGCTATGTAACTTGATTTTTCAAGGAATTAATTCATATGCTGACACACTGTGGATGGTAATGAAACTCGATAGCCAGCAATATGTAAACTCAAGGTAATGGCTGTGATGGCACATTCTCTTATTTGGTAGGATATAGGACCTGAAGAGATAAAATGAAGTCACAACTTTTCTTATCTTTTTTAAGTAATGGAAGACTGACTACCCCAACCTATGTTTTGATCAAAATGAACCTGAGATGAGGGAGAAACTAAAGGAAAGAACAAACAAGGAAGCAAAAGCAGAACTAAAGGAGATCATAATGAATGGAGGAAAGGAAAGGGTCATACATGAGGTGTTCAGGCAACAGAGTAACAGCCAAGAAGCCCCAGCCTCACCAACAAGTAGTGGGAAGATGACAAACAAATGCAGATATTGCCAGGCAAAAGCAGATGTTCAAGTAAGATGCCAGTAGCGGCAAAACTCCCAGGGCAGCAAAGGCAGACTTTTCCAGCACCCAAGTAAGTAACGGAAATCAGTTCTGCTGTGTTCATTCTGGTATAAATTAAAAATTCCCATGCTTAAGAGGCTAGCGCGCTGCTTTCACATGAAGTCCACCTAGATGTGGACGAAGCAAATTCACGTAACTATTTTTGCCACTCTTCTTGATACTAAAGGAAGACCACTGGTGTGCAAATCCCAACAGAAACCTTGGAAAAGGCAAAAGCATCCCATATGCCCACCCCTCCCAGTTTGCCTACGGTTCTGCCCAGTTATAGCCATCCTGAGCCAGACTACCTTAGTGAACCCACATGCCCACAACAAAACCACTGCTAGACCTGCACACTTGCTCTTCAGTCATCCCTGTATATCCGCCAATCTCGCAACAGACTGCTCCTGTACGCTGGTACCACATCACCCGTTCGCTGTTCTCACAAACACAGAATGCCAGCTAAAAGTCCTTAGCCTTGCAAGTCCCACCATATCCAGGATCTGAAGGACACAGGCTAGATCCTACACATCTGGAGTAAGCCTGAATTACGGAGACAACTTAGGAGCCTGCCGTGAGCTCCACAGATTTCTATGATCTTTGCACAAGAGCCCCCACCTGATGCCTTCAAAAAGGTGTCACAGGAAGTGCCAGAATCCTCAGGAGAGAAAACACTTGGGACTATCAGTATCCAAACAGTATCTGCATTCCTTGAAGCTCTTTAACAGTCTTATTTTTGTTAAACGTGTACCAACACAAGAAATCCAAATGTTATAAATGGTGACTGCTCTCAATCACTAGAGAGTCATTTAAAGAACATCATTTCCAATGGCAGCAAAACAGGGTTAGCATTTCCCCTTAAATGGAGACTGAAGACCTGATTCTTAAACAAAAGCTGGAAAATTTTGAAAGACCTGAAGGATTGCTTTAATTAAGCATGGCACCCTGAAATTCTCTCGTGGGTGAGTTCCCATAGACTGTTACAGATCTGCAGAGCTAATCTCTTCAAGCCCCTGAAAGTCACCTGTTAAGTAGCCAGAGGATACATAAGAGCCAAGACTGGAGACAAGAACCAGAGGCAGTACCACAAGGCTTCATCAGGCTTTCATCAGAATTGTTTTTCAAAACCCAAGTTTGATTACAGAACAAAGTGTCCTACAAGCCCATTTGGGTCAGATCCAGTGCAGATTCTGCACCACCATCAGGCTCAAAAGCACGCTATTCACCATTCATGGAGAATCAAAGCAAAAACCACAGCACACATCCCCCCAGACACAAGCCTGTATTATCAACGAATCAGTGCATATTCGGGGGGCTTTACAGACCCCGGTGCTCTGCTGGCAAGGCAGTTACCAGCGCCCCAGGAGCACACTGCAGGAGCCGATCCAGCCCAGCACAGAGCCTCCAGTTTCCACTCATCCCTCTATGCAGAGCCAGCCAGCTCTCTAACTTTCCCGACTCACCACCCCATGGACCAGAAACTCAAAAAGTTTGCTTTTCGTAGCTTTGCGAGCCCCTCCTGTAACTTCGTCTGTAGCCATCAGGGTCTGCTCAGCCTCTCTCACTCTCTCTCTTCCTCTTTCTTTCCCTTTTCTGCCTTTTTCTCCAACTCTCCCCTCTGAGTCCTGCTGGGCTCTCACACTTCTAATAGCGCGGAGTGGGGAGGGGGCCCCTTCAGGGCCTTCCTGACGGCCCACTCGCGCTAAGCCTCAGCTGCTGCATTCCTCCACTGATAAGCCAGAAATAGTTTGTGCTGCCGGGTTCTGTGTGTTTACTCTGCAGGGACAGAAAATCCAGCTTTTTAAACCTCTCTGTCCAAACAGGAGAGATAAGCAGGAGGCAAATTGAAAACACGTCTCAGCTTTTTCGTAGCAGTGCTGCAACCTCTCCTCCTCTGCACCAGGGGATGGTAAATTCTGGGGCAAGGGGGAAGGGGGAGGGGGCAACTTCAGCAGTGACATACAACTCAGTACCTCACAGAGGGAGTTTTCCCATTAGAAACTGCAGCAGGCGAGCAGTGAGAAACAATGGTTTTCCCTTGCTCCCACTGCTCCTCCTGCACTGCATTTCCAGGCCTTTTCCCCAGGGACCTGGCAGGCAGCACACAAACATTCACTGGCAGCATTTCCAGCATGTGAGACTGAGAACTAAACCCCTTTGGACAGAGAGAGAAACAGCAGGAGGGAGAAAGCTGGGAACAGGGAGGGACAGCGTGTGAGAGCCAGGGGAAAGAAAGAGTGTGAGAACAGCGGGAGGAAGGGGGCGGGGGGCAGCATGGCGACCACAGCACAACGCCTGACTTGCTTGCACGGTCCCAGCCGCCCACAGCCTCTCTTGCGGGGTGACCGCCCTCAGGATGCTTTGGTACCACTGTGACGGATCCATTAAGAGACCCCAGGTGATTGACAGACGCAGACAAATTATTAACACCACAGCTGCCATGAGACATCAGCAGCTCACTGCTCATCACACAAAGCCCTGCGCAACAACGCGTGTCATCCCAGGACACTGCTGGGAACGCAGGGCCCACCTGCCACCCAGGGGAAGGGGGCAGAAAGCTGCAGACCACCCCCTCCGCGACCGCTTGCTGCTGCAGCAGCCCTTGGACGGACATCGGCGAGCGCAGCGCCAGACGCTGGCAGCACGGCGGCCATTCTGCGAGCAGCAGCGCTGGCTCCTCCATAATGGCAGAGCAGGCAGCAGTGGCCTGGGGCACCAATCTGCTTACCGACAGCTCCTTGTGTGTCTGCGGCTTGCAAGGGGCTGATGTTTCCCAGTCTGCCTAACACAGCAATAGACGGGATGTTGCCAGGTTACGAGAGGAGTTTATTCTATTCCTCTACTTGAGATTCTTGTCTAGGGGCTGTGAATTTTCTGGCAAAACTGCAAACAGAAAAGAATCAGATCTGAAACAAATAAAGAAATTTCTGCCCTCAACCAGTAACAAAAACAAGCACAGAAGAGATACTGTGTTAGCCAGCAGTGAAGAGCAAGCCATAAAGATCATAAGGCCTTTTGCACATGGGGATGAAGGCGACAGCTTCCGCTGATTTTCAGGGCGACCCCAATCCAAGCACTACTGGGTGGCAATAGCCATAGGAATCATAGAAATTCTGGGAAGGTGTGCATGTTATCAGTTCCCCCTCCCCCTCTCAGTCCCTCATAAAGAATATGCCAAGCAAAGCGCTATGGCCTTATTCAGTGCCTAAACTATTCCTGAGGTTCTAGCTGACTTGAACTAAAGGCACGTGTAATCTGGAACCAAATTGCTACATGTCTCGCGGGCTTGGTAATGTTAGGTTAACGGCCAGACTCAATCTTGGAGGGTCTTCTCCAACCTGAATGATTCTATGGTCCTACGTGTCGTCAGCACGCCTGGCAAGGTGGCGCTGGGCCTGCATCTGCAAATTTTTTTTCTAGAGCCCGGAAGCATGCCGAAATGTTGGCTCCCACCTCCTGAGCCCTTTCCCCTGCTCCCAACAAGACAACACGCCGTTTCTTTAGAGACCGCGCTGACTGTTGGCTCCTGCGCTTGCCGGAGAAGCACCAGCTTTCCCTGCAGCGGGGCTACCGGCACAGCCCTGCGCAGGCGTTGCTGTTCCCGTGCCTGAAGGAGAACGGTGCAGCCGCCCTCACTGCACGGAATGGCACCAACGCGGAGCTGGCGGCACGCTCAAGCCCGCAGCGGCTCGCTGGAGGAGGCCCTAGGCCAACAGCCGCGACGGCCCCCGGCCCCGGCCCCGGCCCCGGCCCCGGCCCCGGCCGGCCGAGCACCCCGCGGCTCC
>JAVKLA010000073.1:45635596-45649450 GCA_034782735.1 Sagittarius serpentarius | reverse complement strand
TGAGCTCGGTGCCGCGGGCCGCGCCGGGCCGCGGGGCTCGACGCCGCGGGGGCTGGGCTTCCCGGGCTGGAGGTGGAAGACAAAGCGGAGGGGGCCACTTCGCGGGCGTTTTGCGGTTCCCGGGATAGCGAATTCACTTGTCGGTGGCCGCCAGAGAGCCCGGCCAGCGGCGCCGCGCCCCCGCCCCGCGGCCCCGTGCCGTCGTGGTCGGTACTGAACCGTCGGGAAGGTGTGTGCGTTATGGTGGCAGGTTTTGGGCTTCTGTATTTTTCTAATAGGTCACAGAGAAAGTAATAAGCTACAGTTGCTCCCATCTCCATCAACAGCCGGCGGCCTTACTACATTGTGGAGCAGGAGGGTCTATTAGGAAGTGTTACTGAATTTCGATTTAAGACCGCACAATATGTATTGTACTCTCTCTGGATGTTCTTGACAGGCATTACATAAAGACGTTTCCTCAAAAGAACATCAGATTACAAGGTCAGCCACTTGAAAATGAAGGAACGGCAGACTCGCTGTAGCCGCAGACTGAATGAGTAAAAGTCCAGGGGAAAAAAAAAAATCATTAAATAATAAAACTCAGCTCTTCCTTAGGCTGACTGTAGTTCACTAAGTACTTTAGAAATCAGTAGAAGTAGCTCTTTTGTTTTGCAAATGGAAAATAAGGTACAAATGGATGGAAGTGAGTTGCCCAACATCACCTAGTTGAGAATGAAACCTATTTCCTGTGATTCTGCCACGCATCGCAGTACTGTCAAGGAAAACAACTGCCTAATGCGTTTGCAGAAAAGGGTGAAGGTTACAGTGCAAGAATGGCTGCTCCCAAATTAAGAGAAAAATCATGTAATTTTATTTGAAATTTTTTCTTCTTCTATCTTCCCTACATGTTTTATTCATAAAAGTGAAGAAAACAAGTGTGCTCTTAAAAAAGTGCCTGGTTCAACCCCATCTTCCCCAGCTGCTACAAGTATCCTGGCAGCTCCCAGCCATTTCTGGCCTAGATGTCAGTGGCGTGGCACTCGCTCTCTAACGTTTGTGTTCCTTTACTAGTTCTTGGAGGCTGAGCACACCCTGAGGCCTCCTTTCATGCCTCGACTGCTTACTTCAGGTTCACTTTATGCAGTATTCCTAGCCCATTTTATTTCAAGGAAAGGCTGACACTCTTCCTCCTTACTTCTTGGGGCTCTGAGGGGCCACCTCGTGTGTTTTGGTTTTACTTCTGTGCTATTCAAGCTTTTAAGATTGTTAAACTAAGATGGTCAGGTTAGAAAAGATATGAACGAAGTTGTTGTTTTGGGGAGCTATGTTTGGAGCGGCTTTCAATTTTTTGATCTGCAGGTAACTAAAGTACATGAAGGTGCTGGTTGCCTTGAAGAGGCCTGGTTCCTCTCATCCAATTTTCACTGAAGTCAGCAGCACTCTGTTCACTGAAACTTAAAATATTCTCAGCAGTTTTGGAATTGATGCGATATGGCATAGACAACATACTGAAAAACAGACAGAAAATATTCCAAGATTGAGGCTGTGCTAATTCTAAAGAAATGACCACTTGTTCCCAAGTTCAGAATTATTCAATATTCTCATTAACAATATGGATAATGACCTAGAGAAAATACTTACTAAATTTCCTAGCAACATACGGTTTGGAGGGATTACAGGTGTGCTAGGAGAGATAATTAAAATCCTGAGAAGCTAGAGATGTGGTTTGAAAAAACAGGACGTAATTCAATCAGAAATAGCGCAAGGTTCCACATCAAGATAGAAATCAACAACTATATAAATAGAAGATGGAGAACAAGTGGCTGAAGAGTATTTTTTTTTTAGAAAAAATATTTGGGGATATAATAGATCACAAACTGAATGTGACTTAACAGTACCACACTGAAACAAAATAAGCAGATAAAAACCAAAACAGAAGAGCAGTAACTGAATGCTGCCCCACTTCTCTCATCCCCTTGGTGGCAGTATAAGCAGTGACAACGATACCCTAGATTCTTCTTTTTCTCCGCCACATTTTGTCTCTGCTTCTTCCCCATCCCTTGTCCTCTCCAGAGCACAAGCGGTCCCAGCTCAACATTTCCCTGAGGCTGCAAAAATAAATTTTGCCAGCATTGCTGAGAAGCCCTTCCAAAGTAATCCTTCTGTTGTGGTATGAATTGTTAATGTGTCAACCAGACTGTCCTTTGCAGTTTGGCCCTCTGTGCACCAGAGAAAATATGTGTGGGAGAAATCAAGAAGGCTCAGGAGAGAAGAGTAAGAGTGACAACTGTAAAGCCCAAAAAGAGAAAGAGAAAATAAGCAACTTCAGATATTCAAAAGGCTGCTGCAAATACAGGGAAGAGCTGCTCCCCATACACACAATACAAGAAATAATGCACTGAAATTTCTCCCAGGAAGATTCACGTTAGATATTAAGGAAGAGTATAGCAGTAAAAGTAGAGATGTTCTGGGGTAGTTTGTCCAACAAGGATGGGAATCTCCATCACTGAAGGCCTTTCAAGAACAGGTTAGACAAGCATCTGTCCAGAGTGATGTAAGCAGTGTAGATTATGACTTGGGGCAGGACAAGGGATTAGCTGATTCCCAGAGGTTACTTTTGCCTTGTTACCCTACAGAAACTGTATGGAATTTCATAAGACAAAGATAAGGCTTTTTTCTATCCAGACTGGTTTCCCCTGACAGATTCCACAGACCTGATGCAAACAAGCTTAAGCCGATCAAAAAGGGTCCCTTAAATTTTTTATTTTGGAAGAAGTACACATCTGATTGCTACAACAATGTAATGCCAGTTACCTCTGGGACTTCCCAAGTTTCATATAGCTTTTATACTGTGGCTTTGCTTTCTCCTTGACTCACTATCTTCAACTACTATCTTGCATCAGTGTCTCATAGACCTACCTTTCTATGTTACGCCTTTCCACTGTTTTTTAAATCTATCTGCAATGAAGAAATAGCATAAGCAATTCGTAGCACACCTAAAGAAAGAACGAAGAATAAATGAAGGCAAAGAAAAGCATTTGTCTCTGTCTCCAGAGGTTCCAAACGTTATTCTGCAGAGGTAGAGAGATAATTGCAAACTTACCTCCT
This sequence comes from Sagittarius serpentarius, assembly GCA_034782735.1. Classification (NCBI taxonomy): domain Eukaryota; kingdom Metazoa; phylum Chordata; class Aves; order Accipitriformes; family Sagittariidae; genus Sagittarius; species Sagittarius serpentarius. Next base: position 45,646,363 of record JAVKLA010000073.1, on the reverse strand, counting down.
GATTATTTTAAAAGCAGTAAAAGGCAACAGCATGGATGCCAAAAGATGGAGAAAAAGACAGTAATACTATAGGATGCAAAATAATGACTCATCAGTATTATCATATCAACCATACTTGTATTTTACCCAACTCTGCACAATTCTGTGTGACGTCATAGTAAGCTGTCCAGCCCTACTATGCCTCTACCTCCCCTTTTCCATCCTCGCCAAACCCACTTTCCACAGCTTGTGCAGTGACATCTGTGCACGGCTTCTCGCATCGTAGCAAAGAAGCAAGAATGCTACAGGCAGCAGTCCACAATACTCTTTTCCTAGCCAAGGGCCAAAGCAGAGCTGCAAACTATGGGAAGTTAGGAGGAGGAGTTTGGTCCTGGAAGCAGAATAGAAAAGACAGGAGATTGTGTGGGAGTGTGGATTTCTGTTTTTCAAAAGTGAAGGAAATAGAGGAATTCTTGGTGGGGAATCCGGGGGGAACAGAGAAAAAGACCTATCAACAACTACCCCCAAACTCACTGCCCCCTAGTCCAAAAAGTGTAAGCACCTTCACGATACTTGGTGATTAGAGTGATGGCTTTGGGGTGTGTTTGGTAAGGGCATCATGAAAGATTCACCTGCTATCCCTAACTGACAGAACACAGATGGGGAAACCACTGGGTCAGCAAGTCTGCGGTTGTGTCATATGTAACCCTTTCAGACATAAATTTATTGCATAGCACTTTATACCTTGGTATTCCTATGGCACAGCTGCTAAAAAACTGAGTTCTTTGAATAAATGAGTATGTTCTTTTAGTATATCTCGCTATTCCCATTTATTCTTTTACCAACATTGCTCTTAATGGTTCTTCTTTGTGTCTGCAGTTTATGCTTTGAAGCATTTATACATAGCAGTCATACCCACACTCACTCCTTTTGTCAGACTAAACAAGTGAAACTGTTACGTGGTCTTTTAAAACTGAGTGCCCATTTCTCATCGTTCCATCAGCCTTTTCCATGTCAGTCCCAGTTAGCCTGTCTAGAACAAGGGCAAACAGAACTGCACCGATAGTCTCCAGAAGGCCATGTACTCACGTGGCATTAATACTTCTCTCACCAGCACAAATCTCTATCAAACTTTGCTAGGTTCACAACTGCCTTCCACAGGATTATGACAGTGATAACCCCACATTCTCCTGCAAGTGGACTAATGTACTGGGCTGTTTCTCCTTCTTAATCACTGCCATTAGATAAGCCTCCAGCTTACAGCGCCAATTTCTGTTACAAGTCCCTAAACTCATGACTATGCACTATATTGTCATCAGGTATCATCTGATTTCTATTTGTGTAGTCTTCAGAGTCATCCAGCTCTTTCCATATAACTTACTCTATTCTGCTTTAACAATACCTGTCTATCTTGCATGATCAACAAATTTAATTACTACGCTTCCTATTTTTGTGCCATGGGCATTACTGAAAAGATTAAATTACATCAATCCCAAGGCAAATCCTGAAGAAACTGCAATGTCTTTTGTGTCTTCTTTACTGAGCTCCTTACCTACCTTGCAATTCTTCTATTATCTGTCTTCCGAGTCGCAACTAAATTTTCAAATACCACTATATCAAAGGCTTCACTGAAGTCTAGGTAAATAAGACATACACTGTCTCCTTTTTGTAGAAAATTAGCTATCTGAGAAAGAGCAGGTTAGTAACCTTATGCTGCTTCTTTTCTCCCATCTACGTCCTCCTCATGCTCAGTTTTTTCTCTTTCAAAAATCATTCTTGAGCCTTGCATGGACTTAGGATCAGACTAATGCAACTGCCTAGAGTATTCTTGCCCTTCTGTATTATAGGAAAACCAACAGGATTTCCTATTTATCAGGAAAAAGCTTTTTTTTAAAGCCCATTTTGATTAATATTAATAATGCTAGGAATTATATCCTGTTCTCACTGAAAATCAACTGAAAAGTATCTATAGTTTAAGCAAATCAATAATAAGTAAATACTGACTGAAGGAGGCATTAATATGCAAAGCTACGTAAGAACTGAGAAACATGAGAAAGTACTAGGAGACTGGAGAAAACACGTAACCGAAGAAGGAAAACGGAGCAATCTTGGCATAGACTGTCTAATAAACCCACCTCCCATTTCAGCTAAACTAGTAGAACAATTAATAGGTGAATACAAACACATCAGACTTAGAGCACGATGGAACTGCGAGCAACAAGTAATACTGGTGTTCATAAATAAACTGCATTGGCAGACAAGCCCAAGTGTCTTTTTAAATTGTTTTATTTGGCAGAAGAATTACAACAATTACAAACAGATTACCCCCCAAAAAAGTCAAAGTTAATCTCAAACAGTACATAATTACAGCAAACATCAATGACTTTGGAAAATGGCAGCCAGTGGGAAATGGCAAATGTAACTTAAATGCAATGTAGTAAACATCATTATATGCCTGAAATTCTTAACATGAAAATAATTTGTATGCAATTGCCAGGAAAAATAAAAATTCCTGAAAGGTTAAAAACAAAATGTTATAAACAAATGATAAAAACACGTGGAAGGGAAGTGGCTACTAAGGACCTCAAGGATGGTTGTTATATCCAGATTGTTTTACCATCTTCAAAGATCTAAAAGAGGGAAGTAAAAGACATGTAGATTAAATCCTCAAACGAGAAGATTTTGGAGAAGTTTCACAGCCAGTCAGGACAGAGGATAAAAAAAATCAAATGGGCATAAAATGTTAGAAGATTTAGGCTGGAAAAACTCAAGCAGGTGGTAGAAGATAAAAACCTGAGGTGAAAGAATTGTGCTATGTCTGTAGCAGCAGGTAAGATGGCTTTATCATCTTTTCAGTGTTCCATTCACCTAGTACATAAATACATGTATGAAATCACAGGAATATGGAAATGCCAGGCACAGCAAGTTGTGACACAGAGACACGATTACAGTACTCGGGCTTCAGCTGGACAATAGGCTTTCAAGTGAGGCTCTTTTCGAGCAACTGAGTGTTGCAAAAGTGGGAAACGTCTGGCTCCAGCACAATACAGTGGTTTGTCTCATCGCTCTCACCAGAGCACAGGCACAGCAGGCTGTCAGATTACAGCTTAGAGCAGCAAACTGCACTTGGCAATGGGGTCATGAAGTCGTAAAGCGTGCACAGTAACTCGCTGCATATGCTCCCAGAAAAAAAGCACGTCTAAATGACAAGGCACGTAAATGATGGCACAAGTTACTTGTTAAATGGGCTTCAAAACATATGTAGAAGAAATACAAGTTGAATCATTACCGCATTCAGTGCTTTGCAAAATAAACAGAATTTACAGTGGTAAAACTCAAATAGCAGAAGGGTGTGTTTGTGTGTGGATGTGAACTGTGAGAGGGAGAAGAGTTGTGTGTTGTACCTTATGTCCTATTACCTGTCACATTTCACAATTCTTCCCATTCTTGGTACTCGGTTGTTTCTGGGGCCTGAGAGTACTAGGAGGCACAGCTAAAAACAATGTAGTCTCTGGCCTTTACAGTTTACAAATTAAGTTAACAGATGGAAATAGAAAGAGCGCAATGGAACAGAGAGAGCACGAGTCATCCTGACAGGCAGTGGACTTGGCACACCAGCTGTCTCGCTACGCTTATTTTGAATAGCCACCAAGTTCCTACTCTGTGCACCCCATCCTTGGCAGCTGTTTTCTGATCAAGTTATACCCAGCCTGCAACTTGAAACCATAGAAACAACGTACTTGTGGGGGATTCTGACGACCCTGTTCTCTCTTGGGAAACAACTATGCTTCATTCTTCAAAGAGATTCCCTAGCGCTCAGATGCTACAACCAAACTAGTACATCTGATAGAGCAACACTGCCTGTTAATTATAAATATGGTGCCAAATAATAAGACACAAACCTCTGCTAAGGTTATAGAAAGGCTTTCTAAATTGTTAGTTATAAGCCCAACATACCAAAAAAAAGAGAAAATTATTTCTTTAAATTCCTTCAGTTAAGATCTTGGATATTAATCTGGAGTAGGATATTCACCTAGTCTAAACAAGCATAGAACAAACTTAAAAAATTAGTGAAAAGTTTATGTAATGGAAGGTAATCACTAATATTCTAACCATAAGAAATACGGGGAGCAGAATATTGGAAAAAAAATTCCAACACTAAAAAAAAGCTTGTCAGATTTCTGCTCTTGAGAAAAGCTTCTTTTGTTCGTAACATAACTGATTCCTTTCCTACTGCATCTGATGTATACCAACTCTTCCGCTTGGCTGATTTTGTCTTAACAGTTACCCTTTTTCTTTTCAGTTTCTCCACCTCCTTCTGCTATTTGAGTCAATCTTTCTTTCCCCCAGTCAAACTCTTGCCATTGCGTATCTCACCATTGCAATTCTGCCTCTTCTGAACTTGGCAAATACTTTTTTTACTCTGATTAAATCCACTTGGAATGCTGCTGGCAAAAATTTGCTCTGAAACTGTCTACAATGCCAAATACAGGAGTAAGAAAGTGCCCACTTCTTCTGCATCCCTCTGTCTTATCCATTTGCTGATTTTACCCCACCCTATGACATCTTTGCTGTGCGTTTATCACGCCACTTTATTCCACAGTACTGCAGGAAGTCAACAATCACAGTTCCTCATGAGAAATAATTTAATCAAGTATCAGTTGCAGGCCTACACCCCTCTCCCTGTTACGGCCTTATTTTAAGGCTTAGCATTGTTCTTCCCTATTTCCCCCTTCATATGTTAACTCCATTTATCTATCAAAGGACCAATTCTGTGAACCCTCTGGCATGCCTGCAGGACACAGTTCTCTGACATTTCAAACCAGACAAAGCCCTGAAGAATACCTTCAGAAAATGACTGTCCTGTCTGGCAGCTGGTGAAGAATGGACCACATATAACTAAAATAGTTAAGAGTCTTTCAGCTTCTGATCCTGTTGCAGTCTCCCAAAACAAAAATGGTTAGGATCCTTCCTGCAGCAAAGCATGCAAGAGAGCAGAAATCAGTCAAATGCTCTTTCACTCATTTGCTTTTGGCTAGAGGACAGAAGACATTCTGAAGACTTACGAAGATGTGACATATTCTCGATTCCTATAGCAACGGTGCAGTATCTGCTCCTAGACTGATAGGCCACCTCTCTCTCTCTCCTCACAGAAAGCTGCATGATCATCTACACACTGTTAGTGCTGCTCTGTTTCCTTTCCCATCCTAAACACGCACTGAATTCTAAGGAAGCTGACAACTCGCACAACTGGAGCGCTGATATGGATGGATACAGGCTCTCTAGGAAGGGCAAGCTGGGGAGGCAAGGAGGGGGAGCTGTCCTTCAGCCGAGAGCCCAGCGGGAGTGCATGGAGCTCCACCCTGGGATGAACAGTGCAGCATCTGAGAGCTTATGGGTCAGAATTAGCAGGCAGACCAAGAGGCGTAGCATTGTGGTGGGCGTCTGCTACAGACCAGCTGCGGAGCAAGAAGTAGATGAGACCTCAGACAGCAAGAAAAATCCTCATGTTCACAGGCTCTGGTCCTCATGGGAGACTTTAACCACCCCAGTATCTGCTGAAGGGGTAACAGAGCAGGGCACAAGCAATCCAGGACCCTTCTGGGGCACGCTGAAGGTGAATTCCTACCACAGGCGACTGAGGAGCCAGACAAGGAGAGGTGCTCTGCTGGACCTGATTCTTGTAAGTAAGGAAGAACTGGTCAGGAATGTGGAGGATGGGGCAGCCTTGGCTGGACCATGAGATGGAGGATTTCAGGAACATGAGAGGACGGAGCAGGGCAGAAAACAGGATCACAGGCCTAGACTTCAGAAAGGCAGACGTTGGCCTGCCCACAGATCTGCTTAGAAGAATCCTATGAGTTATGGCCTTGGAAAGAAGAGCGTGCCAGAAGAGCTGGTTGATTTTCAAAGATCACCTCCTCCAAATTCAAGACGGGTTCATCCCCACAGGCAGGAAATCAAGCAAAAGCAGCAGGAGGCCTGCGTGCATGAACAAGGAGATCCTGACTGAGCTCAAGCATTACAAGGAAGCATACCAAAGGCAGAAGCAGGGACAGGTGACCCGGGAGACACTGTCCAAGCATGCAGGGATGTGATTAGGATAACAAAAGCCCACCTGGAGTTGAATCTGGCAAGGAACACGAAGGGCACACAGAAAGGCTTTTACAAGTACATCAGCAGCAAAAGAAAGACATGGGAAAATGTGGGCTTACTGCTGAATGGGGAAGGGGACTTGCCGAGAAAGAACACAGAAAAGGTTGAAGTACTGAATGCCTTCTTTGCCTCCTTCTTTACTGGCAAGATCGGCCGTCAGGAATCCCAGGTTCCCGAGACCAGTAAGAAAATCTGGAGCAAGGAAGACTTGCCCTCAGTAGAAGAAGACAAGGTTAGGGAACATTTAAACAAACTGGACATACAGTAGTTCATGGGACTTGACAGGATGCACCCACAAGTGCTATGGGAGCTAGCTGACATCATTGTGAGACACCTCTCAATTATCTTTGAAAACTCATGGAGATTGGGAGAGTTTTTGAGGACTGGAAGAAAGCAAATGTCACTTCTATCTTCAAGAAGAGGAAGAAGAAGAAACTGGGAAAAAACAGCTTGTTCAGCCTCACCTCAATCCGAGGGAGGGTAATGAAGCACATCCTCCTGGAAACCATTTCCAATACATGAAGCACAAGAAGGTGACTGAGAGTAGTCAGCATGAATTTGTAAAGGAGAAATTGTATTCATGCACCAGGACAGGCTGGGGGCCGACTAGCTGGAAACCAGCTTTGCAGAAAAAGGCTGGGGTGTCCTGGTGAGCAACAAATTGAAGATCAGACAGCAATGTTCCCTTGCAGCAAAGAAGGCAAACAACATCCCGAAGAACACTACCAGCAGGTCAACGGAGGTGATCCTTCTCCTCTACTTGCCACTGGTGAGACCACATCTGGAGCGCAGTGTCCAGTTCTGGGCTCCCCAGAACAGGAAATACATGGATATACTGGAGCAAGCGCTCACAAAGATGGTTAAGGGACTGGAGCATCTATCATAATGAGGCAGGGCTGAGAGAGCTGGGACTTTTTTACCATGGAGATGAGAAGGCTCAGGGGGTACCTTATCAATGTGCATAAATACCTGATGGCAAGGTGTAAAGAAGACAGAGCCAGACTATTCTCAATGGCACCCAGTGACAGGACCAGAGGCAACTGGCACAAAACGAAATACAGGAAATTTCATCTACACTTAAGAAAAGCTTTTTTACTGTGAACAGGTGAACAGTTTTTTTACTTAGAACAGGCTGCCCAGAGAGCAATTTAACTCCATCCCTGAAGATATTCAAAACTTCACTGAACTTGATACTCAGCAAGTTGCTCTAGCTGACCCAACTTCAAGGAGGGACCTTGGACCGCATGATCTCCAGAGGTCCCTTTCAATCTCAACCATTCTACGATTTTATGATTCGACTCAGGAAAGATTTAAGCATTACAAGTAACTCAAATACATGCCCAGTCAACATGCAGTAGATTCACATGAGGAACCATGGAACGGAGACTGACAGCAGAAACAAGGCAATGACAAAACACCTGGAATGCCCTTACCTGGAAACATCTACGCAGACCTAGCTGGTGTCTCTTTGCAAGTACAGCAAGATTATAGCGTGTAGAGATGGGGAGCAGAATCGGGGGTTAGAGAGGCCTGTTTGGGAGTAGCGGTTGAAAATGCTAGGGTTTTTTACCTTACAAGGTAGGTATTATGAGGCAAAACAGTAGGATAATGAAGATAAATAATGCACTTCTATTTACTGTCCCTTAATGCAGGACTAGGAAGAAGCTACTGGAATGAAAAGCAAGCTGTTGATCAAAAAACTTTAAAATGAACACATACACTGCTTAGTAATACCTATACATAATACATACAAATGCATACAAAATGCTGCTTCTAAAATAATATTCCCAGTCCATCACTTTGAAATGATCGCGGTTCCACTAGTGCTTCTGCATCCCATACGTCATATTTAAAAAAACAAAAAGATCAAACCATGCTTGCATCCTTCTTCTGGTCCCTGCTAAATATAACTTTTCTCCCTTTGAAGAGCATCACAACGGGTTTAGAAGAAGTGGTGCCTATTATACATAGTTTGTTTATTGTGTTAGCAGTTTCTTATTTAGTGGATCTAGTGCAGGTAGACCTGTCACTGCTTCTACATAGTTCTCCTTTCGGACATCAGAAAGGACTGCTGAGATGCAGACTCCCTGCATACATTTTGTTTCCTGTTTTTCAGATTTGTCTGTCCACTCCTTTGAAAGAATTAGTATCAGAAACTCTCTGATGCCTCTCTGGCTAGCAAGAATAGTGCTTTCCTTATGAAAAGCTGCAAAAAAGTCTTCAATGCTGGCAATTAGCGACTGAGGAAGGAACTCCTCAGATGGGAACAATAGTGCACCATTAATCTGTTCTATACAGGGAGCCCGGAACAGCACCACACTATTCGCAGCTCACTCCTCGTCAGCTGCAGGACCAGAGCACCTGAACGTGCCAACAGCCTCCGCTTCAGGTACGAGCAACAAAGCTGGGAGCCTGCGCTGCTGAGCTCTAAACAGAACCTTCCCTGTGAAGCCTTCACAGTACATTTCCATGGGAACAGACACATGCCTTTCTCGTTGCCGAGGAGACAGCCACTGCTTTTTGAGACTGGCGAACATTGTGCCCAAAGCATTTCAGCATCTTTTAAGATCATAAGGAGCTTTACACAGGCATAATCACCTCTCCCCCCTCCAGTTAAACATGTCAATCATTCTCCCCATTCCTATTTTTCAGAGCGTGTTTTAAGCATTTTGATATAACATGTCAGATTATTCCTAATAGCTGATTTTGATACGAACATTTAAAAGGACATTGTCAATCTAAACACCTCTGTATGCCTGGAAGTCTTTTCTACTATTGTTCTGTAACTCGGTTCCAATTCACTCTCACTGACCTAACCTGCAGTGAAACCAATTCCTTCCTCTCCATGGGTTTCCTGTGGTATTGATCTGTACTTAGAGAAAAGCTGGCTGGCAAAGCCAGCATCCATCTCTCCTCCGTCTTCTCCTACTTCCACTATTTTTAAATAGAAAACCTGTCTGTGAAATCAAAAGGCTCTGTACACGCGAGGCCTCCAGGCGCGCTGGATGGCAGCACACGCACAAAGGAGGAGGAGGAGGAGGAGGAGGCGGCAGAGGAGGGTTCCTACCATGTTTCTGAGCTTTGCTGTCAAGTGACGGACCGAGCGGCGCGGTGAAGCCGCGGTCAGCACGGTGTCCACCGCGCCCCGCGCAGTTGCGTGCTGCCCCTGTGCGGCGGCCTTTACCAGCTCACCGACGGGAAGCTCTGCGGGGGGGGTCTCGGTGGAGGCGGGATCTGCACCGCAACCGGGCAGGGGCAGCCCTGCAAGCCCCTGCGAGCTTAGCGAAACGCTCCTCCAGCTGCTGTGGAGGGGCAAAGGTGGTTCCTTGCGCCGCAGGAAGGGGTGGCCACCGGACTCTTTTCACATTCTCGTCTCTCTCCCGCAACTTTCCCCCCATCCTTTCTGAAAAAAAATGCACTGGCAGTTGAGATTTGCAATTTGGGGAGGGAGTGTCAACTGGAACAGAGGGCCACGACTCCCGTATATCTGATGTGGGGAAGGAGAGACAGCTAGAGACTATGCTCAACGGAGCGATGGATGGAGTCTCCCATAATGCGGGAGCCTGGAAGCTTGGCATTTCTGGTGGCAGCAGAAGGACCTCTTCTCACCCTTCTATCTGAATTTACAGAACCAGTGCAGTGCTCTAATGGTGAAGGGGAACAAGGTCCAGTCACTAATCACAGAACAGAATCACAGCATCATTTAGGTTGGAAAGACCTTTAAGATCATCAAGTCCAACATAAACCTAACACTGCCAAGTCCATCACTACACCATGTCCCTGAGCACCACATCTACACGTCTTTTAAATACCCCCAGGGATGGTCACTCTTCCACTTCCCTGGGCAGCCTGTCCAACACTTGATAACCCTTTCAGTGAAGAAATTTTTCCTGTTATCCAATCTAAACCTCCCCTGGAGCAACTTGAGGCCGTTTCCTCTTGTCCTGTCGCTTGTTACCTGGAAGAAGAGACCGACCCCCACCTCTCTACAGCCTCCTTTCAGGGAGTTGCAGAGAGCGGGAAGGTCTCCCCTCAGCCTCCTTTTCTCCAGGCTAAACAAGCCCAGTTCCCTCAGCCGCTCCCCATAAGACTTGTGCTCTGGACCCTTCACCAGCTTCGTTGCTCTTCTTTGGACAATCTCCAGCCCCTCAGTGTCTTTCTTGTAGTGAGGGGACCAAAACTGAACACAGGATTCGAGGTGCGGCCTCACCAGTGCCCAGTACAGGGGGACGATCACGTCCCTAGTCCTGGTGGCCACACTATTTCTGACATAAGCCAGGATGCTGTTGGCCTTCTTGGCCACCTGAGTACACTGCCGGCTCATATTCAGCCAGCTGTTGACCAACACTACCAGATCCTTTTCCACCAGGCAGCCTTCCAGCCACTCTTAGAATGACAGAATCATAGAATCATAGAATGGTTGAGTTGGAAAGGACCTCAAAGATCATCGAGTTCCAACCCCCCTGCTGTGGGCAGGGACACCTTCCACTAGACCAGGTTGCTCATTCAACCTGGCCGTGAACACTTCCAGGGAGGGGGCATCCACAACTTCCCCGGGCAACCTGTTCCAGTGTCTCACCACCCTCACAGTGAAGAATTTCTTCCTAATATTTAGCCTAAATCTACCCTCTT
>JAVKLA010000073.1:45565258-45578924 GCA_034782735.1 Sagittarius serpentarius | reverse complement strand
GTCGCGCCAGGCCTCCCTCCGCGGGAGCGAGCAGCCGCTCGAGCCCGCGCCGGGGGGTGAGGGCCGCGGAGCTGGGCCGGAGCTTTCCGCCGGGGCGGGAGGTGCGGAGAGGCCTTCTGCGCCTGCCCCGCCGCTGAGCCGGAGCGGAGCGGGCGCTGCCTCCCGCCAGCGCGGCCGCGGGCACAGGGAGCGGGAGGGGCTGGGAGGTCCCCTCGCGGGGGTGGGGTGGGGGGGGGGGGGGCAGCTTGGCCCTTGAGGGGCCGGCTGGGTGTTCCCTGGGGAAGGAGCGGGCTGCTCGGCCGGACTCGAGCAGGAGGGGTGCGAAGCGTGCTCTCGTCGGGCTGCCCGGCGGCCCGCCCGCCTGAGGCCGCGTTGGCTCGGTTTTAACTGGCCACCCGGGAGGGGGACGGAGCCCCGGTCCGTCACGGTCCCTCACGGAGCACTGCCTGAGCGGCCTTCCGGGGGCTCCGCGCCAGGCACGTTCCCGGGAGCCGCGCTCCGGGCGCGCGATGCACACCGGTGAGGGGGCCGCGGCGCGTGCCGCGGTCCGCCAGCGCGTGCGGCGGTCCGCCAGCGCGTGCGGCTCGAATGCCTTCCCCGTAGTCTTGCCCCGTCACCACCGATAAAGATGAACTGGCGGCGGGCCTCTCCAGTCGGATGCTGTTAAGGTCTTGTCCTCGTCACGAGCATGACGAGCAGGTGGAAAACCTTTGTGTGAATGATGTCAGACTTCAAAGGAGGAAAACGAAGTAAAGTTTTCTGTCAAATTAGCTCCAAGAAGGTGGGGGCAAGATAAAATGTTAAGTTCTCCGAAACCTGTTGATGAAGGGATCTCAAAGGTGAGCTGAAAATCAAACCTGGCTCGGAGACAGCTGCAACTGGGGTGTTGGACGGTGGTGTAGAGAAAATGTGGCATAGACGGTCAGTGGAAAATGCTTGCTAACTGTAGCCATAAAGGGCAGTTAAAAGCCTCTGTAGGTAGTAAAGAAATGAATGCAAGATTCTACATGTAACGAACAGCAAAAAAATCATGGAACGACAAAGTACACAGTAAGTACAGAAATACCATCTGTTTCTAATAAACTTTTTTCTATTTGATTAAAAAAGTTGTTCTTAAAAAAAAAAAAAAGCTACTTCCTTGTTCATTTGTAGGTTAAAACTATTAAAAAGCAGCTAAATGGGCCAACCACTTCAAGATCAGTATTTCCTTAACTTTTACCTGGGTTCTGAAAAAAAAATGGGCTGGAATTCTCTGGTCTGCTGGCACTTACTTAAAAAAAAAAAAAAAGTAATAATACTGGAGCAGCAGGAAATTGTAAATAAAGGATCAGGGAGGAAACCTGTGTCGCTCTGGAAGAGGAGGTTAGTGTCATTAGGTCTGGGTCAGTTAGCCTAGAATTGATTCCAGGCAAAATAAAAGAAACCTGCTCTAAGGCTTGCTTGATAATAAATTAAGGGGTTGGAACATAAGAAATGGAGGGGTTTAGGTAGGGTATATCTTATTTTACCAGATCGCAGGCTTGATTGATAACGTTGCAGACTTGAGGTTTAAAATTTTTAGAAAGGTTTCCTTTGGCTTTAATTAGCTCTGTTTGTCTACTGTGGAGCACCCAATAGCAGGTTGGTTTCTCTGAGCTATCCAGTTCTCAGCAAGTTGTTAACAGAGATCGTAAATGGGGACTCTCCTTCTTGTGCAGTCCTGCAGCAGTTGATATTCAGTCTTACGCAACCAAAAAAGCAAAAGCCCCTGTTGGCTGCCTGCAAATAAATGTATAAAAACACAGATCATGTCTTTAATCTTTGCATCATAAATTGGGAGGCAGTTTGAACTGTGGCCATCTGGATTGTTTGGTGGGACTGGATGAACAGCTGCTGTTTGAAAACAACCGAATACAACTAGGAGCAGCGACTACAAGGCATACTTGTGGAAAGCTAGGGTAGTTCTGGGCGGCAGGGTGGGCTCTTGCACAGTTCTCCAAACTCCTTATTTCAGTTTCCAGGTTCCTGAGCGCTAAAAGCTTGTGTTGGCTTTGCGTTTCCTGCTGTTCTTCCTCAAATGCTTCCTTACTGTGCTGGGCCTCTCTGCACCAGCCCAGGTTATCAGCATGCTGTTTATCGGTTTGTGCTAGTCAGAGCAGGGACTAAATCCCTCTGTGTCAGCGGGGTGCAGTTAGCAAGCGCGTAGAGGGTTTTTCTTATGTTTATAAACTGTTTTCAAAGGTGTTTTGGCTTTTCTGGTGGGTTGTGGGGTTTGGGTTTTTTTTTTGTTTGTTTGTCTGGGTTTTTTTTAACTCCTGGTGAAAAATTTCTCGCTTTCAGGACCAGTGCAAAAGAAGCCGGACTGACAGGAGAAACAAAAGGTATTTTCTTTCTAAGACTTGCGGACATCATCTCTTCTTGCTTCCCGTGGCTTTGAAGAGACAACTTTGTCCTGCAGGGCTATAAACCGGGCTAGGAGCGAGCGTCCCGTGTTCTGCCTTGGACCATCACGTTAATGACGGACCCTGTCTGGTTTTCCTCGGGCTGACTGGGAAGTTCACATCCCCGGGTGCTTCCTACGTGGGCAAGCCAGGGCCCTGGAGGGAGCATTAGCAGATTCTGTCTGTCCGCACTGCGCAGCCCACCGGGCCGAGTGCTGCGTCCAGAGCGGCGGTGGAGGGCGCGATCTGCCGGGCTGTGGTGGGGCAGCTGACTGCCCCACGCGTGCAGGGCCGTCCCCGGGTTCCTGCGCGGAGGTCCTGCCTCAGGGTCTGCGGTGGAGTGAAGGAAAGATGCGGGCTGCGTTCTGGGTGGAGACGCGGCGGAGGTCCTCTGCAGGTTCACGTTGGGACGGGAGGCCGGTGGCAGCGACAATCGGGGTAGGCGTGTCGGGAGGAACCGAAGCTGTGGTAGGTTCCAGGTGACGGTGTGCGGGGCAGTCCTGGACCTCGGAAGGCTTGTGAGGCGGCGCTGGGCCTCTTGAGCTATGGAGCCGTGAGGGTGCTCGCCCGTCTGATCGGGGCCCGGCGAGAAGTACGCGGTGCTCCCAGAGGGCGTGCCGGCGGCAGCGGAGCGGGGGCTGAGCGCGCCGCCCCCAGCCCCGGCCCTGCTGCCGTGGCGGGGGCTGCCCGGGCGGGGGCGGGAAGAGGCGGGACCGGCTGCTCCGCCGCCTTTTGGCTGTAGGGCAGGGCGGAGGGGTGCGCTCTCCTGCAGGGCCCCGCCTGCAAGGCGGGCTGGCCGGGGCGCCGGTGCTGGAGCAGCGCCTCGCCCCGCAGGGCTGCACCCTGCCTCCCTCCAGCCCTTGCGGGCGGGGCGGGGCGGGGCCGGGCGGGGCCCGTGGGAGTCCGGGCCCGGCGAGTCCGGGCCGGGGGCTGCCGCTTGCGCCGGAAGGTGAGCGGGGGCCACCTCCCGGCCCGGCCTGTCCTGCCGCTCCCCGGGCCACGGCGCCGGCGTTGACCTCCCAGCAGCGCTCCCGTCTCGCCGGCGGCGGGGCGCGCAGTCCTGCTTTTTGTGGGACGGAGGGTGCTCCTAACAGCTCGGGACTGCAGTTCTGCTGCTGCCCTGGAGGTGGTTCTCTCCGACCACCTGACGTCAAATGGATGTCGGCGGCCCGGGCAGGAGCCCGGCGCCGCCCGGCTCTGAGCAGGCTGCCCGCGGACCGTGCAGCTTCGCTCTGTGACGCCCTGGCTCTCCTGGCAGGTAGCAGGCCGTCTGGGTGGATGAGCGGCTGTCTCCTGGAAGCGCGTCTAGTACCGGCTGAGCCCAAGAGGAGTCAGGCCTTAGTGGTGCAGGTACTTGATCCTCCAATACTGCAGTCTGTGCATCCTGCTTCAGGTCTCTCCCCTCTTGGCACCCCCACCCCCCCCGCCTTTTCCCCCTTCCCCCCCAAAAGCCTGGAAGAACGGGGCTGGTGATTGGCCTCATGTCCCTCTTACTACATCCCTGCGTTTCCCCACAGATCTGGAAGGGCAGCCTGCAGTGCAGGTGCACCAGACTTGAGAGGCGGAAGGAGATGGTTGCTCTTGGAATGGTGAACTCTGCACTGAACCTGCCCAGATTGTCTTATTTTGCATTTCCCGTATGGGGGCAGGTTCATCTTTCGCTGCGCAGGGGTCATGCTGCTTGTCTCCCCACAGCACGTCCCCATGGAGCTGCCCTGATATACCTGCACCAGATGTCATACAGAGTCTTCCCGCCCTGAGGGATCACTCTGCACGCTTAGCACCCGCTAGCTTTCGTGAGGACTGCTCCACAGCTCAGCTTCTTCCAGACTGCCCTTGTGGCTCCGTGCCCTGTTTGTGCCATGATGCTGTGGTGGATCAGGTGACATCTGAACGAAGTTGCTTTGGGAGGAGGGGGTACTCCCTGCCAACCAGCAGGGATTCACAAGAAATGGGTCACTGGGGGAATGACCCAGAAGGACTCGCGTCACAGTAAAAAGCAAACCTTAGCTCGGATCCCATGCAGGCGCTCTTCCAAAGTGTCTTGGGACTGCCTTGGTCCGTGTGAGTATCTTTTCCCAGGTCTGCCCGTGTCCTTGCGAGTTTCCCAGTGACTTCTTAGTGCTGCAACACTGCAGCACTGTCATGTTGCATGTCCCTGGCACCATGTCTATGGCCATCTGATTTGTTCTTACCAACCTATACGTGCCCGTGGGCTAGAAGAAACCTTTTCTTTTTTTTTTTTTTTTTTGCCTTGGCCCACTCTTCAAACCCCCTCAAAAAGAACACTATAGTGTGACCAACTGAATCGTAGTGTTCATAAAAATGTCAGTAATGCCTGTGTTCTCTGTTTTCCTTTTTGTAAGAGCACAATGGCTTAGGAGTATGTGCTCTCTTCTCTCATAGGGTGGGGGACCATGAGGCAGAGCATCTCTCTGGTCTATGAGGAGTGGTGCAGGTTTGAGGGGAGGGAGCTCTTTGGGCAATGGAGGCTGGCACCAGTGTGCAGACCTGTGTGCATTTCTCCTCCCATGTGGTTGCGTCCCTTGGCAGCAGTGCTGCCAGGTGGCTGCTCTGGTGCATCATTAGATGCTGTTCCAAATAGCATAGGCAGGAATGGTTCAGCACTCAGAGGAAAATGAGCTGGTGATGGATAGCTCTGGTGATGCCAAGGCTGTTAAAATATGAACCTCTGAAGCGCAGCCAGAGTTCCAGCAAGGGACTGTCATCCTCCCTGTGCTCAGCTGCTGGTGTGTGGGGACAGTGCTGGTCTATGTCCCTTCCCTTTTCTGGTTTGGCTAGAGGTAGGCCGTTGTCTTCAAGTAACGGTAACTCTGAGTCTGTAACTCGTGGTGGCCCAGAATCCCTGCCTGGAGAAGGGGAGATGAGTGATGACCAAAGCTCAGACAGACGCTCCCCCATGAGCACACACATTGCTGTCTGAGGCTCTGCTATCCCTGATGCTGTCAGCACTGCAACGGGACTGAGGGTCCGTGGCATCCTTGGAGCTGTGTCTCCATCCCTGTTCTCCCCAGCAAGGATTGTTGCAAGTAGTTTGTTCTCTCTCTTCATAGTCTGTTCGCTCTGGAGTCTTGGGTGTAGCCAACAACAATGCTGCTTCCTTCACCTCCCCTGCATGGGGTTGTGCAGTGGGGGTGGGGGAGGCATTCAGGAGTTAATTTTGTGAAAAAGTAAGTCTTATTTGATAGCCATAATTTCCAGGGCCATATAACAACGGGGGTCAGAACGCATCCTCGTTCTAATGTCCTCTCCTTGTATAGCCCTGTATTACCTGCTGCTGAACACCGGGGCAGACCGACAGACCTGCTGTCTGGTAAGGTGCTTCCTGATACGGAGCTGCAGCCAGGGAGTGTTAGAGCCCCAGTGACTGACTCGTGGTGCCTCCAGTGCTGAGAAGCTTGGGACAGGGCAGCGTGCTTCTCTGGGGCCTGAGGACAGAAATGGGATGGGGACAAAAAGCGTGTTGTCACATAAGCAAGGTGCATTGGGCTGGGCTTGGGACAGTTACCTCGTGGTACCCTGCATGGTCTCCAAGTGGGAGGAGGATGCTTCCGTGTGGCCCCATGCAGGGTGTGGGGCTGGAGAAGAGGATGACATGGGCAGAGTGGCCCCATGAGGAATGGCTGCTGCAGGCCACACGCCGTTTTCCCATTAGCGAGTGTTTAGTTCAGCGTTTTAAATAATTGTGTCCTCGGAATGATATTTAAAATCCATTTGGGAGGCAATGAGGCGGGAAAGTGCCTGTGCCATTGTGATGACGCTGCGCAGGCCGCGCCACACATGCATATTACAAACTCGTTACAGGCTCGTTTACACGCACGCTGCTCACTCCCCACACAACCTCTTTCTGATGCTCCTAATGTTTCTTCCCCACCATGGCTGCTTCTGCTTGGCACTAGGGAGAAATTTACTTGATAAGGCAGGCCTGGTGTCATCTGCTGCAAGGGGAGCGTGGGGCATGGTCACAGCAGTTGGGTGCTGGCCTTTGGAACGGGGATGTGTGGGGCATGCTTGGTGATGGGGCTGCCTCTCAGGTGTCCTGTCCTTCACCTGTGCTCCATGCTCAGTGTAGAACTGGGCTTACTTTCTGACAAGCCCTTGCACTTGTCTTACTGCAGGCTCCAGACCGTGCAGCCCCAAGGCTTTCAGCTGCTGTGCTCTGGGCACAGCTGGGAGAAGAGTCGCAGCACCTGGACCAGGCTGACTATGAGGCTGAGTACCAGGATGTGCTCTTGAATGTCCGCAGGAAGCTGTGCGAGCTGGAGGGACGAGGCGTGAGGGAGCAGATGGAGCAGCAGCTTCAGCAGCGGTTGCTTGAGTCCTGGCTAGTGGCTGAACGGGAGGGTGGCCTTGCTGCCGTCCCTCTATCCCCGTTCCTCTCCGACTGCTGCACGGGCATTCTCTGCTGTCCTCCCGACCTGTGCAAAACAGAAATCCTGTGTGGTAGTATAAGGTTCCTGGTACCACTTTACCCTTGTCCTATTGGCCTTGGTGGCGTGAGCAGTAGTTGGTGTTTTCCCCTTGTCCTCTCCTGCCTGATCGCGTTCAGCCCCTTCTATCCAGGGTCCCAGCTGTGGTTTTCCTTGGTGCCACCTTGTGACCAAAGGTTAGTGAGGTGAGGATTAAACCCACAGGTATACTTAAGGGCTTGCTGGGTTCTGACATCTCCATCCCTTGCACAGTGACCTTGCTGGCTGCTTTCCTGAATGGGAAATGGGCGGCTCTAGCATCCTTTCCTCAGAAAAGACCGCTGAGCAGATATGAGGGCAGAAGCAAAGCTGGAGTAGGGGCAAAGGTTGCCAAATCGGAGGAGGAAGGGCAGGGTATAAAACAGGGGGCCTATCTGTGGTTGAGGCAGCAAATGTTCTGAGGAGGTGGAATTGTTCCCTGTCCCGCCCCAGGGCTGGTGAGTCTGAATTTCCAGTGCGTTTGGGAAACGTATGTGGCGGGATGGTGTCAGGGTGGAGGGCCTGGGTCCCACAGCCTTATGCTGAAGGGGTGGTAACTGATGTAATCTGGGGCAAGGAAGTGCTTTGCACCGAGCCTGGATGCGCTGCCTTCATCCGTGTTCCTGCCGGCAATCAATGGAGCATTCACAATGTACTGCCCAAGTGAGGGGCTGCGTGCTGTGGCTGGGAGGGGGCTGGGGCTGCTCTAAGTGCAACACAGATGAAGAAACCGGAAGTTGATACTTAATGGCTGGAACTTTGCAGGGTTTACGCGCGTGAGTTTGTAGATGGCTTTATGTGGTGTGTTGCCCTGATTGTTCCCTCCCTCTGCACGTGCCTGTGAGTGGTAAGGGTGCCGCTGAAACCTTAACTTCGCTTTCAAAGAACAGGCCTGTCTGTGGTGGGTTTGTTCTTCAGGACACTGTCTCATCTTCTGTGCACAGGGCTTTGGGTATTTGCTCTCCGCTTGCCACTTCTGGTGGCCACAGCTGTGGTGCAAGAGGCATGAGCCCGTCTTGGGTTTCCAGGTGCTTGCTTATTAGCACATCTCAGTGGGGATGGTGGGCGATGCCAAATGCAGGCATTTGGATTTGCACATGCATGGGGTGCTTGGCTTTCCTTGCTGAGACCCAGGGTCTTGTCTGGTATGTTGGGGATGGGGAGAACCTGGCTGCTCTCTCTGCCAGGCTTTATTTTTCATGTGCGTTGTGGTTCAGCTCATCCAAGCCAGGCTGCGTTGCATGTCTGTGTTGTGAGCCCGTGCAGCTGCCCGCCCAAGGGGGACGGCTCCGGTGCTGCAGGGAACAGGGTGGGCTCTGCTGTGGGGAGGGCGGCAGTTCTTCCCTGACGGTGGCGGTGGGCTGAAATGCAAGCAGGGAGGGCGTGACAGGACAACGAATGAGGGGATGAGATGCCCTCCTGATAGAGGTGGTGTGGAGGTAGGGAGGCCTAAGGTAAGAGCCTCAGTGCCTCTCGGAGGTAGGGCAGAATGGAGCTGGAAGAGCGAGCCTGGTGGAGTTCAGCTGCCCCATCTTTGCAGACCGAGTCCAGCACTATGACCTGAAGCTGATCGAGACACAGAAGAGAAAAGAGGTGTAAAAAGAGATCTGCCTGCAGCTGAGGGGTGTGGGCCCTCCTTGTCTCGAGTGTTCCCTCTGGACCTTCTTATTTGGCAACTGTGGGCGTTTTGCTTGGAGATGCTGAAGGGGAATGGAAGGGCTTTTGTGATTCATGAGGTTCGAGAGCAGAGCCCTCAGGCTTACGAAGGTGTTCGTGGCTGTTTCTTCCTGGAGGAAGCTCAACTACCACTGCTTTGTGCAACCTGTGTCCATGTGTTGGAGGGAGTTAGGCTGGGAATGACTAATGTGTGCTGTGGTCTCCAGGGACAGTGTTCCTGGTTAGAGCTGAAGAACGGTGGGGTGTTAGAGGTGAACCAGGAGTTTGCCAGGTGCGATGTTGAGGTCGTCTCTTCTTTCTTGATGATGAGCTGTTGAGAGAGGAGCCAGTGGACCAAGAAGATGAGGAGCCACACAAGGCAGAGAAGGCAGTAAGGTCAGGAAGAGAGCCTCGTGTTTTGGGCACCATGGGTAGGAATGCATAGCGGGTGAGCTAGTAATTGAGCAAGGCTGTGGGTAGAGCTGGGGCTGGCTCACCTGGAACTGACTGCTTGGGCGAAGTCTCTGCTGGTGTTGCCCACGCGCACCCCTGTACTCTAGCTCTGGTTAAGGCCCCTGTCACCTACTTCTGACACTGCAGCTAGCAAAGTTGCTGCAGCTGTCAGGAATCTGGGTTAGGAGTGAAGAAAATTAATTTTGTAAGGAACCTTTTGGGGAGAAGGAGGTGAGACCTAGGGAGAGAGATGGGTGGGCTGTCAGCATGTATATTCAAACTTCCCCTCCAGCTGGGTTAGAAACCCATCCATTTCTAACAGTGCAATTCACAATCCCTGCCACGTGCTATCCTTGTCAGGCCCTCTGCCATGAGAGGCTGGCTTGCTTGTGTCAGAAGTGAGCCTGGAAAGCTCTTCTGAATGACTTTTTGCCGTAGCAAGTTGCTCCTGAGCAGCAGAGAAGGTATTAGTGAGGGTGGCTGCTGCTCTAACCCGTGTCCTGCTGTGCAAGAGCAGTCCTGAGAAATGTTTGAAGGAAAGCCGCTGCCTCTACCCACGAGAGGGTCTCTAACCCCGTCCCCACATCTCACGGCCCTGCTTGTGAATGAGGGCTTCGGCTCAGTAATGTTGGATCAGACGTGTTCTACTTATTCTTTCATTGGAGCCTGGTCTGAAGCTCTCTGAGGTCTCTCTCTGCTACCTCTGCTTACAGGAGGGACCCTTTGCGCTTGCTGGAGTAAAGGCTTTCCCAAAACAGCAGCAGCTGGCTACCGCAGTTATGGCATTAACCTTTCGCAGACTAGCAGGATCTAGCTGCTGGTTCCCCTTCTTATGCTCAGGGTACAAGTTCTTTTGGACCCCTCTTCCCTTTCATCTGCTGTATTGCAGAGCTGTGTACTTCGCTTTTGGCTTCAATCCAGCGCAGCAGCTTCTGTATACCCAGCAGGTTTAACAGTAAAACAAAACCAGTGTTTATTAATGCTTAAGGTAGAAAATGAAGAGCTAATAGTTCAAGACTTGAAAACGAAGTGCACAGTATGGGCTCCAGTAGCTTACTATGTGTCATCAGGACCCTTTGAAGGTGGCAGCATTTAATACATCATCCTAGTGTACATGACCAGCTAATATCTGCATAAAATCATGGTTTCCTTGGTAGTCTCTGACCTGATAGGGCCATACACTACATCTTTAGGCTTGTAGCTTCCACAGGTGATTTTGTGAGTAACAAGGTACTCTTCCCCAGATCTGTCCTTTGGGGGCAGGCATGCTTTGTCACGCACCTGAGCATGTGTAAATGGACACGCTTGCATTACTGTTGGGCTAGAGGTTCCAGTTCCAGCACCCTTGCTCTGTCCCACATCATGGACAGATTTCCACCTTGTCTCTCTATACCGATTTGGCTAGCTGCTGCGGGGCTGGGTACCTCAGTTTTGGTTTAACATCTCTCTCGTGGGGAGATAGATGGAGTTACCTGCTCAGCCTTGTTCTCCTTGCTCTGTCCCTAACCATTGCTTCGTGAGGGGAAGGTGTGATGTCCGGAGATGTACCGATGGGGGGTGGTCCCCGCCCCTCGCGGGGGCGGGGGTGTTGGGGGTGGTTGCTTGCGTGGACTCCAGGGAGTGCCTTCCCAAAAGCCAATGGCTGGCAGCCTCTGACCCCGTGCAAACCTGCAGACAGGACTTGATCCTCTGAACTCCTCTAATGTCTCTGAGACATTCTGACGTGTGTCTCATGCTCTCTTATATGATACAAGAAATACTGTAACCCTTTTGATTTCACTCCGTTCATCTTGGCTCCAGACACGAGGCAGGTGTCCTCATAAAGCAAATAGATGATTTAGCAGGAGGTAAAACAAATCTCTTGCAATAAGAGCAACAATGTTTAGAAGCAGACAGACCACTGTAAAAATTGCAACACTGATGTATTTCAAGGATGTGCATCCTCTTCCCTCTGGTCAGCCTTGGGTCCACGGGATTGCACGTGATCCCCCTTCACTCTGACCTTTGAGGACCCTCTTCTTCCTCACAGACAGATCCAGAGGATCTGAGGAAGGACTTGCTGAAGGCCCCGAAATCCCTGGGGCCAGAGGATTGGGTGCTGCTGATCTGTGCATCAGACAGGCCCTTTGCCCCTGATGTGAAGGCATTGTGCAAACCCAGTGAGGAGGAACTTGCTTTGTTCTCCACCCAGACTATGCAGCCCACTATGGAGCGTGTAGTGAGTGGGCTCAGTAAACTGGATTTGAAGGGCAAGCCTTGTGCCAGTAGCTGGACCACTCCTGCCAGATGACAGTGCTGAGGGGACAGATGGTCCTGGCTTCCCTCCTGTGACCTGTCAGGCAGAGTAAGCAAAGGACCCCCTTTGCTGTGGGGCCAGGGCCCTGTCAAACACGAAGGAAAGGCTCTGCTGGGAGGAGGGGGGGGTGTGTATGTGCTTGGCTGTGCTTTGTGGCTTTTGGTTTTTGGTTGGTTTTGTTTTGTTGTTCAGTTTTGGTAGGGTGTTTTTGGTGTTCCGGTTTTTTTTGTTGTTGTTTCTTGTGGTGGGGTGGTTTTGGTATTTTTGTTGTTAGCCATGGGAACAGGAGGAAATCTCCAGGGTAGCTGGTGCGAAGTCAGAATGCACACCCACTCAGCCCAAGGTCTGTGAAACTGCCTGAGTGTGAAAGCACTGCCTGACTTCTGCCCACATTCTGGGTGTGATGGCTAGGGACGGGGCCTCAGCCCAGCAGTCCGGGTGTTCCTCCTAGATGCCTTTCCTGGATGGTTGTAGGGTGCGTGAATAGCACTGTGTGTGAAGGGCTAGTTTTGGATTCCGTGCCCAAGCCCATGGCTGGGAGGAAGCATGATGGCATTGGTTCCAGCGGTAGGAGCAGCAGGAGGTGGAAAGACAGGCTGGAGAGAAACTAAGAGTTCTCCTTAGTTTCTCCTTTTCCTCATCTCTAAGAAAATCTAGCCTCCTCTGTACTCCAGGTTCCCCAAGTTGGGCCTGTTGCACTGGGCCCCTCCTCTGGCCAGAGGGGACTGGCTATTTGCCATGCTCTCTCCACCCTTCCTGCCATGGGCTCTCTGCTTTGTTCAGAGACCTGGCAGTGACTGATCCAAAAGCAAGTGGGAAGTTCTTACCAGCAGCTTGGGCATTAGGGCCCTGGTCAAGGTGTCAGATGGCTACAGCCAAGGCCACGTAGTGCAAGCTGTGTGCATTGGTGCCGATAGTGTCGCATCCGGCAGCTGGCCAGGGAGCACGTAGTGGAAGTATGTGAGCTCCTGCAGCTGCTGAGCAAGGTGCGTCCTGTCTACACGGAGGGGAGCGTGCTGGAGTCTGCAGGTAATTCAGCCTGTCCCCTCTGCCTTTTCCTGCTTGACTCTTCCTCTCCAGTTGGTTTCGGCCTGATTTGTCCCATTTCCGTGGTGCTTTGGACAAATGGCCAGCCCTTCCTCCTGCCCCAAATCCATTACTACCTGCTTTGCTGTGGCCCTCCTTTGCAGCCTTTTTTGACCGCCTGCATATGTGGTCTCCCTGCAGGGCTGGTAAATGGAGAGAGCCCTGGGCAAAAGGTGGCTCCAGGCAGTGCAAGAGACAGCAGAAGTGAAGGAGGCACAAGGGAAAGACAAGAAAGCGGGGGAGGGAGGGGAAGGAAAGAAAGATGATAAATAGTTCTGATGAGCTCTGTACATGCTATCTTGGGCTAGGACAGCTCTTTGTCCCTTTTGGCCACTGTCTCTGTGCAGAAGGCGGACAAACCACCGAGTGGGGAGAGGGTTTGGGAGGGGAGGGGTGTGTGTACAGAAGAAAAACAAGGCCACTGGATGTGTGTGTACAGGTACATTTGTGATGGGGTTCTGTGGTGTGGTGAGCATGGTGAAGCTCACCACATGAGTGGGGCTGGAGCGGTCTCTATAGGTATGTTTGGACTGTGGTTGTATCTGGAGGGAGAGCCAGAGCTTGTATGAAAGTCCTTACAGTAGTGGCATCTGCTGCCATTCCTAGTGTCTACATCAATTTGGGAGCTCCTGGACCTGTCAGCTCTTTGCTGGTCTTGCTGTAGAAATGGGACAGGGAAGAGCAGCAGGGGGAAGAACCACCAAGTGCCTCTTCTGCCGGAATCCTGGGCAGGCCCTGCAACGAACGAGGGGGGTGAGGCAGGCCCTGAGCCCCTTCCGAGGACCAGCAGATCCTTCTGGCCAGTGTGTTCTCTCTAGGCGTGCCCTCCTCTCACACCTGTGCCTGGGCAGTCACTTTGTTAAGCTTGAACATGGATTCCAAAGTGGGGCTGGAGATACGGCTGCTGCATCCTTCTGGAGAACAAGCGTGCCTCTGACCCCAGTGCTGCACCGGTGAGATGCTGCAGACCGGTCATGGGCATAGAGTATCTGTGCAGCGGCAATGGGGAATGTGTCTGGCAGCTCTTGAAGGCAGCCAGCAGACCTGGGACTTGTTTGTGGGCCCTTTTGGGCTTCCCAGTTCTTACATAGTCCTTCTCTCTGCGCTGGAAACGGCCACCAAAGGGAACACGAGCAAAGCCTAGCTCCCTGTCTGATCAGCACCTGCAGCCACACCAGAAAGAACTCTATCACAGTTTGGAACCAAGCTGACAGGGTAAAGACTACATGGGCTCAGATTTAAAACAAAACAAAACCCACACCCAAACAACTCTCCCCCCTGCAAAA
>JAVKLA010000073.1:45534146-45565101 GCA_034782735.1 Sagittarius serpentarius | reverse complement strand
AATTTCTAGTCACATACGTATTTAATATTAAACAAGTGATACAACCTGCTGCTTTTGCAGGGTAGAGGGTGCGCTCCAGGAGGTAGGTCAGGTGGGCCAGTGTGGCGGCTTCTAACAGAACCTTGCTGTCCAGTGGGCCAGCACGGTCCAGGAGAAAGTCAGTGGGTCAGGGTGGCTGGCCGTTCCAGGCAGAGATACGTGGTCTGGGTGCACGCTCACCCCTGTTAGCCCTCAGGCACCTTGCAGGTCTCTGCTATGTCATCCTGGTGACCCCAGGCACTCTCAGTTATAGGACTGGGCAGACAGTTCCCACAGCAGCTAATGAGTCCCTGTTGCCATTGCTGGCACTCGCAGCCTGCCCAGCTGGAAGGTTCTCATGTTGGCAGGCTCACAGCAATTAACAGGTTAGTTACAGAAGAGTAATTTGAGAGTAACCGAAGTTTAGCAGGTCCCAAAGCTATGTCAAGCTACCACAACATCCGAGCTAGTGGGATCCACTCTAAGTTGTACAGAGTGAGCTGTGATAACTGGGGCGGGGCAGGGCAGGGGGGCTTCGGCACCTTTCACCCCTCCAACTGTGACTCAGTAAGGCTGGAGAGGTGGGTAGTGCAGCTGGGCATACCCCCTTCAGAAGCCTGAAGACACCACTTGCCAGCCTCTTGCGGTTTGCGTGGGAGACCGTCTTCCTCATTGCCAGGAAACTCGGTTCATGTCGCACAAGCTGCTCTTCCCAGGGCTTGCCTGCCTGCCCTCCTTGGTTCTGCTCAGCTGCCTCTAGGCAGCCAGCCTTGCTGCCCTAGCCAGGGCGCGGGGCTCCCAAGAGCCGCGTGGGGGGCTTCCGAGGGTTCTTTTGGTCCCTGTGGGGAAGGCCGCTTCTGCTGCAGGCCCTTCCCTAGCGACCCCCCCGCCACTGCCCCTGCCTCGCTCTGTTTCTTTCCAAGGGGGAGCACGGCGCAGAGCAGAGACTTTGCAGAGCAAACAAGCAAGGGCATAGGGGTTATTTCAAGGCAGCCTGCCACCCCTCTCCTGTGCCTAATCTGTGCTGGTGATTGCATCCAGCAGCTGAAAATAAGCTCTTGGAGGGAGAGGGGAGGTGGTGAAGGGGAGCTGCCAAGCAGGACTATTTATACGGGGTGAGTCAGGCCTGTGCCTGCATCCAGCCAGACACTGGGGAGCTGGAACCCAGGAGCAACCTGCAAAGGACATAGCCTTGGATAAGGGGCTCTTACCTGCAGCAGCTTGTTTACCGTGAGGTTCAGACTTGCCCTGTTTGTTCCCCATGATGGACTGCACCTTTCCCTTCAGCTCTGCCACACAGCGCTTGCTGCAGCTGGATGAGGAGCAGCTGGATCAAAGGAAGAACTCTCGGCATACAGGGCCTCGGTGCCACCACAGTGAGCACAGCCTGAGCCCAGTTGGCCAGGGATGCCAAAACAGCCGCTTGGAGCCACTGGAGTGCCGGGACCTGCTGGTCCAGAATGCGCTCTTCACTGGGGACCTGGAGATGGTGCAGAAGTACTTCACCAAGAGTGCAGCCATCAATCTCATCATTGAGACCAAGGGTGATGAGCTGCGCTGGACTAGCAGGAAATTTGGTGGGTGTGCAGGGCTGGGACATGGGGGGATGGAAAGTGCCCAGGATGGGGACCAGAGAAAGAGCACAGATACCCGAGAGGAGCGTTGAGAGGAATCCCCAGCGGTGGAGACAGGGTGGTGGAAGAGGGACTTGGGAAGAAAGGCTTTCGGATGAGGAAGGAGGATTGCAGGGCTGTAGAACAAATGGTAGCAGGCTTGCTGAAGGTGGCCAGAGGCAGATCTGCTGGGACGTGGTGAGAATAGGGCCCTTGGAAAAGGCCCCCCCCCGCTGGAGGGGAACAAAATCAGGACTGCCCTATTAGAGATTGCTAAGATAGATGTGAAATATGTCTGAGGGGGAGAGACTGCTTGGCTGAGAAGGCATCAGGTGGCGTAAGAATGTTTTTCCTGCCTTATGTCTTAAGTTGGGCCTGTTACTCCAGGTCATTAGAAACCGGAGGCTGTGGCATGCTTTGGGAACAGCAGAGAGGTCTTTGCAGTGCCCTTCGGGCAGACCTTGGCCCATATCCTGCGGAAGAGGCATGGCTGTGCTTCAGCCTTGTAGGCGGCTGCGTGGGGACCAAGCCACAATCGCTCCCTACCTACCTGCTGCTTCCTGCCGCTGTGGTGAAATCCAGGTGTGAAGCAGAGCCACCGCGATCCCTGCTCCAAACACTGACTTTGAGAAGCTGCAGGGAGGTTGATGTGGGAGGGTTAACAGTGATCAGCTGGAGGGACGCTTTGCTCCAGAAGAAAAGCATTTCGTGTTTTGCTTTCTTGCACGTGCGGGGTTTGCACCCTGCGAGCTGCTCTGCTCTGTGAGATGGACCGGGCGAGGGGAGCAGAAACGTAGTCTGCCAGAGAGAGGGTGGAAGCAAGCTTGTCCTGAGTGACAGGAGGAGGTAGAAGCTGGTCATCCTTGGTGTTTCCTCCCATCCGTAAACCTCACTGTACCTTGCCCAGATACATCCTGTGGCTAGCACACATGCTTCCACGCTCTCTGGTCCCTTTTGCTTACCTTCTCATCAATGTCATCCACAAGCCGATGTGTTAAAGGGAGAGGTGTGCTTAGCAATCTGGAAGGGCACTTGTCCTTGCCGCTGTCTGTTAGTAGTGTGGTGCAGGCAGGCTCCCAGAATTTAAGGCAGGGAGTGTCGGGTGTGGAGGGGCCATAATTGCGCCCCTTTTCCACAGAGGGCTGGTGGCAAAAGCCCCCCTGTGCCAGAACGGAAGAGCTGTTGATGAAGGCCGCTTTCCCAGAGGTGTGGGTTCTTTTCAAGTGTCCTGGCACAAAGCTGTGGAGCACGCTGATAAAGCTTGACCATGACTGAGTGTTTTGTAGGCATCCACACTAGCAAGAGACAAACAGCTAGGGTGGGCTTGCAGATGCAAGTGCTGCTACTTGTGGGCGGTGAATATTTACTGAGTTCCAGGATTTGTACAACCCAGGTTTTGAATTTTTACAGTCTACTTAGGAATAAAAATACAAAAGGTATTACCCTTTGTGTAACTGGGACCACTTGTCAGTAAAACATTAATTGCACATTTTAACTCCTGTCGTAAGCTGAGCTGACAGACACTTGAACAGCAAGTCAGTCTGCTTGTCAAGATTTGTGCCCCAAAGAAAACAGAACAGCTGATGTAAAAGCAACAAACTTCACACAGAAATTGCTCTTCTCACCAAATCTCAAGATGTGAAAAACCCAACCAAACAAGATCATTCATCAAGCACAGACCAAAAATGTACTGTCAAATTTATCAGATAAGGGTATAGAACAAAAAGCAAAACCTTCGTGCTACCTAAGGCTTAGGTTATGTATCTCACTGGCCTGTAGGACCAGTTCTAGTGACCTGGTCTTTCCCACGTCGTCCCTATTGATATTTTAAGAAGCCCAGAAGAAACGTAAATTGTGTGGTGTCACCGACACTAACTCACATAGCCTTTTGCCTCCCTGGTGATGCTTTCGTGATTGGGAACCTCAGGCTCTCGTGGGATACCTGCTTATATTTTGGGGGAAATAGAGGATCCCGTCAGGTGAGAAAGTCTGCTAGGTGCTTCCCTCTCCTTACCCTTTCATGTACTGCATTTTAGCTAGACAAGGTGGTGAAGCCTGCACAGACAGAGCATGCTGGAGACTGTCAGTACAGAACTTGGTCATTTATTTTCATTACTGAGAAGGGTAAAGTTCCCTATCTTATACTCTTCTCTGGTCCCCCAGGTATTTGTTGCTTGGTGGTTTATTGGGGTCACTTAACTTGTTTTTAGCTGCATGATTTGAATAGTTCCACGACACAAAATTAAACTAAACGCTGCTAGTCTTCTATGCAGTTTGATGTGTTCTTTAGAAGATATGGTCTGAACAAAATGCACGCGACGCTGATGAACTGTGAGCAAAGTGCGCTGTTCTGCAACCAAAGTAGGGGCAGGGTGGGTTTATACAACTATGTGGGGACAAGGCAAAATGCTGTCTCAGGTGAAAGGACAGCTGGGAGGAACCCCGAGTGAGGGGACTGTCAGAGGATGGGAAAGGGAGTGCTAAGACCGTAGAGGAGCTCTCTGCAAGGCTGAAATTCAGGGAAAAGTAGGAAGGGGTCTAAAGGAAAATTACGTTCTATGTTTTTACTTCACATGTAATGAACTCTTTCCCATCCTTGTACCTATTTCTACCTGTCCTTTGGCTTTAAGCTTTGATTAAAAAGATCTTCCCTGTGGCTTGTTTAAAAACCTGTCTAGTGCCAAAGGCTTGGGTGGAACTAGCAAACGGGTGTGCAGTGCCGGAGAAGGGCCAGGAGCCAAGGGCTGGACAAAGGTGTGCTGCGGCCGTACGGGGGCAGCTGGGTTGTGCTCTTGTGGTCTGGGCAGCAATGGGGTGACAGCAGGCTAGCTGGATGTGAGACTACTTCCCTCCCGTGTTTTCCTAGTGATGTCCTGTCTCCATTTCTACCCTTCAGGCTACTCTGCCGCCCTGCCCTGCCCTGCCCAGGGGCTTCCCCTTCACGGCCGTGACCGCAGAGATACTGCTGCCTGAGAGGGGTGTCCTTAGCAGCCTCCTGGCCCAAACGTTTGGTCACAAGGTTTCCCAGAATAGAACAGCGGAGACCTGAGCTGTACCCAGCCTGGGCCAAACAGTGATGTGACATGTCCTCCCTCCCTGCGGAGCGCCCCAGGGCTGACGGGCAGCCCCGTCAGCCGGAGCACAGGGCGCCGGTGGGGCTGTACCCACAGGCTCGGAGCCTGGCCGGGGAGGCAGCAGCAGGCCCTGCCCTGGTTTCTGCGGAGGGTCTGGGAACTGCATCATGGGCAGCGTCGCAGGCGGAGGAGGCAAGAGTCAGGAGCCCATTTGCACACGGAAGGCGGACGGCCCTGCCCAGGCCTACTGGCAGGCCCTGCTGAGTGGGGATCAGGGCGTTGTGGCCGAGATCCTCAGCGACCCTCAGAACAGCCTGAGTCCCAGTGCTGTGTTTGACACCAGTGACTTGGAAGAGTGGAAAAACTACCGCTTCAACTTCCGCCGGCTGAGTACGCAGGGGGGCAGCAGGCCGGCAGCGTGGCCCCGCTGCGCTGGGGCTCAGAGCCTTCTGCTTACGCTGCAGGGCATTCCTGTTGCTGGGCTTGTGCGTTACGGGTGCTGTTTGGGTTACAGAGGAGTGGGGACGGCGGTGAGAGCGCTGGGATGTGGTTGGGTTCCCCTGTGCTGCTTGTGGGAGGGTGTGCATGCGTCTGGGAGCGTGAGGTGCGTGCGGGGCACCTGGCCCTTCTAGCAGGGGTTGTGCAAACGCTTGGAAACTGCCTGGGTTCCCCCACTGGGAAAAGGAGATTCAAGCTCCAGACCACGCTCCTTCTGTGGCTGGCCCTGTAGCCTGGCTCTGCGTGTCTGTTCTGTCTGCGTGCAGCCTGTGCTGGGCTGCTGGTTCTCTCTGTGGGCTGTGCTGGGCAAGGAATTGTCACAGCCCTGCGTTAGGTCCTCGAGATGGTTCGGTTTGAACCTGGCCCCGGGAAACACCGTTGACTGCATGCTGCTTCTGCGAGAAGGAGGTGAGAGGGGGTAGAACATGTCACACAGTGTGGGACACGGTCTTCCAGCCCAGCCTGGACGGGCAGCAAGAAGCATGATTTAAGAGCTCTTCTCCTGTAACAGCTGCGGGCTGTTTGCCAGCAGACTGCACCGGCTCAGCAGTGGTTCCAGCTGGGTCAACGTCTTTGAGAGCTGGCAGGTTTCAGACAGACCCCTTGCTCTCTCCTAGGCCCTAGATGTCCATCTCTGCTGAAGCTTGCTTGTCTGCACCATGCTCGGGGCTTGTCTGAATCTCCTGCGTGCATGGCAGCCTGCTCCAGCTCCTCTTTGTTTGGCTGCCCGGTTCCTTGTATTTGTGGTGCTTCACGCGTGGTGCCCTTCCCAGCCGCCTTGCTGCTTTCAGCCCTGCCTGTGCCGCAGGCCCTTCCTCCGCTGTACTCCGGTCAACGGAAACCCTGTGCTGCGTGACTGAGCTGCAGGTGAAAAGCACGCTTCCTGGGAAGAGCCGCTGCCCCAAGGCTCCTGCTCCTTTGAGCTCCTTGTCAGCATGGCTGTGCAGCCTAAGAGTCATCCCCAGGTCTCTGCCTTTGGCAGGCCAGTCCAAAGGCAGGGACCCTGCAGAGAAGGGGCTGGCAGAAGAAGCAGTCCCTTGAAGGGCAAGTCCAGTCTCTCAAGGCGGGGGATGTGCATCAGGTACCCTGGGGGAAAGGGCAGGTCCGGGCCCAGTGCTTTTGTGCGCTCTGGCTGGACGTGGCTCCCTGACCTCTCTTTCCCTGCAGGACTGTGGTCTCTGAGCTACGAGCAGGAGCTCACCACGCCACTGCACATCACAGCCAGCCGGGGCTACGCAGACTGCCTGCGGCTCCTGCTGCTCAGGGGTGCTGCCGTCGACTTTGCACCAGGGGGTAAGACTGCCCTGCATGAGGCGTGTGCAGCACCCAGTACAGAGTGCGTGCGCCTGCTGCTCAGCTTTGGTGCTGACCCTGAGGCTGTCTCTGAGGATGGCTACAAGCCCCTGCACCTCTGCAAGAGCCCAGACTCCATCGAGTGAGTTCTGCCCAGGGGACACAGTAGGCCTCCCTCCCCCTCGAGCCTCGTCCTGTGTAGAAGGGGTCCCTACTCATCCCTGCAGGTGGGCTGGTGGTTGCAGCAGTGGCTGCTGAACGGGGTGGCCTTACTGCCTGTTCCTGGACCCGGATCACCTCTGAAGTCCAACAGATGACTGCAAGCTCTGCTCCTCAGCTGAGGCAGCTGAGCTGGGTGCCGGCTGTCTTGCTACCCACCAGCAGTGCAGAGCTGATGGGTCACGCTGTGAAGCTCAGGGCATGAGCTGTGCAAACAGGCCTCCGTGGGTGTGTGGGAGCAGACTCTGGGTGTGACGACACATCATGAAAACCTGCGTGTAGAGTTAGCTAGCATTAGGATGACAGCATCTCTGCTCACCAGTCATCCTGGCTTAAAACCACTGCTCCAGGGCAGGAGGAGCAGAGATTTTTGGACTCTTGGGAAAAGTGAAAGCCGTGGGACAGTACAGACATGGGGGGCTGGGAGGTAGGGTAGGAGCTGGAGAGGAGAGCCTCTCACTGAGTCATCTTGGCTCACACAGGTGTGTCCAGCAGCTGCTGCAGCATGGTGCCAGTGTGAACAGTCGGACAGAGGAGGAAGATGACACAGCACTGCATGTAGCAGCCCGACACGGCCTAACAGACCACGTCCAGCTGCTTCTGCGCTATGGGGCAGAGCTGGAGGCAAAGAACGAGGAGGGGCAGACGCCACTGAATGCTGCCTGTGCTCAGCCCCATCAGCCCCAGGACATGGACCGTTACTACCAGGTCTGCCAGCTGCTGGTGGAGAGCGGTGCTAACATCAATGCTGCAGATAGGGACCGTCAGCACCCACTTCACCTGGCCTGCAAGAACGCCAATGCTCAAGTAGCAGAGTTACTGCTGGCCCGGGGTGCAAATGTCAACATCATGAACTACAGCGGCAACACAGCACTGCACAATATCCTGCAAGCAACTGCCTACAAGCTAGAGCACCACCCCGAGCTTGTGGTGCGAGCCCTGCTCAACTACGGTGCCATCCGCATCTGGCCTGGCTCCCTCCTCAAGGTGCGGGGCTCACAGCTGTGCGGCAGCACGGTGGGAAGGGAAGGCTGTGAACATCAGGGCCCCGGTGAGAGCAAGGATGCTTCTGTCACAGCAGGGCTTGCTCTGCGCCAGCCAGCTCGCTGTCCTGCCTCTCTCTTCCCAGGGGCTGGGGGCAGGGGGAGGAATTGGCATTACTGGTAAGGGATTCCCTGAAGTTTTCTCCTGGGGTACGTTCTCCTGTAAGACTCTCCTGCTTCTGTCTGCTAAGCTGCATGGACAGTACTTACCCAGTTTCCATAATCGCTTGCCCTGGAAAATGTTGGCCTTTTTCCTCTCAGGGGATGTGTTTCCTCTTTGGGGCATACCCTCCAGCTCATGCTGTCTCTGCAAGACACCAGCAAACAAAGGGTTAATTTCCTGTCTTAATTCCTGAGCAGTGCAATAATTACCCAGCCCGGAGATCAGCAGATTGCTCTCCCCTTCGGGAAAATACAGGAAAATCAACAATTAACACTAATTAATCTCCTATTAACGCCAGATAATGAGGATCACTCCTACAGCCGGAATAGACTCTGACAGCTACTGCTGGCCTGGGCCACAGGGAGTGGGAGCCGAGAGCCCGGGAGGGGGGATCTGCCTCTGTGCAGCTATGCCTGGGTGGGGTGTGCTCCAAAGGCCACACTGGTGGTGCAGGATACACAGCGCCGGTGTGTTGTTTGCACCTACGTGGACGTGGTGCGCACCAGAGGCGTGTTGCACAAAATATGCAGGATGTCCTCCTGGGGCCCTGTGTAGCAGCTAACACGGGCACAGTACTTCTTAGGACACCCACTGCACACAGCACAAATGCAGGGGCGACTCTGCGGCCCCGTGCTGAATGGGCGCAACACATCCCTGAGACCCTTGCGTAGCCCTCAACAGAGGCATGGTATGCCTTAGTCTTGCTGCGCACAAAATGGGTGTCAGTCCTTGCCCCAGAACGGCTCCTGCTCTAACTAGAAAAATGCGAGGAAAGGAGCCTGGCATAAAGCAGAGCGTTGTTTGCGTACGAGCTACTTGCAGCAGTGGGGCAGATGAAGGAGATCTGCATCCCAGCCATGTAGGTGAGTCCCTGCATCTGAGCAGAGGCTGCGGGGACCCAGTTGTGCTGAATGCAACCGTGCTTTGGCTGTTGGCTCAGTCACCCTCTTTTGCAGGAGCTCTGGCATTTCCCACCATCAGTGGGTTTGATCTCCTGGGACAGTGGGAGGGAAGGACCTTAGTTCCCTAGATCTACCAAGGCTGGTTTTGAGCAGCATTTTAGGAGGTGAAGGTGGGGCTTGCAGGACCTTGCCCAAAGGCGGTGTTCACCTGCTCTCTCCCCGGCACAGGTGCTGCGGTACTGCCATACCTGCCCACGGGTCATCGAGGCCCTGATGAACAGCTACGATCACGTGCGCATCTCCGAGGACTGGGTGGAAGCGGTTCCAGCGGAGGTTGTACAGGTGAGGGAATGCGTGCTGCCGGCTGGAGAACGTGCAGCCGGGCTACCGCGGCAGGGCACCAGAGGAAGCTTGGGGCTGAGGGGGGTTTGGGGCAGGGCAGGGCTGGGTGGAGATTTGCAGGGCACAGAGGTGATGCTGTTGGGGACGGGGAGGATGCACCATGGTGACTAAGGTGAAGGGATGTCTGGTTCTACCTCTGCTCCCAGGGTGGTATCTTCAGCTTTATCTGCCTCTGGTCCTCTCTTTTCTCTCTGTAGAAATACCCACGTTTCTACCAGTCACTTTTCTCCCTGGAGCAAAGACCTCGCTCCTTGCAGCACCTGGCTCGCTGCACACTCAGGACGTTCCTGGAGGGCCGGTTGCTTCTGGTCCTGTCTCAGCTGCACCTGCCAAGTGCCTTGCACCGTTTCCTGCTGCTCAGCTTCGAGGACGTTCTCTACTAAGGGCTGCGGTTCCAGTCCTACTGTGCCTTTCTGTGCCGATGTTCCATCTCTGCCGGGTGCAGTCTGTGCCTTCCCAGCTAACCCCTTCCCCTCGCCCACCTCCTGCCAGGCCACGTCAGCCCCCATGCCAAACCTGTTGCTGCGTCCCTGTCCCAGCCAGCCTTGTGCTCTGCCTCGTGCACGTATTTTGGAGCGTTCTGTCTACCCATACTAATCCAGACAAACTCCAGACTCACTAAGAAAAGCAAGACATGGGGATTAGGGCATTTTGCGGGACAAGGAGTAAATATACTACATTGATCACAGTTTTAGTTGTAGGATATCAGTCTCCCTGTCCCAACTCTACAAAGTCTAACCTGAACCAGGCAGCTCTGGTGCCCTGGGCACTTGTTGAGATCCTTTCGTCTTTAGTCAAGTTGTTTACAGTTTGTCCCCAGAGGTGTTTGGAATAAACCCTAGTCTTTCTCTATACCTGCC
The DNA here is from genome assembly GCA_034782735.1 of Sagittarius serpentarius. Taxonomy (NCBI): domain Eukaryota; kingdom Metazoa; phylum Chordata; class Aves; order Accipitriformes; family Sagittariidae; genus Sagittarius; species Sagittarius serpentarius. The sequence goes on along the minus strand of JAVKLA010000073.1, from coordinate 45,555,016 downwards.
AGAGTACAACTTCTGCCTTGCCTTGGAGACTGTCCTGACAGAGCTGATCCGTGTGACACGCCATGCCTAGCGGCATGTGCACTCTCAGACCTACGCGTCCGTCTGCTGCTCTGAAGACAGGGGGCAATGTGTGGTGGGTGTGGGGCTGAGGCCTCCCAAACAAACGCTTCCCATGCAGGTACAGCATCTGGGGTTGCCTGGCTTTGCAGCTTGGGGCAGGACAGCAGTGCTTGTGCCAGCACTGAGGACTTTGATGTGGGGCGAGGAGGAAGCATGCCCTGCGAATGCCGGTCCCCTGGGCACAGAGCAGCCGGCCCCTATGACAGCCCAGCCAGCATCTACCAGAGCACAGTGCGGGTCCAGGTACTGCTGCCTGGCCTGCACCGCACTCTAGACAAGGTAACGCGTGACATTTGTTCCTGCCGTTTAAAGTCAGAGTCGTAAAGAAATGGAGGCACTAGCCATCCTTTAAAGATTTGCTGTAAGCTAAGGCCATTCCTGTTCTGACCCAAGGAGTGCCAGAGCTGCCGCTGGCTGGCAGAAGGTACCCTAGGGCAGCGCAGCAGGTTGCTCCTCTTGGTGCACTGGTCTTTCAAGGCCTCAGTTAACGTCCACATCAGCACCAGGGCACTGGAACGCACAGTTCTGAAGGCGAAGTGGTTTGACAGACCCAGTGCTTGTGTCTTTTTCTGCCTCTGTCGGGGCACAGGCTGTAGCTCTGCTCCCTTGATCATCACCACCTTACACAACGAGAGCGTGCTGCTCTGAGGCAGCAAGCTTGAAATACCTACGTGAGATTCAGCGTGCCATTCCTAATGCACTCACACTGGTGATGCACCACAGCATGAATGCTAACAGGATACAACAATTTGCATGTTACAGGCTTACAAAAGGTGTCAGGAAACGAGTTGTGGCAGCCTGTGTGTGTAGGTACTACTATTGCAGTATAGAGATGGTGCATCTCAGAAAGGTTTAACAGTGTGCTTTATGACATCCATGGGCAGAGAGGTGAGGTGTTGGCTCGAGGTGACGTACCGAGACTATCTGCAAAACAGGGATGAAGGGAGCAGGGGAGTCAGAGCTTTTAAAATATCTGGATAATGGCCCGCACTCTTGCCACGGATCCGTAGTGCGTTTCCCCTGAGCCAGTGCAGGAACCCGGCCTGAAGTCACCACCTTCCTGCTGGCTGAGCGCCATGTCAGTTTAGGGTGATCTGTTTATGGGATCAGGTCCCACAGTCTTATTCCCAAATGCTGATCACCACTTTAGAGTGTGCTTTTTTTAGCCAGATCATGTCTGTGACTGGAGGAGGAGCCGAAAAAGGAGGGTCTTGTCCCTTTTGGTGGCAGCACAGTCCGGGATTGCCTGAGCCTGAATGGGTGTCTTTGGAATGAAGGCAGTCCGCAGAGCAGCACTTGTGGGGCTGGTTTACCGGTCCTTCTTCTTTCCAGCACTGTGCGTATGCCTGCAGTAATGTACGTTCAGTAATGTGCACTCAGCCACTAAGAGAATATCACCTTAAGGACAGGGAAGGATTGAATTTAATGGTTTGCTTTATTTTGGAATTGTTTCTTGCAGCTGTTAGACTTAAAGCCATGCCTCAGGTCTTGGTGATTACTTTCGCCAGTTCTGAAGTCTGCTCTGCATTTGGGTGATGAGGGCAGCTCAGGTCAAAAGGGGTGAACCTCCAGTGTTTTGTTTCTGCGAACACTGGAGCGTGCAGTGCCGCTGCCTTTGGACAAAAGCGTCCTGGCATAGACAGGCACCTGCTGCAATGAAGGACCCGTGCCGGGACTGCCGGTGAGTTTCCAGAGTTCCCTTCAGAGCGACCAGGTTTGCAGGCGGGGATCCCAGCGTCGGTGGGAGGGCGGAGGTCAGGCAGGTGGCTGAGAGGGACGAGCCGTCCCTGGGCACAAACCTTCACAGACTAGATTTCATCTGTGTTCCCAATGACATTACAAGGGCATGATTTCATTGTGTGTAGGGATACCACTGAGTGACCATTTTCAAGGGATGTGAGGCTAGTAGGAACAAGGGACTATCTTTTACAGCTTGACTTATATAACTGGGGCAACAAACCAACCAACCAACCAAAAAAAAAAAAACCACACCAGGAAAGCTTTTGGCACTCAAGCCCTTTTTCAGAACTGAAATGATCAGAAAAGTTCGAGCAAAGTGCAGGCTGAGAACAAATGCTCTAACTCAGTTGTGCTAATTGATTAGCAATTGATTTTTAAAAACATTTACAAGAACAGACCAGAATTTAAAAAGTTTGGTGTTCCAGAGCACATTTATAACCAGAATTAAAAAATCTGATGTTCCAGAGCAGATTTATAACAAGCTGTGCTACTTTTTCTCAGGTTTCTGAGGGGGAAATTTCTAACGCAGCATTGAATGTACTTGCTGGGACAGGAGTTATGCCAGGGAAATTTAGCTGTCCTGAGTGTGAGGGCTGTGGTCTCAACCGAGGACAGCAAGCATGTGACATTATTAGCACAGGGGCACGTGGTTCTGATGTGTTTTTACCAGCTGGCACAGGCACAGGCACAGGCAGCTGCCGGTTGCTACTGTGTCCTGGGTTCTCTGGGAACGTCTCTTGGGCACGTGCTGTTGTTCCTGCTTCAGCATCCACCTGGGGTTTTGGCAGAGCAGGCAGCAAGAGACACCCTCATGACTGGCTGAAGTAGTGCGAGTCCACTGCCACATTCTTAGTGCGGCTGTCCAGCCGGTGCGCTCGGGGAAAAAAAACCTCATCCCATTTCTAGGCAGAAGTTTCCATCCTAGCTGCAGCCACTGGGTCTTACTCTGACCCTCTCTGGGCAGTCAGAGCATTGCCTGGTCCTAGTGTCCCCTTCCTTTAACCGAAAGATCAACGGCATCAGTATCTCCCTGTAGGCTTCCCAGCCTCGAATGTCTGCTTGACCCTTACTTGATCTTTCCTGCTCCTCAGCAAAGAGCATGATATGCCATAATGGGTGGACTAGTAAACCACAAGAGCACTTACAGAAGGGTTCAAGGACAAAGCAAGTATAGAAAAGCCCTTCCCTTGGATGTCCATCCCCACCCCTGAGCTCTGTAAACTGCGTTTGGGTACTTTTGAGTCAAAAGGGCATCTTTGTATTTAGCAGTCGTACAGAGGTTATTTCTTTTTCTTCCATAAATTTGACTGGTCACTTTTTGGACCCATGTATGTTTGAGCATTCTGATATCCTTGTGGCAAGGATAACTTAATTGCACACTGTGTTGATCACCTCCTTTTATTTGTCTTTACGCTGTCACCTTTTTGTTTCATTTGATGCCCCTTAACTCTTGTATTCCAAGAATATGTGGGCAACTATATGTCTGTTCCTCTTCATTATTCAAAACTATATAGATGCCTGTCATTTCTCTCCTTACTCAGGCTGGAATTCTATTCAACTGTGTCATTCTGTCCGTGGAAGCTGTCACCAAACCCTTAACCACAAGCACAGGCTTTCCCTGTCCCTTTACTGACCCTAGTGCACCACTGTGAGATGGAGGGAGCGCAGCTGTGCAAAACATTCAAAATATGGTTGCGCTATGATTGTGTAAGAGTTATTCTTAGCCGTGTGGATGTGAGAGCTACACAAATGCCTCAGGAACCTTAGGTTCGTATTTGACATTACTTGATTGTTTACACAGTCCAGGAGGAGGACGGCCTCGGCAGCAGTGCCCTCCTGTTCAGCGTGTTTTGTGTTCCGATGGCATATGTCGCAACCTCTAAATGTTTTTCAGACTCGTTACTATCCAGGATGCTGTCCCTGTTTTAAAATGAAGCCGGCATTCTTCTTTCCTATATGTTGCACCTTATACTTCGATGTAACAAACCAGGTTTTTCACGAACCTGGTGTGTCGAGCAATCCAGATTAGGTTGTCTTGGGGAAGTGCCACCCGTTACTTTTACCATCCCGATTCATTTCTATCCACACCAATAATTTTACCAGCAATTGTTTTTTATTTTCTCCCTGATTGCTAATAACATATAGCACTGATACGTGAATGGAATACAACTAGAAATACATGTGTCAAATGGCTATATGGAATAAGTCGTCTCAGTTACCCAATTCTTTCAAATCTGTTAATACTGATCACACTGACTGTAGCACACGGCTAATTTTTCTTATTAGAACGTCATGCAGAACTAAGTCAAATGACTTACAGGAGTCTAAGCATGCCATATCTATCTAGTTAGCACTGTAAAACTTGTAGGCTTACAAAAAAAATTACATAAAATCATTTGAAAGTACCTCTTTCAAATGACATTAATTTGAATGACATTAATTTGGGTTCTAGCTTTTACTGATTTACTCAGGACATCCTTTGGCTGCTTGTCTGTGATTGCTTGGGATGTATGTTGAACTAACTGCTCTGTAGTTTCTTGGATATCCATGTGAACACGTTTAAATACTGGCAAGACATTGGAATTTTTTTTCCTCCCAGTTATCTTCAGTTCCCCAGTGTGCCATGATTTGTTACAAAGAAAAAAATCAATGGTTCAGTGAACTCATTAGCCGATTAAATACTCTTCGATGCAAGTTATCGCCGTGCAGATTATAAAATTTGTTACTTAAACAGTTTCTCTCTAGCATCTTCCTTAATTACTGATGGAATAGAAAGTATTTCATTACCACTGCAAAATATGAATATTATCCATTGTTGTTTCAAATACAGAGCAGAAATATTTATCGAGTTCTTGGTTTTCGTTATGCAGAACATATATGTTTACAGACAGAAACCCGGGGCAGGTGCCCAGCGACTGCAATTCTTTGGCTTCTCTGCTGCTGGGGCATCCTCCTCTGGGGTCGACACTGCCAAAAAAAATTGGGAAATTGGAGAGGGTTCAGAGACGAGCCATAAGTGAGTTATGGATTGCCAGTGATTCCTGCCAGTGGGAACTTTGGAGGGGCGGTGGTTGGGCACACCACGGCTGATCCTTGGAGTCCCGCGCGCAGTTGTTCTTCGGTTCCAGATTTACGGGGCCAGAAGGGCTGACAGCACAACGCACCCTCCAGCGCCATGCTGACATCCACTGCTGGTCCTCAGCTGCGCCTTACCCAGCTTTCCGAGGGGCAGACGGCAGAGTTTATTCAGCATTGCCAGTTCTTCTGAGTGGCACTTGGAGGTAAAACTGGATCCAGTGGCTGGAAATTGAAGCCGGGCAAACACGTATTAGAAATGAGACACATTTTCAATAGCAAGGATAATTAATCTACTAGTTAATTGCATCTTAGAATAGCTTATCATGGACAACTTACACGGATGTAGATTTCTCATCTCTGCCTTTTTTAAAAACCAGCAGCAGATCTGCCCTAGCCCAGACCAGAATTAATCCTGCATGGTGCTTAGGCCAAGTCCCAGAGAGACTGGACTGCTTAATTACAGATCTGTGAGCCATAGTCTTGCCCCTCTTCCACACTGGTCTACCACTAGCCTCTGTCACCCTTGGGACTGTGTTTGGCCCCAGGGTAATGAAACAGTTTCATGTTTCCCTTAACAGCGCTGCTCACTTCATTGCTCCTTCCTCGGTCTCTCAGGCTTCCCCTTCGTTTCCTTCATTTTGTAACTGCTGGGTTGTACTGGCTCCGTCAGCTTCCTTGCTCTGAATTTGCTGCCTGCACTGGTTTCTGAAAAAGACGTTCTGAAATAAATGGTGATGCTACTTTATAATTTTACTTAAATATTGCCCTTATTCCATTTCCCTCACAAGCTTTAGCTTGGAGACTTCAGCCATTTGGAAGCACCGGGTATGTTTCACCCTGTGGGACTGGGCAGTGTTTGTGGACTGCCAAAGGACCTCAGGGCTGGGTGTGACGCACAAAGGCGGACTCCCTCCTCTCACCCGTCCGCCAGCACGTGAGGACCTCGCGGCGCTGCCCCATGACACTTGCAGTGATCCCGCCCGAGGAGGCACTCCAGGGATCTCTGACTCACGGCGTAGGAGCCTCAGGGTTTGCCCCAAGCTGCAACCCCCCCCAGCAACACAGCCCTTCTTTGAGCAGCCCCACGCAGAGCTCTGCTGGACTCACTCCAGTGGCTGGTTTGGCCCTGCAGCAGCTCTCCCGGTGCTGAGTCCTTCTGGTACTTCACCGTTAGTAGCATGACTCCAAATGCCTCCTGGACTTCTGTTTCCATCCAGGCGCTCTGCAGCAGGTGCTGATGCCCCTGAGGTACCATGCTCTGCAGGTGAAACCTGGGGGGGCACACCCCTTTCGTACAAAGGTGCTCTCTGGGGCTTCTCCCCTCCCGTCCTCCGGCTCATCACCAGATGTCAGCAATGCTGCTCACATCCCTGCCGTCCCACCCACCTCCATGCTCCTAGCTGCAAGGATGTCCCTCGGGCTTCTGGGCCACCTGGGCTTGGGCCAAATGCAGGCGCATTTTGAGAGTAGAATCATAGAATGGTTTGTGCTGGAAGGCACCGTAAAGATCATCGAGTTCCAACCCCTCTGCCATGGGCAGGGACATCTGTCCCCAGACCGGGTTGCTCAGAGCCCCGTCCGTCCAGCCCGGCCTTGGACACCGCCAGGGAGGGGGCACCCACAGCCTCTCCGGGCAGCCTGCGCCAGCGCCTCGCCGCCCTCACGGGGAAGAATTTCTTAATTACATCTAATCTAAATCTACCCTCTTTCAGTTTAAAGCCATTACCCCTTGTCCAGCCACTACAGGCCCTTGTAAAAAAGTCCCTCTCCAGCTTTCTTGTAGGTACTGGAAGGCTGCAATAAGGTCTCCCCGGAGCCTTCTCTTCTCCAGGCTGAACAACCCCGACTCGTTCATCCTGTCTTCATAGGAGAGTAGCCTCTGACTTCTGGCCAGTAAGGCTGCCTGGCCAGCCTTACTTCAATGCCTGGAAAATACTACGGTAAGTAACTAAACAATTTGTAAGTGCCTGGACACATGCAAAGTTGGTCAGACCAATCCTACTTCCTTCTGTATCAGGCCAAAAGACCTGTGGGAAAGGGACAGAAGGAGCAGATGTTATGTGTCTTAAATGTCTCAATTTCATGCTCTCTCACATAAGATTCTCAGACTGAAATTAAGAAAAGAGAATATAGAGTGAACTACTCTTAGGTGAGAGCATAGCTAGTCAGAAAACCCTATTCAGAGTCAGCTGGCTGTAGTCAAACTGCAGTGATACCTGCAGGTCTGCCCTGCATCTGGCACTCTTCTAGGGTTGTTAAAGACTTGCATGAAGGAATAGACATTAGGCGTATTTAATCCCCAGAAGACACTGTGCTGGTTGGGGTTGCGGCCCCAGCTGCAGCCAAGGCAAGCAGGACAAACGCCAAGTTCTCCCCTAGAGCCAGCAGAGCCCAGCTGCAAAAGCCTTGGTAAGGCCTGACCTGCCAGAGACGGCGCAAGCTGAGAAGTGCAGGAACAAACATGCCACATATAGTGCCCATGACCAGCCACGTGCTGCCCAGAGAGGGCACAGCTGTCAGGGCATGCACAGATCAGAGTCCGGTCTGTAAAGAAGTGCTACATGGGTCTGCTCTTCCGGAGGTGCGGTGGGAGCAGAGGACATCAAGAACGGTAAGAAGGCAAGGAAATGACCTCCTCAAGGACCCGGAGCTGTATATTCTGAAGAAGAGAAAACTGAGTGGTGACAAAATAACAATATCTAAACATGGAAAAATTACCTGAGCGTTTGTCCTATGAGGAAAGATGGAGAGAGCTGGGACTGTTCAGCCTGAAGAAGAGAAGGCTCAGGGGGATCTCATCAGTGTAGGTAAATACCTGAAGGGAGGGCACAAAGAAGGTGGAGCCAGGCTCTTTTCAGCGGTGCCCAGTGAGAGGACCAGAGGCAATGGGCACAAACTGAAACACAGGAGGCTCGTCTGAACATCAGGAAACACGTTTTTCACCGTGAGGGAGACTGGGCACTGGCACGCGTTGCCCTGAGAGTTTGTTGACTCTCCCGCCATGGAGATATCCAAAAGCTGTCTGGCCATGGTCCTGGGCACCTGGCTGCAGGTGACCCTGCCTGAGCAGGGGGGTGGGACAAGAGGACCTCGAGAGGCCCCTTCGAGCCTCCACCAGCCTGTGATTCTGTGATGCGGTGACTGAATGAAGGGAGCCCTCTTCCTCACAGTGCAGGACCCAAGGCTAGCAGGGTTGCTCTTACACGCCGAGTCCACGCTAGATGATGGTGGTGTAGAAATCAGGGCCACTGCACCTTGTGATAAGCCAGTACCATATTCCCAGCTGAAGACAGGCGTATCAGCATTACTCATGTACCAGCCCGTATTGTGGATTGTAGTGCATAACCCGTTTTGCTCTGAATCCTGCACTCTGGGAACATCCTTTTCTTACAGCCTCTTTGCTTCTGCCAGCCAGCCATGAAACGTATGTTCATATAGTGACCTGCAGAGGACGCACGTCATCTGAATGAAAGCACCCAGAGTGCCGCGCTCCCGTAACTGCGGGGGCAGAGCAGTGCACTTGGAGAGAGCTGCTTCCAGGCTGGATGTGCAAGAGGCATCAGGCCTCGCCCCTGGGAGAGACCATCTCCTCGCGGGCCAGATACGGCTGTGTTGGCTGAAGGCAACGCGCACAACCCGAGCGCTCGGGCCCGCCTGTCCTCTGGCATCGCTGCCTTGCGAAGCCTCCTTGGTAACCTCCAAAGGGCACATTATGCAGTGATATGCCTGTCCCCTCACCCCTTCCTTGCAGCTGGGGGCTGACAATGTGCCAGGTATGCCACCTTACAAAACGGGTCCCATCTTGCCTGCTGCGGACTCTGCGCTGCCCTGAGCAGTTTTCTTTTCATGAAGCTGATGACTTTCTGGTGATGGTTTCCCTCTGGAGATCTCACACTTGCTTGGTTTTCTTTCTCTCTTTCTGTCCTTCTCTTTCTCTCTTTCTGTCTTTCTCTTTCTCTCTTCTCCCCTTTCTCTCTCTTTCTGTCCGATGCCAGTTATGCTTCCTGAACAATGTCTCCGATCAGCACGGGGAACGGCCGTGCTGCAGTTGAGAGGCTAGATGGAGTGAACATGTTGATGCTCCTAGGAGACCTTATCCAGACAGGAACTGAAGACCGCTTTGCAGCCCAGGCGTGGGCATTGCTTGGGGAATGTTGCCAAGAATGCCCAGTCTTGGTCTGCTGTACAAACACAAGCCAAAAGAAACCCTCAGCAGCACCCGGTGACAGAATGGAAATGAGACAGTACCACAATGCTGCCGGTATAAGCCAGCCCTGTGCCCTAGGAGCCCAGCAAATTATCTGAAGAGTTTGGCTAATACCACTCCCCCAGAGCAGGCTCCAAACCCAGGAGGGAGGGAGGTGTCAGCTCTCCTAAGCAGAACGAACCTCAAAGAGATGCGTTAAAGGCTCCTACCTTGTCCGGGAGTAAAGAAACGAAAATGAGAGACACTAGCCGGGTGCAGACAAGTTGGGTAACAGTGCCATCTTCCAAGTTGAACTCTCATCGGTGTTGTGAGTGGGTTGAAGGGCTTAACTCAGCTTCCAGCTGAAGTGGTACCTGTGACCGGTCCCATCAGGCCGGCCCCTCTGTGCTTACTCTGTGCATTGCTGCTCCTCAAGCAGGCTGGAGCAGGGTAAGTGCAACATGTTACCGGGGATGCGTAATCACTATAATCCCTGCCAGCAGCTTGCCTGCGGATCCTGCTGCCTTGGCAATTTGCCATCCCCGTGCTCACGGCTCTGTGTCTGCTGAGCAGCCTGTTCCTGCAGGGCACGGGGTCTCGGGCATCTCCCAGCGGGGCTGGGGGAGCAGCAACATTTGCTGCTGGGGCCATGGCTAGTACCAGGTTTAGGTGACGAAGCTCCCAGCTCCCCGCACTGTGTCTTGGCCCCTGTCCCAGGGGAACCAAGTAGCCACACTGCCCACAGAGTCTGCGCAGATTCATCCTGGGTCCTGCCTTAGGTTGAGCTGCCTGGCGAAGGCCCGTGTGGCTGGACAAGCTGTGGTCCTCTGGGGATCACTCCGAGCTTATGCAGAAGGGGAGCCAGGGAGGCAAGGTGGCATGCAAAGGACCCCAGGGAACTGACAGTCACAGGGGGCCGAGCTAGCTCTGTCATATCAGTGCTGTTGCTAATGAGCCATAAGACCATTCTAAAGTGCTCTGTCCAGGAAATCTGCCGGCCCAAGGTGTGGGTGCAGCGTTGGGTGCAGGAGTCAGGAGAGGTGCCAGGAAAAGTTGAGCTCCTCCAGGTACGGATGCGCTGTACCCCGTGACAAGGCCTGGGGTATGGTGTGCTTTTTGCCTGACAGACCTGCTGGCTGGTGAGGGTGAGGGTGCTTCACGCGTGCGTCGTCTGTGGTTTCTGCCTCACCTGTGGGGCCTGGGGCTACAGGGCAAGGGGAGACGGTGCAGAGGTGCCTGCCTCAGCTGCTGTCGTGCTGGCTGCTGAAACGGTTGGTGTCTCAGATGGCCTGTGTGCCCTTAGCAAACCCAACAGCCTTCAATCACCAGCCCTCAGAAAGCATTCCTTTGCCGACACCATGCAGGAGCTGTGCTCCCGTGCTATGTGTGTGCCCAGCGGGCCACCGGGAGCTGAGCCACTGTAGGTCCTGCCGGGAGGCCTGTGTGTCTGGGAAGAAAGCCTTTGCTTGTCAGCCTGGGAAAATGAGCGGTTTTCGGATCACGAAGCCCCAGCTTGGGGGCTGCTTCTAGGCACTCTGCTGAACCACGGAGGTCACAGAGGTTGGTACGCAAGACAGGCCACTGCTATTGCTGGCCTTGTGCAAGGCTTATCAAAAAGACAGGTATGTGCTGGTGCTCTAGAAAGCTAGCTCTGCCCTTGAGTCCTAAGATGGACCACTCCAAGTTTTCTTCTCTTTAAGTTATAGTCTTTCCCTATTTTGGAAACCCTGGCTTCGGACAGGTCCTTGGAAGTAGCCGCCTTCCGCTCTGAGATCTTGTCAGAGGCAAAACTATGCACCTGGGAATGCTCTTTCTACTCTTAGTGAGGAACCAGGATCATTATTGCCCCAGCTGTGGCCCTGCCAGGGCTAGTTCTAAAATACGTTCCCCAGGCGTGAGAGGGTGTCTCCTCAGCTGCTGCAGACAGGTTTTGCGGCAGGAAGCTGAAGACACAATCACATGGGGCAACTCGACAGTGGGGTGAAAGCCTGTGAGACTGTATTTGCAGAGGCCAGCTGGAACCGCGTGGGTGCTCCTTGCATCCAGGCTGCCTGCTGGGGCAGGACTTGCACATTTGCGGTTACCCCCCAGGCTGAGGGTGCCTACAGAGCCTGATGGCTCCAGCCAGGTTTGTTTCATTCGGACCGCTTCGTGGGTACGGTCCGATAGCGGAGCCTGTGCCTGATATGAGCCTGGCTTCTGTCAACACAGCATCACAGCCGCAGCCAGCCCATTCTCTAGACTCTCCAAACTGTGAGTAAATAATTTTGCAACATTACCCTTGCTTTTAATATGTTTAGCAGCTATATTGCAGGAATGCCTAGAGGCCGTGACTAGATTTAGTCCTGTTGTGCTAGGTTCTGTGTAGAGATCGTAAGTGGAGCAGGTAGAGGCATAAAGTTAAGGTTGCATAGCAGCTTCCATTAGAAAGACCTGCTTTCATTTGCCAGTCAGTTATTAAACTTTAACTGATGCCGTTGTGGTTTGCCATGCTGTGTGCCTGTCTCGCACTGAACTTTTCCCGTTACAGCTACAGCAAAAATTAATTGGCCTCTACTTAGCCAACAGCCTCTGTACCAGGAATACGCTCCAGACTCCCCACCTTGGAGGAGCAGCTTACAGTGCAGGAAGGAGAGCTGGCCCAGAAGTTTCTTCTTCTGCCTGGTAGCATGGGATCAACTTTTCCTGAATTACCAGCCTCTGAGGATCCCAGTTTGCACGTACGTAGCAAGGACATTTTTAGAGGCCGATAGTTTTCTCCCAGGAAGCCTCTGCCTCTGCTGAGCAGTTTGACGTTATGCCAGATCCTCTGTGCTGACCGGACAGGTCATGGACCATCTTCAGCATAGACACGGTGTCCAGAGTGTCAAGTGTTGAGCAGGACACTTTCCAGGCTTGCCTACTGACTCCAGAGATGCCAGCAAACTGACTTTTCCACGCTCACGTGACTGCACCAAGGAACAGAGAAGAAGAGGAGGAAGAAGCTTCAGCAGTTCTAATGTGGAAAACAGAGAAGAGGAGGGGTGGGCAGCACAGGCAGACGGAGGAAGGAGGGCCAACTCAGGAGGTGACGTGATGGAGGAGATGGGACAGGCCGGTCTGTAACTGCGTAAGGGCACTGCTTGCAGAGACCGGACTTGAATTGGGTACTCGGGGCCCAGCCCGGTGAGACTCGGGACCAAGTGCTGCGGCTGATAAACACGGAGCTATGACCCAGCAACCCCAAAACAGGAGGGAGAGAGCAGGTCTCCTCCTGAGACTTTTTTTCACTCAGTGTCCGGTAATGTGTGCAGCAAGGTCCTCAGAGGTCTCTGTCAACAGCTGGGAACGCAATGAGACCAGCGGCTTTCCAAATTGCACATGCAATTACTATTTCTCACGTACCTGGTGCGCTGGATGGTGTACCTTCAGGCACGTTAAGGGGACATGCCAGCTCCTTGCGAGTGGGGGATGGAGCCCGACAAAAATGGAATAGAGTGGCTCCCCGCAGAGAAGGCGTGTGGGGAGGGAGAAACGCCCAGGGAGTGCAGGGAACAGCGGAGGTCTGAGCCTCAAGTGGAAGCCATGGAAACTGCATTTCCACTAGAGAGTGAGAAACCGTGGCAGATTAGATAGAGGATGCAGAAACTGGGAAAGCTCCTGGAGGTCTAAGGGGCGGTAGAGTTACCGTGTGCAGCCTGGACCCTCACCCTTCCAGTTTGGCTCGCCCTGCAAGGATGGTGGTGGATGTGGGAGCTCTCAATCTCTGTCTAGTTCAATGTACGCGCTAGAGTACAATAGCACAATATTTGCTTTATTTTGCTTGCAACCCTTCTTTTTCCCAGTCCTTCAGCCTTTTCTTCTCTGGATCTTTGCTTTACAATTTGGCAAGTGAATTTCTACCTTACTTTACTGCAAAGTCTCAGGGGACAAAGTAAACCGGAGTGGAGTAAGTTGTCAGGGCCCTGAGTACATTCCCCTCCTCCTGGGGGTTTGGCTCTCTGGGGTCAGCGCCAACTTGGATGAGGCAGCTCTCTGTCCTTGGGGAACCTCAGCAAGAGCCTGCCCCGGTTTGGCGGAGGAGCTGCTTTTAAGCTCAGGCTCTCACCCTTAGTCTCTGCCTGACCAAAGCTGGAGGTACACCTGATCTTGTGCCTCTCTGATGCTGACAATGATCCTGACCCACCAGTTTGACCTTCTGGCTTGGCCTTCGACCTGCCTCACCACTTGGAGACTGGGACTTGCTGGGTGATCACTGCACTCTTGGAGACCCTGGTTACTGTCACCAGATCTGCTCTGCCCACCTCCCCTGAGTCCTGCAGGACTGCGCCCCTGTCAGTGAAGCCGCTGCCCTGCCTTGCTGCGACTCGTGCTTCCTGGCTTCCCTTCCCTATCCGAGCAGCCGGCCCTTGCTGCTCCTGGCATTGAACGGAGATTCAGTGTTTGAAGCGAGACAGGGGCTGCAGGTAATGCAAGTGTATGGTCAGGTAAGCAGAACCTTAATCTTGGAGCTGCATGTAGGGCTTTGCAGGGTGCAAGCTATTGATTTGCAGAGGTCAGTGTGGTAGCTTGTGTTACCGGCTTCAGGAAGGACCTGCTGCTTTGGGCACAGGCAGTCATCCTTCCTTCTGGGAGCTGTAGTTCTTTCCCCAGCTTTCTCAGTTTCCCCGGCAAGGTCACTGGAGACAGCAGTTTCCTGTTGCTCCCAAATATCTTGCTAACTTAGATGAGGGCATGAGGTGTGGGTTGAAGGCGACATACAAAAGGGTCATTGAACAAGTCATGCAATTGCAGTTGCTCAGGGGTCAGGAACCTGCTTGCACAGCCTTGCTTTGGAGCCTTTTGAGTACAGGCCTTGAGATCCAGTAACTTGCACATGGCTATGCTTTCATTTTCTTCATGGTCTAACGTGCTTTGATAGCAGCGGAATAAACCCAAGCTGTGCGCATGAAGATGACTCCAACCTGAAGGGTCGTTCCTTTCCCACAGAGCCATTTGGTGGATGAGACAGGAGGGCTGGGCCAAGGACAGAGCGAACGTGGATGCTGACCTGCAGACCTCGAGCGTCTCCCTTACCACGTCACAACTGATTCCTAAGGTGGGATTCATCCAAATGCTAGTCCCCGCCAGCCTCCTTCCCAGCCTGAAATCTGGGCCCTCAGCCTAGACTAGGGGCCGAACGGCCTATGCCTTACAAATATGAGCATCTCTTCCTCAGTGATCCAAGGGCCATCCGTTAGCGGGATGTCTGTCCGCATCAGAGTGGTGAGAGGGCTCCCTCTTGCCGGGCCTCAGTTTTATCATCCAGTATTTGAGTCTGGATGACTATTTCAGCATCGACTTCCCACAGCTCTGTTTCCCTGGTTGGGGGTAGGGCAGCTCTTGCCCCAGAGGGATATTTCTTTGAGACTGCAAGGATATGCCGTAGAGAAAAGCATAAAAGACACGAAAGAAAGAGGAGGGTCTGCGCAGGCCCTTGGTACTGATGTCACAGCTGGACCCTGGGGATTTCGACCGTGCCTGTTTAGTGGAGGAAGGCTGAGCACCACGCTGTCAGCCTGGTGGACCCATTTGGCCCCATTTACACGCTCCACACAGGATTCAAGTGTCCAGCTCCATGGCTGGACTGCCACGTCTGACACAAAACACACGATTCAAGGCTGCAGCAAAGTGGTGCCCCAGACTTCCTTGGGGACAGAGGAGCAGGGGGCGTGGAGAAATCCGTGTGTTCACACAGGTATCGATGCCACCAGGCAGCCTGGGTAGCTAAGCAGCCAGAGGTACCGCACCCCTGCTCAAAGGGTGAGTGCAGGCAGGAACGCGCAGGGGCCCCGAGAAGAGGGCTGCCCCTCGGTGAGAGCTGGAGGTCTGGCTTGTGGCTGTGCCACTGAAAGCGCAGTCAGCGTGAGTTTAGACACGACTTCAGCTCTGGCATTTCTCAGCTTCCAAGTGCTCTGCGCGGTACTCCTGACGCTGATGCTCTTCTGAAGCAGGGCTCTAGTTTGTTCAATGTTCAGGATATTACAGGCCCGGTGAGCCTCTCCCTGCAGACAGGAGCACCACGTAGGTGCCGAGCTGGGGGGATTAAATACTCCACTTCCGCGTGGAGGCTCCCCACACAGGGCCAGGCCACGCTCCCCAGGACAGGCAGCAGGGCGAGGCAGAGCTGCGGGGCTCCCGCCGCAGCAGTTCGGGCGCAGGCGGCTCGCGCCGCTCTCGCTCGCTCTGCAGACCGCGTGCTGTGCGGAGGGCCCAGCGGCGGGCAGGCCGGGTACGACGTGTCCGACAGGCGCCGGGAGCCCGGGGCGGGGGGGCAGCCGCGGTGCCGGTGTCGGGGGCCGTTCGGGGCACTTTGAACGGGCTCCTGTGTGCCATTTTGAGAGGAAAAGATTTCTGGAAGAGTGACGCTCGATCTCGGGTGTTGAGCGGCCGTCTCCTGCTCCGTTTTGCAACCAGCTGTACAAAGAGGGTGATAGGAAGCAATTTATATTTTGCGTCGCAAATGTGTGAGTGTAAGCAGAATTTACGCAAGGCTTATTTTCCTTTAAGTGAAGGAGAGCGTACCCCTCCGTGACTTGAATTTGCTTTTTAAATAAACAGACGTGTCTTAAGGGTTTTGTGGTGTCCAGCATGGTGTAAGGAATGCTCTGATGTTTAGGACAGAGCACAAACACCAGCGAAGACTTGAACACAGATTTTCTTACGGAGCATAATAATGCTTGGATGGGTTTTTAAGATTTGGGACTTTAATGCTCTTAAGTTAATCCAATTGTCTTTTTTTTAGTACATGCATTCTAAAAGTTACACTTGTTTTTCATGAACGTGGTGATTGCTTCTCAGAAGTAAGGCCAGGAAAGACAGACGTGAGCATCGTTGTAAGTAAAGGGGTGTATGCACGTACATAAGTATACTCAAGTCTACCCACACAGTAAACGCGGATGTGCGACACGAGTACTAGTCCTCCTTTTACAAAGACTGCCAGTGAGAAGGTGCTTCCTCTGGCGCACTCTGTCTCTTGTGCTGGTGGGGCCAGACCTGTGCTTTCTTCCCGCTTTCTGTCAGCAGGAAACCGAGCCTTCTCCAGCCTGTTCTCCGGCAGAGCAGACTGGCTGCTCGCTGCTTGCCTTGCGCCACACAATAAACTGTAGATTACATGGCAAAGGCAAGTTTCAGACCTATTTTAAACGGGGCACGGAGGACACTCTTCTACCTGAAGTGTAGTGTGGATTCCCATCCCGTGTTTTGCTCTTCTTGAATGTGGTTTTCCCACTGACGCGGAAGGGAGCTCCATCCGCTGAGTAAAGGCGGTGCAGGCTGTAAAGGTCTGTGCCGCAGGTGAATTTGTCGGCGCTTTGCTTGGATTGCCCAGAGTGATCGCCAGCCGGCACTGCTAACTTTTGTCAGGGCTCCCACCGCTCTGATTTGGTTTGGGGGAGTGTCTCACGTTGTGATCAGAGTTGGCTTAAAATTAATCCAAGAGGTGAGAAGTAGCAACTGGCGCCATAGACACGGCACCCTGTGTGTCCGCTGCCACGCGGAGCCGGGAGCGACAATGAGAAGAATCATTTCACAGGTGGAAATTTTCCACAGCGCCCACTGCATCCGCTGCGTCTTCATGGGACCTAAGTGACTGAGCCCTCTTGGGAACCTCGCTTACAGCCAACAGCCTGATGCTCTCTGGAGTTTGTGTTTGTGTCGTGATTAGATAGGAGATGGGAAGATATGTTTTGATTTAGTGACTTAAATATTTTTCCCACGTAAAAACACATGGTTTAAGAGCAAACGCAAACTTTTGACTAGACTGCAGTGCTTTTATATCAAATGGCATCTCCCTTCCCACTCCCCTGGCAGGAGGCGGCAGCCTTGCCCTGTGCTCCCAGGGTAGTTTTCACTAGCAAGGTGGTGTCTGGTATTCCGAGTATACGCAGTTGTATGCGGCTGATGCGCAGGTCGCTCCCATCCTTGATGCCAGAGAGACTGATGGTGGCGTAAAGCTGGGCGTAGGTTTCATTGCATTGGGGTGCAGTGGAGGTGCTGGAGCGATTGCTGCTCCTGTAGAGCCTTTGTGTAGAGGTGCGATCCAGCCCAGCAGCTCTAGGCTTGAATCACCTTTTTAGATGATATGTTCTCACTTTAAGTGCTGCTGTCTTTCCTAGTCCCCTTCCCCTCAGCCACCGTCTCTGCCACAGGCTGTATCCAGAGGAGCATGGCTTTTCGAGTCACGGGTGACCTCTGTTTGCAGAGGGGTGTGAGGTGCCAAAGCCTCATTCAGAAAGTGTGTGTGCCTGCATCTACCCGCAAGAAAGAGGCTAGAGCTCTTCCTGAAGAGGCAGGTAACCGCAGCATTGTAATTGATGAACCATCTGTAGTGGGCGACCCTAGAGGACAGGATCTGGGTTTCTGTTCTGGTGGCTCCCACTGCTTTTCTGGGTGACTTAATCTCTCCATGTCTCACTTGGCTGGGTCTCTGAAACGAGGCCTCCTTTTCAGGTTGCTTTGAGATCTCCTGATGCGAAATGGTGCGTAATAACAAAGTGTTATAATATTACAGTGTTAATATGAAGGTCATCCCAAAGATCTTTATATTCCACAAATGAAGAAGAAATCCAGGTTCACAAAGTTTGTCTGGGCAGCGAACATACAGCTGGGTGCCGCTTTCTCTCTTCCAGGCAGCGTAAGTCTGTGGTTATGCTCTGACATCAAGGAAGCCACACAGGTAAATAAGAGGGGTAACCGAGATCAAACGCAGCCCTGCAGACCCAAAATACAGCTGCCAGCCGCTGCACTGCCATGTGCTTTTTGGTCTGCTGAAGGGGACTAGTGGTGAAAGAAAGTTATAGAAACTTCTCGTTAACTTGAACAGTGTGAGTTGCTTCCAGAACTCTACCTGACTCTGCCATCCTTGCAGAAAGAGCCAAACAAAGCATGAAGTTTTCCTTCCCTCCGCCCTCCATCAGTGTGACTCAGATTCTCTCTTGTAAAGAGAGGGAGGAGTGGAGAGGGGAGACTCCTTCATTTATGTAAGGCCATCTTCCAAACTGTGACGATCCAGGTTTTTCAAGGGAGGCTTCTGAGTCAGGCCTTTTACCTGTTCGCTGTCACGGACATTAAAAATAGCAGGGGCATCAGTTAGTGGGATTTTTCTTTTCTTTTTTTCTGTGTGCCTGTTTTTTTGGCAGGATGGTAAGGAAAAGCTGGGTCTGATTCTGCAGCCCTTACTCATTGGGATGGGCACATCCAAGCAAATGGAGTTGCCTGTGTGATTCAAGCGTGGAAGATTCGAGTTGCTTTTAAGTCTTGTTTTGACTTGACGGGAGTGAAGTATTCAGAATGGTGAAGCAGGGCCTAGCTCTGAGACTCACTCCAAATCCAAAGCTCAGGCTGTTTTTACAGGAATGATAGGTGCCTGGTTCTTCTTGTGGGCTGTGGGGGGTTGAGAACATCCATGTCACGGTAACACACTTACTTACAGAAAGCATCTAAGTGATCCTTGGTGGCGTGATGGGAGATGGGAAGCAAAGATCGCAGCGTGTCCGCCTTCCACCCGTGCGCTAGTTGGAGGAGCTCGCGAGACTGGAATGAACCATGTAGGCTGTTTCCTCCTGACCGCTTTGTCACAGGCCCTGCCTCAAAGGGCTTTTCCTTACAGATCTGCTTACTGCCAAAATCGTGTTGAAGAACCTTGGTGTGACAGATCCTGGTCCTCTAGCTGGGAATTAAGCGAAAACTCCCTGATTTCACTTGAATGTTTTGTTTTGCGCAAAGCAAAAAACCCAGACCGAACTTTAGAGGTCATGCAATGAAAGCACAAAAGCAGTTGTTTTCCTCACCTCTTCAGTGAAGCGTAATCCTAGCTTCAGTGAGAGTAATCCTAGCCCAGATGTAATGCTGTAACCGTTGGACCCCTGGATATGGGAATTTACCCTCATAAACTAGGGAGAGGCATCAGGCCAGAGTGTGGTATGTGACCTCTTTGGCAGGGAGCTTGTTTGGCCTTGCAGGAAATGGCTTGTTCATTTATTTAGTGCTTGCTCAAGGTCCTGCACCAACAACCGACAGAGTGAGGTCTTCTGTTGAGCAGCTTAGAGCTGGGGGAGCAGCAGGGATGAGGCATGCGGCTGTGCTTGGAAGGAGCACGGGGGAACGTGCTTGAAGATCTGCTTTAACTTTCAGCATCTGCTTGTTGACATAGCAGGGCTTGTACAGCTGGCTGTGAATGTGCGCTTGCTGCAGGGTCTCCCTGAAGGACTGCCTTAGAAGTGTCCAAATATCCGTACCTGCCAGTGTTTGAAGTCCACTTAATTAAAATGCTATGGAAGTGCCGGGATGTGGGCCAGGCTGGTCAACTTGCCAAAGTTGGGTGCCTGAGGTAAACTTTGGCACGCCAGCTAAAATCACAGGACCTTGGTCCTCAGGATGTGGATGCGGGATGCTTGGGAGTTCTAGCTTCGGCAGGGGATGAAGGCAGAAGGTTGCTGGCCTCCCTGACTGTTCATAAACAGAGTGAATGCAGGGCTTGAGACGGTGAATAACTGAAAAACTCAACAGTCGTTATTTCTTTAGTGCCTGTTAAGGGAAGGCAGGGTTGTGGCTCCACATCTGCCTATGCTGATCTAACTGTAAGTGCTCAGTCCTGCCCTGTCTGCTGCTTGTGGCTGCTCCTGCCCTCATTGCCTGCTTTTGCATGGGCTCTGGCGTTTTGGTGGCCCTTAGCTGAGTCTTTTCAGCAAGCTAACCCAGCAGAAAACTGGCCCAGTGTAAATAAAGGAAGTTTTCTGCCAACTTAGTCCACTGAAATGGCTTGGTGAGGGGTCTTGACAAGCCATGGCTGAACAGAGAGCCCTTGGGTGGTGGCCGTGGTCAGAATAGCAGAGCTTATGGTAAGGTGGGCATGGTTTGTTAGTTTTGTCTAAGCCCTTTTTTAGTAGTTCCCTCCCACTGCTAATCTTAAATGGTCCTTAATGGTGAGAAGGCTGGCTGGTCATGCTGTCCATTTTTGGTCACAGATTCTCAAAAGGAAAGGCTCGGTTCGACCTGCCATGTATTCGTGGCAGGTACTCATGTCTGTAGCCTCCTGGGAGTAAGACTATGAAAAGAAATCTGTCCTGGGATGGGAGAGGGCCATTCAGGAGAGCAGCAGCCGGCCCTGAAACTGGAAAACTCCTCTCGCCCCCGGAGCTGACCCTGCTTCAGAGTGTTAGTCTGCCCCAGGGTGTTTTTCTCTCTTTTGTCTCTGTTCTTCTTTCTTTAAATTGATGGCAACTTTATGGTAGCTAGAAAAATATTTTTTTTTTTTCCTTCTGGTTTCTGTGCCTGTGGAGTGGTTTAAGTTACCCTTTCGAGCTTTCCTGTCCACAAGGAAGCATAGAAAGTTTAGTTTTCATAGAGCTTTCCATAAGATAAGACTTGGAGAAAAGAGCCGGGTCTCATGAAACCTGTCACTGAAAACTTTGGAGTTTCGTGTTTTTCAAATGAAAACCACATGGCGTTCATGGAGCATAGAGCCTGAGGGGTGTATCTTGTTAGTGCCATTACTTAGAAGCCAGTGCAACTTCTTCAGGCAATTTCTGCAAAAATGCAGGTTTCTTCCGCAGGCACAGTGATCGTATGCTGCGCGGTGGTGGGAGCTACACCTTGCTGTCACGAGCTGTGCTTTGCCACCTGTTCTGAGGCACGCTGCTTCTTACAGCCAGCCACCAGGCAGCTGAGGGGCAGTGGTGCATTGGGGGGGGGGGGGGGGGGCGGGGTGTTCGCTTTGTCCAGCCTT
>JAVKLA010000073.1:45467787-45524142 GCA_034782735.1 Sagittarius serpentarius | reverse complement strand
GCCTCCCGCAGCCCCTGCCGCCACAGCCGCAGCGGCCGGGGCCAGCAGCGCACCCCCGGAGCGGGAGGGACGCGTGGGCTGCCCCCGGACTCCCGACACGGCAGCCTCCCCTGCCCTGCCCCGGGACACCCGGCATCCCCGGGGCCCCAGGCTGCAGCAGCAACCCCCCCACCCCGGCCCCGGGATCCGCTCCGCACCATGGCAGGTTGCCACCCTCCCTGAAGGCACAGCCCTGCCCGTCCCCTGGGCCTCCTGCCGGGACCTGGCCTCTGCTGGCCGTGCCCGCAGCCCCCTCGGCCCCTGCCCGAGCAGGCAGGATGCCTGCCTGCTGTCCCCAGGGCTGCCCCGGCGCCCTGTGCCAGCTCTAAGCACGCTCAGCCCCAGATGCCAGCAACACGTCTGAGGCCCAGTGATGCAATGTCCTCCAGGTCTTCAGGGCTGCGCTGCCTGGTAGAAGAGTCCTGCCTTGAAGCCTTTCCTCCTCTCTTGGCCCCGAGGAGCGCACCCCAGCCCGTGCAGAATGAAGGGAGAAATCCTCCTGCAGCTCAGGTGCATTATTGCCACTGAACCCTGGGGCAGTGCTGGCTCCCAGGGCTGCGGGCCCCACGGCTGGGCTGAGGGGAAGGTAAGGGTCTTGCCCTTCCTCGGAAGTCTCAGCCTGTCTCACTGGTACCAGCTGCTGCTTCTCTTACCGCACTGCTGAGGCACCGCAGCAGCGAGCAGGGCGAGGGCGGTCCAGGCACTGCTGGCACTGACACTGTGTCTCCTTGCCCCGGCCTGGAGCAGCCACTGGGTCTCACTGCATTGGTGCGGGAGAGGGGTGTCAGACTTCCTGAGCAGGGCTCTCACATCTAGGCCAGCCAGAGGGGAATAGTCTGCTCTTGAGAGCTATTGCATGAGAAGCTGCTGCTGAAGCCAGGGGCTATCGCAGACGATTGAGCCCAGCCCCCCCAGAACCTCAAGAAGATCCATTTTTGCATGGGGCACAGCCGCATGCACAATCCTGAGTCAACAGTGCAGAGGACTGTGTGATTCCACCGCTAACTGGGTGTCCAGCCGTGAAAGCCTCTGTGGCTGGTTTGATGAGCATCAGCCAGCCCAGCCCACGGTGCAAGGGAGCTCACGCATCTGTGCTGTCGTAGCAACACCCATTGCAACCCCATCAGAGGTTCCTGGAGAGGGAGGCGTCTCTCTCCAAGGGTGTGGGACGTGGTGCTGCTGGGACGCCAATTGCTCCGAGGTTTGACATGGCGTTTGGGTCACACAGGGCCAGTTAGCTGTTGGCACTCTTCCCTGGGGGACACAGCTTATAAGAGTGGGCAACATCCCTGACAGCCAGAGCCAACGTCACCTTCCTGGGTGCCCTCCCTGTTGCCACAGCAAGAGCTGGCCCATCTCCATGCCGCCTGGCAGGGAGTGCTCTCTCCCCACGGCCCTGCCCTCTTTGGCAGGTGCAGTCTGATAATCTGGAGTGGGGACCCCGTGCGCAGGCAGCACGGCTGAGTCCTCCTGCAGAGCCCTGTAGCCTCAGAGCTCTGGTGGGTGGCTCCCCCTGCCCATCGGCTGCTGGCTCTGGCTGCCCTGTGTGGGGACAGCCACAGCTCAGAGCAGAGCAACCCTTAGGACAAAGCTGTGCTCCTGGTTGTCCTAGGTGGGTGCTTCTTTCCACGGAGATGTTTGTTGCAGGTCCCGAGACAGTTCTGCAGGATCCTTTCATGACCTGCATTTCTGAGCACCTTGCTGGGCAGCAGAGCACAGCTGGCTTCCTGCAGCCACAGCCGGACAGCTTCTGCCTCTGTCCCCTGCACCACCGACCTGGAAAGCAGAAAGCGTCCTCAGGAACTGCCTGGCCTGGCGCTGCTCGCAGCCTCCCCAGCGTGGGCTTGGCCTGCGCCGGTAGCAACATCTGCTGGCATTTGCTCTGGATCAGGGGAGGTAAATGTCCTCTGGCAGCTGACCCCAGCTGCCCTGCCCGCAGGGGAGCTGGTCGTTCCCTTCAGCGTGCAGCGGTAGAGCTGCCTGCACCTGAGAACTACAGCGCAGGTACTTCCCCCCCCCCCCCGCCCCCGCTTCTCCCTCCTTGGGTCTGAGTTGCTCTGAGGTGGAGACTGTTAACTTACCTGTGCTACTTGGCTGCAGAAGCTGATGACATGCTGTTTCCAGCAACTGCAATAGCTCCTGCACATGAACTGATGCCCGTACACCTGGGCCAGCTGGAGGGGGGGGGCGGGGAGGGCAGGGGGAGGCAGGACAAAGCAATTGTGCAGCTCTAAGCAGTGCTCTGTCACTATAAATGTGTCCACATGAGGGGTCTGTGCCACTGCAACCTACCATGGCACAGCACTACAAGATTAAGCACGGCACTCTGAAAAATGTCCACAGCTCCAGGCTTGGGGTAGTGACACTGAAAGGAGTTAAATTTTATTTTAGGGTCCCAGAACCCCCTCATTCTCGCTTGGCATTTCTAGCTGACACTGTGGTTTGACATGTCCTGCCCCAGTGACAGCATCCGTTTATTGTGTTCTTAACCCATCACCCCCGCCACGCATGCCATTGCCAACCTGAGCTCTGTGTGCAAGGCACCCCCGCTCTGCCTGCACACTTCTTCATCGCCTGCCTGTAGCGTGGGCTGGAGAGCTGGAGCTTTCAGCTTCTTAGACGTTATTTGGGTTTTGCCTTTTTTTGTTGTTGAGTTAGATCGCGTCCCGGAGCCAGTACACAGTGCAGGCCACAAACAGTTGCGTGAATGTAACTGCAAGTGCTGGAGCGAGGTGCAGCTCAGTCTGGCGCTGATGGAGGCAGGAGACCCACTGCTGTCACCGGGGCTGTTGGAGAGAGCTGCAGAAGAGCAGCGTGCTCCTTGCACTGTGCAGAACAGAGCTCCCCCGTGAACCTCCTGCATCGCAATGAGCCGGACGCCTCCTGCACAGCACAGAGCAAAGCGCTGCAACGCACCAGCGAATGGCACTGCCCACACTGCGCGGAGTGGCACCTCCCCGAACAGACGAGCTGCTGGGGCAGAGGGTGCAGCATGGCCCGCGAGCTGGAGCTATAGGTGCTGCATCATTTAGACTGGGGTGGGTGGGAGGAGGAGAGCAACAAGGAAAAAAGTGGGCAGTGAAGGCGGACCCTGGCATGACAGAGCCATGCAGATGGGAAGGGACCGCGGTGGGGTCTCTGGTCAAGCACCTGCTCAAAACTGGCCCCTCAGGATGCTGAGGAACTTGTCCAGCTGACTTCGTGTGTCTCCAAGGATGGCAGTCCCACCTCTTCGGGCCCCTGTGCCACCGTCTGACCACCTTCCCAGTATTTTTTTCCTTATAGCTCTTTGGAATTTCCCATGTACCACCTTCTGTCTGTTGGCTTGTGTCCTGGAGTAGGAACTGGGCGGGGGGGAAAGGAACTCTTACGTGGATATCCAAATGCACACGTGCATGCTTGCATGCGCACGCGTGCACACATACACAGAGTAAAAGGTAGACACAGAGATATGTATATACGTGGACATGCATTTATTTGTACATATGTTTATCCATACATATATATATACACACACACATACATACAAAACTTCCTTTGCCCTCATGAAGACAGTTTCATCATTTACAAGGGAATTCTCTCTACCCAGACCTGCCCACACACTTACTTACGCAGACAGTGGTTCCCAAAGAACTAGGAAGGGGGGAGTGATTGCATCCCATGGGGTGTTTAGTCACTCAGTGGTCCCCTCTCAAGAAAAGGTTTTCAGTGCGACAAAGCTGGTTCATAGCATTCTCCAACAATGGGCTTGTATGAAGAGTTGATGGCCACAACACGGTGCTGGTGCTACTGGTATTCATTAGCCAGCCTCTCCAGGACTTGCTCGGATGCTTAGCTGATCCGCTAGTGGCTCACAGAGCGGTTCCCCAGGAGGTCACCCAGGGCTTTTTTTTTCCAAAGCCAGTATCCAGCGGTGGCTGTGACGGGCCCTCCGGCCCCGGTATGAGCAGACTTGAGGCAGGGCAGAGGGATGCAGTGCTGTGCTGCTGGGGGTTGCCTTTAGGGAGCAGCTCACCGTACCGCTGGCCTTGGCCAGAAGTACCATGTGGGTGTCATCACTGCAGGAATCCTGCAACGCAATGAACCTGTATCCTGCCGGGGAGAAATTGGCTCTGACTGCACATGGGCAGCAAAGAAACCATCTCCCTTCCCACCGGCCTGGCACCGGGGAAGGGCCACGAGCTCCCCCCGACCACCGCCAGCTCCTTTACAGCCAGCTCCGCAGCAGCACGCAGAGTTTAGGGTGCGGCTGCAGAGGGGATTCAGTAGCTAGTCTGGTCATGACGGCCGCAGCAGCGGAGTGCACTCTCCCAGTGGGTGCATCTTCAGTGTCAAACGAAAATGAGCCAAGACGTGAAAGAAGTTATCAAGGGGATGCTGGAACTGGGGCTTGGGAGGAGAGAGACGGTAGCCGCATTCTGCTGTGCTGCCGCTCACTCAGGTGCTGGGCAAGCTATGAAGCACTTCATGAGACTGCAGTGCTTGATGATCCCTGGCTAGCCAGGACTGCTGAAACCCTTCCCAAGAAGGGGCTCCCACTCGCCTGCCTGTGCTGGGCCATTCACAGCCTACCAGCTCGTGCCAGGGTCCTCAGCTGCCAGGGTGAAGCCTCCTCCAGATGCTTTGCGAGGATTGTGCGGTGGGCTTCTGCACCTGCAGGCAGGCCAGACACCGAGACACGAATGGGCACAGGGTGCAGGTGCTGTAGTGGAGCAGATTGGTGCCTTGGCTTGGTAAGCACAGGCCAAGGGAGCTGAGAGACTGTGTCACACCTCTGCCCTCTCTTTCAAGGAGACAGGACTGATTGGAAACGCAAAAGTGCAGACCAATAGCACTGCTCTGATCCCTGCTCTGGCCACCTCTTTGAAAAGTACCTCTGCAAGTGCCCAGTGTGCGGCCCCAGCTGCCTCGGGGCTGGGTAGTACTGCCCCATGGCCACCTATGTGCCCCCCCGCTCCAGGAGGCTGTGCCACCTCAGCTAGGGCTGCGAGAGGGCCCATGGGGCTTTGCTTGCAAGTTGCGCCCCGTGGGGCTTGTCCTGGCGTGGTCGGCTGTGCCCAGGCTCTCCGGGAAGTGTTGTAGACCCGTGGCATGGCTGGTTTCCAGCCTGGGGCTGCACACCCTGCATGTGCTCATGGCGTGAGCCTGCAGCCTTGGCTCCTGCCCTGCCACACCCACACCCTCCTGCAGCCACAGCTTCAGCTCAGCGGTGCCGGCTGGCTGTGGCAGGGTCCTTATGGTGCTGCCACGGAGCTGGTGTGGTCGTCGCTGCTGCTAGGGGCTGCGTCACGCAGGGACAGCCCCACGGTGCTGCTGCCCCGGCACGCTCCTGTGGCCTGCAGAGCAGAGTGGAGGGTCTGCCTGTGCCCTCCCTGGCACCAGCCTAAACAGAGACGCAGCAGCTCCTGCCCCTAAACATGGAGACAGCAGCTCCTCCCTCAGCCCGTCCTGGCCCCGGACCGTGTGAAGCCATGCGGGCCACCTTGGCGCTGAGATACGCTCCAACAGTGGGATAACGCTGGGCTGCGGCAAGGCAGGGCAGGGCGGGAGTGCTGCTGCTGGGGCCTGGCCCCACTGCCGGATGGGGCACGCTATTTTTCTTGACACCAGGGACTACTGTTGTTCAGTGCGGAGCCCTTCCTGCTGGGGATGCAGATGGTGTGGCACAGCCCAGAGGCTGCCCGTGCCCCACACGGGCCCTTGCACTGGGGCAGTGCACTGGTATGGGGTGGCAGTGCAGCCTCCCTTAAGGAAACCAGGGCCAGCAGCCCATGATGGCTTGCCTGCCCGCTCCTGAGCTGGAGAAAAGGGCTTTTGTCTTGGCTCTTCGGGACCATGTCGGAGCCCACGGGGAAGCTGCTGGCACTCCCTTCCCCTGGGTGGGAGCAGAGGGGCAGCCCCTGGAGCCTCAGCACCCGTTTGCAAGATGCGGGCAACAGCCGGGCCCCGGGTCTGTCTCCACGGGGCTGTGCGCTGGCAGCGGTGCCCCCGCCAGCAGGACCTGGCCAGGGCTGTGGGTGCCCCGAGCTGAGGCGGGGGCTGCATGCCCCTGCGGGCACGGCGTGGCCCAGGAGGGGCTGCCCAGGACCGTGTGGCCCCAGGGCTGTCCCCACACAGCTGCTGTTGGCACGGCCACTGCTCCCAGCCCCGAGCCTGGGGCCGACCCCGAAGGCAGAGTGCGGGGGCAGGCGAGGGGTTTGACTGGAGACCCCGGCCCGGGGCTGGCTCTGGAGGTGGGTCCAGGCTGTGCCGCAGGCCGGGGGCGCCTGGCGGGTCAGGGCAGGGCTGGGATGGGAAGGGAGGCGCCGGGGCTGGGCCGGGCGGGATCCCGTGCGGGAGATGATGTATGGGCAGATGTATCAGATCGCACAAGATAAACAAGCAGTGAATTTCATCAGGGCCCATCATGGCTTTAATTTGGCTGCCTAATGAGTCAGATCCAGCCGCGCAGATAAAAGTTGTCAGAGCCGCAGCCCTAATGAATTTCTTGCCACTTGTAATCAAGGCAGCTTGTCTGAGGGGGATGATTAATGGGCCCCAGAGGAGCTGCCGTCCCTCGGCTTCCATTCCCGCTAATGCAGTCGCCAGGAAATTAACCAAACCCAGCACCGGGCTGGGGCCGGGGCCGGGGCCGGTGCGGGGGCACCGACGTGCACCGCGAGGGAGAGGGGACGGGGAACGAGGGGCAGACACGGGGACAGCAGGGACCGGGAGCAGGACAGGGATGGGGACCACGACACTGGCCCACGCAGCCGGCACAGGGAGATAGTTAAAGGACTGGTGGTGGGGCCACCACCTGCAGCCACCAGTGTGGCAGCCACCAGTGTGGCAGGTGGGGTGCTGGGGGGGAGAGAGGGGTGTCCTGGTGCCTCCCTTCCTTACAGCACCGGCATGCAGGTGTGGGGACCCGGACCTGTGCTGGAGCCCCAAACTCTCGCTTGTGGTGTGGCTTTGAGGTGCAGCCAGAGGAGAACCGGCAGCACGGGCGCCTTGCTCTGCCAAAAGCTGGGAGAAGTGTGCGGGGTCGGGGATGACAAAGCAGAGACCCACGGCTCCTTTCACTGCCTGGGGGGCTGTCTGCGCCTTGCGACTAGATGACCTCCAGGCTTCTGCAGTGATCCGTTTGCCATAGCAAACCACCCAGGCTCCTTGCTCGCCAAGACAGCCCCACCATTCCCTGCCCATCTCTGCCTCCCCCCGCCCAGCTTCAAACTCACTGTATTGTGCACGTGGACCGGCTGTGCACCCCCCAGCAGTTCTGGCCCGGCATGTCCCCTGTGCAGCGCACATCTCCGCTGTGCCCATCTCTGACCTTGCCGGAGCTGTGCGTCCCTCTGGGGCCGTGTCCCTGCACTGTCCCACAGCACGCGGGGTTGACACATCTCCCCGCCCCGTCCCAGCGCTCTCCCGTGTCCACCAAGGGGCCCAGTTCAGCACAGGACCGCTGTTAGCGACTCCCGAGCTGGAGGAGAAAGGGCTGAACATTTGTCAGTCTGGGATGGAAACCCTCATAGCCAGACCTCAGAGAGCGGGCAAGACGCAGACCAGAGGCTGCACTGGACGCCCGAAAGGCAGCACACAGAAAAGCCGGCCCGTCAGGAGTTGGGTTGCTTTATTGGCCTTTATCTCCTTGGCTGCAGATAACACACACAGGGAACTCATGGCAAAGAAACAGTATATACAGAGTGTCCATATAAATATTTCCAATGTACATTTTATACACAAGTGACAGAGATGTTCCACAGCAGCGTCCAAAGCCTTGGGGTTCCAGCGTTCAGCTGCAGGCTTGGCCCAAAACCAATGGGAGACGCTCATCTCCTCTCTCCTCTCGCTCAGCCAGAGACCAGCCCCGCCTGGGCATCAGCGGGAGCCAGAGGGGATGCACCGATGGAGACACTGTGTATGGCTTTGGGGCTTGAACCTGGAAGGACAGTGACTCTACAGACACAGCTGGGGATCCCGGGGTGACCATCCTCTTCCCCCTCTAGGTCCCCAGGGAGGCTGGAGAGGCCGTTGTCCAGGGGCTGCGTGGGAGAGACGCTCCCCTTGCATCAGCACGTGGGGAGTGGTACCAGAGAGGGGATCCCTTCCTGCACCGGCCAGAAGCAGAGGAGCACGGGGGCGCAGTGGAGAAACACGCACCTCCTGCTGCCCTCCACCTCCCCGCTGCACCAGGGGTGCAGCGCAAGGCCGACACGGGAGGGAGGGCAGGAGGGAAGTGCCCAAACTGCCCTACTGTTTGGGAGAGCGGGTGCAGCAATCGCGCTCCCCAGTACCGGCTGGGCAGGGGAGGGCCACACACCTGAACTGCCTCCAGCCCCTGTATTATCTACGTGTGTGTGGTGGGGGGCACAGAGAAACAGCCTCTCCTCCCCCCGTACCGGTTGTGGGAACAGGGTGTACTAGAGCCCCCCCATCCCAGTGACTACGAGGGAGCCCCTCTGCAAGCTGACGGCGCTGGGTCTGCACAGCCCCCCGCCCCAGCTGCATGGGGAGAGTCCACAGGAACCGGCGCAGAGGAGCAGGCTGCTGGCTCCCCGGCCTCCTCCCGGCCACAACAAGGGTCCCGGTGGGCGAGCGAGCACAGCGGGCAGCCCGGCTGCGCTGCTCTCAAACCCGCTCCTGTGGCCCTGGTCCCTCGGCAGGGCTGGAAGGCGGCCGTGGGGTGAGCGGCGGGCCCGTGAGGAGCTAGACAGCGCTGGGGCTGGAGCCGAGCTCAGCTGGCACCACGGTGCAGGCGTTGTTGTTGGCGTTGGTGTTGCGGCGGGGCAGGCTGGGGGTCAGCGTGGTGACGGCGCTGTCGCTGGGGCATCCGTGCTGCAGCAGGATGTCAATGCACTCCTGGCTGCCGGCTCGCCGGGCGTAGGCCAGCGGGGTCAGGCCCCGAGCGTCCCGGCTCTTCACGTCCACCCCGTACTGTGCAGGAGAGAAAGCAGCCGGTCAGCGGCACCCAGACGCCATGCGGCCCGTGGGCACAGGGGTGGCGCAGGAAGAGCACCAGCAGAGGCAGAGGGGCTGCGTGGCACCGGGGCGGGCAGGGAGAGGGAGATGGGAGGGTGGGCAGGGCAGTGCCAGCAGGCATACGGGGGACCCCAGGGGAGGGGGGGATGGACGAGGGGCGTCCCGAGAGGTGCTGCAGTGGGGAAGCACTGGGATAGGGCCGGAAGCACTGGGATAGGGCCAGAAGCACCATGGTGGAGGCTGCGGGGTCCCGTCTTACCCAGATGAGCAGCTGCGTGAAGACTACGTTGGCCATGGCGCAGGACAGATGCAGTGCTGTGCGCCCATCTCCATCCCCGTAGGTCTCATTCACTTCCTCCTTGGTGCCATGGGCAAGGAGCGTCACCACGAGGCGCAGGTCATCCTCTACCACAGCCCGCAGCAGCTGCTGGCCCAGCGGGATGTCCGACTGGGGCAGCGGAGCCAGGAAGAGCTTCTGCTCGTACTTGGCCCGGATCCAGCGCTCCTTCTCCTCCCTGCCAGATGGGACACTGTCACAGGTGGGCCAACCTGCCCGGGCTCCACGTGCAAAGGGGCGTGCGTACCAGCGCTGCCACCCTGAATGCACCCCGTGTTAGCAGTGAGCGTTTGTCACACCCAGGCACCCCTTGCACAGCCCCTGCTGGAGACACCTCCCCTGCTGTGCCGCCCCCCGCGCACACGGCCGTCACTGGGCCTCTGGCACACTGCTCCGGCCACACGCCTGACACACACTTGTCTCACTGCACTTCCTTATAGCTCCCTATGTACACTGTGTGCTTACGTCCATGCACGTACAGCAGCAGCGTCCCACACCCAGACCCCACACCTGTCACCGTGCGAAGGAACACCCACACCTCCACGCTACTGCCCCTACACACTCTCCTGCGTGCCCATTACGTGGCAGCGTGGGGACCGTCTCTGTCCCGTGCTTGTGTGTGGGCCGTGGCCAGCGCCAAGAAAAGGTTAGCTGCTGCACATGACAGCCCAGTGCCACGGGAGGCACGTTATCACTGCTGCCGTCTCGCCTGGTGCAAACAAAGGCTGCGGCAGCGTCCGTCCCGCCTGGGGCTGCGGGGCCGGGCGGATCGATGTGTGCCGTGCCGCTGCTATCTGCTGCCATTCTATCCATCTGCATCTGGCGGGCGGCCATCAATGCCCCGCGCGGAGCATGCTCACTCCTGCCGCCCCCTGACCCGCTCTTATCCGTTGATAAGCTGCAGAATGGGCTCTTGTTGGGATGAGTGACAGGAGAGTCGCTCCGATAGGGACAGACAAGGGCCTGAAAGGGACGCACCCTTGAGACCCACACAACGCTGCCAAGCCATCTCTGTTAACCCCTTCTGCGTTGCAGCCAGCCATTGCTCCAGCAGTCACGGCACGGCCGTGGCTGGCCATGAAGCCCTGCTGGCCCACCAGGACAGCGGGAGAGAGCCTCCAGTGCCCGGAGAGCAGGCAGGACCCCCGACGCTGGAGTACCCCGAGGATTCCTGCCCACCTCTCTGTTTGACTGGATGGCTGCTCCCAGCCTCCTGTGGTGCCCTCAAGCCTCCTGGTGTGGTGGTCCGAGAAGCAAGTCTGCAGTTCCCAATCTCCCTTACCGACTGCTCTCAGGGGTGGGCTTGGGGTAGCCTTCCACCGCTCCTTCCCAGACAGCGTTGGCCAGGGCGTTCCCGATGGCTGTCATGACCATGAGAAGCTCGCTAGGCCAGTCGTCCAGGTCCAAGGAGCGCACACGGGACAGGTGGGTGCCCAGGTTGCGATGGATCCCGGAGCACTCAATGCACATGAGGGAGCCCAGGTTCAGACTTGCCCAGTCCGGATCTGAGGGCAGCAATGTCAGTGGGGGAGAGTTAATACCAGCACGGACTCACCAGCCTGTCTCCTGCGATCCAGGAGACCCGTACTTGCAGGCGCTTGCCCGGCAGATCCCCTCCAAGCCCAGTGCCCCAGCAGCACAGCGGGGCAAGGACCCCAGGCTGGTGCGGAAGGGCTCACGGAGCAGCGTGGCAGGTGGGTCAGTACCCCGTCCCTGAAGAACGGGTCCTCTGCAGGAGAGGACAAGACAGCCCCGGGGAGTGGGTCTCTTTGGGGTAAGCGAGGAGGTGGCGGGGGTGGAGTCCCCCTCCCCTCCCTGGGTGAGCAGCCCCACCTCCCAGCGTAGCATTTCTTACTCGGCGCATCGCAGTCCACGCAGAAGCTGTTCCCACGGGCGGTGCGGACGGCCTGCATGGCCTGCGCATCGCTCTGGCTGCCCAGCCGAGCCTGAAACAAAAGGCACAGGAACCCCATTTACTCGAGGCCAACCGCCCCGCCACGTGTCCTCTCACCACCACCCCAAGAGCCCGTCGGGGAGCCGCCAGCACCTGGCTCCAGCGGGCACCCCGCAGGCTCTGCTGCAGGAGGGGTGTCCAGCGCGGGGACCCAGAGAACAGGGTCTGGAGGGAACGTCGATTCGTAGCCAGGTGTGTGCCGGAGGAGCAGGGGGTGGTGGTCCCGAAGGGGGGGCGAAAAGGCAGAGCGGTCGGAGGAGGGAGCAGAGAGCGCAGGATCCAGCCCTGGTGGGATGCAGAGAGCTCCGCGGGGCCGGAGCCGGGCTGGGGAGAGGACGGGGAGCTCAGAGAGGTGGCAGGAAACTCGGGGGGAGCAGCACAGTCCCAGGGACGGGATTCAAATCTGACTGGGAGCAGAGGGATCAGGACAGGATCCAGCCTGGATAGAGAGGGAAGCCTGGGACAGGGACAGACACAGGAAAGCACAAGATGCCAGAGAGGAGGGAACAAAGCAGAACTCCACCGAGGCCTCTTACCTTATTTTTGCTGCTCTCACAGCCCTGCAGGCTGGCCAGGATCTGGCTTTCAATGGCCTGGACCCAAAGCTCCCGCTCCTCTGATGTTGAGGCCTCGAAGAGCCACGTCTGGCCCGTCAGGGACACGATAATGAACTCAAATGGCTCATCTGGTTCTGCAAAAGAAAGGTGTGCCATGACATGGGTCAGGGAAGGAGGGGGTCTGCCGGCCTCGTAGGGCGTGAGCACACAGACAGATCCCTGTGGGCCACCGCTGTGCCCGCACACGGGCAGGATGGCTGGCAGCAGCGGTCCCCAGGAGGCTGGGACAGGGAAGCAGAGGCAGAGAGTGCCTGCAGGGAGGAACCGGAGCTCTGCGCCAGCCCGTCGCTCCTGCTGCTTGCACAGCTCCCTGTGCGCCAGCTCCGCTAGCGTGGGCTTGCCTTCCCTTCTGCACACGACATCCGCAGCCATCCCGGGCCAGGAAACCCAGGAGGCTGTAGCATCGGACTCCTGGAAGCTGCCTGCACCCTGCTCTCCGTGCCCTCTGTGTCCCACTCTCAGAAAAAGCTGCTGACCTCTTGAGCAGTGAAGTCAGCTCCTCCGCAGAGCCGGTGCCCCCGAACAGCCCCATCGCCCCCAAAGGCCCGCAGAGCGCTTGGTGCCTGCCCATGAGGGGCTTCAGCGGGACAGGGCCCTGCATGCTGAATCAGGAGATGTAAGCGGGGCGCTTGCGGTGGGCTCAAAGGCAGCTCCTCACAGACCTGTGCCTTGAGAAGGGGCATCATCGCCCGCTGAGGAGCGCAGCAGGGCAGGGATCCCGTTTGGGAAGCGCTCAGTGCGTGGGCGCTCCGCGGACCCACGCGACAGGGCACAGCCGCTGTTCTCCCAGAGAAGCATTAAGTCACAGAGACCCAGGCAGGAGCCGCGGAGAGGTGAGAGTGATGCCATTCTCGGCGCTGGCATCTCTCAGCGCCCTGCTGGGCAGGCGGCCTCCGGCTCCCAACCCTGGGAAGCTGCTGGCCACGGGGGTCCCTGGAAGCCAGCCCAGCGGAGCTGCTTCCGTGAGGTGCGGGGAGGGCAGCGGGGAGGGCAGCAGGGACACGCGCAGGGCAAAGTGCCCGGGAGGGCAGGGCCAGGCGACCTGCTCCTCGGGTGCCTCAGCCTCTCCTCTGTGCAGCACCGGCATCTGCGCCTCGCAAGCAACCCCAGAAGATACAGCCTCAGTATTAAAGCACTTCTCTGGCTGGGAAACACGTGGGGACAAATTCCTGACTTTCCACCTTCAGGGAAGATAATTTCGTGAGCCCCAAGGGTCGCTCAGACCACCAGGCGCTTAGAGGCTGGGTACAAATGGAAGCCAATGCAGGCTGCCTGGTGGGTTTCCAGGGAGGGTGGCAGAGCACAGGCATCTCTGCGCTGGGTGGCAGAGCCAGCAGCAGCGAGACGAGGGACAGTGAAAACGTGTGAAAGCACCTCGGGCCCCCGGGCCCAAGAAAATGGCCCCAAAGCAACCAAGAGCCTGCCGAAAACCAAGGCTTAAAATGCGGTCTCCCCCTGTGGCTACTGCTCCGACTGCTGTAATGCCCTCCCAGTCTGGGCTGCCAGGGCTGGTCTCTGCCCTGCCAGCCCATGCCACCGGCTGCGCCGAGCGGGCGCCCGGGCCTCAGATTTACATGGGGTGCCCTGTCTCCTCTTTGCACCCAAGCACCAGCATTTACCTTTTATTGCCAACTTCAGTAGTTAGTGCAGTAAATGACTTAACTAAGCGGGGCCTGAATGGAATGACTAATAAACGTTATGTCACAGCACACGCTTCAGCTCATAGCAAAATGATTTGTAATTACCTAATTAGCGTTATGCAAATAACACCCTCATCTCCATAATGTGCCTTCCCAGCTCTCTATTAAAAGCAGGGAGTCAACTGCACAGCTCCAGAGACGGCAAGGAGGCCAAGGGGACCAGCCTGGTCCGCAGCAAGGCAGAGCTGCGCTGGCCTCCAGCCTGGCAGGGTCCGTGCCCGCCGGGGCAGACGGAGGGAGGTGAGCGGAGGGGCTCTGGCGGGGGACTGCTCCTCCGCCCGACCTCCCCCGCCAGCTGCGGCCAGGAGGGCCTCTTACTGCGGAGGGAAGCAGCAAGAGGGCAATGACTGAGGAACCTGCTGCAGCCCGCAGCAGCCCAGCAGAGCTAATGAATGGGTGCAGGGGCCGCCAGCCGGGTCCCACCGAGGGCATGGTCACCCTCAGCTGCCGCTGGGCTGCCTGGCACTGGCTCAGCAAGGCTGTGTCCACAAACACTCTCAGAGAATGGGTGCAGCCATGGGAAGTCTCCTTGAGGAAAGACACGCTGACGGGGGTGGCGGGAGAGCACAGCCCTTCCTCTCTTGCAAGTACTCTCTCCAGGCTCTCGCTTCCTTCACAGGCACCACCACCTGCATTAACAAGTACCGGGCACAGCACCCAGCTCTCTCTCTCTCTCTCTCGCCGTCGCGCACAGCTGCTTACCCCAGAACAACCTGAGGGTAAAATGCCACTCCTGCTACTCTGCCATGCTGGAGAGTGTCATGCTACTCACGCAGCAGGCTCAGGATCTTGCATTTCATGGGGGGTTAAAAGCATGAGTGACATCTGGCTGGAAAGATGCCTGCCCTTTGCCATGGCTGAGAGCACTCCACGGTGTGCCCTGCACAGATCCCAGCAGCAGCCACGGGGGCTTGGAGATCATTAGCGCTGGTGAAATGGACTGGTGCAGGAATGGAAGGCTGGGTCTCCACACCAGCAGACCCTCGGGAGGATCGAGTAGCTCCAGGATGAAGGGCTCTCCAGGTGAAGTGCCAACTGGCTTGCCTTTCCCGGATGGCAAGGGGAGGCTGTTGCACTCATTTCACCATCGAAGCAGCCTAGGACTCTTTCTCTGGGGAAAGATCCCTGCAACTGCCTTTCTCCTGCTGGGAATGAGAAACTCTGGGGCATCAGGAGGAGGACAAGACTGCAGGGTGCGGGCAGTCAGTCATGCTGCTGGACTCTCCCCCTCTCTGCGACGCGCTTGCCTAACCAGGACATCAAACTTGCCCAGCACTTTGCCCTTTCCTCCAGCTCTCAGCCACAGAAGGGACCCCGCAGCCCCCGCTCTGGGGAGCTCCCTGCAGGCAACCTGCCTCCTACCCTAAGGACGTTTGCTGTGGAGGCTCCAAAGACGCCAAATCCCAGCTCAAAGATAAGATTCTTGGAAAATATACAGCTGGTAACTTCCGAATACTGGGAGAAGAAATAACCAGACAACAGCCAGGCTAATAGCCACTGCCCCCTTGGCTAGCTAGCACCATCCTCTTTGTGAGCACTGCCATATCCTGGACATGGGCAGGGAGCACCCAACCACCGACGGCAGTCAGGCGACACAGGCACCCACTCCCACGGCACTCAGCTGGACCTGCCCAGCCCCTGCTCAGCTCTAGCCCACCCATGAGCAAGCACCTGCCCCCACCTCTTCCACCGCCCCAGCCTGTGACTGGGATCTGCAGTCCAGGGACTCGAGCGCTCCAGCTGTTCTGACAAAACAGTTCCTCCTGCCTCTGCAGGGGGCTACGAGAGAGCCGGGATCAGGCCCCTGACAGCTGCAGAACTGATTGCTGCCCAGGGCAAAGCACTGACAGACAGGCAGGAAAGAGTGGCTTTTCTTCCAGGGGGGGCAGTCGCCGCTCAAGAGGGAGCATTTGCAGTTCCCAGATCTCAGAGCGGGCCACGCTGCTGGAGCAGCGACCAACAAAGCCACTCCTGGGGCACCCCGATATATCAGAACAGGCCCCGTTCTCCTTAAATCTCTCCCACCCTTGGCCTGAGCCACCCGTGGCTGCTGTCAGTGCGTTGCAGAGCCCAGGCCAGCCACTTGGACCTGGGAAGTACTGGACGCACTTCATGTGCTCCCTGCTGCTGAGCCGCTTCTGCTGCCACCGAAACAGCAGCAAGCGGGTCGGCACAGTCCCTGGGACGCGGCGAGGATTCCTGCCATGGGCTCACAGGACTCCATCACCCTTGCTCTTCTCTCTCGCTCGCTCAGTACCTCCCCACCAAACACACAGGCAGGAATCTCAGCCCAAGCCTTCCTGTGCCAGTATGCTTGCCAGCAGCGACGAGGCGGCAAACGCCAGCCCTGCGGTGCCTGCCTGCCCCAAGGCTCCCACCCGGGGCTCGCTGCTGCTCCTTTGAAGCAGGGCCCCTCTGCCTCAGGTGCTGTGCTGGGCTGGGGGGTACCGTATGCCTCCCAGTCCTCTGCTCAGGATGCTCACAGAGCAGGGGCAGGCAGCTCCCTCCTGCCGAGGTCCCTGCTGGGCTGCCCACACCTGCCCGTGGGCAAACAGCAAGGTTTCTGGGGCTCCAACCCCACGCAGACAGACCTTCCCACCGTCACAGCTCAGGGGCATCCCAGAGCCCTGGGGCTGCCCAGTCCCAGCCCTGGCAGCGGTCCCAGCCAGACCAAAGCCCCAGCGCCGGCTTTGCATGCCGCAGCACCTCCATTCCCCGTCCTCCTTTGTGCCTAGCGGATTCCAGCTATACCCCGAACAAAGGGCCTCTTGCTCTCAGCAGAGCCCGGGAAGAGCTAACAAAGGACGACAGCTTTTCTTCCACACTAAGGCTTCTTTCGCAAGCAAAATCACCACCTCTTTCCCTGCAGCAATACAGGATGGCACTGCAGGGCCAGACCTCCTTGGAGGCTTGAGCGCAGCACGGCTACGGCAGCAGAGCAGGGAGCTGCGGGATCACGCGCTCGGATTCGCACGCAGGGTTCAGCAGAGCTGAGAAGGGACTCGAGGACTCAGTGCAGCTTCGAACGGGGTGCAGACCCAGCTTCTTGGACGGTCTGGGACAAGTTCCTGAGCTCCCTGGGGGAGGCCCGTACAAGCTGAATCAGACTCAAGCCATAGCTTGAGGGAAAGTATGGGGCTTTCTCGGCTTTTTCTAGGGAGAGGTGCAGACTTCTGATGTGGCGGGGGCACTTCTGGCCAGATGAAAGGGTAGCACAAAGCAGATGACAGAGGCAGAAGGATTTGGACTACCTCTGTTGAAGCAGAGTTGGCGGAACGCCCTTCCCTGCACCACGTGCAGGCACAGGCTCCTTCCCGCTGGCCAGGGGAGCCCCAGAGCTCGCCAGCTCCGACTCGACAGGGCTACGGTCCTGGAGGAAGCCGCTCCTACGGGAGTGGGGAGCCCTTTCCAGCTTCGGGGTAGAGGGGCTATCCCAGGGCCAGAAGGCAGAGCTCGTCTCCCTGGCCCTGCGGCTTCCTGCAGGCGTGCTGGTGGGAGTCCATTACGCCAGCTCCATTAGAATTAGTGGGCAGTGGAAATGAACGTGCTTGTCTCTCTCTCTCTTGATGATTTTTTGATGATGTTTTAAAGACTGAGCTCCGTGAAGAGTTGCTGAGCAGAGTTCGGTGCGAGCCGGCTCTGCTAATGGGCGTTAACCCCATGACCCAGCTCCAACGCCGCCCAGCAATGAGTGCTCCAAATGAGAGCAAAATTAGCGAGGGCACTGCACAGCGGCCGGGCCGGGCCGGGGCTGTGTGCCACTCAGACCCGACCAGCAACTGAGTCACCAAGCTGAGTGGGCTTGAGGACTTCTGCAGCAACCGCAGCGAGGTGGTCAGCCCTCGCGGAGTCACCCTTCACCAGCCCGCTCTGCTAGGGAGGGGGAAGCCAGCAGCCCCCACCGCCAGCAAGCCAGCCTTGGGAGGAAGCATCTCCTCAGGGCCAGCAGGCGAACACCGCAGGACCGGGAAGCCATGGGGGAACGGAGACATCCTGTATGCACTGCCAGGAACCAGCACAAAGTGAAAGAAGAAGGTAAGGGAGGAGCCCCACCAAGAAGCCAGGGTGGGACAGAGCTCTGCTGCCCAAAGGTGCCCTAGAGCGGAGATGCCCAGCAGACCAGTGAATCTCTCACCGTCACCTGCGGAAGCAGCAGGGGATGTCGGAGAGCAGGAGCAGCACAGGGAGGAAGGGAAGCAGCGGCGTCCCGGGAGTGGTGCCCTTACAGCTCGTGCCAAGGCCCTTCTCCCTGCTCTCTGTGGGAGGAAGCACAGCTTTGAGCAGAAGTGGTACCTCGGGGTGGCTAAAAACACCCTAGCTTCAGCACACGGCTGGGCGCAGGGATCCGTCCTGCTCTGCGAAGGGCTCAGACTACACAGCGCACCAACGCAGGAGAGGCCGACCCAGGCCAGCCCAGAGCCCCCACTGCAGGGACCTCAACGTGGAGTCGAGGGAGTGGCACTTCCCACCGCCGTCCCGCGGGCACCCTGCTTCTCCCTGGGGTGCGCCACGAAGCCCCGGGCCAGTGTGCCTCCCCGGGGAGCTGCAGTGGGACCGGCTGGCCACATCCCTCGTGTGCACCCAAGCTGTCCCCCACACAGGGTTGGGGCAGCACCCTCAGAGCACAAGCAGCACCATGGGCCGGGCTGCTCCCCTATCCCTCAAGCAC
The DNA here is from genome assembly GCA_034782735.1 of Sagittarius serpentarius. Lineage (NCBI taxonomy): Eukaryota > Metazoa > Chordata > Aves > Accipitriformes > Sagittariidae > Sagittarius > Sagittarius serpentarius. The sequence continues at coordinate 45,505,865 of JAVKLA010000073.1, read as the reverse complement.
CAGGACACCAACCAGCTCTGCAGGGAGGACACAGAAGATGGAGCAACGCCCCTCTAGTTACCGCAGGAGAGGCGGCGCGATGCTCCTCGCCCTGCGCGGCAGGATCTGCTTCTCCCAGCACTCAGGACACAGGGCTGCAATTCTCTCCCCACAAAGGGCACTGGATAGGGCTCCCCCAAGGCAGCCCACAGGACAGAGGGCAGCACTTCCCACCCCAGCGAGCCGGACAGGAGGGAGCTCAGCACAGGGGATGGGTGGGAGCACTTCCACACCAGCACACCAGGCAGGGAGAGCCCTCCGTGCCTGCCAGCTTCCCGGCTGGCTCCTTCCCTGAGCAGACAGGACGCGGTCCCTGCCCTGCATGGAGGATGGTGTGGGACGCCGCCCCCTGCATCCCAGCAGGTCCAGGAAGGAGGAGCGGGATCCCACTCAACATCAGCGGAACGAGCAGCACAGCTCGCGCCGAGCCATGCCCTGCTCTTGAAGCAGAAGTCTCCTCTTTCACCTCCGCCCTCCCCCGGCTCCTAGTCACATCCAGTCTCTCCCTTTGCACTGCCCTTCTCCTAATCCCAGCCTTTTTCCCGCTTTGAGCTGGCGTAGCAGAGGTGCCTCGGGATGCCCTGGTGAGTGGGTGGTCACACAGGGGGGGATGCTTCCAGCATGTGGGGTGCACGGCAGGGAACCGGGGGCTGCTCCTGCCTTTGGTGCAGGCAGTCCCTGGCCCACAGCTCCGCTCTCTTGCTGCCAAGTGTGTGAAGTGTCCAAGAGCAGGGCAGCCTGCAGGCCCCCCAGCCTCGGGATGCTTGTTTGCAAGCTGCCACTGTACCACATCATTATGAGGTGTTTGGGATATCAACAAATTAGCAGGCGTCTGGGAAGAGAAGGATGCAGCACCATTCGTAAATGTCAGCTCGCTGCCTCCTCATTTTGCAGATCATTAAACCCAATATTCCTAACCTGTATTAGTGCAACGGGGACAGGCCCCCTCCACAGCAACAAGCCGCCAGGAGAGCCGCAGCGAGAACATTGCTACGGAGGCCCCCCGGCGCCTTCTGCCCCTGCGCCCCCAGACCCGCGTGCCCCCAGCTGAGCTGGCGCGTTCCCACCGCCCCACGCTGCCTGCCCTGCCCGCGGGGGCACGCGGGGCCGGGGAGGGCTCTGCGCAGCGACACCGGCAGAGGTGGGCAAACTCAACTGTACAACAGAGCGCACGCTGCGGGGCACCAAAGGGGTGCACGCACGTATGCGTGCACGCATGGGTGGGGAAGGACAGCAAAGGCAGTTGAGCCTGCCAGGAAGAGAAGGTGATCCTGAGGGACACCGCAGCGTACACCGTGATGTGCAGACGGTGTGACCGCACGGGACCAAGAATGTCATGTCTGTGTATGGGGGGGGCGGATGCCATATGGGGTGCAGTGTGTGCACACAGCGCAGTGGGGCTGGGAGGCAGCAGAAGGGCCACGCGGGGTGCGTGCATGCACTGGGGGCGGGGGGTCATGCTGCAGGCACAGGAGGGACGGCATGGACAGCGTGGGCTTCTTGGTGCTTGTGGAAGCTTGCTGCGAGACGCACTGGTGGTGCTACGGGTGTGCACACGAGGGTCTCTCAGAGGGGCAACACGGGGCTGTACAAGGTCCCCCAAGGAACCACAGAAGGAGGGGGGTGTGGAGCTGATGGAGACGGGGATCAGCTGGGGTGTGGTGATGCCCAGGCACAGGCTGCTTTCCTCCCACCGGGATGGAGCAGGGAGCTCGCAGGGTCCGTAATGAGCAGGAGTGACTTGTTAGCACCGAACGAAGAGGCTTGGTGGAAGGGAGCGCACGGGTGACACAAGCGGCGTGGGGCAGCAGGAGCTGAGCAATAGCAGCTGGAATCCCCGGCAATCTGGTAAGCGCAGCTCAGCCCTGTGCTCCCAGCTCGCCGAGATCGGCCTCCGACAGCCCCTGACAGTTGGTATTAATCACGCACATCGCCCCAACACAACTCTTTACTGGCCATCAATTTCCCGTGGGTTTTAAAACTAAAAAACAAAGACAAAACCGCGTCGTTTGGCCGCCACTGAGAAGCACATTAAGGGGCTGTCAGCTTCTCGCCATGCACCCTGCATCACTCTTTAAGCACATGAGAAGTTCATTATCCCCGGAGCTCTGGCAGCCATGGGGATGCTGGAGTAGGGAGCGTCGCGAAGGTGCTGCTGCCGTCAGACATGCCTGGTGGCTCCCCGGGGCCCTCCTGGCTGCCCGAAAGAGGAGCCAGAGGTCACGGCAGAGAGGAGGTGTGGCTGCAGTGGGGCTCCGGGCTTGTCCGCGGCAGGACGGGGCACTCCTGGCCCCAGCGCTTTGCTGGGCAGACTTCCCTGACGGTCCCCGCAGGCTGATGCTGCAACCCCACCACGGTGACGAGCTCTTCCCGGGGCTGCTGCGACGTCCCTGACAGCCTGACACCACGTTTGCCAGCCTGCGGGTGCTCCCTGACAGCCTGAGCCACACTCTCCGGTTTGGTGACATCCCCGGCAGCCCAATACCACGCTTGCCATAGTTTGCTGATGCTCCCTAGCAACCTGACACTGCGCTCTCTTTAACATGCGACCATGTAAAAAAGCAACAGCTCGTTTGATTTATGATACTTCAGAACAACTAAGATTCAATTGCTCCGCACGTCCCTGGCTCTGATTACCTCCTAAATGAGATAAACTGATGGCAATTTATCCCCAGACCTCACCAACTTTCCCAGGATGCTAACCTGAGACGCTCGTGCCCTGCACACGCAGGCGTTGGGCTGGGCGCATCCGAAGGCAGCCTGGCCGCAGCCCAAGCCCTCTGCTCCTCCGCACTCCCCTGCTGCTGCTCCTTGCGCCTGGGAGAGACGCTGCGACGTGGGGCTGAGCCTGACACCGTGCCTGGCCTGATGCAGCCGCCGAGGTCTCCTGGCAGGAGGCTTTGCGGGGGGGTCCCAGCAGCGGCGCTCCCCACACCGGCCTGGACACACTGGTGTGAGCTGACGGAGAGCCCAGCCGGTCGCCGGGCTGCCCGCCACGCTCCTCCCAAGACGGTCTACCCTGCACAGCGGGATGAGCACCACAACGGATGGCGGCTCCACCACAGAGCACGGCAGCCCTGCTCTCTAAACGGCAATTTTTACACTTTCACCACGTTGACTATGCAAAAGCAAAAAGCCCAGATTATCCTGCTGTGAAAAAACCTGCTGTAACTGTTCAGAAGCAGCTAAAAAAGATTCAAGGAAGAATCAGGCATACTTACAGACGGCAGTCCACGACATAAGTCATCATTCTTGCCCATGATGTGGGGCAACGCTCAGCCCCAGGTTCACAGCTGGAACCAGTCGCTGACCGTTAAGACATCAGGATGGGACCTTACGGAGAGGCTCATTATCTCTTATTTGCTTGCTGCCAGTTTCCACTTCTAACGCAGGCTGCCATGCCGGACAGTGACCTGGCTGTGACTCCAGTCTAGGGCTCGCCCTGAGCGTCCAGAGAGCAGACAACCCAAGCACCAGCCCCAGGGTCACTCCTCTGCCTCTGCCCTGGGCTGCCTGGGCCTGCTGACGAGCCGCGGCGGCACCCGGAGCTGCGTCAGCTCTCGGGAGCAGGCCTAGTCCTGGGAGCAGCAGAGCGACAAAACGAGTCGCTCAAGGAGGGTACCACAGGCAGGGAGACCCCGTGCCGACCAGACGTACGGCAGGCAGGGGACCGTCTGCCTGAAAAGGAGCGCGTGATTCAGCTCTGCAATTTGTACTGAGCACAGCGATGTACAAGGACCCTTTCCAGAGAGAGACGTCCCCCTCTCCTCAAGACGGGGTATACAGCCGTTGGCTACTGCAACGTTGGGCTGGCTACAGCAGGACCAAGCTGCGAACCTCTAAGCGCGTGCTGCCTCCGCACAGCAGCAGCAGCCGGCTCCCGCGGGCACGGAGCACGGCGCCGCTGGCACGGGTGCTGCCCGCAGCCCCTCCGCACCCGCAGCACGCACAGCCTGGCCTCCCAGAAGTGCTGATGCAGGGCGACCCGTGAGGATGACCCAGCTGACCCAGCCTTTGGAAGCCCAGTTCTGCAATCAGGTCAGTTTTCTAATGCAGCAGATAACACAAGAAATAGATACGAGGTAAGTTTCTGAAAAGCCAACCAAAAGCGAGAAAACCCACCGTACATGAGGCACCACGTGGAAGACACTGCATGGGACCACTCCGACCCAGCGTGGGCCCGGGAGCAGCAGGCTCTTGTCATTGCGGGCTGACAACAGCGCTGAGCCAGCGGATACTGCACCCGTTTTCTGACTGCAGGACACAGGGACTGGGAAGGACCGGATCCGAGCTGGAGACAGAGAGGCTGGATCGCTCATGTGATCGCAGATCACAGAGGCCCCTCTGCCCTGCCGTGCCCCTCCTGCCTCTGCCGTGCCCTCCTAACTCCTCCCATGGTGTCCTCACTGCTCCCTTCCCACCGCCGCACGGGAGCCGGCGAAGCAGCCCGCTGCCACGCGTCCCAGGAGCAGCAGTGCTGCGGGTCACTGCGGAGGTGTTTTTCCTGCTCCCGGTTCTGGAGCCAGAGGCTTCCGGCAGCAGGAGGAGCAACTGCGTGCGAGGTCTGTGCAGTGACAAATGAAGTTTGGTAACTGACACTTCACTGGCAAATGAGGTTCCATGTTGATAAATGCGAAGTAATGCACATTGTAGGAAAAAATTACGTTACTCCAACACCTGACAGGGCTCTAAATTAACTGTATCAACCCAAGACAGGGCCTGGATATCACTGCAGATAGCACAAGAGCTCCTCCCAGCACACTGCCACGGTCAAGGACCAGGGCAGGGAATAACAGAAAATACTCTGATGCCCTCATACACATCACGTGGCACCACATCGTCACTATCTGCAGCCTTGGTCACTCCACCTTCCAAGGATACTGCCAAACAGGGAAGGACAGCAAGAGTGAGCATGTGTCTGAAAAAAAAATCCCTGTGAAATGACAGAAAAACTGGGATGGCTTGAAGATTCATGGACCGGGCATCCAAGGAGGAGGGTGACAATCTGGTCTGCCCACCTGGATGCAGAGGGCAGGGCACTCTGCCAGGGACCGGATCACACACATCTTGTGGAAAAGTAACTAATTTAATTACAAGACTTTGAGCAGTGGTTAGTCCGTACTACTGCTTCATAAAAGTGTTCCCACATTTAATTACCTTTTCCACTAAGAAATTGTACTCAATTTTGTGTAACTTGCGACCCCAGCCTCTGCACCTTCTCATGCCCCCGTCAGCTATGCTGAACAGCCTCGCAGGACCAGACTTCTCTCTCTGTAAGTACTGAAAACATCAGTCCTTTGCTTCTCAGACTTCATTCTGGTAAGCCGAATACCTTAATGTCCACATCAGAAATATATTCATCAGAAATGCATTCATCAGACCCAAGTCAGTTCTGGGACCTTCTTTACAACTCTCTCCAGTGCTTCCACGCTCTCTTGGAGTATTATTTACAGATGGGACGCAGTACTTTAGCACACGCTTTCTTAGTCTCACGTGTAGGTGCAAAGTCATTCTACTCTTTGGTATCCCGCTTTTCAAACATATAAAGAACACTTGTCTCTCTGTTTCCCAAAGCACTGGACTGAGAACTGCAAACTGAGAGCTGGTGCGGGGAAGGGCAGTAACGTGTCTGAAGAGTCAACATATACCCATAGCTAAGAATGCATCAGTTGTTTAACAAAGTGTAAATACAGATAATACTTCTTGCTTTCCGTGAGACATCCAGCATATATTATAGACTCAAGTGATGCTCAAGATGCCTGAATCAACCACTGCAGAGGGGAAGTCTTTCCGAGATTCAGTGGTTTTCAGATGAAGATAAAGATGAAGAAAAGACTGAACAACAGAACTGCCAAACTCCTGTGCAGATCGTCACCACAAAGTTTCTAAGGCAGACAACTTAAGAAGAGTTGCTCTGCCATGGGAAACCTGGGCTGCTGGTCTGCCTACAGGCTGACCGGTGATTTGGGGCAGGACGCCAGGACAGCCGCAGCACGCCTTGTTAGGCACAGGCTAACAAATGTGCAGGCTAAAATTTTCTGGTTTCTGTTACAGCAGCCATTAGTTTCAAACACTTGTACGTAACCCCTCTCCCCCCTGCCTTTAGCCATTTGAATTAAATCAGCTTATCGAGTGCTGCGGGACAGGATGATCTAGGATAAAGTCCAGTCTTAAAGACTGAGGATCACTTTTTCCACAGAGGCTAACCATAGATGCAGGCTTTGGAGAACGTGGTTGCCAAGCTGATCTCTACCTGGACAAATCGGGATGGCTTTTCACAGCAAAATGCACTTCCCTATGCCTTGCAGGCTCCCTGCCAAGCTTTGGGTCCCTCTTCAGAAACCACAGAGACACCAGAATTTCTCAACGGAAAAACCATCAGCACTTTTAGCATAGGCAAAGCAATGTACACGTCTTCAGCTGGTTTCCTGAAGTAGATAACCTTTTCCAAAAGACCCTCAGCTTGAGGCAAATGGTCAGCACAGGTCTTTTAAATGATGGAAGTTTGGCAAATTTGCAAGCCAAGAGAAACAGGTTCTTTCTTACGGTAGAAAGTGTCTGCACACCTTAAGCATAGTCAAGCACGCCTTAACTATGTGGTGTGCTCTCAGCTCTGCTAACCCAGTTAGTAGCTATTATTACCGCTAATAGTATATGAGGTCACGGGCATGATGGCAGTCCTGCTTCCACTGCAGGTGAGAAATCAAGGGCAGATCCGGAGGGGCTGGTGGCTCCTTTCTGCCTGAGCACAAGCCAGCTCGGACAAGGAGCGTTCCAAGCCCCGGGAGCTGACGAGCCCCGCAGGACTCCTGGGCGCCCGGTGCTCTGAGCCGGCGGAGCTGCCTCCCAGGCAGAAGACCTTTCCTACCTTCTGCTGCCGTGCTGGGGCCATCAGGCCGAGTCGTCCCTGTGCTCTTTTTCCTGCGATGCTTCTTCCTGTTCGCATGTGGTGACGGAGGCGGCTCCAGCTTCGGGCTGGCAGCGCTGGAAATGTTCGGGCTGGAGCTGAGAGAATCGGCAGTACCGTTAGCTGGGAACAAAGATAAAGAAAGTAATGTACAGCAAGGCAGTGACAGTCCGCTCTCTCTAGAGACAACCAAGTGTCCCGGAGGCAGCCCCAGTGCTCCACCTGGCTGAAAATGCACAGCCCCACAAGACAGGACAGCACCTGCACTCAGCCCCCTGTGCAGGGCAGCTCTGACACCCGCTCCAGCTCAGGGCTGGCAGGCTCCTTGGGCCGGGTCAGGCTGGACATGCTCTGCACTGGGATTCACCCGGGATGATCACACAGAGACAGCCCTGGCATCTACGGAGCCGGGACAAGCGCAGTGGCATCACTGGGGGCAGCCCGACATGCCAACCCTTCAGCGCACATCCCCGTGCATGCTGCTCCGTGGCAGTGTCCTCACAGGGCGATGGATGCGTTTTGGGAAGGGACAGTCCCAGGAGGTGCTCTCGGCCCCCCCCAGGTGCAGACCCAGGTCCCGGGATCTGCAGTGCCGCTGCAGAAGCATCGATCCCCCACGGCACCGCTCTGCCAGACGAGGTGACTGGGGTTGCCACACTTAGGAACCTAAGCATGATGGTCTCAATAGGCTTCCGATACGGAGCTGAAGAAGCTGCATCCCCAGCAGCAACGCACCAAATTTATCCTCAATCATACTGTTCCTTACAATTAATAGCAGAATTAGAAACAATCAGGGAGCTGCCTAATTACTGTCAATTAGAGCGCGCTAATCAAGCTCCGATCACACACACACACGCTGCCGCTGCACTCACCATTAAATGTCAAATTTCATTAGAGACCAGCAACAAAATCAAAAGCCTGACATTCAATTTCAGCAGCACACACAGCGCAGGCTTCCAATCAGCATAAAAATGCAGACTCCGGGGAAGGCAACGAGGCGCAGGAGCCCTCGCTGCACTGTTAACCCTCTCTGAAATACACTCCTGCCTCTCCGGTGTCCACCCACCCACGGGGCACGTATGGCAGCTCCGCTCCCAGCCCGCTTCTGTCCCGGGCAGCTTGCTGTCCTCTTTGCAACAACCCCGTGTCTCCCATTAAGTCCTAACCTCCCATTGCCATGTTTCCTGGCACCTGAAATTAAGAAAGCAATCACAGCGTCTAACGAGGGCAGCACCCTCCAGCAGTGGGGACTGCCTGTGACTTGGCAAGCCCGTCTCCCACTCCAGCCTAGCCTCTGCTCCCCCACTGCAGCCCAGTTCGGTCAGACTGGCTCTCGGGGGGCTTGGTCTGTCTCTGTCTGGCAACACGAACACCCAACAGTGGGACAGAGAGGGCTACAGGCAGCAGCCAGGAGCTGCCCCATGCAGAGGTCCGGCGTGCAGCCGGTGTCCCCCTCGCAAGGCTGGGAGAGGATGCGGCATCAGAGCTCTTCCATCTCTGGTTTGTTCTGCATTTGACACACACTAGTAGGGTGTTTCTGCTGCTATTTATCCACAGGGAAATAGTTCACCCTTGACAATTAAGAGAGATAAATCTAATAAAATCAGACTCCAGTTTTATAAATATAAATTACTGATACCGTTCAACAGGACTACGCTTAGAGCAGGTGTGAGGCACCTTCATCTCCCAGCCTGGATGTCGCAGGGGACCTGAACTTTCTTGTCTGAGGCTACATGTGCTGCATCCAGCCTACCTCTGCTGCCCACCTGCGCACCAGGATGCCCTCCGGGCCAAGCCACGCGCCGCCAGCATCCTGCCCCGCTCCATGCTCAGCACTGAGGGTCCATGCATTTCTGCAGCTCCTGCCAACGCACTTGCAGGCTGCGGTGAGCCTGACACCTCCCGCTCCACGCAGCAGAGATCACCCACGTCGCTGCTCTTCTTACCACCCAGCAGCTAAAGCCACAGAGCTGGGGGCTTCCAGGGCCCCCAGTGGGGTAGGGATGGGACTGCAATGGGGTGGGGGCAGAACGTGAAACACGCTGCCTCTACAAGATCAGTACTGCTTGCTCGCCCTCTTTCCCCAGCAGGACAGAAGTGAGCTCCTCTGACCTACCCAAGGACTTCCAAGTCCCCGGCTCACCAGGGGAACCCTTCCGCAGGCACACGTGGGACCTCCTGGTTGCTCCCTCCAAACCAGCTGGCCTTACAGGGTCCTGGGTCTCCATGGGCGGGCCGCAGAGGTCCTCCGTATAGGACAAACACAAAATGTGCTGGAGCATGGTTACATGACCTGTACAGCTCATCCCACCCCTCTTCCATGTGCTCTCCAGGGCACAACTGGAGGAGGCAGCCCGTCCCTAGGCGCCTGAGGGCAGCCTGCACTCCCTGCATGCGCCTGCAAGTCTGCTCTGAGCAGAGAAATATTCCTCACCCTGCCCCGCCATTTAGAGCTGGAAGCACAGCAGAGAATTCAGAGCTGGGCTGCGCAGCCGCAGCGGCACAGCCAGGGTTCAGGCACGGGTGCGAGGCACGCCTGCTTCGGCTTAGCTCAGCCCTGCAGCGGAGGGCCGGACACGCTGCTCAGCTTGGCACGCCGTGCCGTGCGGGAAGCACTGCCTGCCCCCCCCAAAAGCCCTCTCCCTCGCGACGCTGAGAACCCACTTCTTCTGCCGGCTGCTGGCCGGGCAGGTACGCAGCCCGGCGAGCCGCCAGCCTGGCGTGTGCGCAGCCCAGGGCTGCTCCAGCCCACAGGGACAGGAGCCCAGGGAGCTGCTCGCTGCCTCCCTGGGGCCAGGGCTTTGCTCCAGGGGCTCCACCTGCCCCAGCCCTTCCTCGACAGCCCCGAGTGGTTCTGCAGACGGGGGACGGATGCTGGGAGGTACGAAATCGCTGCTTTTCCCGCCAGCGCAGCGGTGATGGCACCGCGAGCTGTGAGCTGGGCGACGGACTGTGAGGCTCTCGCTCCCCCTCGTATCCCGCGGGCCCTTCAGCACAGCTGGCCCAGTGACATGTCTGTGGGCCACTAACACAGGGCAGGGCAAGGCAGCACTGGCCCACGGGGCTTGGGGTTCAGCACAGTGCAGCGGGACCCGAGAGCGGTTGAGCAGCCATCAGTGCCTGAGAGACGCAATTAGCATCGAGTTGGCATCTCACCCCTCCACATCACCAGGAGAGGCAGGAGCTCCTCCGCTCCCGTTCGAGTCAGGCTCCAGGTTACTTGGCATGAAAGAGGTAGATTGCTTCGGGTGGCCGCAAGCGCAGCAGGCTCCTCTCGTGGACGGGGAGCAGAGGCTGGCTTGGTCTCCTGCGACACTCAGGCCAGAGCCGGGGCAGGCAAAACGCACAGCGCGGCCACGCCAGTCCCTTGGGCTCCTCGGCGGGGCTGCCGGGAGGAGGACGAGACCAGCCAGGACGGCTCCTGGGGCGGGAGGCCACCCAGGCAGACAGCTGCTGTCCGGAAGGGCTGTGCCACAAAATTCACCTGTGCGAAGGCAGGGTGCGAGCCGACCGCAGCGCTGCCGGTCTGCTCGCCCGCACGAGGGTGTGCAGACCCCGCTGCTGCGTGCACAAGGGCACGCTCGGCAGCTGGCACGCTCGGCTCGGCTCTGCTGCCTGTGTGCACGGCTCCGGTGGGCAGGGCAAGGTGCCGCCTGCGGTGGGAGCACCCCTCTGCCGGTGCGGGGGACCGGTCCTGCAGCATCCCAGCAGATGCGCCCGCGTCCGAAGCAGCGTGTGGAGCAGTGGTCCCCCCTCGCACCCCACTTCCTCCAGTGCTGGAGGAGCAGAGGCTGCCCCGCTGCACCCCGTGTCCGAGGCGAGGGGAGGGGGGGGCTGCTGGCACATTAATGCTCAGAGCTGCGCCCTTCCGCTCCCGTCGCCTGCGCTGCCCCATCAGCAGTAACAGTCTGATTAATTCGCTTCCAGCAGGGAGCTGATGGGGCCAATGATGGAGCCGCTGCATCAGGCGCGCTGAAATTGATAGTTTTTCACAGTTACAAATGAGGAGCCTCCTCAGCTGCAAATGGCGCCCGCACAGTCGGACTCCGGTAATGATCATAAAGAGGCTCTCTTTAAACTGCGAAAGCCCCTGGGACCGAGCGGGGGGGCGGCTGCCGCGCTAATGAGAACTACAAGGGGCGAGCAGGCATGGAAATGGCTCCTCCACTCTTGATGTGCATTTAACTGCTTTTTTAGTGCGGCGGCAGAGCCAGGAACGAAGGAGTGATGAATGCAGCACAAAAGCATTTATTTTCCAATTCGGCAAAGTGGCTACGTTGGGAAATGTATGAATTATTTTAATTCACTCAACTGTCCTGAAACATCACAGAGAGCGAGTGAGCGTGGGGGGAGGGGGCGGGCGGCACTCAGTGTGTGCTCCAGAGACAGGAATTACTCCTATTCGTTCAACTGCCCCAAAATCTGGGAGCTGGGGGTGCCGACGAGGAGCAGAGATGGGGGCAAGCAATGGTTACCCCTTGCACGGCGAGCCGAGAGTGGGGCAGGCGGAGGAGAGAAGCCAGAGCAGTCCCGCCACGGAGCAGCATCCGTCGGCTGGAGGGAGGCTGCTTTACCCTGCCCAGCAAGAGAGCTTCTCCCCGCAGTGTGGACACCACCAGCCGACCCTGACGAAGGTGGACAGTCCCCACAAGGCCCCAGAGGCTGTGTCTGACACCCGTGAGCAAACGCCGGGCTCGCAGCCACAGGGCAGAGCTCAGGACTGCCCCATCACCAAAACAAGCGTCCCCTCCCCACCTGCGGCAGCTGAGGGGAGCGGGGTCAGAAGCGCTACTTACAGGGGTTGGGGCAGCTGCCGGGGATAGCCACAGCCTCGTTCCACTGGTCTGCGCTGGAGACGGAGTAGGAGCGCTGGTGCATGCCGTCTGGCTTTGAGCTGAAGCCCACCAGGTTGATGCCGCTGATGGAGCGCTCCGAGTGCAGGGAGGTACTGCTGGTCGAGTGGGGAGCACCTGCAAGAGAGACAGGAGTTTAGCGCGGACCAACTACTACTCTGAAGCATGGTGGAAGAAGGAAAAGCTGTCCCGTACCTGATGCGACATGCCCCTGAGTGGCCCCGCATGAGGACAGGCTCTGTCTGGCTCTCCTCTCCCAAAGGGTGCGAGCACATCACCCCCGCGAAGGTGCTGAGGAAAGAGCACTGCCCAGCACACACCACTTCTCAGAGGGACATCCAGCTTGACGGATCTCAACGCAGCACCCTGGGATGCATAGCTAGGCATCCTGGCACACACCTTCCTCCTCCAGCCAGATTTTGCAGCAGGAGTTCACGGTCTGCTCACAGTTTTCGCTATAGCCTCAGGCACCTGGACAAACAGAAGCCCACCCCACAGCCCGCGTGCCTATCCTCACCCCTTAACTTCACTCCTTGCGTGTGCCTAGCAGGAAGCACAGCCATGCTGGAGGCACTAGGAGTGAACGGATGGAGGATGTCAGAGGAACAAGCAGGGGAACAGGCACCTGTGAGATGGGGACTGTGGGTGGAACTGAGCTGAGCCCAGGAGCTTGAACCCCCAAGAAAGGAGTGTTTTGGGGACTAGAAGCTGTCACAGAAGACAAGATAACTCCGTGATTCAAAATGGGTCAAGTGTTTCCGGATTACAAGAACATCCAAAATTTCCAGAACAGTATACAGAGCGGTTCTGACAGGGAGCAGAAATCTTGCTGTTCAAGGATGCAGGCAGTCTGTTGAGGGGGCTGGCGCTGCCCTAGAGGGATTACCCTACACCTGCCCACTACACGCACTTTCCTATCCCTTCCCTTAGGGCATTCAGCTCCAGCCACGGCAGAGCAAGTGCTCTGGGAGCTCGGGGGCGAGCAAAGGGGCCCTTTCCCTACTCTGAAGCTACGTTTCCTCCTTCCACGCCCGGAGGCGCAGATGGTGAGCTGGGACTCCCACACCAGCCCTTCTGGCCGTGGATGAGCGCAGGGCCCGCTGAATGCCTCCAGCCGCAGCGCGCCTGGCAGATGAGACGCACAACCACGGCCTGACCCGTCTGCTTGCTCCAGCCCCACCAGAGCCAACCACCCCGCGGCCATGCGAGGAGCGAGGCTAAGAGAAACGGAGCAACTTGTTCCACAGGACCGATATGTAAGTGGGATCCTTTCGCAGAAGCAGGCTGGAGAGCGGATGGACCTGCAGGAGCAGGTCCCCAGCTGGATCTGCTACAGCCAGGACAGCTCACCTGACTGTGTCTTTGCTGTGTAAGACCAGCCTCCTTTTGCTCTCACAGCACGGCCGACGCTGGAAGGGACCTCTGGAGCTCGTCCCGTCCAACCCCCCTGCTCGAGCAGGGCCACCCAGAGCCAGCTGCCCTGGACTGTGCCGGGATGGTTTTTGAATATGCACCTATTCCAGTGCTCAGCCACCTTCCACAGAGAGCATAGCCCCATGAAAACCCACGTGGAGGCCCGGATTTTGTACATAAGGTTACGTTTCTGTCCTTGCTGTTTTCCAGGAGAACCTAAGAAATGTGATTCCAATGTCACTGGCGCCTGAGTGCTGCCTGAGGTTGCAGAATGCCTGAAACGTCGGCTCAAGAAGCCCAAATCCTCCCCTACAACAGGCGGATCCAAGGTGCGTGCTGAATGGAGGGGTGATGTGGGCCATCAGCCCTGCATCACCCACACCTGCCATCCACGAGCACCTTTCACTCATTGCCAGCACAGCGGGTGCCTCCCACCCTCCGCTTCCCTGTGCCCACCCTGGACCAAAACTCCCCTTTCTCTGCTGCCCTGTGTAGGGACTACCCGTAAGCCTTGCCTGCAGACCCTGCCTGCCCCGGCAGTGCCGACGCAGGGCTCGCAGGGCCGCGGTGCCCTGCAGCCCCGAGCTGCCAGGGCCCTTGCCCGCAGGGCAGGAGCGGCAGAGCCGCCGGCTCGTCTGCCTCCAGCCCGGCTGCCGCACGCTCCCCCTCCCTCCCCTTGTTCAGCGCCACAGAAACACGTGTAAAACCATGACACTGACTTTGCCTCTAATTAGCCCTTAATTTACAAGACACACTCGGAAGGGTAATTAGCTGGCGCTCCGCTCCTGACTGCCGCATCCATCTCCTCTCGCCTCCTCGTGGGAGGGAGCCTGCTGCCACTGGAGCAGGGACAACGCTGCTCTCCCGGGACTGGGAAGAGCCGGGTCCTGGGCACCGCGCTGCTGGGCTGGGACAGGACGGGACGGGACGGGACGAGCTGCCCCCAGAGCTCAGGCAGTGCCTGCCGGCCCCAAGTCAGGCTGCGCACACGGCACGTGTCTATTGTCACAGCCCTGGAGGAGAGGGAGGCAAACAGCAGGAGCGCGGAGTGCCCGGGAGAAGCTCCTCCAGCAGAGGGGAAAGTCCTGCAGAGCCCCCGGGAGCCCAGATTTGCCCCTTGCACCTCCACCCCAGCCTCGCTGGGAGCCCCGGCCTGCAGGCAGGTGCCCTTCCATCATTCCTCCGAGGAGCAGCGCGGGCTGCCACAGACGCCCAAGTGCCCCAGCCCTGACCAGAGCCAGGGACGTGCGACTGCCGTGGCCGAGGCACCCTCCAACCTGCCCCCCGCGACGCGACGGACCTCCTTGGTTTTGCGGCACCGTGCAGTGGGTGAGGCCGGGCAGCAGGAGCGAGTGCTGGCAGCAGGAAAGGAATATGCTGTGGTCAGACGCACAGAGCAGCAACCCCAGGCGCCTCAAGAGCCTGCCCCGCAGCCCCGCTGGGCTTTGCCAGCGGCCGCCCCGGGAGCACACCACGCTGCCAGAGCAGGTGGCCACGGCTGCGGCGCGACCCGCGCCGGGCCTGCGGGACACCAAGTGTCTGCAGAAGACACGCTTGGGAAAGCTGCCAACACACGCTCAGCGCCCACACACGCGCCCACGGCGACCACCCGACCCCGCACCAGCGCCCAGCACGAGCCTCCCGAATCTGATGCCTGCCTTGCCAGCAGCGCGTGCCACAAAGAAGCGGCGCCAATTTGAAAATTTCATGTGGAAACGGAACGGCGCTGCGGCGACTTCCACGAACAGCTTCTATCAGCCTCCGCAGACTCTCCAGGAGCTCCCTGCGCTCCACACCAGCTGCCTGGAGTCACCCAGCTGCAGAGAAACGTCCTCACAGCCCGGCCGCTCCCTTCGCTCACAGACCTCTCGGCTGCACAACTCTGGCTTCTCCCAGGGATCTGCAAGGTGGTCCCAACCAGGCTAGAGCTCTCAGGAATTGCATTCCTTTGGAAGTGACACCACTGGCAGTTGCCGGGTATGTTCCCTTTAAACTAGACAAGCGAAGTGAAAGGTGAATAAAAGGCTCCATGTAAAATACTAACTGCTTCTCTGAGCCAACGCCTCCAGGAACTGAACCCTCCCTGACCCTGCCGACGGTCCCTCAAGCAAAGCTCTCCCAATCACTATTTCCTCAAAACCCCCCAAAAAGAGATTCATGTAGACACGTTAGCGTGACCTCACCAGCAGGCAAGGCTTCGTGATGCCTTTTTAAGTAAAGCCTACCTGATGACAGGCAGTAAATGGAAAACAGCCTCAAAGCAGAACGTCGTTTTTCTAAGCGTGGAGTGTGGCAGCCTGGCCACTTCAGTAAAACACCTGCGTCAAAGCAAACTGGAAATTCTTCATTCAGGTGTGCATGCAGAGGGAACTGGCTAAAGATGAGTCAGGAAAAAGGGGTACTGTCAGTTGGGAAGAAGATCATTTGCAGAGTCACTTGAGGATCTCTGGACAAATTTAGTATTTTCAGCAGTGATTTGGCAAAGTAACACATGGATTCTGGTGAAATTTCCTGGTGACATTAAGCTGGAAGCACTGCCAGTATTTTGGCAGTGACGACATCATGCAGGACTAGGTGATTTTGAAAAGTGAGCTGACAAAACCACAACAAAATTTATTTAGTTCAAAATGCAAAGACATGCAGTCTGGAACTAACGGGCCCGATTCAGAAAATCCTGGGAAACTACATACTGTTTTCCATGGGATTTGGATTGCACCCAGTGACAGGAATGTCTGCACTAGGCTGGGACTCTTAACTGGGGACAGCAGAGGAGGAGGAATTCTGCAAGTATTGCCTCTTCACAGCATCACCGAACCACACCACCATGAGGCTGGAAAGTCGAATGTCATCCCACATGTGTCTTGCATAACTGGGAAACGCACACTTTCTGCACAAAGCTGGTATGATACCTCACCTAGAGCCTCACGCACAACCTACCACCTTGAAAAAAACTAATTCAAGGTGGAACGGGTACAGAAAACAAAGGTGACTTTCCATTCCTACTAATCCTATTAGCCCACCCGCCCACATCCTACAGCCTGCAGTCCTGACCTACTGCAGACTGCCAGTAATAGCAACACAAAGTGTACGGACACGCTAAGTCACGTATTTTTTTAATAGGAGTAATGCAGAAATACCTACATTCTTGACAGCTTCATTGAGGAAAGGACTACTTCCTTCTCGTCCTTGAACACACAATAACCTGACCAGCACCGAAGAAACCAAGCCATGACACATCAGCCCTACCTCCTACCACCAGCATCCAACACCCACTCCTGAGCAAGCTCCCGGTGGAGCCAGGTGTCTCCTTGATGCGCACGTCCTGGGCGCTGAGCGTCCGCAGTCTGGCCAGGACACGGAAGAGAGACTGCTTCAGCGGCACAGATGGATACGCTTTGTGCACCAGCGGACAAAGGACAGATACCAGTGATTATGGTCCTGGGCTAATCTCTTTGCTGCGTTTCACGCTGTCCACTCAGGTATACTGCCGTTTCAGCCTGAGAAGGGACAGGGCCCCAAAGGCTCATCCTCCTTTGGCCAATGCTCACAGCAGACTGCAACACAAAAATGTCTTCACACCCTCAGACCCCTGCCTGGTGATAACTCAAAGGAAGAGCTGTCTCTTGCTGGATTTATTCAACGCTAAAATGTGATCAACAGGAGAATGGTCGGATGGCGGCTAAATTCTGCTCTGCCTGTGCTTCTCCGCACCAACGACACTACTGCAGTCAGGATGGCCTGGTTGGATGTGATCATCAGAAGCGGTGCACGGCAAAGTGAGCTGGTAGCAGAGGAAACACTTTGAGAAGTTCGCAGCTCTCATGAAAACTGAAGGCGCAGACTTCTGAACCAGTTGCTGCTGTCTGGAGCGAGCTTCGCTCTCGGTTCCTTCGCTGGAGCTATGTTCTGGCACAGCGTAATTACTCATGGATGAGGTCGCTGGTTTTGCTTGAGCAGAAGACTGGGCCTCATCCCGTGGATACGGCTTGGCCTCAGTTCTTCACGATTCCATCGTTTCTCAGCTGGACTATCCCAACGCGCTCTTTAGCTGTGTACGAAGCCACCACCGGCACAGGCTGAGGCAGTGCTGGCGGGTGTGTTCAGAGAAGGCAGGAGCCTGGCTGGATACCTCATCTCAGCTAAGGCTGCTTGGATGTTCTCCTGCCTCCCAGAAACAGGAAGGGATAGATCCCTGACCGTCTGCACCCCGTCACTTCCCCGAGGCCCTGCAGAGATAAGGGCACGGGCAGACAATTGCCTGCAGTTACGTTCCTCCGAGGAGCCACCGACTGTCCATCCCCACCTCAGCACTGCTCTCCTGGGGCAGACTGGCTGCTACCAGGCCCTTACAACGTGGAAGAAACTGGGTTCGTTTGGGGGGAAAAGGGGTACGCTGAATTTTAAAGAGGCACAAGCTGGACAGCGGTTTGGGAATTCCCCCTTGTCTTCTGGCCAAGGACAGCGCAGGCCCATTCTCTGAAGTGCCAGGCCCCGCTCCGGCACAGAAAGAGTGCTGCCGCCGCCGCCGCCGCCGCGTTACGTTGCAGCAGAGACCGCCAGCCGTATGGCACGCGGTGGTGACGGAGGTCACCCCAGGATGGGGTGAGGACACCCTGGCACAAAGCAAACCCTATTTTCTCTTGTACTGCGGCAGGCCAATAGCACACGGCAGATTAATCCTGTCCACTATCTGCCAACCCGTGTCCCAAAGAGCCATCAGTTACTGCTACCCATTAACCAAAACTTTAAGGTACTTGCTGCCAACTGATCATCATTTATTCCAAATAAACCCCAGAAGTACTGCAAGTCACCTTCGTGTACTGACTCTCAAGGGCTCTGCTGGTGCCGCAGCCAGAGCACGTCTCAAAGGCTCCCTGAAAGCCGTGTGTGTGGGGCAGCCGCGGCTGACTCTGGACCCCAACACGCTGCTCCTGGGCTGCACGGAGCGGGCTGGATGGGTACCCACCTCCAGCTGGTGGGAAACTCCTCAGTTCCGAGAAACCAACTGGCTCTTCAGGGGAGGCGAGAGCCAATGCGCCTGGTTAAGCTGACTGCCTGTGAAATCCCTGCCGGTAAAGACGTAATTCACCGCTCTCCATCAATGGGCGGTCAGGTCAGCTGCCGCGTACAGAGGAATGGAGCTGTCCTGGGAGCACCCCGCAGCTGCCTTCCCCAGAGCTGCCCCCTCCCCTGGAGCAGGTCTGGAGCCAGCAGTCTCCGTCAGGTTGCTTTTCTGAACGAAGCGCTGCATGCTGTTTTGCTGGACATAGTCAGTTCCTTCCTCTTGAACAATTCCTACCAGTAACAAGGCCAAAAAACACAGGCTAGCTTTTACCAACCAGAAGCACAAGGATGGAGACATGTTATTTGAAAGACATCAACTTCCAGGTTCTCCTTGGGAGATGGCAACAACGCCGAGAACCTATACAGCCCCACAAGCATGGCGGGGCGTGTGCTGGGACGACAGATGTCCTGCCCAGCGCTGCCAACAGCGGATGCCTGTGCGAAATCAGCAATCCAGACCGCAGGCAGCCGAGGTTTCCCAGCCCTGCTTCTTAGCAAGGCTATCATCAGCGTCTGCCAGCTTGCACACGGTGGGAGCCATTGCCTTTCACTGGGCCTCACAGATGCTCTGACACGGGGGAATCTCCCTCCTGTCTTAGCAGTGCATTTGGAGAGCATATTTTTGGACATACGCACATAGTAAGTGACTATATAACACCCTAGCTCCTACCAAAGCTAATCCATAGTGGGTACGAACCGCCAGGAGAAACTGCTCTGCGTAGTCCAGACATCTCTGGGAGGCCGGAAAACCCACGCTGCCTGCAGCAGGACGGCAAGGGCTGACCGTGACACCGTTACCGTTTTATACTCCCATCTCCCAGCCAAAACTCAGGGGCACAGGAGATAAGCCAAGGTGTCCCAAGCCGACACACCAGACTCAGCTCTGGTTCAGATGGCGGCCGCCTCCACGTACAGAGTTGGCAGGACCCCAGCAAACCAGAGAAGCCCGCGAACAGGTACTGCAGTGACGTCTGCCCCCCAAAATCCTCAGGCACCAAGAGCATGCCGACAGCCTGGGAAGCGCAGGCGGCCGCAGCTACTCAGTCCTTCTCCAGCCTGAGCCAAGCACCCGCGCAGAGCCCGCGGAGCCTGCTGGAGCACACCTTGTCCGCTCACCGTGCAGCTCCACTGCCAAGGAAGAGTGGCCGGAGTTGTGTCGGGAAAAGACAAATCCGCCGGGAGAGCAAGCGACAGCACATCTGGACAGGGAGTCAGAAGCAGCCAGAAGGAGCCCTCTGATTGTCGGCTCTTTTCTGCATAGCGTAAGATTACGCCATAGGTCTTCCACTAATTTACTCCTGTCTGAATACAACGTATCTTTTAGACAATCTTCTAATCTTGATTAGAATATTGTCAGTGACAGAGAAATCACAGCGACTCTTGATAAGTAGTTCCAGTGGTTAATTACCCTCACTGTTGAAATCTGCACCTTATTTCTAGTCTGAATTGTCTTGCTTCTGCTACCCGTCGCTGGATCTTGGTATATTTTTATCTGATAAAGAGCTCTCTTTTACCAAATACTTGTTCCTATATAGGGACTTAGGGATGGTGTTGAAATAATCCCTTAACCTTTTCCCCGATAAACTAAACAAATTGAGCTCCTTGAATCTTTCACCGCGAGGTGCATTTGGCAAGCATTTCATTGTTTTTACAGCTATTCTCTGAGCCCTTTCCAATCTATCGGTTTCATTCTCATACTGTGGACACATGAAATCCATGAACTTCAGCCCTCTAGAAATCCTCTCCATCCCGAAACTGACAGTCACCATCAACACTTCAGAAAGACCTTGACCATGTCTTCTAGAATTCCTGAATTAAATAATTCAGACTTGCTGATTCAAACATGTCTAAATCTCCTACCTGCTGTTTAATATGCTTCCTAATTACAGCTGGAATATGAAGAATTCATCATTCTGTGATAAGATACATCATCTTGCCTCTTCCCAGACACCAAACAGAAGTGTTCACTGAACACTGCTTTTTTTTTTCCTTTATCAACCATTCTACTATTTCCATACAGTAATGAACGAATGCTGTTTTTAGGATTCATTAGTTCCTAATAAACTTGAAAAAAACCCTTTTCGCTGTCTTTAACTCTGCTGGTTACCTTTTCTGCATCCCCTTGTGCAACCATGGTAATGTACATTCCTGAAACTAGCCAAGGGGGGGGAAGGTGAGCTGGGAAACGAGCTTCAGATACTAAATCCATCACTTTTATTTGTATGTTACATAGAGTCTCCACGGAACATGTAAAAGTTGAAGATCAGGAACTCGGTAAGATATATGAACAGTGACTATTCTCATGACTCACAGGCTAAAAGTACTGTCGTACAGTGATCGAGGTGCTGCGGAGAAGGCAGCTACTTCAGCAGAAGCTCACCAAGTATAGGGCACAAGACAAGTGTAAAGTCAAGACAGATCGCGTGGTGGTGAAGGAGACCCTGCTGCACTTCCACGCTGCACCGCTGAGACCCGAACAGGAAAACGCACCAGGGAGGACACAGGAGCTCCTTTGAGCTCAGCAGCTGGATCTGTGTTGGAGGAGGAACCGACATGCAAGATTTGTCTTTTTTCAAGTAAAGCAGCTATGAGAGAGAAGGAAAGAGAGGTTCCCCTCTAGCAGGAAGGCAGCAGAGATGACAGAAGTCCGCAAACTAAGAAGCTCTCAGGCGTGGCAGGCAGCGTCGGTCTTCCCATCAGCTGAGGCACTGACGCCGCGATGGAGAAGGGTGGCGGGCAGCCCTACCCGGTAACTGTGGTGTGCCGGTATTCTTACCAGTGACTTTGTTTCCAAGTTCTTAATCAACAGCACAATTTGCTAACTGTATTTCACTTCTTCCCTAAATTTGACTGGTACTACGCGTGGTCTGGGGAAGCTGGGCAGGCACAAGGTGCGCGACTTGTCCGCAAGCAATGAACCCAGACAAAACGGTGAAACGAACCCTTTGTGCGGCTGTAACCAGAGCAAGTCTGGGAACGTCAGGAGCTGGAATGCTTCCCACAAAGCCAAAAGGGTCACTTTGAGGGCTGCTCATAATTAATCACTCACGGCGGATGTTAGTCTGTGGAGCTCTGGCAAAGGGCTAAATGGCAGAGAGAGCCTCCACCCGCGGTTCCAGCTGGCCGTGCAGGACCACACCGGTGTTATCAACTACCTGCCTGCTGGAGCTTTCAACTTCTGCTCGATACTTACCGATCGCTTTATCTCGTTGCTGTTATTTTTATTGCTTTTTAGATACTTGCAGATACACAGGTGTACAAAATATGTTAGCACAATACAGCTTGCTCCCCTCCACTTTCTTTTGTTCCTGTGCATTCTTCGCTATCCGGACAGAGAGAGAGTGAATAGTTTACATCTCCTCTTAACCCAGATTAATAAATTCTTCAGCAGTGCAACGTTCCTTTTGATTTTAACTTTCTGGTATCCAGTAAAATGTTCTTTAAAAACTCCTAATTATGCTTCACCATTTTTTTTTCTGTTTAAGTTCTTTCTCCCAAATGATCTGGCTCATAATTGCTTTCAGCTTTGTGAAATTGGCTCGGATACCTATTTTTGCGTGCGTGTGTCTGTGCGTGTCTGTGTTTAATACTCTCTATTTCCGATTTGAATTTTACTCTGCCTGAACACCAGTACAACAAAGTCAAGGTTACTTTTACCCAAGCCACTACTAAATTTTAGGTTTGTGATTCATTCTTCTCATCTGCTTAGATGAGGGTAACTACAGCATTCTCCATGGGGGCCGCATTGCTTCTTTGAACCAGCAGGATTCAGAAAGTCTGAGGAAGCTTTAGCGTCACTTGGCTAAGTCCTTCAGTGACTACCCCCACAGTAATGTAGTTTACTCTCCAACGTGTTATCATGAAATACTTCAGCAACTGTTTCTGAGACACGCAAACCAAAGTGTTGGGAATGAGCAGTGGGGAGTGGATGAAGGAAAAATGGTCCTTGGTTTGATCTCTCTCCTGGTCTGTTAATATGACCAGAGATGCCACTTACAGTCTCTGCAGAAACCTGAAATCATAAGCTGCAGAAAATGAACTGTAAAACTGTTTAAAACACAAACCAGAAAAGATACTGTGCAGCTGAAAAGTGCAAAAGAGATCATCAAGACGGCGGTGGGAGACAAGGCACTCATGACAGGTTGCAACGATACAAATCACCATTTGCATTTACAGCCGGAAGCCGAGCCTGATGTAAAATTGCAGGGAGGAAGGAAGCAGACCCAGAACTTTTTGGGTTTGCTGCAGAAGCGTGGACCTGGACGAGTATTGCAGCGAATGATGAAAAACCAGCATTTGCACACAGCTCACGAACGCTAGGAACTGAAAAGGCCATTCAGCTTATGCTAGAATTGTATTATATTTTCTTGCATAACTTCTGTTTCTAAAGCTATTCACTCGTAACATGTTTTATACACCCCTGCTTGCTTTGCCCACAGAGGCTGCCTGGCACACAGCAACACAACCACCCAGTGCGCACAACCCCCAGAGAGACCATGGATCAGCCTGAAGTTCTGCACGGGTCGCTGGGAGCAGGCACAGCAAGCACTGCTCTGCTTGCAGCAAGCCCGTAACAGGACGACTCTATCCCTTGTCTGCTAGCAATGGGTTTTTGCACCTTCCTCTGGGGCACCTCACTGCCCGGCAAGAGAATGAAGACCCCGGGCACCGACCCCGTGTGCCTGCAGTGCAGAGCAGTGGAGGAGAGGTCAGGAAGGGGGACTCAAACCAGGACTGGCAGAACTGCACTCAAGAAGGGACGAGCGGGCAGGAAGACTGGGTGACAGCAGAAAGGGCACGAGTCTGTTGCCTGCAACCAGCTGCTCCCCTGCCCCTCTCCCCCTTGCAGCACAAGCGTGGGCTGTACGGAAGAGAAAGCATGGTTTTCTGGAAAAGGTCCTCAGTCCAACCCCGGAGAATACCAGCTACCCTGTCGCCCCAGTATTGGCAACGTGGGGCAAGTTATTTACACTGAGATTTTCACAGGTGGCTACTAATTATACCCTCTTCATTCTTCCAGGTGCCCTGTGCAAGACACCCAGAGCCAGATGTTCAGAAAGGCAGGATGCTTCTAACTACAACTGCCGCCAATGGGGCTGGCTTGCTGCCCCCGCGCAAGGAAGCTGCGTGCCCATCTGGCTTCCCTCGGCACTTCCATCGTCCCTGGGCAGGGCTCTGATCATCGCAGCATTCCGCCTGCCTTGTTCTTTTCTCCTCTCTGTTCCTCTCCTCCTCACTTTCTCTGAGGCCTTTTTCCCTGTTTAGCCCTGCAATGCACAGCTCCTTTAGTGTTCTAGCAAGTAATAAGTGTATCAAGTCCCAGTAATTATCTCTAATTAGGGTTAGTGATTATACTGTTGGGTCGGAGAAAATCAATCTGTGGTTTCCCATCAGGGAGGGCAGAGGGAGCCGGGGTGGGGAGGGGAGGAAGCACTGGCAGCTCCCTCCCGTGCTCCGATTCCTCCCGCGAGCTGCTCCCTGCCCGCGCTGCTAACGGCGCTGCCCGTCCCGAGGAACCAGGAGCTCCGTGTGGGGAGATGGGTCTGAGCGATGGCAACAGGGGCACAGCCTCGCTCCTTCGCTGGTCTGGACAAGGCGGGGGCAGCCCACCCCAGGGATGCAGAGCAAAGCCAGGGCTGCGATGGCATCGCCGGGCCCCGCGCGGCTGGATGCTCTCACGACACTGTGGGCCACCTCCACAGAACAGGGCTGTACCTCCGGGTCCTTCTCATGGGGACACCGGGGCTCGTGCCCTGGGTCCAGAGGCAAGCTGCAGTGTGGGGTGCTGGAGCAGCAGTCTCGGCTCCCTGGAGGGGCAGCGTGGCGCAGAGACCCGAGAAGGTCCTACGTCTCCTCTGGGCACAGGGATTGTCAGGCGATGGCCGCCCACCCGAGCAATGCTCTGCCGCCCGCGGGAAGCCCGAGGTCAGGTACAGGTTGTTCCCCAGCATGCTCACCCTGCACACTCCTGGAGAACACGACTGCTGACCATGTGTGCGTCACACCATGGCCGTGGTCTAAAGGATAAGAAGTAGAAGGACTGGATGTGCTGGAAGACAGATAGATGAGGGTGAAAACCGAAGAGGAAAAGCCAGAGCAGCCTGTCACACACCAGACAAGCTGCCTTTTGAGAAAACTCACAATAAAGTGTGTCCATAATGCCCAGCCTGCAAGTCCAGTGAGCTGAGTGCTCACACCTCCCAGGCAGCAAGGCTCTGGTGTGGACATACAGAGCAGAGGGAGGGGTGAGCACCTCTCTAAAAGACGGGCTAAGATAGAACAGGTTCTGGACAGAAACCTCCAGCAACTGGCGGGTCAAAACTGGGAACGGCAGCCAGATTTCTGGCAAAGGAAGCCCGCAAGAAGAAGAGCAGGTCTGAAGCAAGAAGGTCCTGCCCTTCTCCCCATGCTTGTACAGAACCTCGGCCACTGGGCAGGAGCTGAAACCTCGTTTTCATGGCTGGGCGACAGGTCCTACAGCTCCTAGGAATGGTGGGAGCCGGCAGCTCTGCTCCCAGGCACGGTTCCTGGCTCACCGGCTCCATAGGGGAGTCGCGCTCTGACAAGGGGAGCATGAGGCCCTTCTGGAAACCATGATAGATGAAGCTACTTAATATGCTCAAGACAGTTGGGTCATCAGCTCTCCGAGAATGGTAACATCTTTGCAAACATCTGCAGGGCCACCAGCAAAGCTGGAAAACGATAAAACAGTAATAGTTTTTCTGTATGACTGAATAGGCTACCAGTACTTTCACGTAATAGCTCCAGTGCAGATAAAATGGGTCTTCAGATGTAATGAGGACAGACTCTGGAGGAGCGTGGACCGTATACAGGCTGTGGGTTTTTCTGAGGGATTTCATCCGAGTTGCTCCTTGCCGCTCTGCCTCACAGGTACACCCACCTCTCTCCTCTCTCGGCTGCTGCAAACACAATCCAATTTGCACAACTCAGTAACAACTTTGCATATTCACGCAGAGTCCACGATACTCGGCTGAGCAGCTCCGTGTGCCTTTCCCCTTTACAACCAACAGATCAGCCGTTTCAGCTGACGTGCCACAGCACGCCCCAATTCAGACCTGCAGTACTGGCATACACCTTTGCCATGCCAGAGAGAATCTCAAACACCTCAGTGTAGCTGATTTCATCCCTAGCAGAAAGCATCTCCTTCCTCCCACAAGGGCAGGCTCATTCTGGAAAAATCATTCTGCTGCCTACCTGCAGGCTGGAGTGAGCCAGCTGGCCTCTAACGGGAGACAAAACTGTGGTAAAACCTAAGGACGCAGTATGTCACAATACCGTAAATACTACTGCCACCATGACATGGCGCGTCCTGATAACGCCCTGTGACAGCGGCCTTGCCCAGCAATTTAGGAAGCACAACACGGTACTGTACTTTGTCCCTGGGATCCACGGGGAGGATGGGGGAGCACGTCACAGTGCCAGGGCGGCAGTGCCCCTCCGGGAAGCAGGAATGCTTTGCATAGCCACTCCTGTCGTACAGATGGAAAAGCTGAGAGACCGCGAGAAGCAGTTTGCCAGTCAACCCCGGGAGTCCCCAAGACAACCAAAGGGACAACCTGAGTCTTCCAACTGCCAGAGCCCTGCAAAACCCTGGAGCCTGGCAGCCGACGAGGTGAGGGCAGGACGGCCAGCCTTCGGCGACACGGCTGGCAAGCACCTCGCTCCTGGGTCTGGTATCTACTAGCACATCCACAGAGAGCGTGCGGCTTTTATCGAAAGCCAGGGATGAGCCAAAGTTCATGGAGTCTGTAAAACATACAGAAAATTAACACTTTTATGGTGTACAGGATATTGTAATCCACCGAAGATGTTACAGGTAACTGATTTCCTTGAGCAGGGAAAGGACGCTCACCCAGAATCACCAGTTTCCCAGTCAGAGGTTGTGCAGGAACAGCCAGCGGTGACTAACCCACAGCCATGGGTAAACCTCTCCAAACCAAGGGGTTAACCCTGCATTAGCCAACTGACCACCCTGCCACGGGCATCACTGGGAGAGGTCCTGCGCTCCGAAGGGGCCCACATGAATGATCTGCGGGGGGCAGGAAGGACTTGGACCAAGCAGACAGTGCCGTTCGCGCCCCGCCTCGGCACGCAGCCCAGGGAGCCGTGTCCAGGCGCCGCAGCCTCTGAGTCGAGTCTGCACCGGCGTACAGCCGCTCAGGCCAGGCCAGCGCCTTTGGTTCAAGCGCCCAAGCAGTCTGAGCGCCCAAAATGGATGCCTTTCGGGTGAAACTAAACAAGCATACCTCCTGCAGCACTGTACCTAACATGCTCCGACCACTGCAGGACAGCCAGTTCCCCAGACCGGGCTGGAAACGGCCTGCCGTAAGCTCCCGGCCGTACGCTCCCGGCAGCCCTGGCACTGGGTACACTGCAGCTAGCACGTCTTCACCCTGCTGCTCGGAAAATCCCATCCCCTTGGCCTACAGTGGCGACGCAGCGCAGCGCAGTACGGTGGGGCCGACCAACAGCTCTACACAAGCGCCACTTGCTGAGACGCAGAGGTGATCACTGCACGGGGCTTGCGCATCTCCTGCCCACGTGAAGGACCGGGGGCTGGAGATGAACTGGCAGACTGGGCCAGCACGCACCTGCGGATGATGGGGACGATGATGAGAAGTGAGGTGGTCTGTTATCTTCAAGACCTCTGAAAGACTTCTTGCAGGATCCAGGCGCCCAAAAGAACAACACAGAAGGCAGCAAGGAAAGTGGGGGCAGGCCAAGGCTAAGGAGCTGAGGATTTCCTTTGGGGACAAGGGATCTAATCCATACACTGCTGCAAAATGCCCAGAGCTGCTGTTCCAAGTCACTTATCCCAACATTTGTCAAAACCAGCCACTAATAATGTGTTCCTCCTGTTCCGAGTGCCCAGGTGGAGACTCTGAGGACTGATAAACAGGAACTCACCGCTCACAGCTACACTTTGAGGAGCTAAAAAAAGGCTACGTCCTTGGGAAAGAAAAAGCAATCCTTAGGCTCTAAACTGGGGGCACACAGTTAGCGGATGCTTCTGACAATTTTGGCTTTATCTTCTCTTTGCCTCAGTTTTCCTCCTATAGAAGGAAATAATAACAGCTGAGAGAACAGAGTTACAATGCTTGGAAATAGGAACTTCATCCCAACTCTAGCACATGCCTAGCAAATAAAACCTCAAGCTGATCCAGCGTATCTCGGTTCTTCAGGCTTCCATCCACCACAAGGACTGGGCACGAAGGCTTGCTGGAACTGTCCTGCCTCATGTCATCCCTTCAAGTTCCCGATGCACTCCTCCTCTCACCTGTGAAGTCCTGACAATTTCTAGCTTCTACTCAATGCAAATCCTTGAATGCGATGGCTCCAACCGCACATTTGGATTCACTCTCCTACTTCATGCAGCCAGATAAGCATTCGTAAGATGTTACCATATGAATGTTATAGTGAATTTATAATATTTATAATATACAAATGAATTTGCAGTATTTTATACATGATTCATGATGCAAAATATTACTTACAGATAAGTTTTACTAAATCTCTGATCTCTGCTTCACCTTCAGACTACAAACAACCCTCTGACATATTATTGGGAAGGATAAAGGTCCCACACCCACAAACACCACAGACAGACCCTCACCCTCTTCCTTTCAGCTTTGGCGTCCCCGCGTCCACGTTCTTGGCCCTTGGCTGAACAACAGTAACTAATGTTGAACGTTTCCAGTCAGACTCAACAGAAAGCAAAAAGTGAGCTAGCCGAAATCGTGGCCAGCCGCGGTTTAACACCAGGCTCCCAGCCAGCAGCACTCGGCCCCGCTCAGGGGAGCGTGCCCCCGCCTCGCTCCTGCAGGAAGCATCAGACCCGGCCAGTCCCTCGGCAAGCGCCTGCCCGCCGGCCGCAGGCAGCCCTGGGAGGAGGGCGGGCAGGCAGGGCTGCCGCGGCCGGGCCTGCCTGCGGGCAAGCGCCCGCGCTGCCGGAGCGGAGAGGGGCCCGGCTGGAAGGGGATCCCTCGGCCTGGTGCACGCGCCCCGGCGGCGTCAGAAGCTGCTGCTGCTGCCACTGTCCGTGGAGCTGCTTGCCACGGCTGCAGCTGTGGCAGCCAGGCAAACCGAGGTGGAAACCTCCGTTTAAATCAAACTGCACTGGGCCGAAGCAGACTGGGCAGGAGCTGGCAGCCAGTTCCAACGTCTCAGTCAAGGGCGACAACAGAAGAGCGAGCATCCCCGGCTCTTTAACTGTCTCAACACAAGGTGCTAGGGAAGGCCAGTCTGCATCCCCAGACTGAGTAAAGTGGCAAGGACCACTGAAATATGAAGCAGAAGCTGCCCATTTCCATAAGCAAGGACACCCTGCAGTAGCACATCCGGAGGGAAGGAAAGAGCGTATCCACATCGGGTACTGAAACAGCTGCGCCGGGGTACTGCACCAGCCCGGGTCCTGAGCGGATCCACTGGCTGATGGGGCAGGACTGGAAAGACTGCTCTGGCTTTCTTTCTGCTAACCAGTTCACAGGCACCAAAATCAAGGAGACGAGTGTTACAGGATTCCTGCCTCAGAATAGGAAACACTGGAACGACGAGAGGTAGCGGCAGATTTTAAGAGCAGGTCCTATGCACTGTGCAGGGAACAGACCAGCCACGGGATTATGGGCAAATCACGGGGGCGGCAAGCTTGTTTTGAAGACACCACACCTTGACCAGCCAGCTTTCCCTGCGAAGCGTGTGAGCGCACGTGTACGCTGGGGATGCTGCCGGTGTCGGCGGAAACCTGCCGCGGCAGGGCGAGACGTGCTGCTCCTGCACCCACGGGCTATTTGCAGGGTGGGGAAGGCAACTTTGTCCCAGAAGTGAGAGCTGAGCTTTTCCTCCTCAGTACCCAAGAACCCACTCTTTCATAGGAGGCTAATGACCCTGCTCTGGCCTGAACGAATACATCGTGCAGCCACAACTAGGAGAAAGGCACGAGATGATCCCACCAGCCTCCTGTCTGCCATGACCTGCACCACCCTGCTCTCTGCTGCCTCTTCTTCCCTCAATGTCATTGTCCCCCGTGGTGAGCAGCGGTATGCCAGGGAAACAGGTTTTCCCTTTTCTTTGTTAATTCTTCCCTCATTACATTTGAAATTCCACAATCAGTGTGCACTGTAATTGTCGAATTTGATGCTAATGATTAATGAATTAAACATGGATCCATCAATTAGTCCTCGGAGAATAATTCTGCATAAAGCAGCGGATAATGTAATTACAGTAACAAAGATAATGAGATGTTAACATCGACGGAGCCCGACGTGACATGATCACAGCAGGCTCAGCAACCCCGGCCTGGGGGAGCCAATCCCTCACTCTGCAGAGGCAGAGCATCGGGGGGCAGAGCACACGCACCGGGCCTGGCAGAGGGGGGGCCCCGCTGCTGCCACGCTCCCCCAGCTCCCCCAGCACCGGCGGCCAGGCGGGCGCCGGCAGCGGCAAGGCGCTCTCCTCCCGCCCGCCCCGTGCGAACGTCCTCCGGGGCTCTCTGCCCTGGAAGCCACAACGAAGCGCGCGGCCAGGCGTCGGCATGAACCCGGCAGAAATCCTGCAGCCGCCTGGAGACCCAGCGCCATCCCCAGCCCAGGCTGGGCTCCCAGGCGCTTTGCTGAGCGGCGGAGACCGGCGCAGGCTCCCCACCGCCCCGTCTGGCACAAGAGCCAAGGGGAGAGGCAAGCTACCCACGCAGAGCGCATCGAGGGCCCTCCTGCGGGTGCCTGCGGAGCCTGGCCGGCCGGCTCCAGCCGCTGGAGCTGTGAATCAACGCAAGCGCTCGGACCTCAGCCAGGGGACAGCTGCACCCTCGTCACTTCAGAGCGACCACAAGCATCACCCCAACGCTGCACCCCAAGCAGTGCCTCCACCACCGCAGACGCGCTTGAGAAAATGCTCTCCCTCGGCTACAGAAGCAATCCCGCAGCAGGAGGAGGAGGAGGAGGAGGAGGGCTCACACGCAGCCTGCCCTGACACACGTGTCAGACCATGCGGACCGTTCCTCAGGGCGAAGGCGACCAAGCAGCATCAGCCCCTTCCAGCTCTTCCCCCACGTAAAAAGACTCCAGTGCTTAAGCTCACACCCCTGCACTGAGACCAACTCGGCTCATTCCGCTTGGCCCCCTCTGCGCCAGAGACGCCGGTGCAATCTTTGCTCTCCCGCACCGCTCGGCAGCAAATCCCACGGGAGGCTCACGGCTCTCAGCGAGCTGGAGAGCCCCACGCTGAGCCACCGCAGAGACGGGCAGAGTTTCCCCCTTTGACCTCTTCCCCCAGTACCATGCTCCCGCTCCCCCACGCTTGCTTTGCTTTAGTCCCACCTCCAAGCCACCTAGCCGGGCTGCCTGTGCAACGCTGGCCAGAAAACCTCACTTGGGATTGCCGCAGCAGCTCAGCATGTCTGGCTGAGGTGGAGCATCTGCACTGCTTCTGCCTGCTGGATCAGCCAGCCTTCTGCTGTGCCTCCACGAGCTGCTCGCAACCACTACAGTCTCAGCAATATCTCTGCTGATTTTTCCTTAACACTTCAACTTCTCATTTGAAGGCAGGTTTTCCAGTGTGCAGCTGCTTGGCTTCCTTTTACATTGCTCGGCTGCAATGCAGTTATCAAGGAATGGGCTCGTGTGCTCTGTGCGTGCCCATGTTAAGCGTGCATGTAAGTACGTGCCCAGGCATCACACACCACCTTTTCAGGCAGTATGCTTCATGCCCTTCTCCCCTGTGTTGACTGCTTCGGAGTAGGTCCCTACAAACCTCCGCAAAGCAAGAACTCAGGGCTGCAGCTGCGCTGAGAGCAGTCTCTCATGCAGGCTGACGTTGTCTCCGTATTTTTCTTGCGCTACCATCTGTCCTTCCCCACTAAAGAACTCCTTTTCATCCAGTCTGCACTTTGAGTAAGAGCTGCCCTCATCCTTCAAGCCAGAAACACACACTGAATGAGGTACAGATGGGGCAAAGAAGCAGAAAGGGTGAGCTTGCTGAAGTGCAGCAAGGATACGCCTGGGGATCTCTGAAGAAGCGTGCAAGAGAAGCGATATTCCAGTGGGAAGAGGACCTGCAGGGATCCGAAGGAGACACCTGAACCAGCGCTGCCACACGTGCAGTGAATACTTGCTGCCAGGCTCCGTACTCGCAGCCAGTTTATACCCAGAAAAGAGCAGCCTTAAGCTCTGGCAGCGCGCTCTGCACCCCCCTTTCCTGCCCTCTCCAACCCAACCGCCACTTGGGTTTCCCTGGCACAGGAGACCCCGCGAGGTGCTGCTCGCACTCTGGCGGGCGAGGCGCCCACGTCACCTCGCGAAGCTACGTGCCCAGAGCTCGCCTGGGCGCTGCCGGGCTCCGTCCGCTCCAGCTGCCGTCGACAGAAGCTGCCCGCGCTCGGCACACCCAGCATCTGGCCCAGTACTGCTCCAGTCCAGAAAGCCAGAATAACACGGGCGTTTCCAGCGCTGGACCATAGCCAGCACTATCTCACTTGACCGGGGATTTGCAAGACTGAGCACTAATTGCCGAGAACTCTTTCTCAGCTTCCTCCAAAGGCCAGTACCCACTCGTGCTCTTCCTTTGAGACTTCAGGAGTCTCCACGGTTCCCACCGCTTGTGGAGAATTTCTACTAGCCGTTTCAATAAAGTCCTTTAGCAAGGATCACTGTCCTTTTAGGACACATCTGACCCAGACACCCAGATGCAGGGATGCTCTGACTAACCTAGGTGCTTTTGGTGGTCTCATTTCTAGTCGTGGCCAATCAGACAGACGAGCACAGATGGATCCTTCGAAGTCTCTGGGAGTCTCTGACATGGACGCGATAAGCGCACGTGCCTATTTCTATGCAGCCTGATTTGCGGCATGAGCAACTGCTTCTCCGGGCACCCGGTGCTGCTGTAGCGTTAGCTCTGGGGCATCAGCACCAGGGCGCTGCTGCTGTGCTCACGCTGCCCGCCACCAGCTGCCCGGCCGTGCTGCTAAGGAGGAGAAGTGAGCAGGGGACGGAGTCGCCGGTGGGAGAGGCAGGCAGGCAGGAATGGCTGAGAGCAGGAAGAAGCGAGCAGAGGAGGAGAGCACAGGCAGAAGAGAGGAGGTCAGGCATAAAGGAGCCACCTCCGCTGGCGGCTGGAACAAGGGCCCTGCTCCTGCATCCCGGCATGCCCCAAGCGCCCAGGAAAGAGCCGAGCATCTTCCCAGCCAGCCAACGGTGCCTCCTACCTCCTGACACAGGAGGCTCGCTCGGAGAGTAACCCACCCCTTCACCAGCGCGAGGGTACAAACCCGCCGACAAGACAAAGAGCACGTGGGCTGCTCTTCAGAAAAGGACGGGTCTTTCAGCTGTACCACAAAAATGTATTAAAGGGAAGAATAACCACCTTATTATAAAGCCAGCTGTGGCACCAGGGCCATGCCAGCTGGCACTGGAGAGGTGCAATTGGTTTGGATGTGTATGCAGCGCCGAGGCTGGGGGCCTGTAAACCGCCACCCGAGCCCTGGTGGTAGCCGACGGTGTCGATCCTTCCCAGGAGACACCACAGGCCTGGCAGCACTGCCGTGTCCCGCTCCGTCCTCCGGCGAGGGCAGGCAGCAGCCCCCCACCCCGCCGGTGGGGAGCAGAGGAGGGTGCTGCTGGCCGCGGGGGTGGGACAGCCCACGGCTGCCCCCACCACGGCTGGGCCGGGACCGTGCAGGAACAGCCCCGGCTGTGGCACAGGCACAGGGGAGGCACCGAGGAGCTCAGCTGTGCCGGGACCGCGGGCAGAGCTGTGCAGGACAGAGCTGTGGCGGGGCTCGTACTGCCGAATCCCACCAGCACCTGCAAGCGCGGGTGTCTGTTGGCTCCAGGGGCTTTTGGAAGGTGCCGACTGGTGCCCACTAGGGAGGATTTCTCCCCAGATGGACACCAGGTAGGGCCCATTTTACACAGGGCCTTTAGACCGTGCCTGGAACTGGCCGCCTGCTTTGGGGTTCCCTCCTCACATCTCAGGGCGCAGTGGGCCAGAAGCGCCAGTGCTTCCCGCTCTATTTTGACTAGTTACCTCCATGCAATGCACCCTGAATTTCCAACCTAGTTCATCTTGCCTTAACAAGGAAGGCTTAACTGTAAAACATTCGCTAAGCGATGCTAAAACATCTGACTTTTCAGTCCAAGTTCAGAAAGAAATTGTTACAAAGACTAAAAACACGTAACGCTGTCTTAGCGTCCATCAGCAAGACCACTTCATGTCTGCACCCCTACCTAGCTCCAAAAGCTGGGGTTCAGCATCCACATGACCACCCCCTCCATCAGAGAGCTCACCGATCCAGAGGCTGAAGCCGACAACCAGCCCTATCTCTGCCGTGGCGTGCTTCCCCGTGTACTCTTCATCTGTCCGTGGCGTATCTCGCCTTCTGCCAAGGCCTGCCTGCGCTCCCGTTTCATGCCAACGCAGTACCGATGGCTTACTGGGGCACTGGTGCCTTTGCTACTCAAAGCACTTCTTGGACTGTCTGTACATTGAGTAATACTTTACAAATCATAAGAAGCGTTCACTCTCTTTATATCTATATCCATGTATCGCTTACACCTTTAACATATTCTTAGCCTTCACGCACATCAGTCACAATATACTCTCCTCTAAGTGACGAGATGTTTTGTTCAGGCACGCTCACGAAGGTGAGTCCCACCCCGCCGCTTGAGGCTTTCCAGGAATCCAGTGCTACATCCCTTTCCTCCCCGCCTGTCTCCCAGGATAAGGCCACTCCTTTTCCTGATGTAGGACGCTTGGCCCAAAGAAGGCTTGTGATTGCGACTGTGGAAGGTGAAGCGCGTACACGCAACACCCTCCTGCCCTAGGCAAAGGAGGGATGGCTCAAACACACAAATCATTTCATCGCTGTCCCTGACCACATCTGTGCCGCTAAAAGGATTCTTTTTATAGCGGAACACAAGAGCCATCAGGGCACTTGCTTAAAAACCTGTCTCAGCGTGGGGAACGGAGCAAGACAGCAGTGTGCACCGGGGTGGACCCCTCTCCTGGCTTGCCTGGTGCACGCTGGCCCCGACCCGTGCCAGCCACGGGTATGCACAAAGCAGCCAGGGCGCTGCTCCGCCACAGGAAGGTCAGCCTGAAGCAGTGGCCTGGCCACCCGCCCGGCCCCAGACGGGTCCCTCTGGAGATGCGCACGCTAACACCACCACCCCTCGGTCCTGAGACCCTGTGGCACAACTAAGCTTTTGCTTACACACGGTAACGCTCTCTCCCCAAAAGCCGTGCCCAATCAGTGTGCCAGCCTGCACGGCTTCCTAGGGCGGTGTGTCTTCGAGACAATAGAAAATAGTCTGTTGTTTGGCCCACAACAGAGCGTACATGACTGTTCTATGAGAACGGGACTTTTGAGGCAGGAAAAGTAACAAGCAAGATCCTGAAACCCGGAATATACCTGTGTGGGAGGAAAAGTAACAAGCAAGGTCCTGAAACCTTGGAAACATCTGTTCGCAGAATGCGGACGCGGTACACGCTCTTAGCTTGAGCAATCAGGTGGTGAAGGCTCCGCTGTTCACGCGCTGGCCACGCGCTGAGCGGCCGAACCCGGTACCTTTCCACCGCTCTGTGAGAAGGATACAAGGGTGGTGATGTGGGGCGGTTGGAGAGAGAGCGAGAGAGAGAAGGCCTCCGTGCACGAAGCTACCGGGGGACGCCCCACAAGTGTCGGAGCCTACTGCCCTGCCGCCCGAACAGCGTGATCCTATTCCTTCTCCTGCTCGGCGCCGTACCGTCTTCCCCAGGGTCGGTACGTATAAGAAACTAACATCGTGGCCGTAAGCTTTAGTTCCAATATATCTTGTGATTCCTTTGCTTTCTATATACTAAAACTTAGTATTAATTGAGTAACTCTGCGGTTTTGCGGTTATACATCGGGATCCTCTACAAACCTTAGTTTCATATGGTTACACGGTGTAAGCCAGAACCATGCCAGGAACACCCAACGGCTCAGCAGCCGGCACGGCTGAACCGTAATGTCAGAGGATCAAGTGGTTCAATGGTAGTCTGCAGTAAGTCTCCAAAGAAAACCTAGGGGACAAGAAGGTGGCAGGAAAGTGCCACGGAAATATCTGGGCATATGAGAGATGCTTCTGGAAGGCATATCCAAAATGTCCTCGGACAAGCTCCCCTCGGCTGGCACTTCCCAGGCGTCCTCTTGGTCTTCAGGACATAACAGGGGAGACGGCGAGCACGATGCACGAACAGCAAATCCTGTGTCGAGAGATGGATGAAGAACACCCTGCTCGAGTCCATGGAGGTCCAGGCGTGGGGCTTTGCTTCCCGGGCTGGTCTGCTCGGTCAGGCGTAACTGCGCACAGCAGGCAAGGAGCGCAAGCTGGCAGAGGTGACGTGGGCCAGTTGCCAGTGGTTTAGGATTCCCTGATGTTGAAGGGCTTGATTTAGGGCTCAGCCATAAATGTTGTACTATATGCCGGTTATTTGCATTCAGTTAGCTCTAAACCTGTTAACAGAACCTATGCTTGACCTCAGCTACTCTTCCGTCTCTGGATAGTCTCTTTACCAGTAAAATTTCATAAAAGAATAAAAGTTAGGAGGACATTACAGTTGGAAACTGAAGAAAAAATATCACAGGAAAGCACAGACCATTCTGCCAGGAGCTCTTGACAGCCCAGGAGGAGATTAGGTGCTCCAGAGCTTTCAGTAACCAACTTCCAAAACTTTG
Source organism: Sagittarius serpentarius (assembly GCA_034782735.1). Classification (NCBI taxonomy): domain Eukaryota; kingdom Metazoa; phylum Chordata; class Aves; order Accipitriformes; family Sagittariidae; genus Sagittarius; species Sagittarius serpentarius. The sequence goes on along the minus strand of JAVKLA010000073.1, from coordinate 45,469,879 downwards.
ATCTAATTCCAATATATTTTCCACGGGACAAAGAAAAAAAAAGTTTCTAATTGAGGACAAAACTTCTGCTTCCAGGCAATCTTTGCATCAAATCTCTGAAGATTTACAGCTCTGGGAGAGAACTTTTTAATATTGACAAAATGAATACAGAATCCCAACACGGCCGAGGCTGGAAGGGACCTCTGGAGCTCGTCCTGTCCAACCCCCCTGCTCGAGCAGGGCCACCCAGAGCCAGCTGCCCTGGACTGTGCCGGGATGGTTTTTGATTATCTCTGAGGAGGGAGACTGCACAACCTCCCTGGGCACGTACAACATCACATTTGCATGCATGTTCCACAAAAAGTAAGCCCTTAGCTGGACATAACGCAGCTGCAAAGTCTGACAACGTTCTGTGCCTCTGAAAACAGGGTTTACAATAGGAACACATGCAACCTAAAATAAAACCAACTAACTTCGGTAAAGTTGCCTTCTTTAATGGTTTAAATACCGGGGTACAATCATTCATTGAGCTTGAGTCCCATGGGTTTCACAAATATAAGCTCCTTCCCCATTCCTACTTTATTGAGCTCCAAGTTGTACTGTCTGTACCTACTTTGGAGGTTATTTTGAATCATCACCAGAGTGCTGCCTATGCGTATTTTATCCGCATACAGGGCAGCGTGAGAAATTTTATCTTTTTTTTCTCCTCCTCCCCTTTACCTACTACTTCTTTTCTTGCCCCTGGGTAAGGACGGTGCATGTAGCGGACATTAATTAGCACACTCACTTACCTTGGTGGAGCTCAGGTCACAAAGAAACCACGGACCACCTGCTTTGAACTCTAAACACAGGTCATTTGGTTTCACCCAGACACCCGTGGTGCAAGACAGCAAAAATCATTCAGATCTCCAAAGCTCACATCCTCTGAAGATTGACTTGTGCACTGGCAGAGAACTGCAAACGTTGAGGTGCTCCCTCTCCTGCTGCCCAAAGCGTGTATTAGATGAGAGATGCCCAGCGGACCCCAGTCCCATCCCTAGCCCCAAAGGCAGAAAAACTGCAAAGTCCCTGCTGATTTGAAGCGGGGCAGATTCTTTACTGACCCCAAATCCAGTACTCTGGATTAGACAGCGATATGAACAAGTCACCTCAGAGGATTTTTGTCATGTCAGTGCACTTACCGTGGTGACTGCATCGTCAGCAGCGATCAGTCTTGGAGGCATCAGAATGAGTTGAAAAAATTCCTCAGAAAACATCTTACCATTTGTGTACCAGGAGAAAAAAACCTTTCTAACCAGTGTAGACAACCACCCGAAGCCAAGATACATAAAATCTGGTTAAGGTTGCTGTCTTAATGCTGAGCCCCGTGCTGATGCATGTGCTCTGGGTAGCACAGTAGCGCTGTTCTGCTCAGGGGCCCAGGGAGAAGACAGCGAACAGGGGATCTCAAATTCACAGATTTCTAAGTGAGAAAAGACCGTTGTATCTACCCCGTTTGATCCCCTGCACACACGCACGCAGCGACACACACATGAGCTGGATTAAAGCATATCTTGTAGAAAGATAACTAATCTCATTTTAAAGGCTTCAAGCAGTGCTAAGTCCACCAGCTCTCCAGATAAACTATTCCAACATTTAATTACCCTCCCTGCTAGGAAACTACATCTCCTCTCAAGTTTAAATTGCTCTAACTTCAGCCTCCACACACTGCGTCTGCTCAAGCTTTGTGAACCAGACTGAAAGGCCTCGCGCAGCGCTCACTTCCAGGCGCTGGTTTTCCAAGCAGCAGTGATCAGTAATCAAGTCACATCTCAATCTGCTCTTGTGAGCCCAACAGGACTGGGATGACTGTTGAAAGCAGGATACGGGCTTACGTCAGCATTTCGTTTGACACCAGCATGAGCTTTTCTGAGGTTTGTCTTTGAATTCTTCCTACAGCTCCGATAACCTTCTCTAAGTAGGAGCTCAGACAAAGCACCCTAGAAATGCACGCCTGAGAAGTGCCTCTGCACAGAGGCGGGAATCGTTACCGCGCTCGGGCATGCTGAGGGTGTGCAGTGGTGGTGAAGAAACGACAGTGCACAGGGGAGAGCTGTGGCAGAAAAGAGAGTTG
>JAVKLA010000073.1:45407787-45462787 GCA_034782735.1 Sagittarius serpentarius | reverse complement strand
CCTTGCAGAAGCCAGAGCTGGGCAGCAAGCAGCTCTGCGTGGCCCACATGTAATTAGTCCTCGCTCCAGGTAAACATATAGGGCGATACAACACCTATCTTGGGTGCAAGGTTCAGAGCTTTCAGTGAAAGCTAGGGGGGGAGAGGCCCATCTTGTACCTTTCTTAGCAACGGGCTGTGGATCACCAGTAGCACCAGGTTGAAGCAAAGCAGATTTTTGCTGGGGGCAACGTAGTAATGAAATGAAACGCTGAAGAAGTGCAGTAAGGGAAGCAAGTGACATCAATCTAGATCACCCCCTGAGGAAGAAATGGTGTAAAAAGAAGAGAAACCTAGTGTGTAGCAGCATCATCTGAGAGCGGTTAAACAACATCCCAGAAATTACTCTGCCTCTACAGCTGATTGTAATAATGGCCTATGCTGTCTCCGACGGAAATGTGATAAACCCACACACGCGTGTGAGCACACACGCAGAGCAGGCAGCAGCAGCTGCCATTCCCTCCCAGTTTGGTTCTATAAAGACCAAAAAACGGGGTTACAAAGTTAGGGAGCTGCAGAACCACAGTGTGGTACAGGGATCAAAGACTAAAAGAAAAAAACCCCAACTGTTCTCAAAGCTTGCACAAATTAAGGAAAGGAAATGCAATGACTGGCTTTCCAGCGCAAGGGTAGGAGGGTTAAAAGGCTCGGTGGCTCGGGAGCTGGACGACTGAGCATCGCAAGCCCACGAGCTAGAGACGCAGGGTTAGAAATGGGGAGAAAGACTGAGGCTCAGGGCACTCCAACACCCACGTGTCTGAGGAGATCGGGGACAAATCGAGGGCCCAGGAGCATTCGGGAAGCACAGGAGCCGCAACACCTTGCTCTTCTCCCTTTAGCCCCGCAGAGCGCTCCAGCACCCCCTGAGCCGCCCTGCGCCCAAGCCCCACCCCGTGCTCCCCAGCCCCCGTCCGGCTGCAGCACGTCCCCTCTGCAGAGGGCGCGGTGGCCTCAGTGTCACAGGTGTGGCTGTCCGTGGCTCACTGTCTCAGCAGCAAACTGTGCTCAAGAGGGAATGGGGAAGAAGTCATTAGCCCCACAGTGGGGAGGCGACGGAGATGGATGGGGAGGCAGCTGTGCGCCTGAGCCAAGCAGCGAAGGGGATCAGAGATGCATCGAGTGACAGCTCAGCTCGGCAGGCTCTGCACAGGCACCTCATCTCCATTACCCAATACCTAGCAGCCAGGAAAATTATTCCACACCCAAATGGCACCATCAGCCGTGGCTGCAAGGAGTTCTCCGCCTGCTCCTCACCCCAGATGCAGGGAGGCAGCAACCCCTGCTTTAAGAGTCGGGGCAAGGGAAACACTGAAAAGAAAGATGCGTTTACTTAGTGTAATTCTGCGCAGAGCATGTTCCTATCGGCTTTTCCCACCCAGCCTGGCACTGCAGAGACAGCCTTCGTGAGAGGGAAGAGGTTTCCTCCAGACCCTGGTGAAAAACAGCTCTGCTGAGTACGCCTGCCCTGTCGAGGGCTAGTGCTGAACCTCCTGCGCGGGGCCCCGCTGCCGGAGGAGCCTGGGGCTTTCGTCTGCTGCCAAACCCTTCCCAAGGAACAATCTGCGACTGTGGCACCTGCAAGAGGACCTGCAGCAGCAGCCATAGCGTGGAGGACTCTGCTCTGTGCCACCCCGCTCCTCTACCCAACCCAGCGCAGTACTTACATGCAGGCTGGGGTGGTAGGTGAGGACTCCGTTGTCACACAGCGTCACGTACTTCTTCTTCCACTCCTTGTTGAGAGACTTGCCACTGCGTTTGAGGAGAATGCCCTATAAGAGAAGGGTCAAGAGTCTCAGACCTTGTTTGGCCCAGGCACCTACCGCTCAGCTCCAGCATTGCCTCTTGTAGGAGACTGGTCTTTGAAGAGACACGAAGATCAGGACTCAAGAAAACATCTTCGAGGTTGGCCTTCCCAAAAGCTTTTTCTCTGGGACTGGTAGGAAAAGGGCTTCACCCCTTTCCTCACCACCCCTACCGTGTCTCCCCAGACAGCCCCCTCCCCTGCCCTTGCCTTCTCAGAGACGAGGGTCTCCACATGCCAGTACTGATGCCCAGATCCTCTGAGGGACCTATCACGCATTCTGGTCTCCCAAATCGCTCCCCTCCGGGCAACTCTTCTTGTGCTGAAGGACACAGCCAACAGAAGGCAGAAGCCAACCTCACCACCAACCGACACTGCTTGCTCTGTTACCACAGTGCTCCCAGACCTTCTTCCATCACCAAAAGCACAGCCAGAGGGATGGTCAAGGCAAGGACAATTTGGGAGAGGCAAGGGCAATCAATGGAACAATACTCCAGGACACAGGTCTCACAGGGGATGCAGGTTCTCTTGCCTGCTTGCAATTCTTTCTTAGACGTGTCAAACAAATGGAGCTAGGGACACATTTCAGGAGGTAGAGCAGGTCCTGGGCAGTTGAGGGATCGGTTCACCCCCCTTCCCCATCAGTATTTTACATGAGACGCATCCTGTGGTCTTCAGGCACAGCACACTCCTAGGGCCTGAAAACGATTGTGCTCTGTCGTGGTTTAACCCCAGCCAGCAGCTCAGCCCCAAGCAGCCGCTCGCTCGCTCCCCCCGGGTGGGACGGGGGAGACAATCAGAAGGGTAAAAGTGAAAAAACTCATAGGCTGAGATAAAGACAGTTTAATAGGTAAAGCAAAAGCTGCGCACGCAAGCAAAGCAAAGCAAGGAATTCATTCACCCCTTCCCATCGCAGGCAGGTGCTCAGCCATCGCCAGGACAGCCGGGCTCCATCCCGCCTAACGGTGACTTGGGAAGACAAACGCCGTCACCCCAAACGTCCCTCCCTTCCTTCTGCTTCCCCCAGCTCTATACGCTGAGTGTGATGTCATACGTTCTGGAAAATCCCTTGGGTCAGCTGGGGTCAGCTGTCCTGGCTGTGCCCCCTCCCAGCTCCTTGTGCCCCCCCCTGCCTGCTCGCTGGTGGGGTGGGGCGAGGAGCAGAAAAGGCCTTGGCTCTGGGTAAGCGCTGCTCAGCGGGGACTAACACACCCCTGGGTTATCAGCGCTGTTTCAGTGCAAATCCAAAACACCGCCCCATACTAGCTGCTGCAAAGAAAATTAACTCTGTCCCAGCCAAAACCAGCACAGCTCACATGCCCTGAAGCTCCCTCGTCCCACCAGCCCAACCCAGAGCTAACCCGGAACTAACTTCCATTGATCTGAACCAGCGCTCGGAGCTCGGACCCTCCCAACCCCCTCCCCATCCAGTTCCAGTTCTGCCTTCCCAGGAAATCTGCTCCTAGCAGTAATTCCTCATGCACCAGGTAAGAGCAGAGGTGGAGAGGGAGAAGGAAGACGGGGCAAGAAGCCAGGCGCAAGGGCTCTGGAGCAGGGACCGGGGAGAGAACATCAAGTATTCTGCCAGCAGGGAGGAAAGGACAGCACAGGGGGACAAAAGTACGAATTAATAACAGAGTCTGGGAAAAAGCTGGATCTAGCAACTGTCGGGCCTGGGCCCTCCGAAAGCACTGTCTGGACAGACATCCAGACTGGCTGTTCCTAACGTGGCAAAAATCTGGGCCCTGGGCCAGCGCCTCCTCAAAAACCTGGACAGAAAGTCTCTGTCCTGCCAGCCTTGGCATATTTGAGGGCCCCGTCCCACTGCCTAGAGACTGAGGCTGCTGTGCCTGCATGACAGAAAAACACAACACAAAGTTGTAGGGTTTGGCACACGCTGGGGCTAACAACGCTGCCAGACGTGACCATGAAATCGGCAATAAATGATGCAGAAAAGGCAGAAGCGCTCCATGACCGCCTATGTTCAGTACTTGGGAAGCAAACAGTGTGAAAAGGAAACGCCTCCTACTCGTGCAAGGGGGAGAAAGTTAAAACAGAGCAGCAAAAGCTAAGTTGTGTTGGTGGCAGGATCTGATCGCTTGCCTTCAAGAGTTCCGAGAGAATTAGCTGAAGAGCTCACTCAGCAGCGGTTAAAAGGTGCAGATTTTAACATGTCCAGGAACATGGCAGCAGTCCGAAAGCTCAGGCTTTGCCAAGATCTGCAAGGGGAAAAGCAATGACCCTTGTAATTATGGCCACGTAGCCGGACGCTTACACTCGGCAAAACTGTGGAAACACCGCTGCAAGAAGTGATCAGCAAAGAATGAGAGGACCGCAGTGTAACGAACGCCAGCCAACACAGAAATAGGTCATCAGAGAAGTTCGATCCTACTTTTGGTAAGCTGTCAGTATCTGACGACAATGGTAACTGTGTTGACACAGCATTTTTAGTTTTCTGTCAGGGTTTTAACTGAGCAGCACACACCATTAAAAACCAACCGTACAAAATCCATAAAGCCATTAATGTACGGAGTAAAAACCGGTCAAGTGAAAGGTCTCAAAACATAATCATAAATGAGAACAAGTGTAACCATAAATGGCAAACCCATGTCCAACAGAAGTACCCGTACAGAGGTCCAGCCAATCTGCCTTTGATTCACACTATTTAATCAATGTCTTCCCCAAATGAGCGCGAAGAAAACACAAAAGCAGAAAACTTGAAGGTAACACAGAAACTGCATGGCATAAATCACAGCAGTGACTGGTCGTTAAGGCAGACTGCCTCATACCACTTGGCAAACCGGGCTCCTGAGAAGAGCGTGGATTTTGGCACAGCTCACGCGAGGTCCTGCTCCTGGGGACAGACTGCCAGACCGCCCCGGGCAGGGTGGGCTCGCGGGGCTGGAGGACACCGTCGCCGACTGGTTCCTGAGCTCCCGGTGTTCAACCAGGAAGGTAACCCAACCTGGCGGCGGACTGTCAGGTCAGACAAGGCAGACGGCGTTACCTCCTGGTGCGATATTATCACAGCAAAGCGGAGCTGGAAGAGCGTTGGGAGGTCACCTCGCCACATCCCTCCCCAGGGCAGGCTCGGGCGTGCCCACGTCACTCCGACCTCTTCACAAAACCCGCCAGCGACGCGGGCCGTGCTCCTGACCTTTCCTGCACCTCCACGATGAACGGCAGCGCAGCACTCGTTCTGTCGTGGTCCTGAGCCCTCTGCAGCAGCCTTGAACGTTTATCTGAAGACTGCAATTACACCTCCGTGCACTCTTCTTTCCTCTGGACTCGCAGGCCCAAATCTGTCGCTCCCGCGCTGCAGAACGTGCTTGTGAAAGCATTAACCCGCTCGCCCCGGAGACTCTCTGGCTGTGCCAGAGCTCAAAGGGCAGCGTCCTGACCGGGACCCGGCAGCCCACTCGGCGCCTCTCCGTGCCAGAGGCAAGGCCGCCTCTCGGGTCTTGTACGCCATCCTCTCACAGGCAGCAGCGGGACCTGCGTTTTCTCAACGCCAGGCCACAGCTGGCTCCGCTCTGGTTCTGACCTACCCAAAATCGTCTTCTCTAGTGCTACTGCTGGGCCATGCGCTTCCCACATGGTGTATGAAAATGATTATTCCTCCTTGCGTACAGAGACAGTTTAATATTACACCAGCTAATCTAGATAAATGGTGGATTCTCTGTGTTTGAGAACATTTGTTTGGTCTCTTTCAAACAGATCTGCTCCAGACCAGGCTGAAGTTACAAGTTTGGCTCAAAGTCACCGGGTGAAATTCTCTGCCTTCTGGGCATAATGATCCCTTCTGGCCTTAAACCTGGCTCAGTTCTGCAGTCTGACCTGCCAATACACACCGCCAAACAGCAGCTCCGGCTGCCTCTCCCCTCCTTGATGTGTCTTCGACTTGATACACCTCGCTGCTACAAAATACCTACTTCAACGCTTCCAGGCTGCTGCATCTTCTATCAAGCCCCAAAAATGTGTAGTCTGCAGAGAAGAGTTCAGCTGCAGTTAGTACAGATCTGGAACTTCGCAAATTGAAACACAAGCAAAACCAGACCTGGAAACAGAGAATCGAGCACTGGCAGCCCGTTCTTTCATGCCAGAAGGCACAAGAGTCCAAAATTGGGAGCAACTACACAGTCTGAGTAAACATCTAATAAAATGGAGGGGAGGGGAAGGGGCCCTTCAGGCCAAACATTTGCAAGAAACAGCTGAATCGAGGGACAGGGCTCAGTTAGACTTGTTGTTCGCTGCTGTATTGGAGATTAAGAGGCAGGGGACAGAAGCCAAGAGGATTCCAGATTTTAACAGTCTTGCTGTGCTGACTGCATCGAGGTTACAACTCTGTAGCCCAACTTCTCCTTTTTTGATGGCAGAATGTGGAGGTTTGCCCCAGCAGCATCCAGAGAACTGCGGTTTTCCAGGAGGAAAGCCCCCACAGCAGCCCAGAGAGAAGTGAGAAGCGGCAAGGAGGACAAAGCCAGGTGAAACGCAGCGGAACGGACCAGAGGCAGGCGCATCCCCGCAGCTGAACTCATCCCCTCCACGCACGTCCTCGGCGTGCTCCTGCGCACGCACCCCAACGCGCCTCCTGGCCGGGCTCCCCAGGTCTGCCGAGACCCCCGCACCAGCGCACGTCGGTTCCACACCTCAAGCTCCCTCTGCTTCTCGTGGAAAGATTTACAAGAAATAACTCTTCCACAAGTTTCTTCCCGAGCGTGGAAGTCATGCACGAAGGGAAGAAGCTGCCAGAGGTGAAAGGCAAGAGAACCCAACTCTCTTCCTCTCCTCACTTTTCCTTTCTTTCCCGGCATTTTGTCGGCCAGCGCGAGTGTCTCTGTGTTGTGTTTGGATTGTGGTGGTGCACAGTAAAAGCAGCAGCAGCAATATGCAGCGTAATGAAGCAGGGAGCAGCGATGGCCCCCAAAGGACTCGTTTACTCCACAAATCTCCCTTCCACTCACTTTTTGCTAAGAATTTTAACACCAAACTTAATTGTAAAGTCGCGTATTGATTGGAAAATGCAAATGGCAATTTAAATGTAATCTAAGCTCCCAGCATGATCCCAGCTCCCAAGGAGGAGGAGTCACCCGCCTTGGGCCCTACTGGAGTGCACGGCCCAAACTGAGCCGGGCCAGGGACCTGGAGACCCCTGGGCATTCAGTACAGCCTTCCCAGAAAGAATCTGGTACATGTGCACTTAGGAGTTCATTCCTAGTCACGAACAGCTGGGGAAGCTTAGTCTCCCTGCCTAACTAACCCACTTCTCAGAGACAAGCGTCCAGCTATGAAGAAGCTCTTCCGACCTTGCAAGACCATCTGAACCTACGTGTCACCGAACGGGCGCCGCAGCAAAGGGACCCTGAGTCCACGGTGCAGAGCAGCCCCAGCAGAGGCACTGGCTGCCTCCACAGCCTGGCGGGAGAGGAGGTGCTGTCCTAGGCGTAGAGGGGCCCCCACATCCATGGTCTCACCTGTCCCATTGGGGATTTCCATCTTTTCTAGCTGTGGACAGGGTGTAAGGGAGACACAGTAGGTCACCCAGAGGCGTTGTTCTCAGCCGTGCTGGAGAAGGTGGTGACAAGTGACAGCCTGCCACCACACCTCCGTGGCAGCATACGTCCCTTCTCAGCCACGCAAAGTGTCCACCCAACGCTTCTCCTTTCTGCAACACACAACCAGCCTCCCACTTCATGGTCAGCCTTCCCAGACACCAGACTTGGCTCTGTGCAGAAACCCAAAGCACCGAGCGCAAACAAGGCGGCCAGCGGTCCCTAGTGCTAGCCCTCTTCCCGCAGAGTCCAGGAAGAGACCGTGCACCGGTCACAGTGATCACAGCCACAGGTATCGCGGAAGCAATCTGCAGGGCAACTGCCCCTACCGCTGCCCCCCATCACCCACAACTACCTTTAGGTAATCTAAGCACGCACCAGTCTTGCTCTTCCAAGCAGCGGAATCAAACTGCTCCCAAGGTTACCCACCAGTGGCTGCAGCAGCCCAAACACGGCATTTGCTGCCGTCAGCCCAGCGCACATGCTGAGGGAAGTGAAGCAGTCTGAAACTGGCAGAAGATCCTGCCTGTTTGCCACTCTGCAGCCTTCAAAATGACTGGCTTCTCTCCTCTTTTACGGCTGGGCAGGACCACCAGACCGTCTAAGAGTAAAACTAGCTAAAGGCCCTGCCCTTTTGTTGCCCTTCAAAGACATGGCAAGCAATGTGATCTCCATGATCTTCCAGAAAGGGCAGGTCCCTATCAGAGAGCAGAGTAATCATCACCTATCCCGAATCTTTGTGATACGGAGCTACAGCTCCTGAGAGTCTTTGCTGCTTTTCACATTGGTGGTACCAAGTCATTGCTCCTGGAGGGATGACCCGGCGAAGGGCCACAGCAAGGATGGCGCAGAACTGCAGCGCTCTGGTGTTACTCTGGATCTACCCCACTGCGTGTTTACACCAACCCCATCCCCCAGAACCTGCATGGGGATACTGGCCTGTTTTCTCCTTTAGGAGCAAAGCTCTGTGCCTTCCTAAGATGCTGTAGCACAACTATTTAATTCAAGCGGTGGGAAGGCAGCAGTTTCAGAGTGCCACAGTATCTCAAGGGACAGGTCACAGCAGGGCTCTGCAGCCTGAGCATGGCCCCAGGGCCAGCAACTCCAGTATGGTGTAACACAAGTCAGTCAGAGCCCAGGAGGGAGAGCCATTTGCATGAACTGGTGCCTACCTTTCTGACAAGACACTGCTTCCCCCAGTGCCAGCACACGTTCCCGTAAAAAGACCGCCAGGATCTCCTCTGCGAATCCTGCAGCTCTGGCCGCGGGAGGTGCCAGTCCTGAGCCCGGGCACGGACCCAGATCTCACAAGGTAACGTTTTGCTCCGGGCTCTCCTGTTGAGCTGCTGCTGTGCAAACTGGTCACTTCACTTAGGTCCTGAGCCAGGCGAGTAGTCTGGCACCTACTTCTTCTTGCAAAGCACAGGAATGATGTGCAAGCTTTGTTTTGCAGAGCTAGGCCTTTGCCTGTCTCAGTTCTCCACCTGTTTAACATGGTAACGGCACTGCTCTGCCCACAGCAAGGAATGACTTAATAATTGCACTAGAACACTTGCCAGCAGACTGGACAAGGCCAGGCCCAGTTAGCAACAGAGAGACACAGGAGCAGGTCAAGAAAGCATCTTGCCGTGCTGAGTGAAGGGAAATCCTGGAAGGAGCAACCCAAAGGTCCAGAAACCAAAGGCCATGGAAATGCTGTCATGACCAGACCTCCTGCAGCCAGGAGCACGGTTTTGGGGAGCCAAGTCAGGTCTAGCTCAAGGCTCCAGTTGCTCTGCTTTCAGCCTCCCCTTCCTCACCGCAGAACAACTGCCCACTGCTTCCCCCGCCTGCCATGCTGGGCTGACTCAAAATCAGAGCGCACGGGCGCTGCCACCGCAAACCAGCTACCCGCCGTGCTGACTGGCAGACAAAAGGCAGCACACATGGCACGGAGGCAGGGCTTGGACCGAGCCCCTTGCAGGCCTCCAGGTCAGTGCTAGGTGGTGCTGGCGCGGACATGCCCGTCGTCTCCAGCACACAGCCCCTACCACGGGGTGTGCAGAGGCAGCCAGCTCTGCCTGGAAACGAGAAGAGCAGTGTGGACAGAGGGACAAGCACCCCAGCAGCAGAAGCGGTGGAAGAAACAGTTAAAGGAGCTTCGATCCCTGCTCCAACCTGCAGACGAAGAAAAAGGAGCCGTGCGGTGCCGCAGAGAGAGAAGGGGCATGACCTGGCATGCAGCTGATAAGCCCCTTCCTGCTGGGGCTGTGCAAACCTTTGGCACTCTGGAAGCAGAGCCCCCACGTGCAAGACCCCACAGCCCCTGCCCCAGCGCCCGGCATTGCTTCCCCTGCCGCTGCTCCCCTCCAGCCCTGGAGCCGACCTTCAGCACGCTGCCCTCCCAAACGCAGCCCTCCTCCAGCACTGCTCCACCGCACTCGTCTGTCAGTGGCACCGACAACAGCCCTTCGCAAACCTTTCACAGTATTACTGCGTGGACTGGAAAGGGCAGGAAGCTTTGGGAGCTCCAGCAGCAAGCAGGGTGTCTTTCTTTTGACCACTCCATTCCTCAGTCAGCCTGGCCTCACTGGGTCCTTCCTGGGGACCTCTTTCCCCAGTGAATATTCGGCACGAAACAGTACCGGGGAGACAGTACCTGGTCGGGACGCAGACTCTGCCCTTCCGCCCCGCTGCCCAACGCTCCTGCGATGCAGAGACGTAACTGGCCTCGTGCACAGCAGCTCAGCCCTGGCAGTGCGTAGGCAAGACAGGGCAGAGAGAGGCCAGCTCGGGCCGTGGGAAGAAAAATGGATTCGCAACAGGGGGCACAGGGTGCAAGGCAGAAGCACAGCCAGGCACTGCAAAGCAGTGTACGGATGAGCCTTGCCAGCAGCGCAAGGAAAATCCTGCTGGAAACGCCATCCAGCCAATCCATACCACTTGGCTCGCTCAGACTTTGCCCGTCACCACTTTCCAGCCGATGGTCACAGGGGCAGGCAACACTCAGGGTCGGTTCCAGGCAGCTCGGGCTTCCCTGGAAGCCAGGGGTCGAAGGCACTGCTGCCAGAGCAAGCGGCTGCCATCCTCGGATTCACGGCGGCTCACGGCGCGGGCACTGTGCCCGCTGCTTTTTGCCATTGCCCTGATGAGGAGAGCGTCCCTGTCCTGCCAGAGGGCAGCTGGGCCGGCGCAGAGCGGGAGCAGCAGCAGGAGCAGAGCGGCGCGGGCGCGGGCGCGGGCGTGGGGGGAGCGCTGCAGCGGGCACGGGGCGCGGATGCCCTCTGCTGGCACCGCTCCGCCAGCCGGCCGGAGCAGCCCCCCGCTCCGCGCCCAGCACCTGCACACCGGGCAGGGCCCCCGGCAGCGCCCCCGGCACGGCGCTCCCCGGGTCCAGGCAGGCGTGCAGCCCCCCAGGGCGCCTGGAGGGCCGGGCCGAGGGGCACCCGCCCCCTCCACGCTCGCCCGTGCCTCGGGCCAAGCGAAGGCCCCGCAGCCCACACCGTAAAGCCTGGCGGCACCTCCCCGGGGAGCCTGCTCTCGCATGGGGGTGAAGGGAGGAGGATCGAACCTGCTTCATGGGAATGGCCCGCCCGCTGCCGATACTGTCCGCTTTACACTCCGGCACCTTCTTCTCCCGCTCCGGGTCTGCGCCCTTTCGAGACTGGAAGAGAAGAGACACAGGTCCATTAGAGACAGGGGCACAGGAGACGGAAACGCACGGCCCCACTGTCCCCAGCGGGCTGCCAGACCAGACCAGGCCAGACCAGAGCACTCTCCCCCAGGCCAGGTCTCCCAGCGCATGGAGCAGCCAGCGTCTCGCCCGGCCCCTCTAGGGACACTCCAGCCCCAGCCTCCCCACCGCCTGTCCCCTGGCAAGCTGGCCTCTCCCCCCCACAACTGCAAGCAGAGCTGTCCTCCTAGCAGAACGGGGCTACCTCTGACCCTCCCCTCCCGCGGGGGCACACAGGACATGGCGACAGACAGAAATGGGATGGGATGCGGGTGGAGCATGGATGGAAGCAGGAAAGGCTAAGGCAGTGAAGGAACTCACACCTCTACTAATCCAACAGATTTATTCTGTTAACACACTTGCACCATACAAAGTAGCACAGGTCACCGGGCAGAGATACCAGCCCCTTACAAAAGAGCATGGACAATAAATATCTATCACACGTCTAGAGAGTTGAGAGCAAAACCCGCCAGCCCCCGAGGGCGGCTGCGGTGAGAGCAAACTCCAATAAATACAATATGAAATATACAGTCTGTTGAGCAGAACTCATTCAAAGTGCTTAGGACAGAGGAAAATATCAAGTCATACACGGCATGGAGCACAATCAATACATTCAGAATCACAACAATGGCAGAAGGGCAGCGGCAGCGTCTCTCTGGAGCGTCCTACACACCCCCTCAGTCCGGGAGCACCCCATGTGCTTTGGATCAGAAAGGGACACGAGCCCCACGCGCCTGGGACACCGATTCACTTGCTTTTGGGCCCAGAACAAAACAAAGAGATTGAAAGAGAAGAAAACTAAAGAGACACAGATGGCTGCTCTGCTGCGAGGAGGAAGAGGAGGAGGAGCAGGAGTCCATGCAGGCTGCAGGAGATGCAGTAGGGAGGAAGGAGCTGGGTGCTAGCGGCAGGCGCTAACAGCAGCTCCCGCAGGCAGCAGCAAAGCGTCTTTTGGCCCATCCAGCTCCACTCGCTGCTGTCGCCTGGTCCCGGCGGGTCTGCAGGTCTTCCCATCCCATCAGAGTCGTCCGCCTGGCATCCCCGAGCATGGAAAGTGCCTAGACAGCATCCAGCAGGCCCAGAAATGTCCCAGCTTAAAGTGCAGGCGCAGGCCGTCTCAGCGCTTCCTAGACTTTACATTGGGGGGATTTAAAAGGCTCCTGCGTGTCTCCGAGGGGGGGACCCATGCTGGCTGGAGGGCGGGCGAGCCTCTAATCTTAGATCAATCCCAGTGCCCATCCCTTATCCGGCCCTGGAGAGGCAATGAAAAGTGAGAGAATTTGTACAGAGGTGCCGTGTGTAACCACCTGGATCTTCTAATTTGGAAGGAGTTGGAAAGGCCTTTTTGTTGATGAAAAGTTGGAAACAGTGGCACATATCTGCAAATATCGAAAGAATAAAGAGTTTGGCAAGTTATACTCAGAACACGGACACGAGTCTGTCAGCGATGGGCGCCAGCGGACAGGCAGGCAGACAGGCCACGGAGCGGGGCGCCGGCGGCAGCAGCAGTCGGGGTTTGGGCTCCAGCTAGCGGGGACGGGGTGGGCGCCTCTCGGGCAGAGTCTGTCTCCACCTGGTGGTCTCCGGCACGCAGACCCCCGCCTCTGCGGCGGCGGGGTGCGACCCGGCGTGGGGAGCAGGAGGGGAGCGAGAGCAGGAGAGGAGTAGGAGAGGGAGAGGAGGAGGAGGAGGAGGCAGAGGAAGAGGAGGAGGAGGACTGGACGCGAAGGAGCCAGGCACAGCTTGGGACTGGGGCTGCAGCTGCTCCTGGAGCTGAGCGGAGCAGGGCCCTGCCCAGCGCCAGACCTCGGAGAGGCCAGTGCCCACCTGGGGGAACCCCTGAGGGTGGGGGCTGCTGGCCACACCTACGCTGCCTGCCTGGGAAAAGCTAGCGGCAGAAAAACAGCCTTCTTCCCTTCCCTTCCCTTCCCTACTCTTCCTGGCCCTGCCCCACTGAGGGAGGAGGTGTCGGGAGCTGCTGCTGCTGCCACGACCATGGGGTGAAGACTTCAATGTGAGCCATGTATGTGCACCAGCACAAGAGCAAGCAAGTGAGCGTGAGCCCCAGCACCACGGCGAGCGAGCGCGAGCCCGGATGAGCACAGGTGAGCCCCACAGCGAGAGTGAGCAAGCTTGAGCCCAGAATGAGCGAGCGAGCGAGTGACAGCCCTAGACGGATGATGACATCCACAGCAAATAAGCGTAAGCCCCACAGCAAGCCGCCTTCCTCTTCCCCCCATGAGCGTGTGCCCACACCAAGTGAGCTGAGCACGGGGCTCTAGGAGTGAGAGAGCGTGAACATGAGCTGACGGCGAGTCCAGAACCCGTCGGCGCGCGGGCGAGCAGGATGGGTGGCAGTGCATGAGCGCCCGCGTGCACTGGTGCACAGCAGCAAGCATGAGCAAGAGAAACGGCGGGGAGGGAGGAGAAGCATCCGTCAGCACTGAAGTGCAACAGTAAGCATGACCATCGACAACAGGAGACCTGCAGGGCACCTTCAGGGAGGCATGAGCACACAGAGGAGGGGAGGGCTAGTAAGAAAACAACCATGCATCAGGAGCAGGGGATCTGCTGCAAAGGGCTGCGTGTGCTGGGAGGAGGAGGTTGGCGGGGGACAGCCTACCTGCCAGGCAGCACAGGGAGCGGGGGCGAGCACGTGTGCCGGGGGGGCGCTGGGAACACGTGCATACAGAGAACTGGGAGGTGTATGAGATGCAGGCGGCGGGGAGCGCACGGAGCATTCAGGACACCAGAGCAGACGCTTCCAGGATGTGGAAGCTGGGGGAGATGGGTACAGTCCCAGCACGAGGAGTCGGGGGAATGTGGGATGCCAATAGTGCACTGAGAGGGACAGGGCATGGGACATTGTGGATTTATGCGGTCTGGGTCCAGAGCAATGGCGGCTGTTCACACAAGGTAACACGGTGCAACACGTACAAGGACTTTGTGGTGGCCGGTTCCACAGACAGCAGACAGGGGTGTACTGAGCAATGGTGGCTGGAAAGCACATTTAGATGGGGAGGAGAGAGGCCTGAGCCCAGCACATTTATAGGGGCACCAGGGGGAGAGGAGCACATTTACATGGGGGGGACAGAGGCTATCTACGCTAGACATGGGGACTAGGAGCACGTGTGCGCTAACAGCAAGGGCGAACTCATGGGCTGGGCTAACAGTGAGGCTAAGTGTGCGGGCAGGACTGTGTGCACGCTGCGTGGTCGGGTGCGTGCATGGTGTGAGAGCGTGCTGAGAGGCAGGCTGCAATTCAACCAGCAGAGATAATAGCTGCAAACGTACCCTGTACCACCTGGGGCCCATGGCTTTGCCGGCTCCCTAACGCCTCCCCTCCCTCCGCGCCCCACAGCACTTCCCAGGCGCACTGCTCAAGTCACACAGACACGGGGTTTGGGTACGGGAGCGAGTGGGGCCCAGTGCCACGTCCTGGGCTCTGCACAGCACCACCTGGCACCAAACAGGAGGCCCAGTCGCCAGGGGCTTCGTGCCACACTCGGGGGACACGGCCCCAAGGAGAGGAACAGCAGAGGTCACTGGTGCTGTGCGCACACAAAGCGCAGCTCTCCCCAGTAAAGATCAGGGAGCTCTGCTCACGCGCACCCGCCACACGAGCGTACCCCATGCAGAGTCCTACGTGTGCAAGGAATGGCTTGCTCTCGGGTGCTCCCGCATGCGCACACACCCCGACCAGGAGCAGCTCTCGGCACCACGGTCCCTGCACACGCAGAAGGCTCCCTCCCTCCCTGCTGCACACGCACAGACACTCCTGCGGGGAGACCCCCCCCGCACCCGCTCCGCGTCCCCGACCACCCGTCCCTCCCTGGCCAGCACAGCAAGGTTCACCTAGCGACCAGTGCACGAAAGCCTGTGGGGGCGAGACTGCTGCGGACCCGCTCCCTTCCCCCTCCTTGCCTGACCCTCAGAAAACTCATCCCAAAGCTCCTCCGACCCCAGGGTCACTTACCGTGAATATGTTGGAGCGCCGCTTCGACTGCTTGCGGATGGGGGTGGGTGTGTTGGAGGCAGCGATGGTCTCAATCCGCAGCTCCCGCTGGCTGATGCTAGGTGTGGAGGGCACAGAGGAGGAGTAGTCACTGAAGGCTCCTCCACCATTGGTGGCCTAGGGCAGAACAAGACGGGACAGTCAGACAGACCGGCAGCTGCCTGGGGGCACGGCTGCGGGAACACCTTCCACCTAGGCAGCCTCGCGCACCGGGGGCAAAGAGGTGCAGCACGGGACTGGGACAGGGGACACATCCTACGCCACGCACTGCTCCTGCCCAACGGGGAACCTTGGGAAAGCCGTTTCCCTTCTTTCTGCTCTAGTTTTTCCACTGGTAGAACGTTAGAATTCGGAAATCAACAGAGAAGAGCCGGGAACGGACAGAGAGACCTGACTGCTGGCTGTCGGCCGGCAGCCAGGGAAGCCCTTCCAGACAAGGGTCTGGAGCAAAGGCACGGAGGCAGCAACGAACCACGCAGCGCCGAACAGCAGCAGCTGGCTCTCCTCCCAGAGGGGCACGGCTGGGGAGACGTCAGTGTGCTCCCTCTCCAAAACGCAGGACTGGTGTAGCTGGTGAGAACCCTCCTCTCCGCAGAGGCCATCGGACATGAAGCGGCGCGGCAGCCCGCAGCCTGCCTGGCTCCAAGTCCCGCTTGGTCCCTTCCCTGTCTCACGATGACAGCTGTGATACCAACAGGGACGTGTGTCCCTATGACTCAAGCCTTCGCCCTTCCAGTGTCCTGAAGCACGGGGTGCCACAAGCCAGGCTCACGCTCTGTGTAAAATGCATCTCTGCTACTGGTTTTGAGGTTTACGCAAGCAGACCCCAAGGGTGGCACACACCTCCTGAGCCTGTGGACCACCGTGGCCTTGGCAGGAGTGGCCCACGTCTGGGAACACGTGGGATAACACACTGCGTCTTCACTAACAACTCGCTCAACTCCTGGGAGAGGGGAAATATCCAACCGTGCAGTTTGCGCAACCATCTCGGCAACGCATTTCTTTCAGACAAGTAGCTGCTCACTTCCATTCTGCTCACGCAAGCTCTGCAGGCAACGACCTGGAAATGAGCTTACAAGAGGGCCCAAGGAGCAACACCTGCACAAAAGCATTTCAGATCTGCAGCCCAGGACGTCTTACTGTGACAAGGCACGTGCCAGCCCGAGCCCTCTTTGGCCGTTCTGCTGGTCTCTGAACAGTATTTAAAAAACACATTGAAGAAGCTGCCCCTAGAAGGCTCGGAGAGCTCCGGCACCCCTTGCAGGGAGCAGGCCGCCTCCTCCCAGTTCCCGGCTCACAGGGCAGCAGCATCCGAAGGCCTCAGGGCTTCCTCCGCTCCCACCTACTGCTTAGAGCAGAAAGTGCAAGCAGATGCAGGATGAGGACCTGCTAGAGGTGCTCAGGGAGAAAACAGGCGCATACACATGCCATGCCCCAAGGACCTGAGCCTTAGCCTGAGACAAGCAGTTAAGAAACGTTAGAAGTGTGGAAGAGGCTGTGCAGGCAGAGCAGCGACTGCGCCCCACGGCCCAGTCTCCTAGAAAGGGTGCAACTTTCACTGAAGCTATGGATCGTCTCATCTTTGATGAGAAAAATGGAAAACACTCAAAAGAGAACTTCTCTTAAGAGCGGAAAGAGCCATCCAAGAATCAGCCCAACTTCTTCCTCTCTGAGGCAGAGCAAGGGACTTCTGACCGAGGGCAGCTATGCGGGCCGCAGGGAAATCCTGCTCTGGAAGGACTCCGAGAGGGACCTCCTTCGCAGCCACATGCGGGGACCCGACAGCTGCTTCTGGGACGTTACAGTGCCCCTACTTGCCAGGGCTGCCCCCGGCCCTGGAGCAGCCCCACAACAGCCTGCCTGCAGCACGGTGCTGCCTGGAGCCAGAGCAAAACAGCAGCAAAACACCTTCCACAGCAGGGAGGTGAAGCCCGTGGGTTGACAAAATGTTCTTGAAGGCCACTGTCTCCAGGTGGGTCTGGAAGACCTGAACACCAGCCTGGAGACGGGGCAGCACCAAGCGACAGATCCTCTACAGCCTGCCCAGCCCTGCTGACTGCTCAGCGGGGAAAGGGAGCCTCGTACCGAAAGGGACTCATCGGGCTGAGCTCCTCCCTGCCGCCAGCCTGGCAGCGTGTGTGGCTCAGACCGAGGAGCTGGAGGCCACGCTGCTGCTCTGTGGCTTTCAGGAAAGCCTTGCTGTGAGCAGGTGGCCTCCCCGCCAGTACGGGACTTGGACCGTCCCACGCCTGTCCCGAGGCAGGAAAGCCGAAACGCAGAAGGAGTGGGAACCTCGTCTGCTTGTACTTCTCTGCGTGTAAAGAAGGCCGGGCACTCCGTCCAGAGAAGTGAACGTCACCAGGGAGCTTCTCCGCAGGCTGTCCAGCTGGCCAACCCTGCACCGAACGGGGGAGTTCTGCTGCCGTGTCCCAGGGAAGGGGCGACCACCAGGAACATGGAGAAGCAAAGCACCGTGCCACCCCGCCAGTGACTTCTGAACCTTTAACAGAGAGAGCTCCTGCAAACCACGGATTCAACACTGCATGAAGAAGCGTTCTGCAAATGCTGTGACGAAGGAACAGACGCAGAAAGCTACGGCTACCAAGTTGAAGAGATTTTGCTGAGACAGCCCAAGTTTAGGATCAGGCGTAACCATGCGTGTACAATCAGTATTTCACTGATGCGTAAGATGTGAACCACGCCAAAAAAAGAGAAAGGTTCAACGTGTGAGGGAAGAGATGACCGATGCTCCAACACAGAGAACCTGCTACCCAGGAAGGTGAGACAGGCAAGGCTGCCCGGAGTCCAGAAACCACTCTGAGGCAGCCTCCTGGCTAAGCTCTGCATATTTCAGTAACCTTCTCAGCACATTATGAAGCTATGACCGCGGGAAGGATTCAGTTCAGAAGGGGCTGAACGGAAGTTCAGAAGAAGGAGTGTGAGCTCCTGCCATAGCAGCTGGGACAAACCCTGTGGATGTTAGGTGATGGACGCTAAAGCTCCTAGGAAGAAATCTTACTGAACTGTGGTTTCTATTTTCCATACTCCCTGTAACCTTGTTTGTAATTTTTGCCTAGCCAGAATAATCTCCCTCAGCCCGTAAGTTTGCCTAGTGTTGGAGACAAGTCAAGGTTACTTGACTCGGGAAAGGTACTGGGGCTGAAGGATGTCTCGCACCAACCTACAAAGGTAAGCGTGAGGGCTGGTACCACCCCGTGAGTTTGGGGGCAGCGGAGAAATTCCCCCAGAGGCAGACAGCGGTGCAGCCTCCGGCTACAGAGGCAATCCCGAGCCACCGCACCGCTCAATTGAAGCAGAGTGCTCCAAGGCTTCAGCAGGGACCCAGAACAAACCGCAGGGATGTGGGAGAGCCCCGACAAGATGACAGGTCTGGACAAACACCTTATTTTTGCTCCTGGCAGCTACTTTACTGATCCGCCTGAACAGCCGCCTACGGTCACTATCAAAATCTAAGAACACAACAGAAGCTGAAAACTTAGGAAAACACATGTGGGACAAATCCTTCCCATTAGTGTGTAACAGGTGAGTATCGTGAACTTCAAAGAGCATCGATAGTGCCACAGGGTGCCTCAGCAGGGAACAACCCAGCTGAAGTTACGATGCAGTAACTCTTGGCAGAAAAAGGCACAAGGTGGAACAAGGAGTGAAACTGGGGAAAGGCTCTGAATGGAAGCGTGCGAACAAACAGCAGCCACTGGCTCAGCCTCAGGAACAGGGAAGAAGCCACAGGAGTGTGCAGATCTCCATGAAATGGAGATCACCGCAAGCTGAGCAGGCTACAGGACACAGGCTGCCACGAGGAAACGCAAACACCCGTTGCTTCAGCTGCCAAGACACACGAGCTGACTGAACTCTGCTGAAACGTGCTGCGACAGGCAGGGAAGGGCTCGTTACCGAGCACAGGTGAGCTGCAGTTTGTGTTTCATTTCACTTGCAAACTTTAATTTTCCACCTCTTTCATCTGCTCTCTTACTAAAGTCTCGGTAAATGTGCCTCCCGGTGTCACCGAAGAGCCCGAGCAGGACCGCAGGCCAAGGCCATCAGAGTGAAGCTGCGACACTGGGCCGCCCCGCACCAGGAGGGCAGCTGAGCAGGGCCGGGCACGCCCGGGCACCCAGGCAGCGCGGTGGGGCCCGGCAGCGGCTCCCAAGGCCGGGGGACTGCGGAGCTCACTCCACCGGCCTGCGAGGCTCGGCGGGGGGGTGCCTGTGCTACCTCCTGCCAGCTGCTGGGAACGAGTTCCCTGGCAGAAAGACAAACTTCCATTCCCCCAGCAAGCAGGCAACGGTGACGCATCCCACAGCCTGGGTGCTCCTAAAGGCATCTCAGAGTCCCTGAAGAAAGACGGAGAAAGGGGGAGCACCAGTAAGGAAATCAGGTGGAATAACTCTGCAAGTACTGCAAGCACCCACTGGCCCGAGAAACTCCCACCCACACCCTGCAGGCAAGGGACCGGCAGCTGCCAGACGCAGCAGGGTGGAAGTCAAGGCCAAGCCGAGGAACAGGACTCCAAACCCATCTGACCTGCTCGCCCAGTGACGGGTGCCGTCAGGATACAGGAGAGGAGAGCCCAAACCAGCAGGCAAGCAAGAGCTTTCCTCGGGGGAAAGCTGGGGTCCTGGGCGATCCGAGGCGTCTGTTCAAAGAGGTGCAGATCCACATCCCAGGAGGCACTCGGAAGGCCCGAGGGACAGACGTGGCATCCCCAAGGGAGCGTGCAAGACTCCCGGGGCTGGCCCTGGCTCCTGCCACGTGAAGACCAGGGAGATGCTGAACACGGTGCTCAGGGTCACAGACCTGACGAGCACGTCTGGCACACTCATGAGTGCTGGCGGAAAACCCTGCTCACAGCTGACCTGCTGCTACAGCTCCCTTCCTCTCCACCTTGGTGCAAGTAGCGTCCTCTGAGGCACCAGGCACCGCTGCAGAACAAAAGCAAACCCCCAAAGACAGGAATGAAACCAGGGCCTTTGGCTGGTTCAAGAACTGTTTCATAAAGAGGATCACCCACTGTGCAAGGACACCAAAACACCTCACACAGCACTGCTGTCCCAGAGCCCTGCCAATTTGGGAACCTGGCACAATCACGAAGGTTTGGAAACGGGCCAGCACCTCACATCAGGAGAAGATAGTCCTCCGGAGAGATGGGTGACAAAATCACCAGGGTCCTCTGGGGTCTCTCCTCTCCCTGTATTTGCACTGGACTGGCCAGACAGTCAGGAGACGAGACAAGCAGTAGCCATTTCCAAAGAAAGTTAGTTTGGCTCAACTAGAAGCATCAAACTACTTCCAGAAAAGACGTCCCCAGGACTAAGATGAGAGGCAGGGCTGGCTCCCAGCCTCTGCCTGCCGTAAGCAATGCTCTGTGGGGACCACTTGCTCCAGTTTCCTGAAGACAAGTGCCTTCTTCACTGACGGCTCCAGAAGGCAGAGTTGTGCCTGCCCGCACGGGCCAGGAGACCAGGCACCGAGCGGAACATTCTTCTCATCTCAGATGGCACCCACCATCTCCCCGGGCGCAAAGCTATGAAGGGAAGCAGACCTCATCCGTAGCTACCAGCAGAAGGGAAGAGGGACGATCCAGGGGAAGGGAATGCTGTTGCTAACAGCCCTCAGGAAGGCAGCCCGGTAAGAGGAACGAAACGCTGCCCGAGATGCCGTAACTGCCTGGAAGGGACAGAGCAACGCTGCCACCGCACGCAGCCAGCAGCTGCAGGCAGCACCTCTCGACACCCAAAACCAGGCCCTGTGAGGACGGAGCAGTGTACAGGCGCCCAGGGGCCACGCCTGGCCAAGCACTCCAGATGCAAATGCCAGTCCCGCTGTTCCCACAGGCTGCACTGAGAAGAAAAAGCGATCCTTCTGTCCCAGCGTGTGTCTTGCCTGTGTACACCAACACCTAGCTGCGGGACAAGGCAAACAGAAGCTCCTAATTGTATTATTTGTCTGGCTTCTTTCCATCTCATCTCATCTCCATGTTAAATCCCGTGTTCCCAAACCCTTCCTTGAGACCCTTCTCCCTGTGCCAGTTCCTGCTCTCTTGCTTGCAAAGGCAAGTAAGGCACCTTGGCGAGAGCCCCGTACCCTCAGGCAGAAAAAGGCAACATAACACTACTCTGCAAAGACCTTGTCACTCTCTCGTTCGTCCTTCCTGACAGTGTACAGTCCCGTCCGTCTCCTCCCAGAGCTGCCCCACCGAGTACCTCAGTGCCAGGAGCAGAGGACACCTCCCAGGAGCGAGGCCACCATCACCCAGCCGCCGAGGGGCTCCGGCACTTCTGCAGCCCAGACCTGGAGAGCAGGGCCCCGCAGGACTCCGGAGCTGTCTGCACCCAGCTCTCTCCTCTGCCAGGGACAGCCGTGCCAGCTCGTGCTGGAGACCATACCCTTTGGTGTGTCAGCCCCGCCGCAGTGCACTCCCGAGCAGCGATTCTGGGCTCTTTTGCATGCCTGCTGCAATAACTGCCTGGTGGCTGTGCTCACTATTGGATGCGTGTCCTCCTGCACGGGCAGCAAGCCCCTACGCACCAGGGTGCGTGGGCTGCTCTGCCCAGGTCCGTGTTAGAAACGTCAGCAACCAGCCAGCTTGTGTTTCTCAAAGCCAGTTGGATTTTCTCTGCGGGCAGCGGGAAGCAGTTCCAGAACGTCGTTCCTGAGCCCAAGCAAGAACGGGGAAATACTTCACAGCATGTTATGATCACTCACCAGTTCCATTACTTCATACTGTGTTTTTAGGAGAAGTGCTTTTTGTAATGGAAGAGATGTGTGAACACCACAGCAAAGATGACTGCAGCAGGTCACTGGGAACCAAAAGGGCTTGTGGCTGAGCCACAGAAGACCCAGGGAACAGAAATTAATTTTGATCCTCGCTGTGGCGTCCCGGTTTGCTGCGTGCAGGAGGGACGCAGCGTTAGACAGGCACAGAGCACGTACAGGGGCGGGAGGACAGAGGGAGGAAGCTCCAGAAGGACATGGCCTATCATTACTGCTGACACTGCTACAAAGCCAGGCAATCGATAAGTATTTCTTGCTTAGGAAGGCCCCAGAGTTAGCTGCAATTTCCTGTTAGCTGCACGCTGCGTTCCTTCCCTTTAACAGCTCCAGTCTCCCACCAGAACTACCTAGGCCCCTCCGGCAAAGCCCCAGGAGCACAGCAAGGTACTGAGAGTAAAGGTCCTGCCTCACAGCCAAGGAGCCAGCGTTCACCTCTACACGGACGTCGTCTGCAGTCCGGGCTGAAAGGTACTCTGCAGGAAGGAAAGGGAAGTAGGGAGGTTTCGGAGCAAAAACCTCTAACAAAGCTCATGACGCGCAGTTAGAAACCTCTTCCGATGGCCAATCTTTGCTTCCGCACAGCCAGCCTTAAATCCACCCCTTTTGCTCTAGCACCTTCTTCTCTTAAAATGTTCTTTCCTTTCACAGCTGTGTATTTCAGAGGTTAGCTTTGGTCCATTTCAACCTTCACTTTCCTCAGCTAAACAAGCCAAGTGCTTAACTTCCTCTTGTGTTAGGGTCTCTTTTGCCTCCCACTTGCTTTTTGCTGTTCCTACACCAGTTTCAACGCATACTTACACGAGCGACTGGAATCAGACTGAGGAGTCCGGTATCCCCACACCCCTCGCACAGGGAGCACGTTTTTAGCTTCACTACAAACACACTGCCCGCCACAGCAAGTGCCATTAGTACGTATTTGTTAGGACCCTTTTCTCATCCTTTGGACGCTGTAGGAAATATTAAACAAGTGTTCAGCTCCTCCCTGAGGAACGCTGCCCTTGGCCATCTTCCACTCTGCTCCCCCTTTCAGCGCAGACTGCCTCTCCTTCCCAGCCAGTCTCTGACTGCTTACAATTCGCCTGCTGACGACACGCTCAAATTTCCAGGTACACTCAAACGTGCATTTTCCCTGGACTTTGCTCTCCACCTTGGGTGCCTCCTATTACACTTCTCAAAAAGCACCCATTATCCGGACATACTGCAGGGCACGGTATGGCTGTGCATGTTTTGCAAGCAGCTGTGCTCACTCTGCTTGCATCCCAAGCTCGCTGGACACAAGCAAGCTCTGATCAGAAAGCTACGTAGCTTCATCAGGCAGCTGTGGCTGTCAGCAGGGCTTAGCCCATTCGCTTGCACGCAGAGACTTCATCTGAACCTGCTGGTGTCCAGGTGACCTGGAGCACCAGGAAGCTGGCACAGGTCTCTGCAAAAATCTGTACACACCTTCTCACAGTCCAGCTTTAGAAGCCTCTACAGTCAGGTACAAACTTCACATGGGTATTTAAAAATTCCTTATGTAAGGGTCCAACCAGCGGCTGCAGACACTACTCGGGTTTGTACAGGAACCACCTCCCCTGTGGTGGGGTACCAGAAGTCCTCCCGGGGCTCGGGAGGCTCAGATACACCCGCAGGTTCAAAGCCAATCCCCTTACAAAAAAAAGGTGTCAGTCTGGCGGACTTTGTTTTGTTAAACTTGCTTTGCGTTTTCTTCAGTTTTACGTGCTCCTCTGAGTCCTTAGCTACTCTTCTCCTCAAAAACGGTTTCAAGCGCTGCTCACTGCTGAGGCAGCCGAGGGGCTCACAGCTGCTCCGGCTATGCCGTACCCCATCTTCCATAAACCCAGCTGCTACACTCGCTGTTTCTCAGTCTGACAGCACTGTGCCAGGCAGACAGGTTTCCTGAAGGCCTTCCTACAGATCCTGTGATTCCATGTGCCACTTGCTTCCGATCTGGAATCTGTTGGCTTGACTGCCCCTGAGGAGCAGCAGAGCCCAGTATCTCACTTTCCTCATCAGGGAGCCAGCTCAGCATTTATGTGGGCGCTGGAAACTGCGGGGCAAAGCCCTAATGCAATTAGGCAGCTGCCCAAAGGATCTCCTTCACCCGCCACTCACCGCGACAGCCTGCTTTGCTTTCTGACCTGCCGCTCCTGCGTCAGTTCTGCTCCTCCAGAGCCACAGAACAAACACCTCTGGCTTCACCATCCTCCCGGCACGGAGACCCTGGCAGTCCCTGCCAAGCTAACGCTGCGCCAGAAGAACAGCGCGGAGCCCCTCCGCTGGCAGAGGGGAGGAGAACCCCCTCCTCCTCTGTGCTGCACCTTCATTTCACCCCTCCACAAATACATCCCCCAGGAAGCCCACCTGTATATGCACGGAAGACGATCAGCTTCCCGCTTCCAGGGGGAGCAGGACCGCGGGCAGCTGTGTCCACCCGGGCGTGCCTGCCTGGCCAGGGCAGCCAGACCGAGGCCCCTTTCACAGACCTCCTTCTGCTCTGCCCAGGAGCTTCCCTGCAGGCTGCTCGCGGCTCTGCCGCCAGCGTCTGTAGAAGCACACCACAGTCTTGGGAGACCATGAGCCAGACCCAGTGGTTTAGGCACGAAGCCTGGCCTCAGGGCACGCATCAAGCTCTTCTGCGCTACGGACAGAAGCGCCAGGGTGGCAACCACTCTGCTCTTTCCAAAAGCTACTCCAGGGCTGTAGCGCGAGTCTAAGGCAAGGCTAAACATGCTGTGTACTGAGCGAACTGAGGGGCGTGGAGAAGCACGTGGGGTCCCGGGCTTTCCCCGTTCCCGTTTCCCACCTGGTTGATGTGAACCGAAGGAATGGAGGCTGCAGAGACAGACGAATGGCTGGGTGAATTGGGCAGGGACTTGCAGGGGCCGATGGAAAGCTGCTGTTTCTTCCGTAGAGCCACCACCTTCTGAGCCACTGGAAGAAGGGAGAAAGGCACAGGGTCAGAGTCCAGAAAGCAACTTTCTCCACCCACGGATTTCTGAAGGGCTTCAGTGAGACCCAAACCCTTCCTCCGACTGATGCCAACATCTGGGGCTCGGACTGTGCCACCCAGTATTAACAGGGAGGATTTTTGCAGAACACCCAACCTCGCAATGCCCATTGCCTGCCGCTGCCACGCAACCCCGCTGCAAGGGACAGCGTTTGTCCGGGGCTGTTCCAGCAGGCAGCAGGGCAGGCTTCCCACGCTGAGTCCCTGAAGGCCACTTGCTCTCTTGGGTCTCACACAGAGCAGTGACTTCACGTGGACACCAAGGAGCCACCCAGAGCCCTGGGCTGCTGCAGAAGAACCCCCGGGCAGCCAGAGTCACTTCTCGTGTCACCCCCGTACAGCAGCTATAGGAGCCAGTTACCGAACTGAATAGCCTGGGCAATGCCACCTCCATCAGTCTGGGCCCTTGTGACCCTCGTGGTCTCCAGATTTTCAAAGAACTAACGTGAGGAACGACTGTCCCAGTTGCTGTGACCTCACTGCCTGATGCCAACAGCCCAAAATTGCATTTCAACCTTCACAATCTCCTACCTTTTCTGGACAAAAGAGCATGACAGCAAACAAGCTGGGCTGTTGGGGAATTCAGGAGAACACACCGCCATTCCTCGTTTTCTCTCGCACACTGGCTGGGTAGCCCCGCCATCACAGAAGGGGGAACCTTTCAGATGGACACGACTGAAGGCATTGGCAACGTCACACGTCCAACCCAGCATGCCTCGTATCGTGCATCCTTGCAATAAAGGAGCTGCCGCATTCCCCTTCCAGAAAGACAGAAGATGTTGCACCACATGTGGTGTGACCGAACCCATTTGGAAAAGTCAGATGCCGACAGCAACTGCAAAATCCTGCCACTTCACCGGTGGCTGCGCTGCCATGTCCCGTACAGAGACAGACGAAGGCTATTGGACCACCGCCGCTACCTGCTCATCTGATAAAGCTGGGAGCCTGTCCAGGCTCCCAAGCTAAACATTAGTCCCATAAATAGCAGGAACCCCTCCTACACCCACCAAACAGACCACATTAACCTGCTGTTTCTCCCTGCTCTCCTCCCCTCCATCCTCTCCTCTGGCCAGCTTCATCCACTGTTCGCTGTGTGAACCATCTCTCCTTCAAACGCCGGCCAGGCACACTGCGAGCTCAGGCAACCCAGCGGCCAGAAAAGATCCAGAAAAACTCCTCCGCAATTGCTGTCCTGGGCAAAGAGCCTGACAGAGGCTCTGCCTTGTCACTCACCCCGTACCATTAGCAGCAACAATGGAATTAATCATGAGGCCAGCAAGACCACACTGGTGGCGATAAAATCTCACCAGCCCTTAACTGAGGCATCCTGAGGTGGACTTCGTGTTTCTGCGTGCCAGGCCGGGGTTCTCCCACTTCCTGAACATCAGCCAGACTCCTCCAAGGATAATTTCTGTCATCCCTTAAGCCAGTCTCTGGGATCATTTGCTTATCACGATTTCTTCGGTTGCTACACGCAGCTCTGTGATGTACAACCAACGAGCCCTGCCCTGTCCGCAGAACCTCTGTCCAGATACATTGCTTGGTGTTCGTTTGCCAAACGTCCCATGCGGTGCTGCTGTGAGTATTACCACTTGAGCATCACGCAGCATTTTAAAGCATACCGCAGCACCCTGTCCTAGATGTTCTGGAGAAATCCCTCTACAGACACCACCAGGAATGGTCAGCTCCGGGAGGAGCAGCTGGACAGAGAGGAGGTGCACGTGAAGGTCCCCAGTGATGCACCAAGGACCTTGCAGAAAACACCTCAGGGTGCAGCGGCACCTTACGGAGTCACAGGGCCTTGCACACCCCGCTGTGCACAAACTCTTGGCCTCACCGTTGAAATTTTCCTGCCAAACCCTTCCTCAGAAGCACCACTCGCTGTCCTGGCAGCCACGGCAATGCTACGCTGTCCATCAGGCCGACGGCCAGGAACAAACTCACACCCGAGCAGAAGGAGGGACACCCGCTGTTCAACTGCCCCACCCAGGATGCAGAAACCCAAACCACCCCCGAGGCAGGGGAGCCAGGACCACCCTCGGGCTTTCAAGCTGAAGTCCAAGTCTGCAGCCCTACGGCTGAGGGGGAACGAGGGAGAGCAGCAAGGCCACCAGCACGTCAGCCGCAGGCTCTGGCGGGCCATGAGAGAAGGCTGCCTCGCGCCGCCGGCTGTCCTCCCCAGTGCCCAGGGCCAGCGGGAGGAGAGGAGCGCTCACCCTGGCCTTGCTGCAGAGGTGGAGCGAGAGAAGCCATCTGCAGCACCGGGCGGCGTGGCCGCTGTCCCTCCTGTGCCCTTGCAGGATCAGGCCTGGGTCATTCTTCCTCTTCAGGAACAATGCTGAGATAATGACCGCCAAGAGGCTCTCGACAATTTGCTCTCTAACCTTTGCCTGGCATAGAAATATTCTTAAAACGAAGCCCACGAGCTGAGGCGTCTCCACAGCGATGGCTTCTTGCTATTGACCTGGCATCCTCTAAACTCTAGGAGATTTCTGCATACAGGAGCTCTCTGAAGGCAGTTTTGAGAAGAAAGCCCCTTAACCGTACCTCTCCAGAGCCAAGAAGTCAGGCGGCACGGTCAGTACCAGCCTCCCACTTCACTGGGAGCTCTGCTGTGAGTGAGGGGACCACACCGACCCCCCGCCCAGGGCGGGCTCACCCTTGGTGAAGCTCTGAGACTGAAGCTGGGCGTCTGCTGGGCACTGGACACTGCAGCACGCAGCCCAGCCTGTGTCACTCCTGCTTGTGCCAGGGTCACCTCCTCGTAATGTCTGAAGCCACAGGTAGACCGTCCCATCTTTTCACGGAAGCAGTAACTGCGACAACATCTGGAGCTGGAAGCAGCTTGGAAAGGATGGGAGGCGTGCAGTTCCCACCCAGCAAACA
The DNA here is from genome assembly GCA_034782735.1 of Sagittarius serpentarius. Taxonomy (NCBI): domain Eukaryota; kingdom Metazoa; phylum Chordata; class Aves; order Accipitriformes; family Sagittariidae; genus Sagittarius; species Sagittarius serpentarius. The sequence goes on along the minus strand of JAVKLA010000073.1, from coordinate 45,434,978 downwards.
GCGTTTCCAGGGGGACTTTTGCCAGGCCACACGTGTGAAGCCAGCAAGGAGAACGTTGCCCCTTTTCTGCATGCCATGCATCCTTTTCACAGTGACCTGACTGCCCAGACAAAGCCTTAACCACTCCAAAAGATTCAACGCAATTACAGTGGCACCCACTGTAACGTATGGGGTCTAGATCCCTGCACAACACAACCACAAACTTGGCTTCAGGCCAAATACGCAGGAGCTGCTCTAGGTGTGGAGGGAGGGTCGCTGCCGCAGCTGCCTGAGCGGGAAGGAGGGCACCACAATAGCGGGAGCCACCCAGTTCTTGCAGAACCTCGGAACAGGCGGTGAATGTGAAGATCCGAGGTTCTCCTCCTCAGAGCTTCCCCCGTGGCCAACAGCAGCACATGCAGACTGCGGGGCACTTGCCGAGACAGCCGCTTGGGAAGGAAGAGTGCAAGCCTCAGCCTTCAGCTGCATACCAAGAGGTAGGACGGTCGCTCCCTCAAGCTGTCGTGCTAGACCAGCACGACATTAACTTGCTGTCAGCGATTGCTTGTTGTTAGACAAGACAGTGGCACAGAAGGACTCTCTGGGAACAGAGGTGCAGCATACGCTCTGCACGGCACGGACAAGCAAACGAACCTGTGCGAGGAAAGCAAGGACCACAGCTTAGTGAAGTCTTCCTCTTTCTGCTACGGAAAACCAGAGTCTTCCCTGCCCGCGTGGGGCAGGTCTACCACGACCTGGGCTGAGCAACTTGTGTTGGAGAAACCACATAAAGATGAGGTCCGGCTGGTAACTGGATCGCCACGCAGGGCAAGCTCTTCACACAATCCACGACTGCCAGCACCCCACCAGATCCCAAAACAGATGCATCAGGACCCAGCGGTGCTCACTGGGAAGAGCTGCCCACCCACTCTGAAAACACCTCATCCCGTCAAGTCAGCTTCACCAGAAAATCCCTGAACAGTTCTCAGATGCCAGCGACACCTGGGGCCGACGTGTTGGGCCCAGCTCTCCTCAGCTCCTCGCCAGCACCTCCTGCCCCGTTCTCTCCCTCCCACAGCCGCGGTCAGGAGCATCTGTGGGGTCCTGCAGTTGAGCAGGTAGGTGAGAGCACTGAGTAACTGGGATTTACTCCAGATCTACGAGGCGGTGGGTCCCTCTGCTCCATTTGCATCTTCCGATTCTCACACTGCCTTCTCCAGAGCTCCGAGCAGCGCACTCGGCAAGGACACCGACACTGGCAAAACTGCACAGGAGGCGCGCGGCGCTGCGCGCAGAGGCAGCCTACTGCAGAAATACGGCATGGCACAGGGGACTGCAGGACGGCTCCTGCACACACAGGCTCAAAGGCCAGAGGGATCTCTCAGTTTTCCAGGCTGACCGTTGTGTGCTGCCAGCCATTAAACCTCACCCAGCCTGAACTGCACCACTCATCTGGGTATGCGGCGAGTCTCTTCCACAGAGGGACTTGTTCTGGGTTTGGAGAAAGTACGAGAGATGCAGAATACAGCACTTCCCTACGTGTTTTTTCCAACAACTAATGAAAAAGAGGGCTATTAATAAAAAAAGTAAGGATTCTTTAAATTTTGAATTTGACTGGCTTTGGCTTCTAGCATTAACTCTCTGCTAGCCTGCAGACTACTAGTATCTGTGATTTTCTCCCCATGCATATAGGTGCATAGATACTCTTATATTGTCATCAAGTCACCTCTCAATCTTCTTTTCGGTTTATTGAATGGATAAGCTCTTTCAGTGTCTCACTATCATGTATTTTTTTTTCCAGCCTCTGATTAATTTTTATAGCTTTTTTTTTTTAATCTTCTCAGTTTCTCTGGGTCCTTTTGAAGTGCTGACACCTGAGTTTGACACCACTCCAGCAACGGTCCTCCTGCTGCCCTGTACGAAGACAAGAATCTGTCCAGACTTCCACTCAGTGCTCCCCTGCTTGCTCGCCCAGGGACGGCATCAGCCCCCCCGGCGGGGCAGCCCACGCTCCCTGTTCCGTACAGCACCAGCGTTTGCCCAGACTGACATCGGTTTTGTCTGAACAGTCTCCAGTTACCACACTTCTTGAGGTCTTCTGGATTTCCTCAGCCTCACTGCTCCTCACGCAGACAAACCCGCTCCCTTGCCGCCTCCCTGACCACACGTACAGGCCGTGAACAGACCCAGACAAAAGATGAAGCACAGCACTTTGCAGGCGCTCACCCCTGAGCCTTCAAGCAGCAGCTCAAGGTCTCCCACCAAGCCTGCTAAGCAAGAAGCTCTGCTGCTAGAAGCTGAGTCCTGGTCTCAATGGGAGCTTTCACCTCACACATCGCACTGCTTAAAGCTGTGTTGTCTATGCTCCCAGGGTCAACAAAGAGAAAAAATAACCCCAGAGCACAATCCATTCCATCTTCAGAACTAAAAAGCATGAGAAGCAGCCTAACAAACAGCAGCACCTAATTCTGCAGTGCCTTCCCCAGCCCCTTCCCAAACCCACCGGCTGCTACGCCTCACTGTACTGTCCTTCCGAGAAGGGACACAACAGAACCAGTTCGAAGGAATAAGCTGAACAAATTTGGTGACGCAGTGCCAAAGCTTTCCAGAAGCCAGGATCAGCCGTGCGCACAGCCCCCCTGCTGTTGCTCTCTCCAGACCTGCTCTGCAAACCACTCACTTGGCTTAGCAGATTCTCTCCTTCCAGATCTGCTGCGGTATTCACTGTCCTCAACTATTCCAGCTGTTCCTTCCCACCGTTCCTCACGAGGAGGAAGAAGGGGAGACTTACAAGCAAGCTGCCCGACAGTCGCCCCAGTTTTCCCAGGAATACCAAACCAATGCAGAGGCTGCTGGATGCCGAGGGGTTCCCTGCCAGGGGCCAGGTGGGACAGTTTGCAAGGTCGCTCTCGGGGCTGACTTCTCAGACCGTCTCAGAGATGGACCAGCAGCAGGGGAGGGGAACATCTCTACATGCTTCTGCATAAGAAAAGCAGCACTGTGACTATGATCCTCAGCCCCGCAACAGGAGATTACTGGAAGGTCACAGACTTACGCAGGGGAAGGAGGACCACCAGCTCCAGCTTAGAGGGTTAAGGAGGCACTGGAAGCTTATGACAGGCTCTGTCCCGTGTCTTGCCCTCGGCCTATCTTGCTGCGCTGCAATGAACCGAGCTGGATTTTTGCTTTCAGGTAGCCCTGCTGCACTCTGATATCCAAGCTTTCTTCCATGCGCCTGTTCCACTTGCAAACACTACCAGCACAGCTCTCCTCCTTTGCAAAAGCAACTCTGTCCTGTCCGGCCACTCTGCTCTGCACAGACCTTTCCTCACGCATTGAACACCGATCCCCAGCGGCACTCCAGAAAACAAGGTGGAGGAAGGGAACGGGCAAATACGGAGTCCCATTACAGGGCAGGGTCCCGGTTTCTTTCAGCAGACTGCAGACTCCTAGGACATGGTGTAGGTTCCCTCTCCCACCTACAGCGTCCCTGTCACACAGACCCCTCTCCAAGTCTAAGCAGAAATGCTCTCCCACACACGGTTCCCAGGAGGAACAGCTGCCGCATCTGGCTGTTCAGCTGCTGCTCCCCTACCTCTAACACCCAAAGGTTCTGCTGTGCTTCCTCCTCTCCTCCACGAAGGGCAATCAAAGCCCTCTCTGCAGCCTCCCAAGTCCTCTGCAGGCTCACAGAGACTGCACAGACCCACCACGGGGACGCAGCCATCCCCTGCAGCCTCTCTGGAACGAGCAGCTACCCAGAGGGCAGCCCCCGCAAGAAAGGCAGGAGAAAGGTGCTGCCTGGCCCTGCTCTGCGGTCCCTCGTGCACATCCACGTGCAGTTCACCTGCGTGCCACGCACACAGGAATCCTTCCACACACACAGCACGTCCTACTCCTTGGACCAGGTCTGCGTGTGTAAAGCAATGGCACTGCACACAAACGTGTGCCTAACTTGCTCGGCCTCACAACAGCACGCCATTCTGAGCGCCGGGGGTCTGCTGTAAGCCCCCTCTGTGGGACAGCGCTGCTGCCCTGCCTCGCCCGGACACCCCCCACCGCCTGCAGTTACCATCCTGGAAGACTCTCTCCACGTTCAGTCCATAGGTGGCACAGGTCTCGTAGTACGTGCAGCGCTTCAAATCATTGGAAAGCTTCCGTGCCCGAGAGTCGTCAATGACCCGGGGGTTCGTGGCGCTGATGGCGTCTGGAAACCAAAGGGAGAGGAGGTTAAAAAACAAGCACCCGTGTCCCACCTCTGCACAGCTCCCAGGGCACAGCTCCTGGCCTCCCTCCCTCCCTTCACACAGTGAGATACCCACCTTCACAGTACACCCCCTCTCCTACAAATGCCTTGCAGAACACAAGTCCCATGTCGTAGAAAAATGGATTTGTTAAATGAACCTTTTTAAATGAACGGTATCCAAGCCTCCTAACCATCCAGCCACCCATGTTTCTGAAGACAGAGAGCAGAAACCAGTGGGAGGTGTGGCTGGCGAGGCACGGCAAGGCAAGGCAGCCTTAGCTGCAGAGTGAAATGGATTTGCCAGTCTCAATCGTTTTGGGTCTCACGGCCATACCCTACATACTAAAGAATCAAAAGGGAGAAATTACCCTGTTACGTGGGAAAGACGGCTCTGCTAGGATGTACTCAGAGTTGAGGCCTTGGTGGACAACACTAAAAACCAGGCTCAGTTTGTATCCCAGATGGCTGCTAAGTGCTCGCAGATTTTGGAAAAACTGCCTTCCCAAGAGGAATCCGATTCCTTGAAGACATGCCAGGGACGGGCAGGGGCTGTAAACGAACCCTCTCAGGAGTCGAAGGAGTGCTGGAACTCGCACTGTAAAGAAGCCCTCCTCGAACTCTCCAGCGGGTTGCTGCTTAGCGTGACCAAACCAAGGCTGTGACCTCACCTGGCTCTAAGTCTGGGACAACAACGATCACGGACCCCTCTGCCGTGTCACTCTTCCCCACTCCTGAGCCTCCACAGCACGTGCCTGCAACCCCAGCCCAGTCCTGAACCAAGACCACTCTGTCCTAAAATTAATTCCACAATCTTTAAACATCCAAACTTTTAACAACTTTGTTCTACTCTTAATCTGGGGCGCAGAGCAGACACCCCTGTGACGCCCCTCCCGCTGTCAGCGCCTGTCTTCCCAGCCTCAGAGTTTCTTCTTCGCCAGGAATGGGTCGCACTGCTCAGGAACCGGGTCCTGCCAAGACATTTTTTCCCTCGCATCCTCCGTCCCCTGCTCCCGCTCTCTGCTGGCAGCCTTACATCCAGACAACTTCTGCAGCCCCGGGCTCACTCCTGCCTGCGCTTTACCACCTCGTTTCGGAAGAGCGGAGCTCAGACACCTGAAGCAACGCCCTCGTTGCTGCCCCTCCCTGCCTCCTGGGCACCCGCAGCAAAGCTTTTGGAGGCCAGGCCGCCGCTGATGCATGCTGTGCCAGGCGGGGATCCCGCCCAAGGGCTGCCCTCTCTCCCGGCAGCCCCTCTCCATCGGCAGCTCCTCGCCCAGGCACGCCTGGGGTGCCCAGCGGGGCCTCCAGGCACTGCGTCTCCTGTCTCCTCTGCTGCCCATGCCCACCGGCAGCCTCAGCTGCGGTTTCACGACAGTTCCCTTACGGCCCCCGTCCCGGTCCCAGCTGGCTCCAGGCCTCAGCCCTGCGGGGGAGAGGACGGGGAGGGCAGTTCTGGGTTGCTGCTGCTCTTCCCCGCATCCACGTGTGCTGGCAGCGCTTCAGGGGAGACGGTGCTCCGCAGCTCAAGCCTCTTCTCGGGGTGCTGAAAGCAAGCTGCCATCCCCCCAAAACCTCTCCTGCTGCAGCTCACCCCCGGAGGACGAAGGGCAACGCACCAGCAGAAAACTCTCCCGCACCCAGGCCCCTGCCTGCACGCGGCTGCTGCAGCCAGAACCGAGGAGGGCAGGCAACGCCAGCAGGTTTGGGCACTTCGAAGAGGAGAGCGGCTCCATGAAGAAAGGCAGCTCTCTGCAGGAAAGCGGAGATGCTCTCAGAAGGAGTGACGCAGTTCCTGCGGGGCCCTAGACCAGGGGCCTCAGCGCCACTCGGTCCCGCGGACGGCTTCCAGACCGACACACTCGCAGGGCTAGCACCCCGCGCTCTCTTGCCAGCGTGGACACGTCCCCAGTGCTCCTGACTGAGGCAGGGGGGATGCGGAGAGGAAGCCCGGCCGCCCCGCTCTCACCCTGTGTGCCCACCAGCACCATCGGCACCTCCGCTGTGTTCCGGTAGCTGCAGAGCCGCAGGTAGTAGTTGTAGACTGTCTGGAAGCTGATCTCGTCCTCCAGGCTGAAGACAAACACCACAGCATCGACCCAGGCAGCAAACTGAGGGAGACACGCCTGCCGTTACAGCCCAGCCAAGTGCCCCGGAGCCCCGCGCCCGGAGCCGCCAGCACGGGCGGCCACCGGGCAGGCACAGGGGGCCCTGAGGCCGGGGCTCAGCCGAGCGCTTGCCCCGGGCCCTGCGGCACAAGCTCCCTGACACCGCGGAGAGGCCCTGGGGTCGACAGTCACCACAGGGGTAGCTCCTCCTCAGGCCTGGCAGTCCTCACATTCTCCCACGACCTGGCTCCCAAGAGGCAGCCAGGTAGGTCCCTCCCCAGGAGCCCTCCAATCCCTCTGGCGGGACGGGGTGGGAAGGGGCTGCAGGAGGTACGCGTCCCTTACCTGGAGTTCGGGGGGGCCCCCTTCATCTCGAATCAGCAGCAAGTAACTCTGACCATCCACTACGATTTCCTTCTTAAATCGGCCACCTTGGGAAGAGAACAAAGCAGCAGGTCAAGTTGCGGGGGGCGGGGAGCAAGTGGGGGAAACCCCTAACGAAGGTTGGGGGGGGTCACCTTTAGAGCCAGGGAGAGGAGCGAGGACCCAGACCACCCCTCAGGTACCCTGGGAACCAGACCTTACCCTCCGGAGACTCCTCCTGCACGTAGGTGCCGGTCAGGTAACGGTGCACGAGGGCCGACTTGCCACTGGACAGGTTCCCCACGATGCCCTGAAACGGAGGCGCGCGTCACCCATCGCCCGCGTGCCCAGCACACCTCTCTCTACACGAGGCCACCCCTGCGAGGCAAGACCACCAGAAGCCAGGCACGTGCCGATGATGGGCAGAGATGGTCATGACAGGGCACGGGGAATGTTACGACCCAGCCGGTACTCGGTGGGAAGCCTGGAGGCATTAACTGGTCTCAGGCGGGCAGAGAGCAGCAGGCACTGGGGCGCAGCCGCCCAGGCGGAGGGTGGTGAAGACCCCTGTCCTCCCCCAAACAGGTGCAGCCCCATCAGCACCACATTAGCTCTTCCCACAGCCCTCCTGCTCCTCGGGGGGACGCTTGTCCTCCCAAGCCACAGTCACCTCGGGGAAAAAAAAAAAACCTCTTCTCCCAGCCCACACATCCCAAATTTTGGGGCGTTGCAGCTCTTGACAGCACCTGCCCCATGGAGAACGAGAGCGGAGACCGGCCACACGTTCGGTACAGCTGCTGCTTCCGATACCAGCGGCAAGGCGCAGCGCTTGCTCCTCGCTGCGGCAGTGACGCCGCTGTAGCAGAGTGCACGTTTCCCGGCGGAGCTGGCTGTGCTGCCTACACAGAAAGACACCCAGCACCCATTTTTAACCGAGCTGAAAAATAAAGATACCTATCGCTAATTTTTAACTGGGTTGAAACACACTAGGCTAGGGGTCTGTCAGTCTGTATCACCCTACAAATTCGCTACTAAAGGAACACAGCTGTCCCAGGACGGGTCGGCCAGACAATCCAGTTCTTCCTCGTGTCAGCATTTTCCCAACGGTTTAAAAAAAACTCCAGCGCCCAGGGGCTTGCAAGTGGCCCTGCCTGCTGCTGGAAGAGCAGTCCTGGGGTGAAGGGGCGTCTTCTGCCATCCTTTGCCAAAAATCTAGTTCTGACCGGTCAGCTTATATCCCACAGCTATTCCCCACATCCACAGGGACAATGCAGCTTGTGGAGCAGGCTCTTGCATTACTGAGCATCCCACCTCCTGCTCCTCTAGCCTCAGCTGCAGCGTTGCTCTGATGGAGGTGCAGCAGAAACGGCGGGGCGATGCAGAGGTGCCCTTCACCCGCAGCGTGCTCTTCTACCTCCTCCCGACGCCCCAGGCCTGTGGAGAGGCACTCTCAGCCAGGAGCCAGAAGAGCCGTTCCTAACCCACTTCTTACACAGGCCTGCGCACCTCAAAACCCCGGCTGGCGAAGAGGGCAGGCAAGCTCCTACCAGCCGTTCACCGCGCAGAGCCCAGGAAGCCGTCCCGGCTGAGCCGGGGCCACAGCTCCCCGCATGGGGCGAAGCGAGCTCCCGCTCCTTTTCCACGTGGCTTCCCAGAAAGCGTCTAACCTACCCTTGGCTTTGGATAGTCTGACCTTGCCATGGAGCTTCTGGTATGGAACCGACTCCTGCTTTAGGGCACCCAACACCTCCTCCTGTGCCTAAACCACACTCCCAGTGCTCCCACGAAGACATCCTGGGGCGGGGGGTGTCCAACACACCGACACGGCCTTGCGGAGCACCTGCCCGTACTGCCCCACGCAACCCGGAGCCTGGGGGTTTCTCCGCTACTGAAGGTTCCCTCTGCCCCACTGAATACATGACTGAAACAGGCTTCTTGCTGTCGCTGCCCAGCATACCATCCACCCAAATGCTTCTGTACGCATCCTCCTTCTCCGTCCCCACGATTAGTTAGCACGGATTGTGGGGCCTTGCTGTTTCACTGGGATTTAAGACGTCTGGTATATCTACCAGACAGAAGCCACCGGAGCCACCTCTGTGCAGACCTCCCAAGGGGGCTGCTGTGTTTCTGGAAAATCCAACATGCCCTGCGTGTCCACAGCTGCTTCACAGCAAATGCACAGTGACACTAAAACATCTGGCAGCACACCGCTGACCTTGCGCCGTTCCTAAACATGCCACTGGACCAGACCATGAGATCCACTGGGCACGTGCAGAGTGCCTGCGTTCACTGGAAATATCTCTGCGGAGGTGCTGCCCAGACACAGTGGGTGTGTTTCTGCGTAGGAAGTCCCAGGCAGAGTACAGTATCTTTATGATGAAAATTTCAAGCAGGCACACGGCACTGGAAAGGTAATAGCCTTCATGAAAACAGCACATACCCTTACACATACAAGAGGCAAAATCAAAATCCCAAGTCCCATCACTTGGCTCTAAGTGTCGCCTGGGTATTGGAAACTGGCACAAGGCACTGGCGGTGTCAGAGCTCTCCGCTTGTCTGCCGTCACGGGAGAACCCTCCTCCCGGGCTCCAGCGAGCCCATCTCCTGGGAACATGGACATGGCACTGCCGGCCGACTCAGGGACGAGCCCGCGCAGCTGCGCGAGGACCAGCTCCTTCCCGAGCAGGTGCCGCGTGCCGTGCCGTGCCCTCACCCATCCACAGCCCACGGCAAGGGACACGTCGTCCCAAGAGGCCCGACTCCCATGCGCCGGGGCTGGGGGCTGCTCTCCCCGCCTGCCCCGCTGCCGTGGGCTGTGCCCACTCCCGTACTCCCGGGGCTGCGGAAGGGGTCAGCCGGCCCCAGGCGTGCCCAGCACGACCCGCCCGCGCCAGGGGATGGGACCGAGCCGCACCGTCAGGGCAGGTCCTCCGGAGCCCAACAGCACGCTCTGGGATCACTTCCTCATGATGTCCAAGCGTGGGCCACGACGATTTCAAGCTCCAGCCACTGGCTCTTCCCTGCTTGCCGAGACCTACTTCCCGTCTCGGTACTCGGAGACCGTAGGCAGGTCTCGCAGACACAACCTGTGGTGACACCCAGGCGGCAGGCTGCGGCACAGGGCGGACGTACCACGCTGCCAGAAGCGGCCTAACTGCAGTAGCACAGCGCTCCGCTGCACGCTGCCTGCAGGGACCGTCCCCGCGGCACCCCACGCCTGCCCCTGCACCCGCCTTTGCATTATGCCCCTGGCTGCACCACGGACACGGTCTGTGCGACTGGGGAGCAAAAGGAATCCAGAACCGGCAGTCCGGCCCAGCACTCGTTTGCAGTGCTATTCTCAAAGCTGCTCGGTTGCCGGAGCAGGTCTGCGGTACAGCCACACGCACAGCCCCACCAGCACCGAAAGAAGTGGGGGGTGAGGAGAGAGGAGTGGCTGGGAACGTGAAAGCTGCCTCTGCCACCAAAAAGAAGTTTATGGCCGACCTTCTCCAGGCAAAGGGATGAGCTTGGTGAGTGAGTCACCACCAGGCAGGTTCTCCAGCTTTCAGCCAGGTGCTGGAAAGCTCCCACTGCACCGGGCCCTGCCCCGGGCGACCCACACGCTCCTGGCGAGAGGCGAAGACAAACCAGCCCCGCGGCGGCGGGCACTCAGCCGGCGGCAGACCACGCCACAGGAGCGCAGGAAACCCGTCCGGTCTGCCAGCGCCTCTCGCGCCCATGCCGCACGGAACCAGCGAGCAGCGGGACCGGGGCACCAGGAGCCCAGGACTGGGAAGTGCAAATCGACGCGCTCCCATGGGCATGCCCGGGCTGAAGGCATCACTGCCAGGTCATACACAGCGCGTTTAGACAGATGAGAACAGGTACCAGACTGCAAACCTCACAGGTAACGCACACGTGTTTCTGGAGCCAAGCGATCTGCGGAGACATAAGGGCTACACGAATGCTGTAGCCCATGTTACGAATGAAGGCAACACCCCTCCCTCCGGCCGAGCCCGCCCTGCTGCTGCAGCACTCCGACGGCAGCGTGAGCAGTCTGGGACACGGAGGGGTGGAGACAGAGAAGAAACCGTAGAGACCACGGCGCAGAGCGGGCAGCGCGGGGGCTCAGCTCCGTGCGGAGGCTAGCCACAGCTCCAGTCCCTGGGGAAACCTCTGCAAAACAGAGCGGCTCCCCGAGGCCGCCCGGCAGCTAGGACTCCACGCAACGTCAGAGATTAAACACCCCAACAACATTTAGCTCTCTAAAGCTTGGACGGAGGCTGCCTTTACACTTCGTTTGCTTATAACCAAAACCCTGACATAAGTCTTGCTGAAACAGAGAATCACAGAATCACAGAATGGTTTGGGTTGGAAGGGACCGTAAAGATCATCTAGTCCAACCCTCATGCCATGGGCCACCCACTAGGTCAGGCTGCCCAGGGCCGATATGTGCTTCTGCTTTGTCTTATCCTCATCTGGTGCTCTAAACAAGCTCAAACAGAACTGACGGCCTTGAGGAACACAACCCCTTAGAGGCAGCAAACCGAAGTAAACCATGGTGTGTAGGCACCATGGAAACCTCTGTAGCAAGACATGTTGGGAGAAGGAGGGGATGCAGCCCGTCTCCGCGCTGGCCAGTGAAGGGCTGGTACTGCCCAGCACGGGCTCTGCGGGACGAGCCCCTGCCAAGAGGCATCATTTGTGCCCTTCCCCCAGGGAAGGCAAGGTCTGCAGGAACCGCTGCCTTCTCTCGGACACAGGCTCCTCTAAGCCTGCAGCAGAGATGGAGGAAGCTTCAGGATAAAATCGAGGTGGGAAAAACTGCTGAGCATAACTTAAATACATCAAGCTATCAAAAAACCTTGGAGAGAGTACACTGACCACTTGTGGTGCAAATGGGAACATGAGCGGGGAAGAAAGCGGTATGATCCTTACCTCCTGCAGGAGAGGTAGGGGAAACAGTTCATTCCCACAGGAGGAGGGATGTGGACTGCGGTCAACGCTTTATCTGCCATGGAACAGAAGTCCCCAAGGAGTCCGTGGTCTTCCATACTCACAGAATTATGAACCTTGGTTCATGGGCTCAGCGTAGGTCTCCCTTGGGGACAGGGACTGGCAGATCAGAGACAGGGTGGGTGCTTCGAGCAAGCCTCTCCCATCATAAACAGAGCGTTCGGCCATTTATCAAAAGACCCTGTGTTTGCCCTGTGCTCGGATGTCTTTTGCTTCCAGACACATTTTTCACGGGGGCACGTGGTGCACTCGGTGAAGCATCACACAGGCAGGACCGAGGGCTGGGTGGCTCTGCCGCGGGAGCCGCTTCTGCAGCGCTGCCGAGACCGCTGCCGAGCCTCGCGCCAGCTGCGCAGGCAAGGCCTTGCTCCACCCGCAGCACCTCCCTGCGCCGAGCGTGGCCCTGGGGACGGGGCTGGTGAGGCTGAGGCGGGAGCCGAGGGGAGAGCTGCTTGAAAACTGGACGGGAGCAAAGCCCGGGAACGTTTCTTGCTGAGTCTCAGCCATTCGTCTAGCGATTCCCGTAGGGACTCCAGGATGGGTGGTGTGTGGGGACCCCTTACGTACCACCGTAACCCGCCGGTAACTCGGGACGCTCGCTCAAAGACCAATCTGTCTGCAGAGACCTGGGGAGAAGAGCTGGGCCCTGCGACGGACGGGGACGCCACACTGCTGGGGTGGACGAGACAGGAGCCGAGGCAGAGAGGCATCGTAGCGCTGGCACACCCACGGGGCAGCCAGGGCCGGGGCAGCGCGGTGTGGCACGGACCCCTTAGACACCCGCCCGAAAGCTGAGGGCCTGCCTGGCTTTCCTCGTCCCCGCTGGCTGACCGCCATCGCAGACCCAGGCAGGAGCAGCTCTGCCGCTACGCCACGTCCTTCCCTTCGCAGCCGCGGAAAGAGGAAATCCCGGATGACCGCCCCACTGCCCAGAGGGCTGCCCGCCCAAGCACAGGGTCCCCCGCCACACTCGGCTGCTGCAGCCTAACCCCAGAGACACGATGGAAAGGGCTTCGGGGAAAGGGCTTCGGCCCAGCACGGCCAGGCCTCTGAAAGGCCTCCGGGCTTTTAGGAAGAGCTGCATTGGCCGGATGAAACCCTGGAGCAACAGAGATCCCCAGAGGTCATGGACAACATGGGAAAAGGATTGTGCTAATTGAGGAAGAACTAAAAGCTTGAGGTTTGTTTAGCTTGCAGCACTGTTTTGTAGCCTGCAGAATGTTAAAATGTCAGAAGGCAACACACAGAATAGCTGCAAGAATATTTTTGAACAGACACACATTTTACAAGCCAAACTAACAAATGAATATTCAAAGTTTGTTTTAATTTTTACTTCACCGCAGATAATAAAAATTGTGGCAGCATGGTGCTGGTATGTTTTGCGAAAAGGCTTCTTGTTTCTCGGATTAAGATCGAAAAAAATTGATCTTGGAAGGGCTGAAGGGAGACATGCCAACAGTCTTCAAAGGGAGTTAAGGGCTGCCACGGAGAGAGTGAGAAGAGCGGAGCGGTGGAACAGATTGCCGAGGTCCCCGAGAACAGGCAGACAGACGCTCGGAAGCGCCTGCGGCGTCCTGCCCGCCCCGACGTCCCTGCCAGCGCTACTCCAGCGCTCCCAGCACGGCTGCCGAGGGTGCCTTGCTGTGAACGCCTGAACCAGCCCACGGGCTCACTGCCACCAGCCAGGCCACGCTTCCTCCCTCGCCCCAGGCACGGCTCCTGCCCCTCGGGCTCGCCAGCCAGCCCGGCTCGAGCAGAACACCCTCCGTGTCCTCCCGCGCCACTGACCTGCGCCGGCTCACAGATGGCCCCGGCAAGCCGGCGCGCAGCCATCAGCGGTGGCAGGCCATGGAAAACATCTCCTGTCTCGGAGGTGCTGCGCCCCGAGAGGCCCCCTCTCCCTTGTGATCCTGTCCACGTGAACGGGCTGTGTCGGGGGCGAGAGGGGGGCAGAGGCAGCCCCCCACCAGAGACCATATCCCACAAGTAGGTGATGAAGCCTGGTAACGGTGTGCCCTGGGAAACCCGCCCCGCGGTGACAAACCGGAGGAGCTTCACCCCCTCCGTTTGGCAGAACAAAGCACCAGAGGTGACGGTTTCATCCCACCAGCACCCCTCGATGGCAGGGACACCGCGGGGCAGTCGTGCCTGGGAGGCAGCCGGCAGAGGCCAGGGAAACACCAGCGCAAAGCTCGAGTCAGCAAGGCTCAAACGGGGAGGCGACCCCTCCCACGCGGGTAACTCCCACCCCTGGGCAGCTGCGCTGAGGGGGACCACCGTGGATGCACAGATCAGGATCCGGCCCTGCTTCTGCTACGCCAGAAGGCCTAGCCCACGCAGCAGCACCCGGTCGGGAACTGGAGCTCTGCTACGGCCGGCAGGAAGGCTGAGGTGCTCAAATATCACCTTTCCACCTTCACAGCCGAGTGCTCTCCCAGACCAACACCCTCTCCCTTACAAGCACGAGCTACCGAGTTCCTGCCTTCCTGCAGCACGGCAGCAGCCACAGCTCCTCTCTCCCCTCCGCGAGGCTGCAGCCTCTACGCACTTCCACTCAGCCACATTAAACCGCGAGTTTTTCTTGGGGATTTGGAGAAGCATCAGAGGACCAGGGGCACCCGAGGCACAAGTCGCAAGTACTCACCACCTTCAGCTCAGGCACCGAGCGACTCAGGGTCCATTCCTGGCTGTTCACAAATGAGTCTGCAGAACAGAGAGGAGAAATCATCAGGTCACTGTGGTCTCCTCGAGACCCCAACAAGGATGCTGCCATGCTCTCCCTGCTCCCTCCAGGCAGAAGATCTATGGCTCTTCCCTCCCTTCCACTTTGTCAAGAGACACGAAGCTGCACGAGGCCCCAACACTGCCCGTGCCCAGGAGGCTCTGCAGCCGGAGCTCCGGACGGGAAGGAGCGGCCGAGCCGGCAGCCAGGCAGCGCAGAGCCCACGCACCGTGGGCTGGGGACCCTTCCTCTTGCCCTGCGGGAGCACAAAAAGCCCTGCAGCATCCCCTACCTCGAGGCACATGGGACCAGGGAAGCACCAGAGACCAGACGCCTTTTGGGGAGGGACATGCCGTAAAGGAGCCCAGAACCGAGGGCACATACCAGCGAAAGCAGTGCCCTGAGCACTGCACTCGGGCTACACCACCAGCCTGCCATAGGCAGTGCAGGCAAAGAGCTGAAGGCATGCTATAGTCTATGTTCATGATTGGAAGCGAACACAAGTAATTATGTGTACGTTATTTGCAGAACACTGGAATAGGCTTAAGAAGGTTGTCACAATCAGGTACAGCTTTGCGCGGCACAGGGAACACCCTCTCTCCTGCCAAAGAAATCGCAAACACTTCATTTACATCCAAACGATCTCCAGGAGCTGGTCAAACAACAGACTTCCCAAATAAAGCCAGACTCACCAGAGGAGGAGCAAGAGCCTGGAGAACACCTTGAATATCAGAAGTAGCCAGCAGCCACTCCTAACAAAACCAGAGTCCTCCATTTGCCTTGGACGAGGAAGTACCTCCTCCACCCAAAGCCAGACGGCTACGAGGTAGGGGGCTGAAACAAAAGAGCAGCACTTGCTGTCTGTTAATAGCGTAAAAATAATAAGGGCTTTTTGGAGACTGGAAACCGGTGGGCACGCTGCTTCTTCAGGAACCTGTAATAAACTTGCCAAATGCACTGCCACGGACTATTGCAGAAATGGAAGTCTCAGATGAGTTCAAAAAGGGAAGAGGCGAACCCGCAAGACCCAACCGCAGGCAGCGATTAAATAGGACGGCCTGGGCGCTACCACTGCTCAGACGTCACCCCAAGGCCGCAGCAGGATGCCAGGCCAAAGGGGAGGATGGCTCTAGACCTGCCCCGCTGCCCCGTCCCTGCAGCGGCCGCCGGCGCAGGAGCTGCGATCCACCCTTCCCCACCCCGGCGGCTCCTCCCTGCCTGCCGCTGCTCCCGGCAGCCCCGACCGCACCACCGCGCTCGCGGTGCAAGTCCCAGCTCTCGACGTCTGCACCGGCACTGCCCAAACCGGCTGGGCAAGCTGGCGGCTGCAGGTCTCTGCCGAGTAGGTGTTTCATCCGGGGCTGTGCCAAGCACCGCAGGCCGAAACCAGGGCAGCGCAGGAGATGCCGCCAGACCCAGGCAGGATCAGAGGGCAATGCCAGGCTCTTCAGCCCTGCCAGAAGCTAGTCAACGACTATCTTCAACCCACTTTACGTTCCTGCCCTTGTAACGCCCAAGGGAAGGTTGGACACACAGCGGCTGCAACCCTCTCTCCACCCCGGACTAATGTCTTGCCTCAACTCTCCCTACCTCACCTGGGCAACTGGTGGGAGATGTGCAGCCCAAAGCTGCGCGGGGAAGAGTCTGCGCCTGCTGCTCGCGGCCGGAGGGCTTGCAGGGGCCCTGCCCTCTGGGCTTGCACGTCCACACGCTGGTCCACCGCTGCTCGGAGAGCACGAGGGGACAAAAAGATGATCCGCCACTGCGCCTTTATCATGGCACTTGTGCAGCCACTGGCACCTGCAAGCCACAGCACATTTTTCCATCGTGTCAAGGAAAGGTAAGAATACGGTGCTCATACCTGGAGTTTACCATTCATATACTCATTTATTAACGCTTCTCTTTCAGAACCTACAGACAAATAAAACACAAGCCCGATGCAGTAACACACGGTTATTTATAACCATCACGAAGGGTCTTAAGAGGAATCGTTTCTTCTTGGTCTCCGCCTTTCACCTGTCCTTTCTTTTCTTAGGCAGAGGTAAAATCTTTATTAAAACAACCAGTAAGTTAGGAGGAGAACAGCAAGTTCTTGAGCCTTTTCAAAAAGGTAACAGCACACCTGTACTTCCAACCGCATTACTTGGTCCAAAAGAAGCTGTCATCTCCACCTCTTAACCTCCGCTCTGCTTAGTCCCCTCGTCAGCTAACTGTGACGGTTAAAGCACCCTCGGTACCTTCTCCCTTGCTGGCGCTCCCTCCAGTTCAGACGAGGCAGCACACTTGCACTGTTTCACCATAAATACACCTTGTTCTTGAGCTACAAAAAACTGGCAAAACCCAAGCAGGTTTTTTGAGGGGTTCTGAGTGGAGCACAAGTCAACTGCACCTGCCGACTTGGCCTTACGAAAGAGAAGAGAGGCAGAGAGAGGCCTGGAGAGGGCAGGCTGTACTCCTCTTTTTCTGTTCTCGGATGCTCAGGAGAGAGAAACCGTCCAGATTTTTGCTAGTTGCCTCCTTTGCTAACTGTTCTAGCAGGTCTTTGTTTTTTAACCAAGGTTCAGGAGGTCGTTAGTAAGAGTTTGTTCTTTGACATGCTGCGAAGGCCTCCGTGTAAATCTTAACACAAATAACTGCAACACAATGCCAATTCAACTACATTCAGCCATACAACACATTAAATTATTAACTATCATCAGCACGCTCAGCCCAGAACACCAGCGTACAACCTGCGCGCCTCTGCTTGTCAGTCAGCTCCCAATGTGTGCCAAGTCTGAATTTTAGTCCAGGCCGCCAGCCGGCCCTGGTGATCGATGCGGCGCATCCCAGCCCGTGCACGGCATCATCAGCCCGCGGGTCCCGGAGCAGCCCGGCACACCAGATGCACCCGTGCCGTCTCTGCTCAGCAGCGCAGGCCAGGGTGCCGGCACCTCTCTGCAGAGGGCAGCCGGAGCTGTCCCTCCTCCGAGGCAGGGAGCAGGGCTCGCCCGAGCACAGGACAGGGCTCGCGGCGGGCACACTGCCTGGCACCGGGAGGCAGGCAGTCACCTGCCGCTCGCGCCACCACTGCTGGGAAATCCGTTCGCCACTGCAGCTGGACAGAGAGGCTGCTCGGCACCAGACCTCTGCCCTGCCACCACCGGGAGCGGGGTGTCCTCTTGCCCCGGCCGAGGGGCCGCTTCCCCTCCCCGGGGGCGGTGGGGGCTGCTTCGCCCCAGCAGCAGCTTCTGCTGAGGGCAGGAGGCAGAGGCAGGAGGCCGCCCAACGTCGCTCCCCGAGAACGGCCGTCTGGATTCGGACCGAGGGTCCGCCAGCCTGGCACACCATCTCCAGCATCAGCTGGCCCGTGGGAACCCAGGAAGGGTAGGAACACAGTGAGAGTACACGATACAGACCCCACACGTGTTTCCGGCTGCTGACTTCGTCAGCTCAGGGATCGCCTGCCGTTTGTCTGCTTAGTAAACCTCAAAAGACTCCCCTTGGAGTAATTTGTTCTGTTTCCTTTTAAAGCCATATAAAATTTCAGTTCCACATCGTTCTTTAGCAAGGAGTTTCAGCGGTATAAATACCCATTCCTTGAAAACCCGCTTGCTTGTGTTTTAGGCTTGACTCCCCTGGATGCCCCCAGCTCCCGCACCGGAGGCGGTGAGCTAACCGCCCCAGCCAGCCCGCCCAGCACCACCCCATCTTTCACTGCCACCCCTCCTTCCCACGCTGTGGGGTGCCCGCTGTTGGACCACTCCTCCTGCAGAAGCTGTTGGGCACCTTCCACCCTCTCGGCTGTCCTCCTCCAGTACCTCCCGCTTAGCAGGAGAGGACACGTCCACTGCGTACACCCCTGTGTAAAGCATCTCACCCGCGACAGGAGAAGGCAGGCGGCTGCAGTGGCAGGTCCCACACGGCTCCAGCGACTGACCCTGCCCAGACCGCCCGGCCGCTGCACTGCAGGAGAGCCAGCCGCAACGATAAGGTGCTCCACCTGCAGGGTCTCGGGGTCGAGATACTCCCAGCGTAAGTGCTCACAGAGGTATGGACGATCCCACTCTTATTCCACCTGCCATCCCAGGCCGCACCCGTACACGCAAACTCTTCCGCTAACGAACTCCCACGTGAGCAGAAGCGCCTCTCGTTCAGGAGGACATCGCACCCTGACTTGAAACTGCCCGTACTGAGCACCACTCCTCACACCCACCCACTCGCCCTCCGTCCCTCCCCACGCGCTGAGTGGGTGGGGCTGCCGGAGGCCTTTCCTACTGCCTGGATTAGGGATGAAGCAAGGCACTGCCTGGGCAAAGCAGGGAAGTGAGGCGAGGAGGCCGCGCGTGTCCGCGCACCGGGGTAGGCACGTGTCCTCTGCCTGCACCTTGCGGCACGCCTGGGAAGCTTCCCAGCTTCTGCAAGAGCGTAGACGGAGCGTCATGGTGTCCTGCAGCACGCCCTCCAACGCCGCTTCCCAAAACAACCAGCCTGCTCCACAACGAGCCGAGCTTGTGCAGAAGAACGACGGCTACTGAGGAAGAGCACTTGGACCAAGCTCCCCTGCACGCCTGGCTGCTGGCACCAACCGGCCAGGCTTCACTTCTGGCTTCCGACGGGATCCCTGCAGAGAGTTTGGGCGCTTTCTTCAATGGTGCCTGAAAGCTGAAACTCCTCAAAACCAGGAGGCGTTAGTGTCACCTTCCCCAAGTTACTCGGTTAATAAAGCAGCATTTCCACACATATACGATGATCCGAGGGCTGGAACGCCTCTCCTGTGAGGACAGGCTGAGAGAGTCGGGGCTGTTCAGCCTGGAGAAGAGAAGGCTCCGGGGAGACCTTACTGCGGCCTTTCAGTGCTTAAAGGGGGCCTATAAGGAAGATGGGGAGAAACTTTTCAGCAGGGCCTGTAGCGACAGGACTGGGGAAATGGCTTTAAACTAAACAAGGGCAGATTTAGATTGGATATAAGGAAGACATTTTTTACCATGAGGGTGGTGAAACCCTGGCCCAGGTTGCCCGGCGAGGTGGTGGATGCCCCGTCCCTGGAAACATCTAAGGCCAGGCTGGACGGGGCTCTGAGCAAGCTGGTCTAGTTGAAGGGGTCCCTGCTCACTGCAGGGGGGCTGGACTAGATGGCCTTTGGTGGTCCCTTCCAGCCCAAGCTGTTCTGTGATTCCATGATTGTGCTTCTAGCACTCCCTGCAGACCCCAGGGAGAAGCTTGGCTCTGGTTGTCAAAAGGAGGAAAAATGAACACCTTCAGCTGCATCAACTACCAGCCCGTAGCATGCATCTCCTCCTGCCCCAAGCGCCCCAAGGGCGGGCTCCAGAGATGTGGCACTTCCTGCAGTACTCGAAGAGTTGCCATTACTGAACACGAAGCCTTGACTGATACCTTTCCCGCCTACCGCCCAAACAAGGTACTCAAGACCGTCAAGACCACCAGCTAGTCGAGGAAGGCCCGAGGATCTGGAGCACAACCCACTTTCACGTGTCAGGCTGGGGTCCATGCCTCAACGGAGTCTTTCAAATCTGCCACTGTAACTGGCCCTTGGTCCTTTTTACACCCCTGCTGCTCTGCTCCCTGGGCACACCGATCACCCTTCTCTCACCATGCAAGGGGACGCACACAACCCACGCACGCCACGCCGACATCTGGGTGACCCACACCTAGTCCTGCCGCGCCCATTCGCAGGCCCAAAGGCACCGTGTCGGTCAGCTCTCGCATCACCCGAAGGCCCTGCATCCTGCAGCCATGTGCGCCCTCGCTCGCAGGGACGCCGCCATCGCTTGGTTTTCAGATCATTCCCCCAGCACAGAGCCCCCGCCTCCGCCATTTTCTTACTCTTGCTTTCCTCCTCTACCAGCAGCTTCTCGCAGAAGCGAGCGCAGCAGCGGTGTGCAGGCGGGTGCAGATGACACCCACGGAGCTGTCAGAAAAGCACCTGAAGAGCAGTTTCTCAACCACCAGAACAGCCATAGGCCAAGTACCTGACTGCCAAAAAATGCTGACACAACTCGCTGATGTCAGCTTTGTCCATCCCAAGCGTTGATCGTTTGCTACTAAAATGCAGCATACGGCAATTTCCTGCACTTCATCAGTATAAATTCTGTTAGTATAATATTACGCACTCTGTGCATCTGTGCAGCCGTTACACACCCAAACGAGCGTAAGGAGGAAGGTCCAAGTCCATAGCTGCAGGAGGCTGACTCGGGTGTGGGAGTCCCCCCTCCGACAACAACGTCCCCCTCTGGGGCTGCCAGACCCTCCCCATCCGCAGTGCTTCTGCCGCCCGGCCGGCTGCCCGAGCTGCGGGAGGTGCAGGGGGTGATGCCAGCCGCTCGGGCACCGTTCACCACTGGAAAAGGCAGGAGATGCCCGTCTTCTCCCGGGCAGAAACAGCGACCACGTGGAAGCACACCAGCGACCTGATCTAACGCACTAACCGAAATCCAGGCAAGCAGGTCAGTATTAGCACCTTCCTTGTTTAGCAGATTTTCTCCAGCTGGGGTAACACCTTAAAGGACTGTCATCTCCCCCATCACTAGGGTTCATGCAGGCATCAGGGAGCAGTGATTTACCTGATTAGCTTCGCTGCTGGACTAGCTGTATCGTTTGGTATTTCACATTAAAACACACCCCATCGTGCTCACTCCCCCTTCTCCTTGTTATTTAATAATACAGAAGAGAGCAGACCATTGGTGCTGCAGCTGAATACCCTCCCCAGGCGCATCTGACCTCAAAAGCAGAAGCCGCGGACTCACAGCACCACTCGCACACCAAGAGCCGTAGCACAGCCAAATGGTGGCCTTGGCTCCAGGACACAAGACGCAACCACACAGGAGAGGCAATCAGCCTGACCTGTCCTGGAAAAGGGAGATTCAGGCCAGTTTCGTTACTGTCCAGGAGCTTCTGCTCCTGGAGATTTCCAGGTGTAAGCAACTCTACTGCAGAAGGTGGAAACCCATACGGAAGTTTGGAAGTTAGGGCGGACAGAGTCCCTGCCGTGACGAAGAGCAGTACAGGCATGAAGCAGGCACTCTACGTAGTTGATGGTCCCCCGTCGGTCAGTCATCCCGGGCACCTTCAGTGACCTGCAGACCAGACCACACTTGCGGGACGGGCAGCGTCACATGCTAAGGAGGCAAGACCAGAACCCTCCGTCTCAGAGGCTGGACGCAACAGCCCCCTCTGCCTTTACAGACAGCTCAGTGGGAATTCAGGCGCGGCAGTACGGACCCGCACCCGCTGCTGCTTGCATCCACTTGCTGCTGCAAAGCTGGGAGGAGGAAGGGGCTGGCCGGGCAAAACTGACTCCTCACTCAGGCTGCTCCCTTCACAGGATGAAGTGTAGCAGGTTCACCTACCTTGTGCTCCAGAAGCGCTACTGCCAGATACATTTGGTCTCCACACACAGCAACTAATAATTAACTGACTCATTATCCAAGCCGCTGTGGAACTAACTTGGACACTGAAACCCTGGACACTAAAACCGGCCTTGAAACCAGGTCAGAGGCTGAGCAAACACAGCAGTGCCCACACAAACCACGTTCCAAAGTACCCATCTGCCCGCACACGCAGATAAAAGGGCAGCAGAGTGCGACGTGCCTGGGCAGAACTACCTTTTCCAGGCCAGGCTTGATAAAGACTCAACCCTGGCAACGCTGGCAGGCAGAAAGATTTCTCCAGGTCAAGGACCAACACAGGCAGGGCTAGCGTTCCTGTCAGAGAGCTTAGCCAATGCAGATACCCTGTGCAGGACGTGATCTTAGCAAGGATTCTCTCACCAGAGCTTTAAATACTCTGCAGCAGCAAAAGGAGAGGATCTTGTGACTCTCTGGGAAAAAAGGGTGTGATTACGAACTGCCGCCCTTGCTCCTTAGCTATACCGCACGCGGCGGCAGCCGGTGCCATCACACTACGTATGCTGTGCAGTGCACACACTTCAGAAGAGCCATACATTTCAAGCCTCTCAGCACCCACTACTTTCCAGTCCACGTCCAGATATACGCAGACCAAAGAACCGCACCAAATTCTCTCTGCTCCGACGGTTGGCAAGGGTCTGCTGAAAGGGACAACCCAGCAGAGCTAGTGACGTCGAGAGACAGAGAACCCACCGCTTCCCCAGCACAAGTGCTCTGTGGGGACCTACCTCGCCAGTAAAAACCTGTTCCAAATTTGTCTGACCTCAGTTCTAGCTGTTTCACCCCACAAGCAAAGGCAAGTTAAGATTAAAAAGGCACTGTTTCTTGAAGTTCCCTCTTCCTGTGGGTGCCTGTAGACTGTAATCAGAACACCTCCGCACCTACTGCACACATCTCCTCCGATCTCTTCCCGAGAACTAGGCCTTTCAGATCGGTGTCTCAACAACTCCTTCCTTGATACCACCCAGACTTCTTCAGTTTTTCTGAAGCATGGAGACCAGACTGGATTCAGCATCCAAGGCACGGCCTCTAAACCCATCGTGACATCTCTGCTTCTCACCAACACTCCTCGGCTGAGCTGAGGCAGGTACCAGCAAGAGATGACACATATCATTATCTACTCAATCCACTATGCAAACTTTACCTTATTAATGTAAAAACATCCCCTCTTCTCCCAGTAGCCTTCTCTCACGCATGCCCTACACGTTAGTCCTCTGCGGGGCCAAACACCAAACAGGAGAGTGAAGGGAGTTACCTTAAACCTTAAAGCACTTTCAAAAGCAGGGCATCTTTCTGGGAAAAGGGAATATGGTTGTGAGAAACACTTCCTGAGCTGTTGGAGATGCTGTACCCATCCATCACATGATCCCTCCAGGCACAGGGAAAACTCCAACCCCAAACTAGTCCAGTTTTTCCAAGCCTGTGCCTATCGGAGTGCTTCTTCAGAACTGCACCAGCCAACACCTCGATACCTAGAACCATTCCTCTGAACCGCTGACCACGACTATTTGTGATCAGTCCAAGCTGGCTGGACTCTGTGTTGACTCTGTTCTCTAGCTCCAAGGGCTCTTGACCCTCCCTTGGTGCAGTAACAGAAAATCACACCCCTGCCAGCCTTCATCCTGCTACACAAAGACCAGCTCTTCAAGTCTTTTTCAGGTAACAAACTCTGCATTCCCCCGATCGCCCCTCCCTGTGCTTGGTCCCGGCTGAACCCCTCCACCCGCAGGGAGCGAGCGTTACCCTCGCAGTCCGAAGGAGGTCCAGCCGGGCTGGGGGAGCAGCACTGAGACCCTCCTCCTGACTCTCTGGTGGGCTGGGCTTTTTGGCCCTTGGCTATGTCTACATGGCAGAGTACAGTGCTGGATGGATACCTCAGCTTGCTATAAACAAAATACTCCAGGTACTGGAAACTGGGTAGCAGTGTTGGCTTGGATCTCTGCCTGGACTCATATATGCAGCTTTTCCAAAGAGCTGATAACCGCAAGTGCAGCTGCACCCCCTCAGGAGGGTGTGCTGGGACTGTTCAGCAGCTTTCCTCGGGCTAAGGTGGGCAGCAGTAGCATAAAGCATCAAAGTTTTTGAAATGTCGAGCGGGTGTTAGAAACACTACTGGCCTGCAAGCCTGAAATAGGAACGGGGCAGAGATCTCCTGAGCTGCCGCATCCAGCAAGTCCCCGCTGGAGCAGTACTAAGGTTGTGCACCTCCAGCCTACGGTGTCCCGGCCTGGAGGCTCGCAGCTCCCACGGGAGCGAGCCAGAGCCCACAGACCAACGCGCCAAGTGGAGAGACAATGGGAAGACAGGACGGGCAACAGCGACTTTGCTCTGCAGACTTCACCGCTGCTCCTTCGCATCTGGCTGACCCCAGGAGGACATAGCTCGACTGGGTACAGAGGCCTGCACCGCCTACCAGGAAAATAATGACAAAAATGGTGTTCCAAGCAAGGACCAAACCCAAGTGTGAACTTTGCAGCTCCAGCAAGCAGGGCTCGCTCTGCTGCAATAAGCCACAGTCCCAGAGGCACGCCGGAAAGGTCATCCCCAAGCTTGCGTCTCCAGTATGAGCCACAGTGGCAAATGCTAACCACCCCGACAAGCTGGCTAGAGAGGGCTCCAAGCCCCCTCCGGCGCTCCCCAGCGAAGCCTCAGAAGGCTCTCCAGCAGATGGGCCCAAAGGGACCACCTACCCATCCCAGCGGAGGAGCCAGGGGAGGGGCGAGGACACCAACACAAGCGCTCAACCTCAGCCGCTCCCCTGGGAATGCGGCCGCCGGGCCGGCTGCTGCTGGCGCAGCTCCCGCTGGAAGCCGCCGGCAAGCAGGAACAGGCCCCCCGCTGCATGGGCAGGGCCCGGCCCTCCCTGCCCCGATACACCCACATTCCCCAGCCGTGAGCGCAGCCTCCCCTCACCTGGGAACCTCCCGCCACCCAGCCAGCACCGGGCCCGGGCACCCCTGCCAGCGGCAGGGCCCCCCCGGGAGGAGCACGCCGCAGGGGAGAGCGGCAGCACTACCCGGTCCCTTCGCCCCGTAGCGCACAAAGGCAGCCTCGGCTGCCACCCGGAGCCTCCAGAGCCTCCAGGACCGTTCCCAGGAAGGCACAGCGAGCCCCCAAGACAAGGGGGACGGGCACGAACGAGCCCCTTGAGCTCCCCGCACAGCACCTGCGCAGCAGCGGAGCTCAGGCCGCCAGCAGTGCTGCTCCTGCGCTGGTCCCCGGAGCCCAGCCCTCCTGGAAAGTGTCCTGGGCGCAAAGCTCCGGGCCGCTGCTGCCTTGGGAGCGCGCAGATTCCTCCGGGAGCCCGCCAGCCCCAATCCATCCCTCTGGCACGTGAGCCAAGCCGGGGAACTGCCTCCACAATGCCTGGACTCCAGAGCAGAGTGATGGAAACCCAGAGAGGCTCCCAGGCACCAGGCAGCGGCTGCCCTGCCTCCCGGAGAGCAGCAGGTCCCGGCCCAGCCCAGCCCCCAGCTCGGTGCGTGCAGGCTGCGTTGAAGGCCTTAAAAAGCCTGTGGATGCTGTTCTTGCCTCCCAGCCCCTGCCAGGCGCCAGGGCTCACCCACACGTTCGCTTCTGCAGGGCCAGGAACGGGCACGGGGGCACAGGCCCCCCGCAGAGGCCCCCGCACGCCCGGGCAGCCCTGGCACAGGAGAACAGCCTGCCCAGCCCACGGCAGCGAAGCCGAACACCGGACAGTCGAGCACCTGACGGCTGCTTTGGCTGCCGGTCCCCATCGCGTGCCCAGTCCCCACAGGGGTCCTGCCCTCTGTCACGTCACTCAGGATGCCACCACCGCTCTCCGCAGGCTGCCCCGCACCCGGCGGGCACCGCCGCGCTCCCAAACACACAGGCTCCGCTCGGCCCCAGGGAAGACCCCAGCAGAGCACCGCCCAGACAGAGCCCGGCACCAGGGAGCTGCTTACGGGAGGGAAGTGCAGGCACGTTTCTGTGCTCCCCAACCCCCTCGTGCTTCTCTGCGCCTCCGCTCTAGCAATCTCCCGAATAGTTCAGCACTTCCTTGGGAGCCCACTAACAGGACCCCTCCCCCCTCCCACAGAGTGTCGGTTCCCTCTGCTCCCCCGGCGCCACTGCAGGAGGCTCAGCTCTCCCTGCCCTTGCTGGGACACCACCGGGGCAAGGACGCGGGACACACGTGCTCGGCTCCCAGCTGTCTGGGCAGCAAGGGAACCCGGACCCCCGCGGCATTACCTCCCAGCTAGCTGCGCTGCAGCTCCTTCAGCACCGACGGTGACAGCAGTGCCCGCAGCCACCGAGTGCTGGAGTGCGAAACGGCCCCACGAACACTCACGCTTCCTCGCTGCAGCCGAGTCTTCCTGAGCGCAAACCCCACAGAGGACCGGGACGCAACTGGGTGCCCGCGCCCAGCCCAGGACCTCGACTGGGACAGGCCACGGCCGCCCATCCCTGCAGACGCCGTGGGCGCAGGGAGGCTCTCGCCGGGCCAGCACCGCTCCTGCACTCACTTACCCAGCGCTCGCAGCGGACCGCTGCCCAGGAGGACGGGCTCGACACCGCCGTGGAGGTCCTTGGGGCACGCGCTGCCGGTGCTGCCGCGCTCTCGCCTTCGGAAGCGGCTCGTGAGGAGTCTCCAGAGTCCCCCCGCCTGCCCGGGGTCGGCATGCAGCCTGCCCCCGACCCTGGCCAGCTCCGGGTAGAGCAGGTCCCGCTTGCTGGGGCAGGTGTGCAGGGAGCTGGCGTCCCCCTCGCTCTTGGTGCGGAGACGCGCGGGGCGCAGGAGCCCCCCCGACTCCGAGCGCCGCAGCTCGTGGCCCCGGCGCAGGCGGAAGCTGAAGCTTTTGCGCAGAGAGCTGAAGTTCCTCCTGGGGCTGGGGCTGCTCCGGCCGATGCCCCCAAAGAGGTTCCAGCGGCGGCTGCCCCACAGGGAGCCCCCCCGGAGGAAGCCGGGGCTCTCGCCGGGGTGCGCCTGCCGGGCCGAGGGCAGGAAAGTCATGCTGCTGGGGCGCGGGCGCGGCGCCCCGTCGGCCCCGGTGAGCAGGGGTGCCGCGCCCGCGCCCTCGCCCGCCGGGCCCTGCTTGCGGGGCGAGCGCAGCCTGAAGAAGTCCAGCAGGCTGCCGCGGGCCCTGGCCGGGGGCGGCGGCGGCGGCGGCAGCAGCAGGGCCCCGGCCGCCAGCCCGTTCCCCGCCGCGCAGAAGCTCTTGGGCCGCCGCCGCTGCTGCTGGGCGGCCTTGAGGGCGGCCTGGACGGCGGGGACGCCCTGCAGGTCCAGCGACTCGCAGACGCTGACGGCGCGGCGGGGGCTCGGCCGCGGGGCGCCCCGGCCCGCCTCGCTCCAGCGCCAGCCCTCCGCCATCGTCAGCGGCGGGGCTGCCCCATGGCCCCCGGCCGCCCGC
>JAVKLA010000073.1:45377430-45406937 GCA_034782735.1 Sagittarius serpentarius | reverse complement strand
CCGCAGCCCTCCCGCCCCGCCGCTGCCCGCGGAGGGCGGCCTGGGCCCGGGGCAGCGGGAGGGGCCGGCGCACCTCGGGCGGGGCCTCGCTCCTCTCGTCCCCCCGAGCAAAGCGCTCTCTGCCTCGAGCGGACCCCACCGGGAGGCCCTGGCCCTCCCTCCGGGCCGTCTCTGCCGGCGTCCCCCGCTCAGGACCTCCGCCCGCTCCTCCCTGCCCCCCCCCCGCCTGTGCTGCCTGCAGCGCGGCCCCGGTCTCCAGCATCACCGCCGCCGCCTCCTCTCCTAATGCCTCTTCCCTCGCCCCGGGCTCTCCTCCTTCTCAGCGCAGGCATGCTCTGCGCTCCCTCTGCGGAGAAGAGAAAAGAAACCCAAAAAGGTGCTTGACTCCCCCTTAAATTATTTCTACCTTTCCGAAAGTTCTGTCTGCTAAACCAGCCTAGGTCTTCTCCTGCCGCTCAAGGCCTCTCCAGGGAACGTCTTAACATCAGCACCTCCTTTTCCCCCTCCTTACGCAGGAGCCTTTGACTCCACTTCCTCGACTCTTCTTTTGGACTTTGCCCTCTCTCTGATCCTCCTTCACAGCATGTCCTCACAATTTTCTTGAGCAACACCCCATCCCCTCTCCAGTTCTCTGCGGACCCACCCAGCCGTGGTCACTGCCCACAGCCTCGGGACACAGCTAAATCCCACCTCCCCCTGAGGCACCAACAGGTTCAGCCTTTCCCCTCGCCAACACCGCAGCCAAGCTCCTTCCTCTCCCTTCTCCACCCTAAGCCCACAGGTTCCACCATCCACCTCCCTCCCCTTCCACTGCCACCCGTTATGAACAGAGACCACCATCACCACGCTGCATAAGCAGAGCGATCGCCCAGCAGCCTCCTCCCTTAGCTGGAGGTCCTTCTCTTCCCTTGACTTTTTTTGCACCTTTCCGACAGTAAAATCCCTAATTCAGCAGTACACCCTCCCAGCTACACGACGCTGAACACGGGGAGCAGCTAGCCAGACTGCCGATGAGCTCAAAGATGCCCCTCCCCACACCATGCCAGTGCTTCTTGGGCAGAAGACGGGACGCACCCAGCTCCCCTTCCTCCCAAGCCAACGGGCACCGATGTCTGAAACCGAGCAGAAGGCGCCTGACAACCTGCCAAAGCTACAGCTCTGCCATCTGTGCCAAGGTCACAGGAACACGCGAGCTGCCAGACTGGATCCGACCCTCATCCACATCATCTGCTGTCCTGTCTCCCAGGAGCAGCCGCACTGCAGCGAGGAGCGAGGAATTCTGCAGAAAGCAATTTACGAGGGAACGTCTTCCAAAGAGCGCTGAACACCAGACGGGGCTGGCTGCGGGGACCGTGGCGTCTCCATCACTGGAGATGTCAGAACCGATCCCACAGACGTCTGTCAGGAGTAAGTCGGGCACAGGTAACCAGCCTTTGGGCAGGGAACCAGACCGGTAACCTCGCAAGCTCCTTCCCAACCACGCTTCGCACAACTCCTTGCTCCCAGGGACTGGAAGTTGTTCCTGTAATGAAGCGGGACCATCTATCTTCATCCCTTCCCAAAATCTTGTGTTTAACTTCCACTGTAACAATGCTAGATGGCACACCTTCTATACGGATCTCATCTTTTTAAAATATTCTGGCAAGTGCTGGGCTTTAAGGTATCACTGAATCACAGAAATAGCTGCTGGAAGAGATGAGGGACCACGCACTCCTCCCCTGCTGAGGCGGGACCAGATGTGCGCGGATCACCCCGACAGGCGCCTGTCTCACCCATCCTTAATGGCCTCCCTAAGCCCACTGCAGTACTGCGCCGTCCTCGCTGCTCCTGTTCCTCCTCCCACTATCTTGCCCAAATCCCCTCGCCTGCAGATAAAGCCAGTTACTTCTGCCATACCCTTATCGGCCGTGAAGAGTAACAGACTGCATTCTTGCCTACAACCTTAAACGTACCGAGAAACAGAGCGTTCACCTCAACTGACCACGCCTCCTTCACTGTCCCACCGAGGATCGTATTTTCAAAGCTATTAGTGTTTCTAACGCATTCCCTTCAATTCTCTACAGTTTGTCTGCTACCTTTTCTTAAATGCAGTGCCAGAACCTGGGCACCATATTCAGCTGGGGCCTCCAGCAGCACCGAGAAGAAATACACATACAACATCCGCATTGCTACCTCCCAGAAGATACTGGTCTTTACTTACGCAACAACGTAACGATACTTTTACCTAATTAGCCTGTTAAGAGGCAAAGGTTTCCATATGCTATACACATTGATATGATCCCCTTGGCATTATTCCTACAGAAAGAACAAAAGACATTTAAAACAAAATAGAACAAAACGGAGCCGCAGATACAACTTCTGGTGGCAGAGGGCTGCAGGCAGGGCGCGCTTGCACCCACGGAAGGGCTCAAACCCCGCCAGATCTCGACAGCACGTGGGCTCTGGCTGCCTCTTCAGCCACCACAGCCGAAACGGCGACCGATGGAGGAACTGTTCTGAGAATGAGACCGGGAAACCAGAAGCCACCAGTGTTTAGAGACAGCCATGACTGAAATATGCCCCACACACCTTTAAGTGTCTCTTCTTAGGCAGTTTACTCCGTGATTATACTGGGTTTGACTGGTGCTGTGTGCGTATCTAATGCAAATGAAAGATGACAATTCACCCGCCCAGTGGGAAGGCAGCGACTGCTGCTGCTGCTGCTGGAGTCCCCTGTGCCACGCGGGTCTCCGGAAGCAGACGAGCTCCGAGAGCTGGGATGTAACAGGGACATCAGGCTTTTGCAATCCTGACCTGGGGCAGGTGCCTGGGGACAGAAGCAAGTTAGTCTCATACCAGTACTTTTGAGTCACACTCGTGTTACAAACATTATGGCAATGAACATCTGGCTTAAATTAACAAAAAGCCATCAGAGGCTAAACAACAGCTGCACTGGAAGACAGTCCGAAAGTCAGGGAACTTTCCACTGCTGGCTGGTCCCCAGTGTGACGTTCAGGGTGGAGCCCCGAAACGGAAAAAGAAGTCTGAACCGTGACTGGTCAAATGCTCCACTGCATTCCTCCAGACCCAACTGGCATTGGTATTTCTGCTCCAGCTGTCTGCAGATGCAAAGGTTTTGTTGCAAGGGGACATTCAGCCTGGAGGATGAGACAGCTGCATTCACCATCCCGCCCGGGTTCGAAGGTGCTGTCACCCTGCAGAGGGGCCCAAGTCTGGGCGACCCACTGCAGCAAGCCACACGTCCAGCATGGACGAGGGACCGGCACTGCGGCGCCTAAGAACACCTCGGCAGCTGGGGTCGGAGGGATGAGGTTCCCAGCACAGACAGAGCCATAGGTTTTCAGCGCCCTGGCAGCAGCCAGATGCCAGCAGCAGACCAAGAGGACAGGACAGACATTAGCCAGCCCGGGGACCTACGTGCTAGCCAGGCTGCAGAGTGCCCGAGGCCGGCAGCCCCACGCAGACTGCCGGCGGTGGGACCGCGGGTGGGAGACCAGGCTTAGTACTGCTGCCCAGGCAGCGCTGCCAGGAGGCAAAGAGCGGACAGGGTGCGGCGGCACCACCACGCTTGGGCCAGGCTGCGGGATGCCCAGGACCCTCGGTACACACCCTCCAGCCTGAACCACGAGACCGGTGTGAGGCTGGAGCAGCGGAGCAGGAGGGCTCCATGCAGTGCCACAGGACGGCAGCCAAGCCCGTCCGCAGCTGCGGGAGGACCCCGAGTGCCATGCCAGGACCGTACCGGAGCTGCCAGGCTCCGCAGACCAGCTCCAGCCGGCTCGGCCGCGCACCAGGACTACTGATGAGGCTCTGCCCACACAGAGAGCATCCAGGGGCGCAGCCTCCGCTGCCCGGCCGCGGGGTGCGCAGCGCCGCAGCCCCCGCAGCCCCGCGTCACAGCCCGCGCTGCCGCACGCAGCGCCCAGCCCGGCTGCCAGCACGTCAGCAGCAGGCAGCGTGCCGCAGCCGTCACTCGGGGAGGCGGTGGTGGGGGCGAGGCCCTGCCTGCTGGCCCCACAGGGCAGGGACAGAGCCGTCCTCTGCCCAAACAGGGGGAGAGCGAAGGAGACGGGCCCTGAGTGGAGGGACGCTGTTCACAGCTGAGTTCAGCCACAGCCAGGCCCTGGGCACAGCGGTGGGGCTCGAGCAGCCAGCACAGCCAGCACAGCCAGACCTTTCTGGTCCCCCCCAGCCGACCCGTTCACAAGAGACAATACCCCCACACTCTCCACCGACAAAACACCCACTGGCCCAGCAGCCCCCTGCCAATCCCCAGGGTCTCAGACTGGAGAAATGAGGCATTGCTGCAGGTCCGAGCTCCGGCAGAGCCCCTCGCTGCCCTGCCTGCCAGCCGGAGCCCCTGCGCCCTGCCCACGCCCCTTCCCCCTGCCCTTGCCCCCTCCGCAGCCCCGGAGCCGTGCATTTGACACCTGCAGGCCTGACTTCGGATGGCCTCTTGAAGCGAGAGATCACTCAGAGCTGGCTGTTACCTACAGTTTCCATGGAGAGAGGAGGAGCAGGCCCAGCCAGCAAAGAGTTAAGAAAAGCCAGGAGGTACAGAGAAAAGGCACACACGAGCCTGACTTCAGCATCAGCTCTCTCCCTCCTCCCACTCGCGCTGCACACCCCCAGCTCCCTCCGCCTGCAAACCTCGCCACCGATGACGAGGAAATTACCACTTTCTCTCCCCTGGGATTCACAGGGCTGAAGCAAACCACCTCCTTCCTACCCGCCATGAGGACATGCCCATGTCACCCAAACCAGCCCGCACCACCCCATCCCCGCCTTGCCACGAACGCAGGGCACGGGCACCTCTCGCCCATGAAGAAGAGACGCCGAGCACCAAACCGCCGCCAGCCCTCCGGCGAGGGCAGCCCCGCTGCGGACCCTGCACTGACAGGCTGCAAGACGGGTGCAGAGACAGAGCTTCCTAAGCCGGTCCAGACCCCAGTGCCACAGGGAAGCCCTGGAAGATAAGGCTTTGAGACGTTATCTCCCAGGCGTAACAGGAGATCAAGGCAGCCAACCCTTCTGCTCATTAAACCACCCCCCCGGGCACTTCTGCAAGCAGGGAAGTTAATACCAGTGTTCTGACTCAACCTCAGCCTCTGCTCAGCGGCAGTCAGTCTGGTAGGGCCGCTCCAAGCCGCGGGGCAGACTCGCCGCAACGCCAGCAATGCCAGCGCGGGCACCAGCCTGCTCCCAGGCCGTATTTACGCAGTCCTGTGCTCCTCACCGGCCTCGCAGGAGACGCTCGCGCAATGGCCGCAGGTACGAGCAGACTCAACGTGATTAGGCTAGACACTGTGAACTCTCTGCAGTGTTTTGAAATCAGAAGACAAAAGCCCATGTGAAAATCTGGGCAGAGGACTAAAGGAGACCTCTTCAGGTCCTCAAGCCCAGTCCTTGCCCTGGCTTTAAAATCCCTCCCGTAATCGTCGTTTACAACACTGAAAATCCTCTAACTCATTCCAAAAGCAGCAGAGGAAAGGAGAAGCGAAAAGAAAAATACCAAAGGGGTGAAACTAAGAGACAGAGAGTGCAGAAGTAAGACTCAGAGGACAGGTAAATAAACCTGGAGGTCAGGAGGAGAACACAGCCTCCTGGCCAGGAGATGGAAGAGGCTGAAAAATCCCCCCCTGCCTCGACAGAAAGGCAGAGATCCTGCAGCAGCCTACAAAGGAGGCCGCAGGGCCAGCTCCTCGGCGGATCAGAAGGGCAGAGGAGACCTCCAGACCGGGCCGGCCCTCACAGGAATGCTAGGGGGTTCGCTCAGAGGATTGAAGCCAAGTCGTCTCCCAAGGAGGGGGCAGCACGGGGGAGCAGCCCCTCTTGCCACTTCCCTGTCAAGCGGCCGCTCCGGGCAGCGCTCCCCGGCCTCGCCGGCTGGGCTGGGGCACCACGACACCCATGCAAAGCGCTGCCTGCAGCAGGGAGGAAACAAAACCCTTCCCAGGTACAGAGAACCTCAAAAATGAGAGTCCTGCTCCGCAGCTGGGGGAAACCAGCTGTGCTGAACACTGACGCTGAAGAAGTCTGCGCGATGTCCGTGCAGACCCTGTCACTGCCCTCGAAGTGCCCTGCCACCCTTGCCCTGCGCCTGCGAGGCCAGGCAGCACTCGTCCCACCCAGTTCGGGCAGGGGCTGAGGCTCGAAGGCCACACGGCCACGATGCAGCGCAGCGCTGTGCAGCAGTGCACAAGTACGGCCTCTCTGCCCCACTTCTCGTTCTAGCTGAGCTGTCTTTTACACGTGACCGCACCATCGCCATGTTCGCACGCCCAGTGGGTAACGGACATTCCTACACCCGTAGGAGAAGCCCCAACCCTGGCAGAGGATGGAGCCTGCCTCCCCCAAGCCAGGTCCGCACTGACCGGACAGACCACCCGTCCCCTCGGGTCCTTCTCGTTCTGTTGCAGGCGGCATCGCTCAGACACCACCAACGAAGTGCACAGGAATTACGGGAACAGCGAACACCAGCAGAAGGTAAGACTGGAAAGGCATTCAGCTCTACAAAAAGGAGAGAAGCCCACAACCCCGAACGGGATGTTCCCACCACAGCCTCCGAAAGCCCTCTGAGACTGGTCCTCCCTGGAAAACAGGCAAAACAATTACACCGTATGAAGCCATGAAAAGGTCCTGTCCTTCTTCCCTGTTCCCTCCAGGCACCCGCTCAACAAGAGGGGAGGTAAAGGAAGTATTTTCAAAAAAACAAGCTATAAAGCCACCGAGACTGGTAACAACAGGAGATGCTCACATGGAACTAAGCACCCCAACAAATGCCTTCAAATACCCTTTTACCTAGTGCTTCTACCTCGTCACCCTCCCGAGGAACAGCTCAGTGACTAAGAACATCAGCACACAAAGGCAGAGATTGTTTTGCCACAAAGAAGAGAGTCAGTGGTGAGAGCAGCATTACTAAACTCTCCTGTATCACACCTGGTGCAGGGTAATTACAGCACTCTAGCCAGCAACAAAGTTCTCTAGAAAAGCCAAACCAGCTTCCTCCCTGCGAAACAGGGCACAGACCCCACGTTTCAGCTTAAACTCTCATTAGCCACTGTTTCAGAAAAGGAAATACAACTCTTAGGATGTTAAAAAATGTAGATGTCCATCTGGCATATGAACATAACGTTTACAACAAAATGGTATTGGTGAGAACATGCATTTCATTAAACCCACTCACATCTTCAGGCGGTGCAAGAAGGACCTCGGAGCAAGCCAGAGCCAGCCTCCAGCCCACAGCGCAGCGGCATCCCGCAGCAGGTGCCGAGCCAGAGCCCCTGCTCCAGGCTGGACGAGGGTTAGATGTCTCCTCCTGGCGCCTGCTACCACCTAGGCACAGGGGTCCCAGGCTCTGACACCGGGAGCCCGGAGAGGGAATTCCTGCACAGGTCTCGGCAGGCAGGACGGCACCTCCTCCCACTGCCCTCCCCGCGGCCGCGCGGCTCACTCGCTGGGGCACGGGGCAGCTCCCTTTGACAATCCGTCCACGCTAACGGTTGAGTTCAGTTTTATTTTCATTACCTGACTGCCCATTACCCCACCTAACCTCAGGTGGCCTTCCAAACACCCGCCAAGCCGCTGGTCACCAGCCTCAGCCGACAGAAAACTGTAAGGCATTTGCAGAACGTGTACTTCAACAAAATATTTCATGCAGTGAAAAGGGGAGAAAACAGTTAACATGAGAAAGGTGGATATTAGTGCAACAACTGTGAAGTTTTCGTCTACAGATTAAATAGACCAAGCACTTTCAGGGCATGGGCCCGCCACCACTGACCTTCCAGCACCTCCGGTTGCTTATATTTGAGAAAATAGCTGAACTCTTCGCTGCGGTGTGCAGGCTGTGACCCAAAACTGCCTCCATGTCCAGGACAAGGGAGGTGGCAAACGCAACACCAGTGTTGCGCAGCAGGTCAGGGGGAATCCTGGGAACCCCGGGCCAGCCAGCTAATATCCATCATGGGAAAATAGGTGAAAATAATGATGAACAGAGCAAGCAGAAACGCAGATAGGTGCAATGTCCTGGAAAAGAATCAGTATAGATTTTGCCGGCAGCAGTCGCATCTTGCAGAAAGATGTCACCTCCTTTTGAAAGGTGAACAAAACCATCTGAACTCAGGAGATGCAGCTGGTCCAGCTGTACTGTGGGTGTCCAGCGACAGCCTGACCACGTCCCTCTACCGAACGCTCTCAAGTTCCTCTGGAAGGAGAAGGGGAGCCCTTGGGTGGATAAACAGCTGGTTAGAAGGGGAAGAGGACCACCGGAAGGCCACTGTCTCAGTGAAAGAGGTCACCAGGGCAGTGCCAAGAAGCTGGTGCTGGGAGCTGTGCTGCGCCAGACACCCATGCCTGGTCTGGGCCGGAGGCAAGCGGTGGGGCGATGGTTTCAGCCGGGAGCACTATGCTGCCGAGGGCATCAGTCCGTGGGACAGAGCTGCCCAGCCTCCTGGGACGAGCAGCCGGGCCGAGGAGCAGCGCTGGGATTCAAGGACTGCCATGCCCATCACGATAAGGACCTTGACTTCACAAGCGAAACGTGGGTGCTGAGCCGGCTATTCCTGCCCAGGCACGGAGCCCTCGGCTGCGACGGGCAGCTCAGCCACGGTCAGACACATGTAATGGTACGGAGGAGGAAGAAGAGGGCACGAGACAGAGAGCGTCATTACAGCACTGCCTAAAATCCATGCTTTACCCCCACCCTGAATGCCGTGTTCTGGTCCCCAGCTCAGCAGGGACACAAAGAGCTTCCATGAAATGAAAAGAGAAGGGCCTTCCTGCCTTTCCCTGGGCCATCAGCGGGGACGGAGGGGACGTGCAGATGGGGCAGAGGCCGCTGAGGAGCAGCACGGCACAGCTCAGTAACAGGCAGCAAGCAGCTCAGGAGGACGAGCAGCCTCCCAGCCCGGCGCTTTGCTCGCCTCTCTGCCCCGGCCCGGCAGCCAAGAAGCTCCCGCGGCGGCTGGGAGAGCTGCAGACACGGATGCCTCGGAGACCAGCTCTGAGCAGATGTGCTCACCCCGTGACAGGCTGCAGCACCGCAGACCAAGGGGCGCGAGACCCGGCTCACCGCCGGCAACCATCAGGTGCCGAGGCGAGACAGGGCAAGCCTCCCGCAACAGACAGCTTTCCCTTCACCCTGCCCCGGCTGCGGGCCTCCTGCAGGGCCCTGCAAACCGGCCCCGCTGTCGGGGAGAGGGAGAGAGAAGCTGCCCCACATCTCAGCAGGAAGGACCTCCCGCGGGGACGCTGGCAGCGCCCACCGTGAGGGGCAAGGGGGCAGGTGGGCTCAGCCGGGCCGGGCGGAGCTGCCCCGGCCGAGGCCAGCCCCACGAGGAACCCGACTTACCCACGCAGAGGGGTGCCACCACCTGCTGGGACCCCCCACCCACCAACGGGGCCGGCGAGGGCGGAAATCGCCAGAGGCTGAGAAGGGAGCTGGGGCACAAGGAGTATTACTCAGCCCTCACCTGCCTGCTCACCAGCCGATCTACAAACTCGCCCTTGTCCTACGGGGCTGCTGTGTCACCCAAACGAAACGTGTCCAGCACTACAGGGGATGATCTAACCACCCGAAAGCAGCCAGCCAGGAGGCGAGGAAAGGGGTGCAGCCCTCCCCGCCAGCTCCAGAGCCCCTTCCCACCCCGGCCTGGCACAGCACCGAGCTGCCCATAACCACCGCAGGGCTGGCCAGAGCCGTGGGGCTGGTGGGAGGGCACCCTGCAGACACTGTCCCAGATGGGCTGAGCGGGGCCATCCACGGTTTTATTCTGAGCTCACGATAATCCTTAATCACCCGCAGGCTATAACGCAGCAGCAAGAGAGGAGCTCCATATCCTCATGTCGATGGAGCGCTCGGGAGCCAGACGCCATCGCCAGCAGACGAGCAAGGGGCTACCGCAGGCAGCCCTCCGGAGAGGGCAGAAGGGGCTTATTTGGGTGGTCGAGCCCCAGATCCCAGGAGTCAAAAGCGGCGAAGAGAAATGCCCTAAAAAAAAAATCCTTCCTCAAAGACCAAAAGGGGGTACACCAAGGGCTCTCCAGTTCCCAGAGGTGAGCTCCCTTCACACCAGCCCGCTTCTGGTACAGCGTCGGCAGGTGCACTGGAAGATAATTCAGGCTCACGGGGAAGCACTCGAGAGCCAGCAGCGCCAGCCCTGCCGCTGCCCGCAGGACGTTACCTCAGGCCTGTGGGGGGGGATTTCATCCTGGGTAAGGCAATGCTTTCTGGAAAATACACAAGCACGTAATTAAAAGCTGCATCAAAACTCACATGCAGAAGAGCCCAAATGAGGATGTAAAGGCAAATGTAAATTTTCACAAGGTTGGCTTTCGGAACCAAAATGGTGTGTGTTTGGTTTTAGTGCAGTTTTCTTGTGAGCCATTTCATATGACTTCTCTTTTTATGTAAAAAAATAAAGATTATCGTTAGATAAACTATCTAACTCTACCAACCCATTTCGCATAATCCAGAGAGCTTGAACTACAAAACTGTGGTACCAGGGTACAGCCGCTGCCAGCTGAGCCGCAGAATTGGATGCCATCACCAGATGGGGACTGCAACCCAGGAAAAACGGCCGTACTGCCAGAGCCCCCAGGCTAATGCGCTCTTGCTTTATTCCCCCATACACACACCAGCCCCAGCGGCCCCAGCATGCAAGGCTGTCCTGGAGGAATTCCACCCAAGCACCTTTACTCCACTGCCTGCATCCCTGCCCTGCAGCAGCAGCGCTCCTGCCCGACACGGGGCGTCCAGCCTGTGCTCCCGGGGCCGGAGAGGCTCCGCAGCGCGGGGGGCCGGGCCGGGCGCTCGGCAGGCAGGACGCTGCGGGAAGGCAGACCCCTCGAGCGGCCTCACCACGCGGTCTGCCTCCATCCCTGCACGCCGTTACACACACCAGCACCCGGGCGAGAAGAGCTCTGTCAAACACAGGCATTTCGGGTTTCTCCCCAAGGCCTCTGCACAAAGACCAAACCATCCACCAGATGGGGAAAAAAAAACCACAAAAAACCCAAGCCACACACAGCAGAAGGTGCTGGCCTCCCACCTGCGGTCTCATGTTCTCACGGTCCCCCAGAGGCTTCTGCAGCAACCACAGACGCCTCAGCCTGCGGATGGCTCATCCTCCCGAAAGGGAGCCTGTGCCGCATCCCACCCAACGGTGCCCCCGGGAGGGAGCAGCCTCCGCGTCGCTCTGCCCCGTCCCACACCCCCCTGCCACGCTGACCCTCGCCGCGCTCGGCGTCTCCCCGCCGACGCAAAGTCCCAGCGGAGCCTGACGAGTCCCCGCTGCCCGACCGCGGAGACGTGCAGAGGAAGACTTCAACCACATCGGCACCGATATGAACTTCCCGTGCGGTCGGGGCAGGAGGTGACAGCTTCAGGCACCTCTCACTGCCCCGAAAGCGGCAGGGAGGACAAGGCAGAGGTCTGCAGAGCTGAGCTGCCGGGCGGAGCCGGGGGTCACCAGGATCACCAGCTGTACGGAACCATTCTCTGGGCCAGCAATAAGAGACCTCTGTAAGAAGAGCCGTCACCAGCCTGTCCCCCAGCACACAGATGCGCGTGCGGAGGCTTCCCCCACGTGTTGCAGAGCAGCTGGTGACTGACAGGCTGTCTGCTGGTCCAGGACAGAAGGGCGTCCCTCCGTCACACCGAAGTTCAGGGGTTGCTTCTCCTCAGCCCGGAACCGTGGTGCTCCGCCAGCAAGGGCAGGCAGAGAGGGTGCCCACCCTTCCCAGCAGCGCCAGGCTGTGCAAAGCCGGTGCTGTAACTGCAACGTAATTGCTGCCTGGGCACAGCGACGATCCTGCCTGCAGCCCAGCCGAGGGGCAGCGGCAGAGGGGGATCGGCATGATCTCCTTCCGAGCGCCCTGCTGACCCGGAGCTGGGGCAGGCAGCAGACAGCCGCTGCCCCCAGAGCGGCACAAGGTTGTTCAGGAAAGACTGGACCCCCACGAGCATCAGCCCTGCCGTGCTGCCCCGCACGGCCCCTCACGCAGCCCAGCGGCACCAGATACTCCCTGGCATCTCCTTCCAGCCGCGCCAGGCGAGCGGCGCCGCCTGCCAACAGCTCCCGCTTCCTCGGCCGGGCTGAGCGCGGGGCAGCGTCGCCCAACGAAGGAGCGGGAGCGGCGGCTCCGTCACGGACCACACTGAAAGGAGCATTCATTTACGCTCTCCCCAGAGCCAGTCTCTCAAGCTCCCATTACCCACACATCTTCCGAGAGACCCCCGTGCCCAAATCCCCTTCTCTGGACCAGCGCCCCGAGACTGCAGGGCCTCCCAGCCGCCCCAGCCAAATCCTGCTGACTTATTTAGAAAATCCCATTTGAGATCCCTCTTCGTCGATGCACCCTGTGCTGCTGGTGCCCGGTCAGTCCCACGCCGGCCACCCAAAACACCCCCGGCACCCCTGCCACAAGCGGCACACGGGACATCCTCTGCCCGCTCACCTCCCACCGCCCCGCTCCGGGGACTGGAGAGAAGAGGTGACCTTTGTATGCCCCCCTCGCCCCTGAATTACTGCCCTCACCTCTTCAAAACATGGGCCTTATTTACAGGTGGCGTCTTTGAGCATCAGCCTCTAATCACCCTTTTGCCTGCAAAATGAAGGGACCGCTATCAAAATCCTGCTCCTTAAAGATACTTGTAAGTCTGATCAGCCAACCTCTCCACAGTCTCTATGATTCAGCAGGGCTACTCGAGTCCCCTGCTACGGGTACATCCCGCAGTCCGGCCACTAATTCACCAGTCCTTCTGCATCCTCCCTAATCTCCCAACGCTGCTCTTCTGGTACAGACACAGCAGGACCGGGCACGGTCCCAGCAGGGACCGTCCCGCTGCCACACCTCCCCTCTCCCACCACGCTCCCTACAGATAACCACACACACAGAATGCACCCTACCCCTCCTGTCCTCAGCACTGCACTGGAAACTCATTTTCCACTGGTAAGAGAGCAAAGCTCCTCAAGTCCTCCCAGTCACTGGCTCTCCAGACACAGTCCCTCCCTCTCCCCCACCAGAGACTCGCCCACCTCACTGCTTGGATTCCTCCCATTTTTGTCACTTTACCTAATCTTTATCAATTCAGTCACCATTCTTGATTATTTTCTTTCCAGCAATCAATGCAAATGCTAAATGCTACAAGGTGAAGAACAGATCCCACAGAACTCACTGCAAACCTAGCTGCTCACATACAATTTTTATTCACAACTACATATTGAGGTCCTAATTCTTACTCCATTTGACACGTTTCATGTTGGCCGTAGTCTCTTCTAGTTCCTTCATCAGAAGGCCACTCTGTCCTAAACCAAATGTCATAAAGAAGTCTAAACTTGTTACTTAATCATTTAACACCAGTACCTAAACACTCTGCTCAGGAGTTGTTACCAGTGTTATGGAAAACAGATCCCATCAAACCACGGTACTTGGCACTCATTTCCCCTCCTTTAATTCTTCAGTAATTCAGATTACATCAGCCACTCTGCTGCTTTCCCAGGGATCGATATCAGGCTAACTGTACCGTAAATACCTGAGTCATCCCATTTATCCTGTTAAAGGCTGGCACAGCGTTAGCCTGCTCCAGTCTCAGTCATCCTCTCATTCGGCAGCCACCAAGAGGCAGGGATCAGAGCTCCGCAGCCAGCTCCCCCAGGGTGCCTGGGCGCAAGCTACCCAAAGCTGGCAACCTTAAAATACCTGGGTTTAGTAGCTGCTGTTCAATACTGAACAACCACTCGAGGGCAAGTATTTCACCTCCCCAAGCACTGGATGGAAATACTTACACTGCATGGCTACCGACAAGCCGTGCATTTTAGCCAGCCATGGGCCAACATCCCTGTTCCTAATAAATCTCGTAATTCCCGATGGCCACTAACCAAGCTGGATATCTACTGCTACTTGTGTCTTATTGCTGCTGCAGTTTGCTCACTTTCAGTCTTGGTTTACGTTCCATAATATCAACTTTTTCTCTGGTAACGATTAATTATATGACAGCATTATTGTTCAGATGTGCCACTTCTTTTGTATGCCAGGCTGAATTTTGAAATAGTGCAGCTTTCTTCATTAATTGTGGGGTTTGGGTGGCTTGGGCACAAAGAAGACATTCTTTAGAAATGTGTAATTATTGCTTGCATTTTCTGTTTATGTTCCTTCTCCTAAGTACTTCGGCTCATAATTTATTTTTTTTTCGGCTTTGTGACATCAACCCTTCTAAAACAAATAGTAACGGGCGAGCATCGCACCAGCACCGTCACCAGAAAGAGCATCGCATCACCGCTCAGCCTTTCTGGGAGAAAGAGTCGGGGAATTAGGGAAGGCTGTAAGGGGAAGGGGAACATCCTGCCCTCCTTTCCCCACCCGCAGATGATCCGGTACTGAAGAAGGGGCTGGGATGGCTCCCGAGAAATCTCTGCGGCAGAGGTGTAGCAGGGAACACTGGGAACCTCCCCCAGGAATGCCCAAGGCTGACACCAGACGGGTACCACTGGTAATGCCACGACACCAGACCTGATAACTTTGGTATTCGCTATGTGACGCTGCTCACGTCTAAAATCGCGGTATGATCAGAGCACCAGAGTATCGCCTGGCACGAGCACCAAGCAGATGCAATGGCAGTTCACACCTCCACCTGATCTCTTCATCTCTTCTGATGCGGCTGGTTCTGCGCTGTGCTGGGGACGAGGTGTGAACAAACAGCACCGAGCCACCGAGGCTGAAGGGAGAGCGCTACCCGGGAGCAAGTGCAACCACCGCCCCACGAACGAAACGCTTCTGGGCAGCACGCGGGGAGGTTTCGTGGAAGGAATGAGGATGCCCAGGGCTGGGGCGTTCGCCCTGGACGGGAGCCTGAGGGAACGGGGCTTGCTCAGCCCAGAGAAGAGCTGCTTTCAGCTCCCCATCGCCTGCCAGGGCCCTCGAGGTGGACCGAGCCCTGACCCTTATTTGAGCAGGCAGTCAGACTAACGTGGGCATCTGGGAAGAGCTGGCATTGCATTCAATACTGCCGGGCTGCTGAAGGGCCACAGTGAGCTGTGCTTCAAGACCCGAGTCCCCTCCACCGTCCGCATCTGCCCACAGCTACCTGCCGGCTTTCCAGCGCTACAGGCGACGACTGAGCAAGCACAGCGGCTCCCTGCTGCCCGGAGAGCTTACTGCAGAACTCGGGCGCTCCAGGTACCGAAGCACTTAGGAAGGCAGGCCTGGATCCCTACGCTCGTAACCCTCTTTCCCCTGTACTGAAGTCGTCAGAGCAAACGCACACACACACGACTACAAACATTCGCTCCACCTTTAAACATCTTTGACATCCAAGGTCTCCCTGGCCAAACCACAAATCCTCCCCTAGCCGATGAGCTACACCGCAGGCTCTGGTGCGGGCTGGGAAGTCCTTAAAGCAGGAGAGATTTTCTGCACGGAGCCGCGTGCCAGAACTTCTCAGCTCGCCTTGTGCCTCTGCCACCGAAACCTCGCTGTGCCACTGGCGTCAGGGAACGGCGGCGGTGCCGGAGACCACGGCACGCTCCCCAGCTTCCCTCCTTGGGAGAAATCTGCACTGAAAGGAGGCGGCTGCACAGCTCTTGGAGAGGGAACATAAAAGCCGCTGGGAAGGAACCGCGGCGGCGGCGGCACCTCCCAGGACCGGGGTCCAGCCCGCAGCGGGAGCCAGCTGCAGGTCCCGTGGCACTGCAGGCCGCCCCGCGCCGCCGGAAGGGCGAACAGGAAACCTGCCCGGGCCTCGGACGCACAGAGGAACGGCCAGCTGGTTGAAAGGAACTTCAGAGAGAGAATAAATCAAATCAGGCTCAGACAAAAGACTCTGGTTCACAGAGAAACCTTTGCTCAGCCGGACGGACAGAGCGAGTCTCTTGGCAGGCAGCACGTCCTCATTCTGCTGCAGCTCAGGCTGTGGCAGCCCCAGAGCTTCAGGAGGAGGAAGGTGCTAGAACAAGCGCAGTGTTTGCAGGCAGGCACAAAAAGAAGCACCAAAAGATCAGATCAGCTCCAAAGCATTAATCAGGATAGCAGAAAC
This sequence comes from Sagittarius serpentarius, assembly GCA_034782735.1. Classification (NCBI taxonomy): domain Eukaryota; kingdom Metazoa; phylum Chordata; class Aves; order Accipitriformes; family Sagittariidae; genus Sagittarius; species Sagittarius serpentarius. The sequence goes on along the minus strand of JAVKLA010000073.1, from coordinate 45,390,904 downwards.
AAAGACAAACCCTTGTGAAAGGACCTTACAATCCTGAGTAACTGGGGACAGAATAGCAGGTGATGAATGTAAAGTGGCATCCTCAGAAAAAAATGATTATTCTACATATACAATAATGAGCTCCAACATCTTCTTACCGCTCAAATGAAATCTTGAGGTTTTTCTAAACAACTCTATGAAAACATCAGTTTGCTGCTCAGCAGCAATCAAAGAGGGAACAGAGTGCTAGCAATTACTAGGAAAAGGACGAAGCACAAAACAGGGAACATCACGACGCTGTCGCGCCGACCCATGGTTTGAAGGCTGTGCACCACTCGAGCGCACCACCTCACCCTCCCCGGCGCTTCTGACCCAGATCTCAAAAACAGATAGAAAGGAACTAGAAAAGGTACCGAGAAGGGCAGGAGATGATCAAAAGGACGGAACAGCTTCTGTACAAGGAGCCTGAAAAGGAAGATGGCAGAGGGGGAATGAAGCCTTCCATGTCAGGAGAAGAAAGGAGAAGGCCACCAGGGAACAATTTGTTCACTGTTCCTTCCAAAACACAAACGAAGGGACATCAAATCCAATTAATCAGGAGGCAGGTTCAAAGCAGAAAGAGAACTCTTCACATAAAACATGGCTAAGCTGTACAATGCCTTGTCAGGGGACGTGGTGGATGCTGAGCTAACACACACCCAGAGGATGATTATGCAGATTCAAGGAGGAAAGGTCCATGCAGGGCTACGGAAACACAGAGATGCTGCTTTGGGCTCAGGAAATCAGCGACCGACTAACGGCTCCATGCTGGGAGAACGAACAGCCCGCAGCCCGGCTCGCAGCCCGGCCCCTGGGCACAGGCTGGCCGCCAGCAGAGGCCAGGGCGATGGGCTGGAGAGCCCACGGAGCCCCTTTCACGACGGCATGAAGGGCAGACTCGCCTCGCCTCTCCTCTCCCCCGCGGGCCTCCGCGTGTGCAAGCAGAGCTGCTGGCAGTATCTGTGGTTTAGGTTGTCAAACAGTCACTGCAGCAGCTGAGAATCAGGGCCTTCAAACTTTGCCAAACTAACTATTCAAGCTGAAATTTTCCATGCTTGCTCTCTGCATTAGGCTGGTATTTTTAGAAGTTTCAGCAAAAGCAATTCAGACATTTCCAAAAATGAGGTTAGGGAAAAATACGGTAGCTTTGCCAAAGCTGCACATTTTTCCAGCTTTGACTGAGTTACTTGAAGAGCTAATCGACCTCCACAGCTCACAGCCGGAACCGAGCGGCTGGCTCGGGGTCATCCTTCGTTCAAGGAGATGACTTCTGCTGTCTGTAAATGGGCATCCAAACCTCGGGGGGAAACAACCCCTCAGAGTTGCTGCTCACACTTCTCAGTTTATGTTGCTGGATGCAAAAGAGACCCCTTGCTCTTAATTCAAACTAATACAGAAGGAACCGACGCGCCAGGGAGGCAACTCAGCCTTTGGCTTCCACACGTCAACAACTCAAGCTGAAGATGCACGACAGCCTAAACTTTAGGTTGGGCTACACCAAGATACAGGCTGCAGCAGAACAGTCTCTACCTTGATCTGCTAGATGGCTTCCTTGCTGACAGCCTAAAAAAAAGAAGTAAAGAATACAAAGAAATACAAAGGCACTTTTGATTTTAGCGCCTCAATTTTTGAGTGCTTGGTTTATAATTTTATCGCCGTTGCTTAAGTTTATTTGAATGCAATCAGCTGTATTACATACGCAGTTGGGCTTTTCAGCTGAGATCAAGGACTCCTCCTACTGAATCCTGTGTATTTTGTCACTGATAACAGATTACAAAGACAGCAGAGATCATCCCTGTGCCGTTTAGTTGCACTGGCTGCACAGCGCAGGTTAGAAAAACCCACTCAATAAATTCAGCATCAAAATCATCTCTTATACCTGAGCTAGCGCAGACTTCTATCTGCAGAGAAACACCGGGCTTTGATTTGAGGCCTTGCAAGTATTACTGCATCTCTAGCAAAGTTACTGCAACGGTTAGATACTCTCTGACAAAAAAATGAGTACTTTAAAGCTGAATCTGTGTAGCTTTGGGCTCTGCCCAGCAGGTCCCATCCTGTCTTCAGCTTCTAAATTGACCTGCTTGCTTTTAAGCCCCTTACTATACTATTAGCCATTTTCCCCAGTCTTTAAATGATTTTATGGCTCTGTCTGTAAACATTCACATTTTTTAAACAACAAAAAAATCACTGGCATCAACATTACATATAGTACCTGGTGATGGTCTTGCCAAATGTTAGCCCTCCCTTCCACGTCTGTGCGGTAAGTTCCAACTCACGTGAACCCTGCGTAGCAGGGTCCCGCAGGGAGCTTCTCCCAAACCAACACAACGATCGGGGTGCTGCACAATCAAACCACAGCCAAACTCAAATGCATCTTCTACTGGACTATAAACGACCTATCATTCTATGTAATGCCTGGGATGAGGTGGAAGTTAGCGAGGTATGTGTTTAATAACTTCCTTACATTGTATGACGCATAAAATATTGTGCCAGCTTTAAAACTGCTGTGCCTTACAGGTAAGCCAGTGAAGGTACAAATACAGACAAACTAATTAAGGAACCGAGAGTTTACACAGAAGAGTTTACGCAGAAGTTACACTTCTTGCATATGTGTGGTGTCTCAGTGCCCAAAAGACAATGGAGCAAGTCCCAGGAAGGAAGGGACTCCTCTTCCCTTCTGACCTTCCCCCACGACACGGTCTTCCAGAGTCAGCAGGACGCTATGGCTTAACCTGCAAGCCCAGCAGTAAAGCTCCCTCAAGACAGCCAACAGACCCGTAGGCTCCCTGTGCTCGCGTTTCATGGGACTGAATCCACCTCCACCCACAGGAGACCATGGTGGCTGCGAGATTTCACTCCACGTCAGCCCAAAGCATTCTGAGACACAGAAACAGGAGAAACGCCAAGGCCAGGGCCCTTGGCAAGGCAAGGCAGCTGGAGGACCAGGGAGAGGTGGGCTGAAAGTGCCAGCTCTCCAAGGCGCCCGAGAACAGATCTGCTCTGGAGACGCTGGTTTCCGTGGGGCAGCTCTGCAGGGAGACGCTCTGCTGAACCCCGCCAGCCCGAGTGCCCCTTCTGCACTAACAGCCCCCGCTCAGGAGGCTGTCATAAAAAAAGTGGGTCCCATCACATCTTTTCCTCCTCCTCTTTTCAAGCTGAACTCAAAGCCATCTGTGTTTTCAATACCTACATCTGATCTAGTCACCCTCAGCTCTCCTACAGCCCGTAAGAAAAACAAGCGCTTTTAGTGCACAAGTCATCCAACCTACTTCACACTCCTACTTCAGGCCGGGACTGACCGCAGGGGAGCCTGGGGGAACCGACTCAGCGACGTCACCTCCATCACAGCCACCTCACGCTGAGTTAGACGACTCCCCCAGCTTCCGGATCCCACACCTCCCTTTGATGACAGCCTGCTCAGCCACCGTGCCATGAGCAACGCCATCCCTTGAGGCACCTGAAGGTCTTTCTGTCAGGATCCTGGGGGAATAGGCAGGGCTTTCTGGACCACCTTTCTGAAAGCAGGTATCCCTATTTCTGCATAAGGGCAGGTTTGCGCCTCCCCTCGCAGTCCCGGCAGACGAACACGCGCGCCGCACCTCGGAGCGGCAATCAGGGGAATGAAGCAAGGGCCTGCGGCTCCAAAGGACCGGGGTGCTCGCCACCTCAGCCTTACCTCTTAATCACAAGACTGTTCTATTTCCATGGAAACAGCAGAATTAGAGGCTTCAGTTTAAAGACGATTACCAACATCAGGTATTTAACTGTTAAAACGGTCAGCACTCCCGTCTCCAGGAGAGGAGACAGCGCTTCCCCACACCTCCGCCCCGCTGCAGCCCTGCTGAAGGCTGCACAGTGGCAACGCAGCCGAGCCGCTCTCGGGCCCCGCCACCGTGTCCGGCCACGCTCAGGCAGCTCCACCGAGGGCAGGACCATCCCACTGGTACTTACTCTTGCTTCACTTACCAGTCAGTTAGGCTTCCAGAGAGCTTACCCTGCATCAGTACGTAAGGAGATGGAAGTTCCTGGCTGGTGGGGTTGAATCCAGTGCTTGCTCGTACGTCGGCAACTGATCTTGGATGACGTACAGTGATCCTGCTGACCAAGGCCTCCCTGATGCTTCAGCTTTCTGTACTTGTGAGTCATTCAGCGAATTACTGGATGGCTTCAGGCACTAACATGAGTATCAGCCAGCACAAGAAGAGGCTGGTGCCTCCTCTTTCGCCTGACGCAGCAAAGCACTGCAATTGTTATGGTCAAGCTGAAGAAAAAGCGGTGCGGAGCCAAGGTGCTAATTACTATCGCTAGCAGAGGGTTACTCTGTCCAACCCTACTGTCGTCACTCCACCTTGCAGCCACAAGCCTTTCTTGAAAACAAAGCTGCGAAGGACCCAGGCAGCACCATCAGCCTTCTGAAACAAGTATCTTGGTTTGCAAAACACAGCAACGCAAGCTATGATACTGACAGCATCATCAAGGCTGTCGAGCTAGATCTGGGGAGCTACCTGGGCCCAGGAAGCACCTGGGTAACACGGAGGCATCTCCCACGAGAGAGGAGAGGAGCTGCCTCTCTGTCTTCTGCCCAGCCAGGGGTCCGCTTCGAGGGGTCACTACCCCAAAATCCCCTCTTGGTGCTCTGATGCCTTGGCATCGCCGTGGTCAGCACGACCATTAGCTAATGGGTCCAGGGAGTCCTGGAAGAGCCTCTCTCCTCTTGGCCCGTACGCCCGATTCCAAGGACCAAAATTGCTCAGTCCAGCTCCGATCACACACCGCCACACAGACAACTGGGCAAAGAGCGGGTAAGAGATGGCGATGGAGAGTAACTTTCCATAGCACATGCTATCTGGTGCCTTGCCAGCGCCTGGAAGGCACTGGAAACCTGGCCACGAGCCAAATTCCTGCCATGATTATAACCACACTCCTTAAGCCCTTCCTGCCGGGTCAGGACAGCAATGTCCCAATCTCTAGGAAAGCCACTTCTCACCCACAGAAATCCTAACCCTGCTCCGAGACAGAGAGCTCAGGATTGGAGAAGATGGAGGGAAGTCATCTTCTACGGCAGAGTCTGTGGGACACAGCAAGCTCGCCCTGCTCCAGTGAGAGCTCACATGGAGCCATCTCCACCCTCGTGCTGGCAAAGCTCCGTATCAAGACACACAAGCGTGGCTGAAAACTACGTCTACAGCTGATCTACCACGAAAGCCGGGTGCGCTTTAGGCCAGACTCTCCTTCAGCCTCTGGAGAGAACTCCCCGGGGTACAGTTACACACGCCTGCCAGCCCAAGACTACCTGTAAGGACAAACACGGGCAGGGAAGAGCCTCTCTGACCTCCGGTCCGCGCCAGCTGCTCCCCACACGGAGCCCTCGAGCACCCTGAACCCCGCAGTCACCCGAGCTCCGTGCCGTACAGGAGGCCCAGCCTGCTTCTCCGCAAAGCCACCACAGGTGGGACTGGGGTGCTGACGCGAAGGAGACGTGCCGTCAGGACACTCGGCAAGACCAAATCTACCCCTGGGGTTCCCCCTGCCCGTACACCATCTCCTCCCCACCCCAAAGGTTCAGCAGCCAAGCCCTCGGGCTGCCTCGCGTACGGCTCCTCGCTCCGTCCTTCCCTCTCCTGCCACTTTGCTCTCCTGCCTGCAGCCTGCCCATCCTCCTCTCTTGCCCCCTCTCTCCCCCTCGTCTGGCTGGCCGGGGCTGACTCCCCCTCGGCTGGCGGAGGGGAGCAGGCGGCGGGTGCTGCGGCGGGTGCCTCTGCCCGCAGCGGCAGTGAGTCAGGCGCAAGCAGCCCGGCAGTGGGAGTCTGCCGGCTGAGTCACGCAGCGCGGAGAGGGGCTGACTCACCCCCAGACGCAGTGCTGCGGGACCGATGGATGCCGGCCGGCTGGCAGATGCTGCCACGGCAGCTCCAGGTGCAGGTTTCCTCCCCGCCGTGCTGCGCCATTCTGCGGCCAGCGGTTCCCCGAGGGCCGCGGCGCCGGGCAGAGCGCCGGCCCGGCAGCGGTGTGGGCAGGAGGTCTCCCGGGCCGCCGGCGGTGCTCCAGGGCCGGCCGGCCAGGGGTGCCCTGCCTGTTCCCAGACGCGTGCTCCCTGCTGAGGCCCCCTTCGTCTGCCCCCACCGCCAGGAAGGAGGCCGTGGGTCGGATGAGCCCTCAGCCTGACCCCAGCGGCCGCCCCCGCCCTGGCTCCCAGCGCCACGGTCCAGGGCACGCCGCCGCAGCCACCCACCCTGCGCCCCACACCCCTCCCCACCGCCCACCCGCTCCTCGGCCTCCAACACCCCCTGCCCTGGGCATGGGGCAGCCCGACGGCCAGGCTGTGCTGGCAGCGCGGCCTGTCCACGGCACCTTCCCCAGCCTGGGCGGCTGGCAGCACCAGGGCACGGGGACGTGCCCCTCGAGGCAGGGGGACCGGGGGGACAGGGGGGATCTCACCTGCCCAGTCCCTCTGACCACTGCCGCCCTCTTCGGCTAGAGGAAACTGCACACCACCTACTTCAGCATAAAGCAACCCAAAATCTCATTAACTCTGCATTTATTTTACTGCGCCACCTAAATCCAGCACCCGCCGCTGCGGTTTGGGACCGGCAGAATTAGCTCAAGGAGAGGAGGGGACGCGGGGCTGTGGGGTGAGCGCTGCCGTGGAGCCCGGCGGACCGGGCGCTGCTGGCAGCAGGATGGCCCCAGGCACACAGACAGCCCTAGACAACAGGGAGAGCAGCGGCAGCGCGACCCACCTCTGGGAAAGGAAAGCAGGCACCAGGGTGCAGCGGTGGGGGCTTCACTCACTGACACGGCCCCAGCCAAACCACGCGAAGGAGGAAGGGGGATGGCGACGACCCCTTCCTACACCCCATTACCAGCGGTGGGACGGGGGCCATGGGCGCAAGAGCAGCTTCTTCCCGTTTAACCCAGAGAACAGATGCCAGCAGCGGATGCAAATGGCTTTCTACAGGCTGCCGGGCACTGCCCAGGACCGAAGGGCTGTTGGAAGCGGAGCCCACAGCCCGCGGTTTCAGCTCCAGCGCAGTTCACGGCTGCAAACTCTGAGCAAACTCTGCTGGACTTTCACAAGGGCTGCCAAAGCCAGAGCCCGGCCGGGGTCTCTTCCAGGCCACCCCACCGAGCAGGACAGGCGGGAGCTGCTCCTCGGCTCTGCAGGCACCTCTGCCTGGGCAACGTGCCTGGCAGCGGGCCTCCAACCGAGGCCGCCTTCCGGCGCGAGGCCGGGCAGCCCTGGAGCGAGCGCTCTTCGTGGGGAGGCGCCTTCACCGGGCTGGGAACCCGCGGGTGCTCAGGAGTCCCCGCTCACACGGCGGCGGCAGCGTGCGCACCTCCTGCAGCAAGCAAGCGCCTGCTCGTTTCTGGTCGTCTTGGATAACGAAAGCACTTGTAGGAAAATCTTACGCTGAGAAAACAGGGTCTGGCATTCTGGGTCTGAAGGGGTGCGTGGCTTTATCTGGTTTTTCACTGGTTTGGGCTTTGTGTTCTTGTTTAGTTTTTTTACATTTTCATGACAATTTATCAGATAGCCAAAAAGCCAATACTCTATAAAAAAATAAAGACGGCAATTCGGCTAAAAGACCTGAGCTAGCTGAGAGGCTTGTAACATCCAAAATACCCAAAAAAGGGTAAGAAGTGGGGAAAAAAGAGGAGGAAACGGATGTCAATAAGATCTTGAACGCAGGAAGCATCAAAAATTGGTATAGGAAGCTGAAGTCTTCAGGAAAAAAAGTTTTTCAACAATGCTAAGTACAACAGGAAGCACCTTTGCAAAATACAGTACCTCCACACAGCTCCTGCGGGACAGACGCAGCAGAAAATCACCGCAGCAGATACCCGAGAGCAGAAGTGGTCCGTCAGTCCCCATACCCATGCCATTAAAGGAGCAGACTGAAATACTTATAAAGAGTAAACACAAGACAAATGCATAATTTCAAAACCATTAGCAAAAAAAAAAAGAAAAAAAAAAGCTGTTAAAACAATATAATTCTAAATTAAAAGGCACAAACAACTTGAATGTAACCGTCTTAGAAAAAGAGAGTTCACAGAAAGGATCACTTTCTGCTCAGGCTAATTTTCAGTAAATATTGAAACAATGGAGATACTCAGGAGTGACTGAAACAGAACGAAGTTACCTCAGTATCCAGAAAAGAACACCCAGACTCCCCCAAGTAACCATCAGCTATCTGGCCTGACATCAGTCCCCCACAAAGTAAGGGGAAGGATTAAACGAAACCAATTTTTTTTTTAAAACGGAAGTTCAAGTTATAGATGTGATTTCATTCTTCCAGGTTTTTAAAGTGTTGCTGATGAAGACAATCCTGTCTCTGTTTTCATGAAGATGTGACTTATTACCATACAATACTCATATTATAAATTAACCCCTTGCAAAGTCATGGATGATAAACGCAGTAAGAACTGGCTAAATGACTAGTCGCAGAAAACAGCCAGAGAGACGTCACGCTAACGGGTAAGAGGATGTCTAGCGACACTCCGGAGCCGTCCTAGTGATGAGGGGACGCGCCAGACAACCAGGAAAATGCTCTGGCTGCGCCCGTCCCCAGGACGCCCAAGGTGGCAAATGCCAGAAACGCCCGGACAGCCAGCTCCACCCCAGCCCCCGCAAGGCCCACGGGGCGCGTCCTTTCGGAGGCCATTTCCAAACACATGAGGAAGGAGCGGGTAACCAGGAACCGTCGGTATGGATTTACCACGGCCGATCATCCGCTACCAGCCCCAGTGCCTCACGAAACGACTGGGCTGAGGAAACGCAGGCTGGACAGCCCGAGTAAAGGATGGGCAGAAACTGCCTGCACCACCAGGCTGAGGGCAGCAATCAGGGGCTCAACAACCAGCTGTCAGCCAGCAACGGGCAGAGTCGCCCACGGATCAATACTGGGCCAATACCACGCCATACCTTCATCGACCACCCACGTAATGACAGAGGGCACCCCCAGCAACCTGCAAATAACACTAACCCAGGAGGGGGAAGGGGGATATGCTGAACTAGAGAGCTCTAATGCACGAGTACCACGACAAACGGGGACTGGGTGACGGGAAACCTCACGAAGCTCAGTACGGAGACGTGCAGATGTCTCTGTTTGGGGCAGAAGGACTCCCGTGCGGCGGTGCCGGCCGGGAAGCTGCTGGCTGAGAGCAGCCTGCCGGAGAAGAGCCTGGGGTCAAGGCACACGCCAGGTTGAGTACGAGCCAACAGCACGTGGTCACGGCAAGGAAGACGGGCCGCATCCAGGTCATGTCAGGAGAAGCATGGTCAGCCGACCGACAGAGCCTATCTTGTCCCTCTACTCAGCACTGGTAAGGCTGCACCACTTTGGGGCTCCCCAGTTCAAGAGGGATGCTGAAAAACTGGTGAGGGTCCAACAGACAGCTGCCAAGTGGTGAAGGGCTTGATCTACATGGTGACACTGAGGAGACTCCTCAGTCTAGCAAAGAGGAGGCAAAGGGACAGTCTGAGAGTGGCCTTCAGCTACATGAAAGATGCAGTTGAACCCTTCTCAGCAACAGCAGCCAGTGCAACAAGGGACACGAGCCACGGGTCGTGGCTTTGGACCACAGAGGCTGAGCATGAGAAAAAAACTTCTCCACTACAGCAGTAGCACCCTGCAGAGACGCGGTGTAATTTCCGTTCTGAAGATTTTTCTAGACTTAGCCAAAGAAAGCCACAGCCAACCGATCTAGTGTTGGTGAGAGTCTGACTTTGAGCAGGCTGGACTGGAGATTTCCAGAGATCCAAACTACGCTTCTCTGATGGAATGAGCGAATCAGTGCCAGATATGATGCTATTCAGTATTTTCTCTATGTGATGCAATAATGCAAGTAAAAGTTGAAAAACATCCTGTTAATGCTGAAACTTGGAGAATCTAGGACTAGGACGTGACTGAGTGATCCGAATCACTGTGCCAGCTAAGCCCATTCCACAAAAGCACCTTTTTGTACTGCCCAGTGCAAGGTGTTTTGACCAAGAGTTACCAGCCATCCCCATAGGATGGGGGCTCAAATCCTAGGAAAGGTTCAAAGGTCCGAGCAGGTGAGCAGTTCATCATTAATCCTCAATGCAATGCTGAAGCAAAAGAGCTAAATGATCCTCAGACACTTAAACAGAACAATCAATACAGAAAGGAGACGGATTTACAGTAAATGTAGCTGTGGTCGAGTCAAATAACAGCATGTTGCCTATAGTCTGGGTTTTTTTATTTATTTTAAGAACACTGGGTAACGAAGAGCCATAAAAATTCTTCGAAGGCCACAATAAATGAACTCACAAAGAGACATTTAACGAGCATTATGTGATTAACTTTCCAAAAAGAACATCAAGAGGTAATTGATTATAAAGTAAAAGTAAACTTTTCAGGGGATAATGTTCAGGATAACAAAGTTTTATCTAGTCCAATCTAAAGAAAGAAGTAAAAAAAAAAAAAAAAAAAAGGAACTTTAAACCAGATGCATGCAAATTAGAAATTAAATGCTAACTGTTAGTAGCTAGAGGAATTAACACCTGGAACAACCGACTGAAGGAAACCGTGGATTGGGCACCGCTGCAATACGTTGCCCAGGGAGGGTGTGGAACCCCCATCCCTGGAGGTTTCAAGACCTTTCCAGCTGGACAAAGCCCTTCGCAGCCTGCCTGGATGGCAACGCTGGCCTCACATGCAGCGGGACTGCCTGCTGCACTACAGACCTCCCAAGGTCCCTTCCTAAAGGGATGGACGGGTCTGCCATTCTCCACCTCTTGATGTTTTTCAGTCCAGCCTACCCGTTTGTCCGGGAAATCATTCAGCCACACAACCTATTAAGCTACAGCGGGGTAATAACGCAACTTTTGTAAGTTCACAATACATGGCAAAATAATTGAACAGACACTCCAGTATCAAATTCTGTGTTTAAAAACCAAAACCCACAAAACCCAGCTGACTGAGCTCAACATACTTTTAGGCATTTTCTCCTCACAAGAGGAATATACTTTAGTCTCACCCCTCTCACCATCACAATTTCCTCGTGCCCTTCCATCAGAAGCTCGCTGAACGTCTCATCGCAGCCACGTTGCACAATGCTCTCTCCAACAACCCACTGTCAAGCCTGGGCTCCCGAGCGGAAGGGGGTGGGCAGATTCTCCCACACCCATTTCTTACTTGCACCAGGCCACGTGCCGTTTTGTCCTCCAATTTTATCTTAAACTCTTTCCAATTTAATTTCCATGTCTTACAGCCTACCAAAGAATCCTTCACCAAATCCTCTGAAGAAAGCTGTCAGGAGGAGGCAGAGCAGAAAAAGACTGTCCGCAAGTTCCTATGATGTACTGGAGGAAGGACAGCAAACTATGAACAAGAGACTCCACCAAGGCAGATGTTACTAAGCTCCATATGCAAGATCTTACTGGAGGCAAATCCACAAGGTAAAAAAAAAAAAAAAAAAAAAAAAAAATTACAGAAAGCTGGCAGGTCCTCAAAGCAATGGTGCTAATGGCACAAACAGAAATTATCCCGGTGCAAAGGAATAACAAGTGTGGTAGGATGGTAGGAGACCAACTTGGCTAACTCACACGAGCTCCTCATTGGTCTCAGGCACAGGAAGGCATGCGTGTGGAAAGTGGAAATTAGGTCAGATTAGTAAGGATAAATACAAAAGAGTGGCATCAGCACCACAGACTGAAATCAAAACAGCTACGCAAAGAGTAAGAGGCGACTAGCAACAAACAGCAAAGACAAGAAGCAATTCTCATGTACATCAGTAATCAACGTAACGACATGAAAAAGACTGGTCTGTTACTCAGGGGACAGAAAAAGCAATTGAGAAATGATACTGAGGACAAAGTGTTTTATGTCTTTTTGGATAAGTCTTCACTATGAACAGCGAAGAGGTGTCTAGCACAAAAAGTAGCGGCCAAAGAATACACCTAAGCTTTCACTAAAAAGATGCAATGTCAGGTTTTGATTAACTCGGCCCTGGAATGCTTAATTGTCTGGAGCAACCTCGGAAGAGCTCAAGCCCCGGGAGCTCTTGGCTGATGGAAGGCAACTGCACTGAAAAAGGGAAGAGAAGCACCCACCCCTAAAAACGACCAAATAGAGAAGCTAAGACCTCACCGATCGCTCTGATTCAAAACATTTCAAAAAGCAACAACAGCAACAACCTGTAAGTCCCTGGAAGACAAGGCAAACATTAATACACATGGACTTACTAGTAACACATGGTGTCTAACTAACGTCAGTTCCTTCTGCGATGGGGGAACAGACCTTCAGCACGGCAGAGAAGCAGATGTTAAGCATCATACATTAAGTGATGTTCCTGACTCTGTTTCATACGGTATTTTCAAAATTAATTTAAGGAAGGATAAACCTACTATAGGCTCAGAACAATACTGATTTGATAACTATTCTGAGAATATTTATCAAAGATAACCATACAAATTGCAATGAGTATCAGCTTGGATCGGGCAAGGTTTCTCCTAGGTTCAGCTCTGTTCAATATTCTTATTAACCAACGAGATGATGGAAGAAAGTATGCTTACTAAAATTGCAAGGTGGCATGAAACTAAGAGTGAGTGCAAGGATTAGAATCCTAAATGGCTTTGTCAAATTGGAGAAATTATCTAAAAAGGATTAAATTCCAGAGGGGCAGTTGTGAGGGTCTACACTTACGCAGCATTAATCGCTTGCCCAAAAACATGACGGAGAGCTGTAGAATAGTTAGCAACTCTTCAGAAAAGGATCTGGCGGTCAAAGTGGATCACAAACCAACAGGAGTCAGCAATACCGCATTTCTGAGAAAAGGCAACCACCATGTTGAATCATATGAAGAGACAATCCTGCAGAAGAACTCCTGCTTTGTGCTTTTTCCAGCACTGGCTCAGTGCTGCACCCAGCCTTGGGTACCACTTTTCAAGGGGGACGTGATCAAGGGGAGGGAGTCCAGAGGAGCATGAAGATGAACAGAGGACCAGAAAATGTCACGGACAAAGACCTGAAGTTATTAAGCCCAAAGAAGAGGATTCTGCTACAGTTTTCAAGTATGGAAAGAGGCTGCTGCAAAAAGGAAGGGAACGATCTGTTCCCTTTGTCCTCAGTAAGTGGCCGAAACTGGGAGCAAAAAAATATTCATGTTAAACTTTCTAAGGAAAAGGACAGTTAAACACTGGAAGAGATTTCACAGAATCCTAGAACGGTTTGGGTTGGAAGGGACCTTCAAAGATCATCCACTCCAACCCCCCTGCCGTGGGCAGGGACATCTGTCACCAGGCCAGGTTGCTCAAAGCCTCATCCAGCCCGGCCTTGAACACTGCCAGGGATGGGGCATCCACAGCCTCTCTGGGCAGCCTGTTCCAGTGTCTCACCACCCTCATTGTAAAAAATGTCTTCCTTATGTCAAGCCCAAACCTACCCTGTTTCACTTAAAAACTGTTGCCCCTTGACCTGTCACTACAGGCCTT
>JAVKLA010000073.1:45339913-45365597 GCA_034782735.1 Sagittarius serpentarius | reverse complement strand
GCTCTTTCGGAGGTAACTTTGTCGTTACACTCCGGGTGCCAGGGCCGTTAATGAAGGTGTGAAAGGCGGCTGGTCCCGCGAGGTCCCTGGACGATCACCAACCCCTGCCCCACCGCGGTGGGTCCCCCTCTCCGGTCGCCCCCTGCCCACGGGGCCCGGCTGCTGTCGCCTCACTCAGGCGCCCGGTCCGGGCTGCTTCGGCACGGGGCGGCGGGGTGACGGCCCCGCCGGCGCAGGGCTCAGAGACGGTGGGGCTGCCGTGAGCAGGACTCGAGCGCGGCTGGCGGGTCCCTCTACGGAAGCCGCAGGCGGTCGCGCTGACCGGGCTCTCCGCGGTCGCGACCGTCAGGCTGCCAGCCCCGTCGCTCCTGTTGGGCAGGGGCCGATAAAGCCCACCCCGGCTGTGCTCGCCCCTAAAAACAGCCTGCGAGGGGTGACCCGGGGAACGGAGGGGCTCTGGCAGGGCACCCCGCTGGCAGCACCCCGGGCGTGTGCACCCCGGCCCGCAGGCGGCTGAGCTCGCTGCCTGGCCCAGCCGGGGAGATTGACGGAAACGAGAGAGCATCTTCCAAAAAGCTGAGAGACGAAGAAAACGGGATCGTAAGCCCTGGCAGATTAAATGGGAAAATTTAATTAGGGAGAAGAAGAAAGAACTGAAAAACAACCAGCTGAGAGAATCAAGATCCCAACAAATTTCTCCCTCGGTCCCACTGGGACCAGAGCCCCATGGGGCGGCGATGCCCCGGTGCCCAGGGGGGCTCGGGGGCGGCTGCGGAGCTGGGCCTGGGGGCGGCTGGGGGCCGGCTCCCACCCCCTGCCCTTCTCAGAGGTGATGGCGGGAAGGGCTGGAGGAGGAGGAGGAAGAGGAGGAGGAGGAGGAGGAGGAAGAGGAGGAGGAGGAGAGAGCTCTGGAGGGTTTCTAACCAGGACCGTCTCCCAGGCTCAGGAATCCTCCAGGGTGCAGGCAGCCGGTGCTGGGGGTGTGGGGGGGGTGGGAGAAGCACACCCCCGCCCTCTTTCTCTCCCTCTTTCGGCCTGCCAGGCGTCCCCAGGAGTGCGTCCCTGCAGCCGGCACCATGAGAAGGGGCTTATTAGGAAAGAACTTTTATGAGGGCTTTGTTGAAAGCTTTTAGAAAATCCACGTCTGTTACGGTGCCTGGATCAACTTCACCTGTACGCTCGCTCATTGACGCTTTCAAAGGCCTCTTGATGGATCTGTGAGTCATAAGCTGGCTTTACAAAAGCCCGGCTGGCTCTTCCCTGATGTGTCAGATGTGACCAGGTCTGCGTCTGTGGGGTACTGCAGGCCCTGCTGATGTAGCGGGCGCACCAGTTGCGCACCCTGGTCTGCAGCGCCCCGGCCATGCCCGGAGCCCTTTTTGAAGACTCTGTTTTTCATTTGTGCCCTTCTGTTCTTGTTCACGGCAGCTAACTGAAACGGCTGGCTGCAGACGCCACCGGGCAGCCCGAGGGTCCCCTCTCCAAATCCCTCCGGAGGTGCTGGAGGAGCCTGTCCCGGCGCAGCGACTGTCCCCTGTGTCCTCTCCCACGGACGCTTCAGTCTGAGGCGTTTCCTTGGGTGTGTTGACCATATAAAACGGCTCCACGCCCCGCGCCACCAAAGCGATTGGGTTCATTTCTTCAGAAAGCTCCTTCGGTATCGCGTGCTGAGGGTTTTCCAGTCTACCTACAGATGAAGAGAGAGAGCAATCTGGCAAGGTTGCCTCACGGGTATCTCCCAGTTCCTCTGGCGTTAAGAACGTTTATTTCATCATCTCTGAATGAGACAACAACCACTTCGATGGTTTGTCTGACCAAAACAACTGCCTTGGGGCCGCCTTCTCGGTCTCCTGTTTCCTCAGAGGGGAGAGCCGGCGAAAGGCTGCAGGTCCTGGATGTTTCCGAAACGCGTGTGTGGTCCTGCACCGTCACCCCATGAAGGCTCCTGGGCCAACGGCCACGTTTTCTTTAAGTTAGCACCTGGAAAGCATGAGCTATTGCAGCCTCGGGAATTTCCAGAGGTCCATGGGGAGATTCCTGAACTTCTGTAAGGTCTGTGGAGCCCAGGCAGCAGGATTAGTCTTCTTTTTAATACATATACGTACGTACACACACACACACACACACACACGTATATGTTCCAGTATTTTCCCTTTCTTGGAAAAGGAACAAGAGAAAAAAAGAAAAAAATCCGTTGCTTTCTGCTTTTCTCCTCATCTTTATGCACCAGCAGGGCACTGCCAGTGAACGCTGTCCAAAGCTGGATGAAAAACGAAACCTGAGAAGACGAACCTAAGCAGCCCCGTTCACCCTGCAACCCACAGACACCAGTGGGTCTATTTAAGAAGCAGGTGGCTCCTCAGGCCTACGGGCCGCTGCTCAGCCTGGAACGGCTGCCTTCAGATGGGGGTCAGGGCCCCAGTCAAGACCACGGCTGCAGATCTCACGCTGCCCCTCGGTTTGCGTTCGCCTTTGAGGTCAGGGTCCGGAGTGAACCCTGGGACTGACGGTCTGAACTGGACGGGCATAATCCGTGAGCGGTCGTCCTACAGTTAGTGATCATAATGGGACTGCAGTCAACCCGGACAAACAGGAGATAATCCCAGCCAATAACGCGTCTATGCGGTGCTTCAAAAAGCTTCGTTTCCTTGGACAGAGGAAAGTGAAGTAAAATCACTGAAAAGGACAGATTAGACTAAAAAATACGAATTTAAATGCAAACCCCAAGCAGAATTTCTTGGATGACCAAGAAAAAGGGACAGATTAGAAAATCCATCTTGAAAGGACTGGCGTCACAAGTCTAATTTTGGGATGTCTGTGTGATGGGCTGGTTTCAGGCAGCGTTTCCCTCTGCTCATCACAGTGGAGATGGGGGCTGTTCGCTGAGGTCAGCAGAACGTCTCCTGCCCAAGACACGGTGTCACATCAAATTTATTTTCTTCCAGCTTTGCTCCATCATTTCCCCAATTAAATTTAAATGTCAAGGATAACACGCACAAGCTCTTTTTCTGAGCATGGCACCAGCCAGGTGGCACTTTTCCCGAAGAGCGGCTGCCCCGTACCCGGCACCAGCGTCCCCTTCTCCACGGAGTTACGGGACGCATCGACGCGGGGACACTGCGGGATCCCGTTCCGCGCTTCACCGGCTGCAAAATCTCACCCAGTGACCTCTGTGGTGAGACCGGGAACTTTTTTTGACTGAAGCACGGCCGATGTTTGGCGAGAGCAGGAATTCCCTGGAGGTGCCTGGCCACGACCTGCAGGCTTCAGGAGGCAGAGAACGGAGCAGCACCCCACCGCAGGGGCGCGCTGCGCTGGTACCTGCGATGCTCTCGGCCGTGTCTTTAGGAAAGCACGGGAAAGAAAGAGAGGGCTGAAGTCTCGTCAGCCTTCCCCCAGCCGTACCGGCCGGCCCAGGAAAAGCAACGTTCCCTCCCCAAAGCCTGCCGGCCCCGCGCCCTGCCCGAGCCCCCGCGGCGCCCATAGCCCACCGGCTGTTGCCAGAGAGCCGTAAGGGCTGGCATGGGAAACAGGCCTCGGGAGAGCGGCTAGGCAGCTCAGGCCGTCAAATGAATGTAAGCTAATCCCAATGGACATTTTAAACCGATTTTAAATTCTTCAGTCTCCCATGGATATATCCCAAAACTGAGGTTTGTTCTTTTAGCACGGGACTTCATCAGCACGTGTCTGTGCCCCGCTGCTGCCCACCCGGATCCTTCGCTGTAGGGATGCTGTCCGTAATCCCGCGTTCCTCTTCCTTCTCTTCTATTTGGGAATTTCTTGCCGGTGGATGTTGCACTTGTCACCAGTTAAAATACGCGGTAGAACTACCTTCCCAACTCTTCTGAGACGTCAGATGGGGGGGAACCTCGCTGCCCTTTGCTGGTGAGATATCGATAAGGGATCTCTGAGACCAGTTCACCAGCAGCTTTGCACCTCCTTCCCAGTGCTGACACCCGAGCCGCCTTCTCTCCCTAGAAAGGTGTTTGGGCACCGTAATCAAACCAACGGCTGCTCGGCCTCTGCTCTGACGTGACTGTAAGGCTTAGAAAGATGAAAGTAAGGCGTTTTCTCCAAACCTCAGTTAATTTTCATGTTTCTTTTCTGAATCCTCTCAGATGTCTTAATAACTTTTTGAAACACAAAACTTTGGATGCCATTTTCCAGCACTGGTCGCACCTCTGCTGAATACCGCAACGCAGTCTCAGTGCTGCCCCTGCGACGCCTTCACCTCCGCCTTGCACACGCGCCGGGGGGGGTCACCTACACCACTGCCTTGCACACGCGCCTGGGGGGGTTCCTTGCCTATCTGCGATCCCCAGCCTGTGATACAGCCGTAGGTCATCCACATATTTTCAACACCTGTGCTTGCTTTCTTGCTGCTTTTAGACCAGCGAGTAAGATGCTGAATGGCAGCAGGACCAGCAGACCTTTCTAGGAACACTCAGCCAAAAAAGAAATTCCTGTTGACAAGCACGTTTTAAATTCATCAGTGAGGCTCTTAGAGTCATTTAATAGTTCCTTATTAGCACTGTACGCTACTAAGCTTTTAAATCAAAATGTCCCACGGCAGTAAGTCAATTTTCTTACCAAAGCAGAGCGTGTTACATCTGCACTAACCTTGTCAGCCCAGTCTTCCAAAACTGAAGACGGGGCTGTTTGAGAGGACCGTTCCCAGCAGGCGAGCTCTCGGAAGGAAGCAGACAGAGTTGTTCCTGCAAAGCAAAATGGTGCGTCCTTGATTACAAACTGGAGATAGAATTACCGAAAGAGGAATCACCCCAGTTCAGGCACCACGGGTCCCAGGCACCAAAGCCCTCTCCCCATCCCAGCCCTTGGTACTGGGGGCACCGTCGTGCCACGGGAAGCAACCCGGCCGTGGCCAAGGCTGCTGCCGAGTGCCCCGTGGTGCACTCGGGGAACGTGCGAGGGAAAGCCCGGCTGGGGGTCCCGGCCCCACACTGCTGGGGCTGCTCGGGACTCCCTGGGACTCTCATCCCGCTGCAGCAGGACGTGTCCCCCCAGCTCTGCCTTTGTGCCTGCGTTCACACAGGTGCTCAATGCAGAGGAGCAAGGGGGACCCTGCCCCTGCCCCGGCCCCTTTCCCTGCCAGCCGCACCGCTCCGACACAGGCTGCGCCCGCACTCTCCCTCCGGCTTAGGCCACTTTCCCGCTGGCCACCCTGTTTCCCAGCCTGCTGCAATAGTGAATCAGCAGCGATGCCGACGGCACAGCTCTGTCACTTGAACCGGCCCCGGCTCTTCTTGGGAACTGCAAGTCGTGAATAGCACAGAAAACAGCCTGGGCATTTACAGGGCTTCATCTGGCTGCCCCTCGTCTCCGCCACTCGACAGCTTCAGCCATTCGTGGCACCTTGTCATCGTCGTCGGCCCCGCGAGCGGGCTGGGGGGCTGCCCTGGGCTGGGGGCAGCGGCCAGCCTCACGGGTGCTAACGTGCCCGCAGCCCCCGTCTGCCAGCAGGGCAGCCGCTCTAGCAGAAACGGCGTGGGTCGGCCGTTATCCCACGGCTGCCGGGCAGCTCCTCCTGCGCCACCGTCGCCGCTTCCCCGAGGAACTGCGGCGTCAGCAGGCACGTCATCCGCTGTGCGGAAAATGAGTCCATCACCCTGCCGCCTTCCAGCGCAGAGGAGAAACATCAAACTCTTCTCCCGTTTCTCAGCGTCATTTTCAGCACCGGCGCAGAGCCGGGCAGGCACACCGCTGCTGACAGCTCTCCTGTTCCTGACGCATTCTTACACCTCCCTGCTGTCCTTGGCAGGACCTGACCTTGATTCCTTCCTGATGCCTCGCGCTTCCCTTATCTTTTTCCACTTATCATAAATTCCCATTTACCGTGATTTCCGTTTCCTATTAGCTCCATTCATTACCCATCGCTTTGTGTCCTGAGTTCCTAAGGAAACAAGGTACAGCTACTGCACTGGGCATTATCCAAGCGTCTGCCTCTAACGATGCTCTAATGAGCCTCCAACATGCGTTCGGGGGAATTTGCACAGTGACTTCACCTCTGCAGCTCTGCGGCGGCGGCCCGAACCCCCCTGCTCTCCCCGCAGCGCTGGCTGCGCCCCACAGGCTGCTCCCTGCGGCAGTGGGGCAGGCAGCGCCTCAGAGAGAGCTCCACTGGAGCTGTTCGTGCCAAATTCGGGCTCCACTGAAGAACAAGGTCCTACAATGCCCGAAAAGAGCGGATTCCTCAGAAACCTTTCTACAACCTGATGGAAAAACCAAAGTCCTTCTTTAAGGTGGTGTAAATCCAAAATACCCAACGAGTGGATTTTAAGCACCCTAAAAGAGAGACCTGGCTTTTTGTCATCATTTTCTTTAATTCCAGGAAGAAATCTGGCACTGCCGTTACAGAAGTAAGCAGAGGAGCCGTCACCAGGCTGGCTGCCACAGACCCCAGCCAGTGCCCGGGGGCTGACGGGGCCTCGGGGGACGCTGCTCCAGCCTCCTGCTCAGAACCTCACAGTCCTTCAGCTGATCGCCTTCGGCATCACGCCCGGCGTCCTGCAAAGCAAAGCGCCTGCCTCACACTTTCAGGACAGACCCCATCTCCAGCACAGGCGGCACAGGCGGCTGGTCCTGGGGCGGCAGATTTTATCCAAAGTCACCGCAAGGAAACTTGCAGAGGCGGCAGGAGCTTGTGCCTCCGGGCGGGGGGAGCCCTGCCGTCGTCGGTGCTGCCTGCAGCACGCCTGGGCCCGCCGGACCAGCAGTGCCTCATGCCGGCTGAAAAGCGCTTTGGGTAAAAGGCAAGTCGGAGAAAATGTGCAAATGAGCTTTCCTGAGCATGGAATTAAAATCAGCGTAAGGAAAATGCAAGCTTGGAAGGAGAAACTCTGGCAGATTAGTGGGCTGCTTGAGGAAGGAGACGGAGTTCAGGCGTCCCCGGGTGCAGGGCACGAAGAGGAGGACGTCGTTCTCCCGGTGGGGACGCAGCACTCGGAGGGGGCTGCGATTGCCGTGGCAGGGGGAGAGTCACCCCGCTTCGCTGGGCAGCGGCTCCGGAGGTTCGGTCCCTGGGGGGGTCGGCAGACACCCCTGCACCGGGACGCAGGTCAGACGCCTCGAGGCAGGGACAAGTTCGGTCGGTTATGGTGGCTGCCGGGGTGGCACACGCTTCGTCGGCCCAACATCCGACGGGGATCCCTGCGATGGGTGATGGCTGGGAGCATTTTCTGCACAACCTGGAAATCCCCAGAGGAGGAGGGATCTGGCCCGGCACTAATCCTGACCCCCTGCAAAGAGCAAAGGCTTCGACACTGGTGCCGCAGGGACACAGACCAAGCGTCGGGATGCCGGGCAGCGTCTCAGGCGGCTGGGGATGCAAGGAGTTTACCCGGGTTCCGAACATGAAAGGACACGTCCCCACAAACGGCTGCCAGCTGCGGGGGCAACCCCCGGCACCCAGCGAGCCGCCGCGCCACCGGCCTTTGGGCACGGGAGCACGTTGTGGGACAGCGTCACCATACACACGCCACCTTCCCACACGCGGCCACGGGCACGGCTGCCCGCTGCTGGAGACCCGGCGGGGGGACGGGTACGTCTGCCCCAGCTCTGCCCGTCCTACGCCTTGTGCCTCCCAGGTCGGGGGACGTGAGCCAGCTGGTCCGCTGGAGCGCCGGTCCCCGACGCCTCGCTGCCGCGCCGCGTCAGTGTTCCCAGGCAGAGGAACGCAGACGTAGTTTAAAATGGGCCAGCCCTTCCCAGTCACTGGTGAAGCTCGAGTTTCCCTGCCTTGTGTCACTCCTTTTGGAAATGCCGACAGCTCTTCTCCGGGCAAGTTCTCACGAGACGGGTACCCGAGGAGAGAGTGGGGAAGCCTGGACCGTGACGCGCACCACCCGCTTGTCAGCACTTGCAGGCAGCAAAGCCCGGAGAGGTTCGAAGTCTGCCCAGAAAAGGTGCTGAGCTGGGGAGAAACGCGGGGGAAATGGAGTTGCAGTTCCCTGTCCCTTGTGCTGGCTGTGGGTCAAACAAGGAGACGAGAACGGCAGAAAACTGAGCAAGGCAGAACTTCTCTTGGAAGGGGAATTTAGGATGCCTCAGAACGGCTGGACTTCCTCGTCAAAGAAGCATTTTGTCAGCCCAATACCCAAAACATCCTGAGCCACAGACTGTCAGCCGGGAAACCCAGGGACCGCAGGCAGCGTCTCCTCTGCCGCCTCCGGCGCGGCAGCTCTGCGGGCACCCGGCCCGGCAGCACCCGGAGGTGCCCGTACAGCACCTTTTGGTGCCGCCTGACTTCGGGAGGGTGAGGGACCGCCAGCAGAAATCCAACATCTGCACCTGTCTGAGCACTCTGAGTATGGTTCGATGCCCAAACTTGCGAACTAACCGAGGAAAACGTTTTCCAGCGGCACCGTAACCGTGGCTGAAGTTGTCTGTTGAGGGAACGGTCTTGGTCGTCCTTCTTCAAGAGCCACACTGCCGCCGCCAGTGAGGGGGCTCAGGCACGGGGACGGCGCGGTACCCCGTGGGAATGAGGGGTCCCTGCCAGTCCCACCAGCAGGGTCCCACCACACGAGACGTCTCGGGCCCCTGAGGGCACGTACAGGACCTGAGGTCTTGAGGTGCTGCAAAATACCCGTGAGGCCACGCTCGCCGCAGGAGCGCGAAGGGCTGACCGTCCCCGCAGGACAGGCGGGCGCTGCCCATGGCCTCCGGCTTGGCTGGACTGGGGCCAGCTGCGAGGGGCCGAGCGTCCCGGCCAGCGGTGAAGGTGACAAAGCCAGGAGAGATGCCCCCTTTCACGCTTTAGTCCAACACGGGGCAAGCTGCCAGCGGGGGCTGCAGAGGCCACAGCGGGACACGGAGGGAAGCAGTCCCGGCCCCTCACTCACAGCGTCCCGTCAGCCCGGGGCCATGGGGAACCCCGGGGCGTCCGCTGCAGAGCTGGGGAAGAGCAGACCGCTCCGCTCTGCCGGCATGGCGAGGGCAGCCGTGGCGGTCTGCAGTCACCACTGCGGTGCGGACATGTGCGGAGACAGGCGCGCGGCACAGCGGTGCCAGGGAGGTGCCTCCACCCATCCTCGGGCCTCGTCCAGCCCACAGCAACATCCCAGCCTTGTGCAACTGCTCATTAGTGCACGTCTTCCAGACCTTGTAATTCATGCTGTCAGCACCCTCAGAGGAAGCAGGGATATCTTCAGCACGGGTGCCCGCGTCCCGCGCTTTTAGCTGAGGGACCCTCTCCAGCAGGCCCTGAACAGCCACGCTACCTTTCCGGCCGTGGCAATCACCCCGTTTCACCGCCACCACTCACACCGTCTTACTCAGTTGTGACTGAATCGTTAATCCCCGCTGCTCGCCCCGGGATCCCAGGGATGTGCAGTACCGGGACTGCGAGCTGTGCCGTGACCGGCACAGCCAGGGTGGCACAAAGAGCGCTGGGGTGTGCCGACACAGCTAACGCGGCAGGTACCAGCATCGCTCCTGCACATCCGTTTTCATTCGTACTTACACACTGGTTTCCGCAACCTTATGCTCAGAGAGGATTCACGTGACATCGAGAAACTTTTTGCGTCGTTAGTGTTTAAGCTCTTTTATTTATAATGTCTTGCAACAACCCCGAAAGCGACGGGACTGGCAAAAAGAGCGTTCACACTCGCAGGACCGGGCTGAGCAGAGAGCGGCGCTGCTCAGCGAAAAGCGGCTGGATTCAGCCCAGTCCGGAGTGGCGAGAGCGCCCTGGCAGGGACCGGCCTGTCGCAACCTGCTGCGAGCAGCTCTGACTCCTGATTCTGATTGATAAAACCCCCTTGTTGTAAAAGCTACAGCCAACGGGGACGTGTCAGCCCGCAGCCTAGCCCATACCCCGGGCAGTGACCCCCCGACCCCGTCCCAGAGCTGCTCCAGGTCTCCCCTCACGACGAACGTCACCCCCGGCCGGGGGCTGTGGCTCCCTGGGACGGCCCCGGGGGGCCTGGACGGGTATCCCTAATCCAGCTCCCCGCCTGCCGTTGTGCCCCTGCGCTCCCCGGGGCGGGTGGAGATGGGCCGGGACGGGCTGTGGCTGCCGGACAGGGCGGGCGCAATTTGGCTTGTCTCCCCACGGCCTCTCGGTGGGTGCGCGGGGGGGTCTATCACTGAAGAGCAGAATCCAACTTCCTGCAAACACTCGGCGCCTGCCGTAGCTGGGGCGTTCCCCCAGCAGGGCCGCACGCCCCAGATGCCGAAAGCTTTGTCCCAGCGTGCAGAGGGACCGCAAACTCGTAAGAGGAGAGGGTTTCTTCGTGAGCGTCCAGGCTACCCTTGGTGCCGCGCCTGCGCTCGGCCACCTCGCCCGGGGCACGGGGCGGCGGCTGGCGCCAGGACTGAGCAAGGCCTCCGCGGCGTCAGGGCTGTGCTTCCCACCTCGATGGATGCGCTTCCCACCCTCATCCCAGGCCAGGCGACGAGGGGGGCTAGGTGCAGGGAAAGCTGCCCAGCGGGTGTTTGCCTGCACCCCGACAGCAGAAGCAGCAGACT
The DNA here is from genome assembly GCA_034782735.1 of Sagittarius serpentarius. Lineage (NCBI taxonomy): Eukaryota > Metazoa > Chordata > Aves > Accipitriformes > Sagittariidae > Sagittarius > Sagittarius serpentarius. The sequence continues at coordinate 45,355,109 of JAVKLA010000073.1, read as the reverse complement.
GGGAAGATGCTGTTCCCCCGCCAAGACCGCTGACACTTGTCCCTGCGCCGCAGAGCGGTGCCCGGTGGGTCAGGGAGCCTGCGTCACCCATCCGTCTTCTCCAGGCAGAGGTGCCGTGGCTGTTTTGAGGCCGTGGCTGCAGCTTAGGAAACTAGTCAAACTTCCAGCTTTCTTTTGGTGTTTTCTGCTGGTTTTGAATAAAGCAGCCGAGGACTCTGCAGCTGAATACGAGCCCTGGCACAAACAGGAGCTGGTTGCGGAGATGCACTTGCTGGACTGCCGGGGAGGACCGCTGCCAGGAAGACGGCCTTGCCTGCGACGCGGACGCAGGAGAGCCAGCCTAACCAGCGCTCCCTCGGTGGAGGTCTGCAGTAGCGATAATGCGGAACCAAGAGACCTTGACTGCCGAAGCCAGAGCCGAGACCAAGGCGGCAGAAAGCAAGGCGGGAGGGGGTGAAGGCGGGAATTCGGAGCGGAGGATGCAGTGGACTCCTCTCACCCAGCTTTGGGAGCCTGCAGAGGAGGTGACTGCCCTGGTGCTGCCTCATCCGCCGCTGGCAGAGGGTGAGCCCCCGGGGCCAGGGGAGACAGGGACGGGGCGACCCTCACGCCGAGCGTGACAGCCCCGCGGGAGAAGCTGGCGTCGGCCGACGCTCGCGGTGCAAAACCAAGTCAGGGCAGCAAAGCCCGAGGAGGGACCTGCCGCGGGAGCTCAGCGCGGGGCAGGAACGACCCCACCTTGGCAGGCTGCTGCAGCCCCCCAACCAGGGCGGGGGCCCCCCATGCTGCGGGCCAGCCACCGAGCACCCGGCCCCCAACGGCAGGAGGCGGAGGGGAGGCGGGAGCGCCCGTCGCCCTGCCGAGCAGAGGGCACCCGCCTGAGCCTGGAGCAGCGTCTGGCACAGGCCAACACGGTGCCGAGGGGACAGTGGCAGTTTGGGCTGGCAAAGCCCCCGCCAAACCTCGGTGCTCCAACACGGGGGGGACGCGGAGCAGAACCCCTTCACAGACGGGGGGAGGGACGGAGGGACCGGCGTTTAATCATGCCGAGCGACAGCCCATCACCCAAACCGCGGCGTACCGTGGGGATCCTGCGCAAAGCGTGGCGAAGCCGAAGGCGTCGGCCTGTTGACGGGGACGGACGGACGACAGATCTCCCGGGCTGATCTGCGCATTTCAGTCTCACTTTAAAACATGATGCAAACAGGGGAGAACACGTGCGAAGGCCGAGCCAGGAAGACAGGCGTGATGAGTGGGGCCGGAGAGGAAGGGAGGGCAGCGAGCGGCTCCTGCCCGATGCAGGATCCCCCGGCACCACGACAGACCCCACGGGGCCAGACCTCCTCGGGATGGGGTAGCGCAGCGGGGGCTCCCGTGGCGGCGGGGAGAGGCAGCGGTGTCCCAGGCCGTCCGCCACGCGGAAGCAGGAGCGCCGCGGCCGCGGGACACCCGAGCACAGCGGTCCGCGCCGGAGCGGGAGCCCCGGAGCTGGTGACAGGGACTGGGGGAGCCCCGTTACTGAGGCGTGTCCAGATCCCCGCGCTCTTGCCTGCTGCTCCTCCGTTTCCATTATTGCAGGGTGTGTTTGTACCCTTAGCACATGAGATGAGAGCTGATCCCTATTCATCTTTTAAATCTTGTCTGGTAAGACATCATCTGAGAGTGATCGTGAAATCACTGCTGATGGAATCAGTAGACTTCACAAAAAAGGAGTGGATCCACAGCAGCTACAGAGCAGACACACAGAGAGATCCAGCTGACTTGGCAAGCTGGTCCCACTCCAGTAACACACATTTAAGAAGTCAAAAACAATCATCTCCCTGGCAATAAAAGCTGTAGCCCCAAGCCGAAGAAACGTGGCCTTCGCCCTAGGAAGGAAAACATCCGAGAAGGATTCAGGGGTCGCACGGTAACCAAAGATGGCGCGAAACTGCCCCGAGAGGGGCCAGCGCAGCCGCTGAGGGTTTAAAGGAGGATGCGACACAGAGGTATGGGCGCAGAAGGCGGATCCTTCTTCCAGCCACGGCACCAGCGAGATCTGCACCGAGACAACACCTCTGGCTCTGGCGGAGACACCGAAGGATGGAGAGGCTGCACAGAAGGGGAAAGCTGCACCATGGAGCTGGAAAAGGATTTTCAGCTCGTGACTGAAAAAACCTGTGCCCGCATAGCTTGTCAGAAGGGTTCAAGAAGTAGCAATTATGGCAGACGAGCACATTCAGAGGAGAAAATACCGAGATCTAAGGGCTCCTCCTTTCAGAAGAACAACAAGAACTGCTGGCTGCTGTGGAAACGGCGCAAAGACAAATAAGCAGCAAGACATATTTTTAGGAGTGGTTTAGGAAGGTTTGCTAGCAGAACATCCTCAATGCGTATGAATCCAAACGCAGCTTTTCTGGAAAGCAAGATTCGCCTGAACGACGATTCGAAATCTCCTTTCAGTGCAAGCAAGGAGCTGGCTGTGCTGCCCAGGCCCTGGCTCCGGCCTCCTCCAACGCTTCCCCACCTCCTCGTGGCCAAGCCGCTCCCCTCGGCCCGGCCACTGCCTGTCCTCCGCTCCCCAGATCCGTCCTCTCCCTCCTGCTTCGCCACGCTCCGTGGCACCCCAGGACAAGGTCAAGGGCACGGTCCCCATCACCCACGACAAGTGGACTCTATCCAGGACCTCTAACAGAAGAAAAGCATCAAGGACCAGCGTTACGGCTGCAATACGCCTTTTTTGAGAAACCGAACTTTCCCCCGTAACAGCTCCCTGAGCAGCTTTGCCTGGGGCTGGTCTAAAAAACGCACATAAAAATGCACAGGAATTGTACAACACTAACAGCTCAGCCCGTGGCTGTCACTGAACCGTGGCTGTCACCCCTGCTCGTCTCCCACCTTCTCTGTCCTGCCTTGGCCAAGACAAACAGATTTGCATACACACATTCATTTTAAAAATAAGCTAGTAAAATACTTCCTGTAAAAGAAGGAAAAAGAAGAAGGAACTAGACAATGGTGCTGGAAAGGGCTGCAAACGGCTGTTCTCGTTCGTCCCCTTGTCCCAGGCCAGGCTCCATTATCTGACCAGGTTTCTGAGAAGATTTAGCCTGCCCTTACAAACCGCCCGGGACGGAGATCTGACAACTTTTGCTCTATTCCGGTGCTCAGTTATTCTTAGAAAATTATCACACTTCAAGTTCCCTTTCTGGAGCTTCAGCAGATGATTCCTTTTCCCTTCTAAATTATTCCCTCCCTCTTTTCATCAGTTTTCTCCGTATTTCAAGGCAGGCAAAGTCATTGCAATCGTCCCCTTTCTCAGCTGAAACAAGCCCAAGCTTTTGAGCTTTTCTCATGGACCAGGAGCTCGTGGCCTCTGACCAGTTTGGCTGATCTTGCACGGACTCTCCCATTTCTCCAGATCCTCCTCGGCACGCAGGGTCCCACTCTCCCGGCAAAGCCTTCTTCGCCTTACCCGCCTTACATTGTCGAACCTTACCCGATGAGGCTCCTGCTTACGCAGCCCCACAGCGGGTTTGTGGTTCGGCCCCCCAACACGCCGTCGGTGAGCCGCTCTGACTCGGCCCCGCTCATCCCGCTGCTGAGCTCCGGCGAAGCCCCACCAGACCTTTGTCTATAAAGATTTACAAATTGCCTCCACTTCCGACCCTTTTAACGTACCAACATCCCAAGGGCTGGCAGCCCCGCTCCGCAGCATCACTTTCTCAGCCAGTCCCGGTACGGGTGTCCTCGCCCCGACCCAAGCCGCCCGGGAAGGGCACGGCAGCCCCCGGCCGGGCTCTGCGCCAACGCGGCAGGCTCGGCTTCCCCGGGGCACGCACCCAGGCTGGCAGCCAGGCTCGGCACCCTCCTTGCAGGCGGCACCCGTCCCTTCCCTGCACCCTCTGCACAGCCCGTTCACCAGCACCCATGGGTGGCTGCTGAGATGCGACAAGAGACAGTGTCGGCATTTATCCCCGGCAAGTGACGGGACGTCCTTCATTCCTCCTTCACCCCCTCGCCTGGCCAAGAAGTCAGCTGAGATAGATTGGTGTGACTTTCTCCTGGCAAATGGGCATCGACCGCCCCCACGTAACCTGCTACCGGCACCATCTTGCTTTCCACACACTCACAGAAAGTTTCTTGGTTGTTTTGAAGACATTTTCTGGACAGGAGGTTGGGCTGGCCTCTACAGTCCCAGCCGGCCACCTCCTATTCCTGCAGGGACGTGCTGCACTCGGCCCTCAGCAGCCCCAGCGGAGCGGGACCCCCCCGCCGCCCGCCACCACCCCGGGCCGCGGGGCAGTCGGGGCAGCTATGGCACCGGTTCCCACGGCGCTGCCGGCGCTAGAAAATCGGAGCCCAAAGTTACTGCAAAGGCAGACGAGATGAGGGAGAGAGGAGCCCACGTTAATTGCAGGCAAACAGATGGAGCTGGTACTTATCACAGATAAGGAAGAAAAAAATCATGAGAGAACTTAAATGTACCGAGAGGCCGCATCGCATGACTCCAGAACAGGGGAAGTGGGGGAGGAAGGCGAGAGCTTGCGGGGGAGATGAGCCCGGGGCTTTCTGGAATAAAAATGCACTCAAGGATGGTCGGATGGACGCTTTCTGTGGACAGTGGCCATGGGGAAATGGAAACCGTTTTTTAGGGTGAATTTCATGCTCAGAATCCCAACTTTCTCAGCTCAGAGGCACTCTCCATCTGCAGCACTGCCATCTGACGCTGCCATTCGCAAGTGCCTCAAACCGGCACCGCTGCCAAGAGGAGCAATGCCTCCTCCACCACCGCCTCCTCCTCCTCCTCCTCCTCCTGCCGCCGCTCCCACCCCCAGACCAGCCGCTCCGGCGCCTCGGCGGCTGTGGCCCGAACCGGCTGGAAACCGCCCCGGCAGAAGAGTCGGGTTGGCGTCAGTTTGGCCAGCTCGGGACCCGGCTCACCGCGTGGCCGCTGCCCGCCTGCCCCCTGCGCTGCGGGGCCGCGGCCATGGGCCCTACATGGACACCAGCCGGTGCCGCAGCCTGCGTGGGGCAGCGGGAGGGTCCCCATTGCTCCCAGAGAGCCTCGGACCAGAGAGGACGGGAGCAGGGGACTCATCGGTTTCTTCCGAAGCCGGCTGGCAGCAGGGCAGCTGCCAGGCCTGGGGTGCTGGGAGGCGGCCCCGGCAGGCAGCGGGGTGAAGCAGAAGACAGTCATCTGCTGCCGGCCCGACGGCAGAGCAGAGCCCCCTTCCAGCCCCCAGCCTGCTGCGGGGAGCGGGCCCCAGCAACAGGCAGGAGGGGATGGGCGAGGGGATGGAGCGGTGCGGGGCCCTTCCCGGGGTCCAGGCCCCGGCAAAAGGAGACAGGGCTGGAGAGAAGCCACCGGCCACAGGCCCCCAAGGTCCGCCCAGGGCGCGGGGCTGGGGAGCAGCACCCCCGCGACAGAGCTGAGCTGAGGGCTAAGGCCCAGGGCTGAGCTTAAATGGGGGTCCTGGCCCCATGGGCAGAGGGTGCGGGTCCCCAGTGGGCTCATCAGGGCTTTAAGGCTTCTTGGGGCACTTGAGGTGCTTAATCACACTTGCCGTTAAAAACTGGTGCTTCGTCTCTGCGGGGATGTCTCGGCCCCGGAGGGCTGACTTGTTGTGCGGGGCGCAGCTGGGAGACACCTCGTCTTTCCAGGCACCGAAGGGGGAGCAGGAAGCCTCGTCCCCTGCTCGGGCTGCCCTGTCCTCCTCGCGCACCCTGCAGGGTTGGCGGCTCCTCTTCCCAAACCCATCAGGACTTTCCTCTGCTGTGGCTCCTGCTAGAAAGCAAGCAGTTATCGGCAGTAGCTTGGTGGGGAGGGAGGTGTTTAATAAAGAGATGTCACCTTCGGGTCACAATAACTGTCCTCTTCGGGCTGGGGATCAGCTTTTCCCCAGAATAGCTGCAGCTCTTTAATCTTACTCTGGAGCGTGGAGGTAACTGCGCGTATTAATCCCATCCATATCTACGCAAAGTATGGCTGTCAGGCAGCAAGCAAATCGCAAATCCAAAATACATAGTTCAGCGTATGAAGCTGTTTCACACCGAGACCTGCATAGAGCCTTAGAGGTGAGAAATGGCATTTACCGTCGCCATATTAACGATTGGCTGGCCCAGCAAGGCCACAGTAGTATCGGCAGAGTGCGGAGGACAAGCCCCGACCCGGTGAGAAGCTGAGGCTGGAGGGGTGTGGGCCGAAGGAGCCCCCCGAGCCTGGCGAGGGGCCGCCTGGCACCGGCGGCACGCTCCCACCCCGCTCCCCGCACGCGGCCGTGCGGGGAAGGGCTCCCTGCGCTCGGGCAGCGTGGCCGCGGGTGAGCAGATGCAGGCTGGGCTCTTGTTTCAGAGAAGTGGTGAACCATCGTTTGCTTTCCCTTTGTCGCCTCCGTCTCTGCCTACAACCCACCTCTAAGCAATCGGCCGTTTCAAGACACCCCGCGGGTATCCGGTGACCAGCTGGCACACGCCGCGCTCCTGCGGGTGCCTGGTCGCAAATGGAGGTGTGCAACACCCCAGCGTCTTCTCCCGGGCTGAGGTGCAGGTGGCTGGACAGGTCCTGCCTCCGCAGGGAGCGGGGACACCCCACGGTGCAGGGCCGGTCACGGGGCAGAGTGCCCCAGTCCCACCAGGGCCCCACAGCTGGACCCTCTCCCGTGGGGTCGGGATCCCTCTGTGACCCCTCTCTTCGGTTAGAGGCCGCCGGTCCACGGGAGGTGAGCTGCGCCAGCACGCGTGCGGTTGTTAAAAAGAAGCTAAAAATGGCAGTGGGGCGAATTAAACCTTTCCGGCACCGTGGAGGTACCGCCCCAGGGGCACGGGGCCAGCGAGCCCCAGCAAGGACGCAAGGACGGCAGATGAGGAGGCAGGGAGCTGGCACAGCCCAGCAGCAGGGTGGGGGACGCGGGTAGAAACCCGGAGGCATCCCCTGGAAAGGTGAAATTGTGAGTGAAGGAGGAGATGGAGGGGACCATAAACCCTGGCAGATTAGTTGCACAAACACCACAAGGCAGCGAGACCGCTCTGAGAAACAGCTAACAAAGAGATTAGACCCAACAATAAATCTTTCTTCAGATGCACTGCGAGCAGGACGCCTTACAGACGCCTGCAGGGCCAGCAGATGCCCAGGCACGAAAGGTAAACCGAGAGGAGAGGGCTGCTGCAGAGGAGCTAAATCCGTCTTTTGCGTCGGTAGGCACTGGGAAGAAGTCGGAGGGGGTTACCCTGCAGGGACCCCTCTTGGCTTGGGCACAGCAGAGGATCTGTTCGGAAAGGCAGCGGCTGCAGAGGACGCCAGAGGAGCAGAGCCGATGGGCCGGCGCTGACCCGTGCCGCAGGGACCCCAGGATGCACCACTTGCGTTACTGAGATCATTTACTCGCAGCCGCCTCGATACCTGCTGGGTAGGTGGGTGGTGGAGGGTCCCAAGAGCGATGCCATCCATGAAGGGCTCGAGGGAGCTCTTGGGAAATCCAGCTCTTGGGAAATCCTGTAGGTCCGGCAGCTGCAAGGAGCAGACGAGGATGAGCTGCGGCGGGTAAAGCTGCCGCAGGCGGCACAGGTACGGTCCGCGTGGGGATGATGGGGCCGGCTGTTGTGCAGCAAAGTCCTGGCCTTGCAGAGAGCCCCAAAGAGAGAACAGAGAGATTACAGGCGAGTAAGGTGGTCGAAGGGTGAAGCCTGCTTTGATTCCCAGAGGGCTTTAAGGAAAGCAGGCAGCCGTGGGACAAGCAGGACGGCCACGGGGTAGGCAGCCCGCCTCCTAGAAGGCTGCGTGTGTAAGGGAGCGGGGACGTCAGCTCTTGCCGTGGTCAGCGGTGCAGCCCCACGCAGGTCTGGGCTCTTCAGCACGTTCCCCGGCCCCGGGAGAGGACAGAGCTGCAGGAAGGGGTCACGGCGCCCTTTGGGGTGCCGGCTGCCCGAGGTGCGGCGCGCCGCCGCACCCTCTGCGGCGCCGTCCCCCGCTGCTGACCCCAGAGACCACCTTGCTCCCGTGGGCAGGCCTGCTCCAGAGGGGAAAGGGGCAGTTTTCTGTCCCTGGGCTGACCTCCCCCAAAACGTGTGGCACCCAGAGCAGCGCCGGGTGCCGGGACCTGCCACCTGCCCGCCCAGCGGTGCCCTGCAGCCTGCGAGCAGCTCTCCCCCGTCCAGCCCGACGGCCTCTGTAAGGGGAGCAGAGGCAGCGCGGTCGGCAGGACGGGCTCAGAGAGAGGAGCAGAAAGCGGAGAGGGAGGCCCCTGCTCACAGCGGCGCTGGCGCACAATGCTGCACCATGAGGCCGGGGCCAGCGCCCGCCGGTGCCCGGCATCTCGCCCCGGCGCTGTGCCGGAGACGCTGCCGGGCTCTGCACTGTCGCCCTGCCCTATCCCAAGCCTGGCTGGAGACACAAGCAACTCAACAGCGAGTGGGTTCGCCCCCTTTTCCATTTCCATCGCACGTATTCAGAGGAATGGCACAAACACGTGGCTGGGGCCGGCCGGCGGAGGCGAGCTCCCAGCCCGGCGTAGGGCGGAACAGGCCGATGCCCCGAGGGGCTCGGGGAGCCCCAGGCAGGGGAAGGGGTGGTCTCACCTCTGCATCTCGCTGCAGCAGCAGCGCTCTAGAACCGGGCATCGCTTCATATTCACAATATTTTAGAAGAATACTGAAAAATCAAAGAGATTCTGAAAAGACCCACGCAGAATGATTTGAGGGCTAGAGCGAGTGCCTTACAGCAGAAGATTTAAAGAGCACAATCTGTTCAGCTTATCCAAAAGAAGATTGAGGGGTGACTTGATTACACTGTAGAAGTACTTTCATAGGGAAATATTAAATGGCTCTTTAATCGAGCCAGGAAAGATAGGAGAAGACTCAATCCCTGGAAGCTGAAGCCACACAAATCCACACTGAAAATTAGACACAGAATTTGATCGGTGAGGGTGATTAACCACTGGATAAAACGCATTAAATTTGAACAGTCGTAACCACTCAAATGATTTTGTTCAGACATGGCTTATTTTCTACATCCTGGAAGTCATAAATCCTGTTTCTGCTTCCTACACGGTATATGTATTATTTAAATCTGCTGCTCCTTTTGCTTCCTTGCATCCAGCACTCTTACACCCCTGGGATCTTCTCTTCCATTTTTGCAGCAGCCTCTTCCCCAGCCCTGCCGACAGGCTTTGCCTTACCTCCAGCGGGTCTCCAAAGCGGCATCCTTTACCTGTGCCTTTAGCTGAATCATCACTGCGAAAATCCTTCCTCTTACTCTCCCTGATGTGTGCATCAGGTTAAGGGATGCCTTCCCACCTTCCAGGTCCCAGAGCCTCTTCCAAACGTTGTGTGCTGGGGCTCGACTCGCTCTGCATCGCTCTCCCTCTCCGTACGTCCACTTCTCCCACAGCTCCTGCTCGACACTCCTTGCCTCTTCCTGGGCGGCCCCTACACACAGCCTGCTCTATACAGCCCTGCCGGCGCTCGCTCTCCGTCTAAAAACTCTCTGCTAAAAACTGTGCCACAGAATCTCTAAGTAAAGAGCTTAACTTTGGAAAGTATTAAATGGAACTACCAAGATGATGAGATTTTTTAAATCGGTATTTGTCACTCTCTTTTTCTCTTCAGACCATGTTTAAGCTTCGGGTTGTGTTGCATGTCTGGACCCAGGCCCCGATTCTAGAAATCGCTGGGGTAGGGGTCCACCCTCACCCGGCCGGTTGCAGGACAGGAACCACCAGTGGTATTTTAAGGTTATTACACAAGAGGAAAAGATCCCCGCTTGGTTTTCTGCTGCTGGTGCGAGAAAATCTCAGTTCCTCGTCCTATAGAACCTATAGGTGCCCTAGAAGACCTTGTCGGGTTAGTAAAGCCCCGAGAGCATCACCAGCATGCCAGTCATCCAGAGCCCGGCCAACAAGACCTCCGGAGCCTGCTGCTCTCGCCGGGAGCCATGCTCTGGTTCGGTGACTCTGCATCTCCCCAAGACAGTTTGTCAGAGACGCCCCTGCGAGCTCTGGCACCCAGGGCTTTTGTGTCCCAGCGACGAGTCCCTGGTCACCACCCTCTGCTAAGCACAGCTTTTTAAAATAATTTACTAGCAGCTAATAATAAACTTTGATTCTTCTGTGTGTTTTTCCTTGTCTTCCTCAGCGGGTGCTCTGCTGCCCTCAAAGCTTTGCCTTTTCTTTAGTGATTTATTCAGCTCAGAATAACACGGGTCCTACTTCTCCCTGGTGCAAGAGCACTCCCCCTCCTTGTCCTCCCTTACGCCTGGGCTCACCGCTCTCTGCCCCTCTTCGGTCGCCGGAGCAGTGACCCCAGCTGTCGGCTGTGGTCACCACTGACTGTGGACAGATTGGCTTTATGGCCGCTGGAGGTCCGGGGCCACTCGATGACAGGAGTGACCGTGACCGGGCAGGTCTGCAGTGCTGCTTCGTCCGAGTGCCGGTTATGGCGGGGAAGCTGGTGTGAAAAAAATCAGGGAACAGAAAATCAGGGAACGGTTTTTATCATTTGGGTGGTGATTCCCAGGCCAGCCTCCTTCTCTGACCATCTCTGTGCCCGGCTTCCTCCCTCCCTCTGGGCCAGTCCCTGGCCAGCACCGAGGTCCCCCCTGCAGCCACCCGCCCCCAGCCTCACCCCTTGTTTCTCCCGAGTCTCCACGGGACGCCCCCCAGGCACGGACCCTGGCTTTGCCCAGCAGTTTCTGCGTCAGCCTCAGTGACCCAGGGAAGGGGCAGCTCTTCCCCACCAGCGTCTCGCCTCTGCCCCCTGCACCACGCTCGCGGCTCAGTGCCCTGGGAGAGAGCAGCGCACCCACCACCCCCACGGCACCTCGGGGCAGGGGGTCCCGCCTGCCCGCACCTCCCTGCCCACCCGTCAAACCGAGCGCTCCGGGCAGATCGAGCGGTACAACCTGCTGCCCAGTGGCACCCATGGGTGCTGCCCACCTCCGCCACAGGGAGCCCCGGCTCAGCCAGCGGCTGCCCATCCCCTCCAGCCCCTCGGCATGCGGCGCGGGGAATCCTCCTCGGCCCTTCCCCACGAGGGACGGCGCTGTGCCACGGGGCTGCGCTGTGCAGGAGCGCCTTCTCGGGGTCTTGTCGCAGAGCCCTCGCTCGTGACGGGGACGGGGTGTTTCACGGCCTGGTTCTCTGCGGTCCTTTGTAAGTGCAGAGCTCATCCTCACCTAGAGATGCTGCAGCTCGGCATCCCCAGCTCCCCACGCTCCCACCCTCGAGCTCTTTTTTCTGTCCTAACTGCACTCCCCACAACATGTCTCCACGTCTTTGACTGGGGCTGACACCTCTCGCTGTTGGTGGGAGCTTCTGAAGAGCAGTTTCATCTGCAGAGGCGTTCATCTCTCCTGTGTCTCTACTCCCACACGCGCTGAGCTTCGCTGAAGGTGCTGACGATGCTAAGCTAAAGGGACTCCTCGGTCCCACCGGGACGGCAGCGCCACTGGCAAACGGGCGACTGCCCGGTGCCCCCGCCGCCTCGCTGCTCCGAGGAGAGAGGAGTCAGCGCCCAGCACAGACCTGGAGCTGGAAAAGATGCTGGCAATGATCAGGGATGCTCCGGTGTAAAATGACTGAATCTGCAACTTTCCGCTCTGCGGCGTAGATGCTGAGGCAAGTTATGTCAGGGGACTGCGTCTCTCCTCTGCTGGAGAGCCGTCCTCCCCGTGGGCTTCCAGGAACGACGGGTAAGCGAGAACGCCAGCAGCAGCCTATTTTTAAATTCTGCTGTGCATGCGAGAGCTCTGCCTTGGCAGCCCCACTTTTCAGCTCTCTCGGTGCTATTTGCAGGTCATTAAAGACTTCGCTCCCTGTGATCGCAGGACAAGTTCCGCTCTTGAGTTCTGCAAGACAGCTGTATGCAGAAAATAAATTTTACGTTTGCAATGCCCCCTGCTAATGCTAATGTTACAATTACACTGCCTGGAGCCTTAAGCTCTCCTGTCACACATCTCATCAATCTGCATTGCTGCAGTCTAACGGTAAGCTGAAAACAGTGATGAAGAATGCGGATGAGGATTGAAGGAGGCAGCTGAGAGAACCACCACCTCAGGCTCCACGCCCCGATTCTGGGAGTCCCGGTCGCTGGCCTGAACTGGGACTTCAACCAGGGCTGGAGCCAGGCGGCCCGGCCCACCCCCAGCCCCACGAACCAGCCGGTCCTTCCGACCTGGAGGCAGTTTGGACACAGGAGCCCGGAAGGGAAAATAATGAATTCCTCGGAGCCACCCAGCTCCCTGGAATCACTGCCGCTCTCAGATCCACCTCAGCAGAAAGGACGCTGCGGCTTGCGCACTGCTGCCCTTAGCAGATTCCTCCTGGTCTTATCGTAGGAAATGTCTTGTGCCATCAAAGTGATGGACCCTTGGAGGTGACGCCCTGGGGAAAGGGGGTACCGTCGTCCAAAGATCTCCCTTTCAGCTTCGTTCCTTTATGGTTGCTGTGGGTTTTTTCCTTCCACAAGTTTTCCCCCCACTGATCTCATTTTGATGGTACAAGTCTTTTCACCTAAAAATACGGAAATTTTGATCAAACCATTTTTGACCACATTCACAATTATCTGAATGCTTTTCAGGAACACAGAAAAGCTTAGTGTCCAGCATTAAGGTTTAATACCAGATACTAATCAGCCAAGAGAGATTTTAGAACAAATTATTTGAAATGTCTTTGAATATCAAATCCAAGTTGGAGACAAAAACTACTCCACACTAATTTTTTCATCTATCTTTCAACCTTTCCTTCTTCATGAAGCCTACAGGTAGGTTTAAATCCATCTGGGGAATCACAGTCCCCCAAAGGACCACTGGAGCTCAGTTTTAGTCTGCAGCTTCTCCCATTCCCCCATGTTCTTTCTGCGCTGCATAACCCACTTACTCCCTGCCAGAGACCACGCCTTCACCAGAGCACGGCTCTCCCTGCGACGGGCGCTACCCGTGGAACTTGCTGTCCTTTGCCAGTCGCCCACCTTGTTTTAGAATCTCAGAATCACTGAGGTTGGAAAAGGCCCTTAAGATCATCGACTCCAACCGCTAACCCAGCGCTGCCAAGGCCACCACTCCACCATGTCCCCGAGCGCCACATCTACACGTCTTTTAAATCCCCCCAGGGATGGTGACTCCACCCCTGCCCTGGGCAGCCTGTGCCAGAGCTCGACAACCCTTTCGGGGAAGAAATTCTTCCTAATACCCAATCTAAACCTCCCCTGGCGCAACTTGAGGCCGTTTCCTCTCGTCCTGTCGCTTGTTACCTGGGAGAAGGGACCGACCCCCACCTGGCTACAACCTCCTTTCAGGGAGCTGTAGAGAGCGAGAAGGTCTCCCCTCAGCCGCCTTCTCTCCAGGCTAAACAGCCCCAGTTGCCTCAGCCGCTCCCCATAAGACTTGTGCTCTAGACCTTTGACCACTTTTCTATAAATAAAGCAAAGAACAGGATATTGATTAAATGATAAAAATATATTCACTCTTAAGCAGAACCGACATCTTCATGCTCCTTCAGTTGCGCGAGAAATTTCATCTGGAGGGTTTCACAGAATCATAATAGAACAGTTTTTTGGGGGGAAGGGACCTTTAAAGACCATCTAGTCCAACCCCCCTGCCATCAGCAGGGACACCTTCGACTGGACCAGGTTGCTCAGAGCCCCGTCCAACCTGACCTTGAATGTTTCCAGGGATGGGGCATCCACAGCCTCTCTGGCCAACCTGTGCCAGTGTTTCACCACCCTCATCATCGAAAACATCTTCCTTATATCTAGTCTGAATCTGCCCTCTTTTAGTTTAAAACCATTACCCCTTGTCCTACCACTACAGGCCCTGCTAAAAAGTCTGTCCCCGTCTTTCTTACAAGCCCCCTTTAAGCACTGAAAGGCCGCAGTAAGGTCTCCCCGGAGCCTTCTCTTCTCCAGGCTGAACAACCCCTACTCTCACAGCCTGTCCTCACAAGAGAGGCATTTCAGCTCTCGGAACAATTTTGTGGCCTCCTCTGGACCGGCTCCAGCAGGTTTCCAAGGACATCCCGTAAACTGGGACAGGAGTGGCTGGAGAGCAGCCCTGCAGAAGGGGATCTGGGGGTGCTGGTTGGCAGCAGCTCAGCAGCAGCCAGCAGCGTGCCGTGGCAGCTGAGAGGACAAACCCCATCCTGGGGCCATCAAACACAGCATAACCAGCCAGTCCAGAGAGGGGATTATTCCGTCGTATTCAGCACTGGTGCGGCCTCACCTGGCGTACTGTGTGCAGTGCTGGACCCCACCATTTGAGAAGGATGTGAAGGTCCTTGAATGCCCCCAGAGGAGGGCAACCAAGCTGGTGAACGGGCTGGAAGGGATGTCCTCTGACGGGCGGCTAAGGACTTTGGGCTTGTCAAGTTTGGAGAAAAGGAAGCTGAGGAGCAACCACATTGCTCTCTGCAGCTTCCTGAGGAGGGGACGTTGAGTGGGAGGTGCTCAGCTCTTCTCCCTGGGATCCAGGGACAGGACGCCTGGGAACGGTTCAAAGCTGCACCATGGGAGGTTCAGCCTGGACATGAGAAAGCATTTCTTTACCAAAAGGGTGGTCAAACACTGGAACAGGCTTCCTAGAAAGGCAGTCAATGCCCCAAGCCTGTCGGTATTTAAGAGGCATTTGGACAATGCCCTTAACAACATGCTTTAGCTTTTAGTCAGCCCTGAAGTGGTCAGGCAGATGGAGTAGATGATCGCTGTAGGTCCCTTCCAACTGAAATAGTCTAGTCTTGCCACCGACAGCAATCCTTTCCTCCTAGGCCTCGCCAAGCACCACCGCATCAATGCCCACCCCCTCTGAACCTAGGCCCAGCTGCCGCCCCTTCCTCCAGCCACCCCGGAGCACCACATCTCCTCAGCCTGGGCCCAGCAGGGTCCGGCATTTCTGACACCGATAACGGCGCATGAGGGCACAGGAAGCCCGATGGCGCAGGCCCAGCCTGGCGCGGGGCACGCCGGGAGAGCATCCGCGCAGGCGTAGTTGAGCACTACAGCTGCAGGAGCGTCTCCCGATGCCTTCTGCGCATGCGCGGCTCCGGACTACAGCTCCCGGCGTGCCTTGCGGCGAGGCGGAAGCGGCGCGATGGCGGCAGGTGAGGGCCCCGGGCCGGCCGCGGCTCCGGTCGCCTGCGAGCCGGCGGGCTGACGGTCCCGGTCTATGCCCGCAGGTCGGTAGCTGGTGCCGCCGCCATGGCGCTGATCGAGGGCGGTGGTGATGAGGTGACCG
>JAVKLA010000073.1:45323809-45337852 GCA_034782735.1 Sagittarius serpentarius | reverse complement strand
CCGGCTGTCGCGGTCCCGGTGCGGCCCGGCCCGGTCCGGGGGTCTCGGTAGCGGAGGAGGGGAAGATCGGGGCGGCTCTGGCGTTCCGGTGCCGGAGGGGGATCAGTGCGTGCTGGGGGTCCTGGGAGAAGGGGGATCTGCGAGCCGGGGGCCGCGGGAGAGGGGAGGGGGCTGTGTGGGCCAGGGGACATCAGGCCGGGGACGCCTGTGCAGGCCGGGCGTCCTGGGACAACGGGGCTCGTGTGGGCTGGGGGACCTCGGGCCGGGCCCCCCCCTGCAGGGCGGGGGTCCCGGTGCCGAGGCGGTCCCTGTGGGCAGGGAGACCTCAGAACAGGGAGCTGTGTGGGGCAGGTACCCCGGCACTGGGGCGGATCCGGGGCGGGGGGCTCCCGGCATGGGCTCCGCGTGTCCCTCGCCAGCTCCAGCCATCCCAGAGGCACGAGCTCACCACCCCCGTCTTGTCCCCAGGGTCTCCCGGTTCTCCGAAGCCTCTCGAGCCGCCCTGCCCTCGCCATGCTGCGCCTGCTGCCATGGCTCCGTGCTCTGACCCGGGAGAGTGTGCGGCCGGGAGTCCTGCAGGGCCTGGCTGCTGGTGACCGGAGCGGGGCCGGGATGTATCCCACCTGCTACTGTGCAGGCAAAGCGAAGCAGCGGGCTGTGCTGCTCCCCTTGGACCCCTACGGCCATGGGCTGCTGCACACCTTTCCCCCAGACGGGTACAGGACTCGAGGCCATGGCAAGAGGAAGAGCTGGAACTTCATCCACGAGAAGATGAGTTATGACACCTTCTTCACAATGAAGCGTCTGATAGAGCGCTCGCGCAGTGTGGGGGAAGTGCTGCGGTGGGTCACGCAGAACCCCAGCAAGGTGTCTGCCAGCCACTACCCCATCGCCCTGCACAAGCTGGGCCAGCTCTTGCAGCAGCAGGGCCAGGCCACGGTGAATGGGGAGAGCCGCGGGCCCGCCCAGATGCTGGAGCAGCCAGAGTTTCAGACTCTCTGTCAGGCCATCATCAGCGGCTGCTCCAAGTTCGATAACTTCAGCATTGTCAACTGCCTGTATGCTGCTGCCGCCCTGGGTGAGTGTCCGGGCAGCCAGCATCTGCCTGCGCGGGGTCACTGGCAGAGGACGGGGGGAGGCGGGCAGAGCAGCGGGACACGGGCCGGTGCTTGGGTTTGTGAGGTGAAAGGAGAGCTTGCCGGTCTGGCTGCCATGGAAGGAGGAAGGTTGTACCAGAGCAGAAGCCGGTGTCTGGGTTTCTGTGTGGATATATGTGTGATGGTGGCTTTGTGGCAGATGGAGCCGTGCCCTTGGAAGGAGGAGGTGCCGCTTGGGTTGCGCAGCAGGAAGGGAGTCGGGGGGACTGACTGCTCTGGGAGGGCTCGGCTGGCTGGAGCACCTGGCACGTTGGCTGGAAGGGCAGCCGAAGCGGTGGCCAGCACCACCTGGCAGGATGCGGGATAAACCGCTCCTGGAGTTTTGTTCCAGTCGCTGAAAATCGACAAATGTCTGGGCACAGAAGTGCGAGACGCAAGGTCTTGGCTAAACCCTTTACAAGCCCTGAGCCCTGTGTTGTTGGGAGTTTAATACTCGGGGGGAAAAGGTTCAAGCTGGTTTGGGTTCCTGTGCAGCAGCAGCCTCTGGGTCAGCCGGTGGGCCATGTCCTGGGGGGGGTCCCCCTTTGGTGGGCCGGGGGCCCCTGAGGACCCTGCAGATTCTCCCGCCTGTGAGGAAGGGGATCGTGTCTGGCAGTTGCCTGCGGCGGCAGGTGCCTACCCTCCCCACCCCAGTGGTTCCTGCCAGCCCTGCGCTCCTCTGTCCCGCGCACATGTCTCTGGCCATTCTGTTTGCTTTCTTTTTTTCCACCGCAGCTGCACGCTGGGCTGAGGCCTCGGCTGAGCCGCATAGGGAGACGCCCGGTGCCGGCTGTGGGTTGATGCAGTAACTCTAGATCCCGCTGAAGGGGGGAGGGGAGAATTTTCTGCTCTTCCCCCCTCCGTCTCACGGCGCCTTGTGTTTGTTGACACTGAACTCTGTGCTGCCAGGCGCCTCTCCCCTCAGCTGGGCTCCCCCCGGCCTGCTCTGGTTTTGACCCACACTTTGTTCTCCGTCAGTCGCCCTTCCCTGCTCACCACGCTTACTCGCTCATTAATAAAAATGCTAACCCGCCTTTTTGAGGCCTTTTTTAAGGAACAAAGCAACTGCTCAGACCAATTCTTCACTTTCCACCTTCTGACTCATTTTTGATTAATGATAAAACGCAGCAGCTTACCCCATGCTGCCTTAGTTGCTTTAAAGCCCTTTTGAAAATTGAAATCTTGTCAGCTGGCTTAGGAGACCAGTGGGCTACCAGGGCCTCATACAGTGCCTAATGCTTCATGCACCCCCTGAAAATATCTCTCCTGACACGCGAAGGATGGCCTTTGCCTTTTTTCGTAACCGCAGTGTGCGCCTGGCCTGTTGTCTTTCCGTGCCTGAATAATATGTCCAGAGTTGGAGGGAAGCATTTTCCTCAGGAGCTGCGTTTGAAAGACCAAAGGAAATGGCAGAAGGTTAGAAACGTGAAAGGATTAGTTCCTGTCATACACGGACAGTTTTTATTTTGGTAGCGTGTTGATGTCCTAGTTGTTTTCCAACCAAAACTTTTTTTGAGGTACTTTTTGAGGTGTATTATTTATCTGTAAGAAGTTTGAGACTTAATAAACCTTGCTTTTGTGGATGAACTAAAGGACTTCCGTTTTGGTGGAGTGAGTGGGAATAATCCAACAGCTCCACGTGACGTTTTCTGGGGTGCAGATGCACTGATGTTCTGGTCAGGCTTTGCCAAACTGGTCCTCTTCCTCTTCCTCTTTCTCACCTTTGGTTTGATTACCGTTATGGCACATTTGTCCTTCTCTGACTGTAGTCTCGTGCCTGAGCTTACAAGGATGGTTGTGCCTAGTGAAGATGAGAGGTGGGGTCCGGGCGTCCCTAATCCCTTCCCTGTCGCAGGCCTGCCTGGGGAATCACCGCTGGTGCGGGTGCTGGAGGACGAATCCCGGAGCCGCCTGGGCCGCTTCAACCAGAAGGACGTCTCCATGGTCTTCAGCAGCGTGATGAGGCTCCACCCGTCCAGCCCCCACCCCCTGGTCGAGTCTTGCCTCAGCAGTTTGGAGCGGCATCTGGAGAAGGAGCGCCACCCCCAGACCCTCTTCCTGCTCCTCTCCTACTACCGGCTGCGGGCGCAGGCGCTGCAGGGACACCCGGCCTCCGACCAGCAGCTGATCAACAACCGCAAGATCCTGCGCCTCGTCAGGCACACGCTGGGGCAAGTGAGTGCCATGCGGGAGCACGAGCTGGCCCTCTTGGATGAGATGCTGGCTCTGTGCGCCCAGGAGGCGAACAACAAGGCCCTGGAGGCCATCTTCAGCTCTCAGCTCTTCTACGAGAACCGCCAAGAGCGATTCATCCGCAGTATGGCAGGTGAGGGCAGGGTCTGCCCAGGCAGGGTCCCAGCCTTGCCCACTGAGTGAGCCTCCCCCCCGGTGCGGGGTGCGCTGGGCTCTGGCCGTGCACTTGGCAGCCTTGGAGCCTCCTTTCCTGGCCCCGGAGGACATCTGGGTTTGTGACAGCACCAGCTGGGGCCTTGCTGAGCACCAGGGCCTGCAGCAGTGAGGCTGGAGCCGGAGATGCTCTGCATTATGGCCACCCTGTCACTGCCTTCCCAGCCCAGCCCTTCCGGGGGCCGTGAGCCTCCCTGACTTCAAGACTGGGAGCAGGTTGGTTTCGGTGGGGTTTCGACAGAAGGGCCCGCATTCTGTGCACCTTCCAGCTGCGCTCCAGCTGTGCCTCCTGGGTGCACGGGATGGGAATCTGCCCCAGCCTCTCACAAACCACATAACTTGATGGTTTCTGGAAGCCGCCTGGGTTTCAGGAGAGATGGCTCTGCTGCCCAGGTCTTGTTATCTCCCGCCTGCCTGCACTGCCTTTTCTGCCCAGGCTGCGGGGGCTTCTGGAGAGCTGCAGTTCGGACAGAGCCAGGCCTCTCTGACGGAGACCCCGCTGTGGTTTGCTCTGTGCAGAGTGGCTCCCCAGGAAGGCAGAGAACCTTACCCCCTACACCATGGCCCTCATTGCCAAGTACGTGGCCCGGCACCGGCTGCGTGAGCCACGGCTGCTTGATACCATCGCAAACTTTCTCCTGAAGCGTGGGGAGCAGCTCGACAGCAAGGTGCGTGTTCGCTCCAGTCTGGGGGGGGACGCCTGGGGCTGGCTCTGGGGCTGCCCTGGTGCTGGGGGGGAACTGTGTCCCTTCTCTGCCATCGGGCTGGGGCATCTCGCTGGGGACCGACTGGAATGTGCCCTCATCGTTACAGGTTGTGGGAGCCTGTTTCTGCCTGGCTCTGGGCAGGCCTGGGCCTGACCTGTCCTTCGTCCCGCTGCCTGGCCCGGCCCGATTCCCTCTCCTCCTGCCTGCAGGTGATCCAGAAGCTGGTGTTTCCCTTCAGCCGCATGAATTACCGCCCATCCAACCACAGCGAGCTCTTCCCCAAGCTGGAGGCCATCCTGGAGCAGAAAGCCGGCAGCTCTCCCCTGGCGACCGTCAACATCCTCATGTCCATGTTTCAGCTCAGCCATTTCCCCCAGAGCGTCCTGCACCAAGTCTTCTCCCCAGCCTTCATCACCAATGTTATGAGTATGTTGGGCCTTTTCCGGGGTAAACCCAGCTGTTAAAGCTCGAGGCTGGGGTGGAGGTGGATTTTGAAAGCATCGGGCAGAACAGACTCCCCCCTGGGAGCGCAGGGCCACTTCGCTGGCAGTCAGCCCCCCCGGAGCGCGGCTGGGCGAGGAGGGGCTGCCAGGCGGCATCTAGCCAGCTGTCCTCTCCCCGCAGGCAGCCCCTACGCGCTGATTGTGCGCCGCTACCTCTCGCTGCTGGACGCGGCGGTGGAGCTGGAGTTCCGCGATTACAGCGGCCCGCGCCTCGACCCGCGCTACCGCGTCCTCATGTTCGAGCACGCCCTGACAGCTGACGAGGCCAACAGAAAGTACAGGTCAGCAGTGGGGGCAGGCGGCGCGCTGGGGAGGGGAGGGCTGCCCCGGTGGGCGGGAGAGCACGGCTGGGAGCAGGGTGTGCTGGGTACCCCGCTGCCCGTCCCTTGCGGGCGGGCCGTGCGGTGTCGCTTCGGATGCGGGGTCCGTGACTTTGTTGCGGCAGGATCCCAGCTGGAGGACGGTGCCAGGGTAAAGGCCCGTGTGGGAGCTCCGAAGCCTGTAGAGGAGCAGTGTAGAATCATAGAACCATTGAGGTTGGAAAAGACCCTTAAGATTGAGTCCAACCGTAGACCTAGCGCTGGCAACTCCACCGCTAACCCGTGTCCCTAAGCGCCACATCTACACATCTCTTAAATGCCTTCAGGGATGGTGACCCAACCCCTTCCCTGGGCAGCCTGTGCCAGTGCTCGACAACCCTTTCGGTGAAGAAGAATATGCTGTTGGCGTGGCAGTATCGGGAGGAGCTTTTCTGCTGCTCGAGCTGAAGCATGTCCCCTCCTTGCCACAGAAGAGCAGAGCCCAAAGCTACGGGCTCTCCTTATTTCTCGCTCCCAGGGGCCTTCACCTCTCTGCGCAGATGGGCTCAGAGGGAGAATGTGGGTCGGCAGTGCTTGAGGGGGCAGGCTGGGGGCCCTCCCTAGTGCGTCCTCTGACTCTTCTTTTTCCCCTCAGTTACAAGGGGCTGGTGGCCGAGGCCCTGCGGCAGCTGGTGGGAGAAGAGTGCTATCGGCAGGATGAGGTGCTGCCCCCGGGATACTGCACAGGTAGTCTCGCTGGGCGCCCCGCTTTGGGCCAGGGCTGTGGCTCCGGGGAGGGGGCTGGCAGTTGGGATTTGGGGGGCTGTGGGTGCAGCAGAAGCCTTGTGGCTGCGTGGGTGCTTGGGGGAGGCCTGAGGGTGGGAGGTTATTCAGGGCAGAACAAGATTTGGCTGCTTTGTCACCACCTTCCCCGTGACGCTGCCTTCCCCCAGCGCTTCGGGACAAAGCTCCCTGAGCCGCCCCCGCTGCAGGAGGGCTCAGCTGGGCCAGCGCAGCGGCGGGTTCCCTCTGCGCTCCTGTCTGCTGGGCTGGCTGGCGCAGTCTCCCACCCTGGGGCACGTGGGGTCCCCGAGCCTGTGTCCCATCAGTAGGGGCTTCTCAAGGCCCAGCACTGATCCACGTTCTCTCTCCGCAGACTTCCTGCTGTGGATTAACCGCTCAGGCACTGTGCTGCCCCTCTCCCGTGTTCCTGCGGCTTCCAAGGCTCCCTCTGCCCACACTACATCGTCTCCCGCCACCATTTCCTTGCGCTCGAGCGTCCTGGCCCTCACCTCGGACTTGCAGGACTTTGCCCCGTTTGCTCCAGAAACGCCAAGCAGCCCCCCGGGCTCCCGGGAGAACAGCCTGGCCGGGCGGTTCCTGCCCACGCTTTGCCCTGCCCCAGGGGGCCCCTGCTACCAGCCCTCCTCGGACTATTACTGTGGCCTGAGCAAAGAGTCTTCCCTGGAGAGCCAGGGCAGCTCCACGTTAAGCAGCCCTTCCGAGTGCCTCTCCGCACAGCCGGCTGGCACCCCTGACTGCTCCCCCAGGGGCACCTCCACAGCCACCCTCTTCCAGTTCCCCATCGGCAAGATCCTGGAGGAGGAGGAGGAGGCTAGCGCTGGCTGCCCTGGGCACGATCACAGCTGCTTCCAGGGAGAGCAGGCCCGGGAGGAACCAGAGGAAAGGAGCCCACCCCCCAGCGAGGATGCCTGCCCACCGCCCTCTCCGTGCCGGCCCAGCCCCAAGCGAGGGCCGGGCGATGGGCCGCAGGGAGCTGAAGAGATTCAGAGGTACCGAGCAGAGCCCGTCTGTGTCCCCACTCCCTTCCGGCAGGACAGCTGCCCCGGCCCGCGCCAGCACCGCCTTCAGCTCCTGCCCTCCCCGGCAGTCGGCCCCGGCCCCCTCCTGCCCCGCGCCGCCAGGTGCCCGGCGGCAGCGCAGGCTGTGCCGCAGAGACCCCCGGGGCCCAGGGTGCGGCCCGCCCCGGCCCGGGTACGGCTGCCCCTGCCACCAGCTGGGCGCGGGGCGGGTGGGGGTGCTGCCCTTCATCCGCTGCTGTTCTGGGGACCGGGCGCGGGCGACGCTGCTGCCCGTCCTGCCTGCAGGGTCTGTGGCGGGGAGTAACGCTGCCCTCCTCCCCCTGCTCTGTCCTCTGCAGGGTGGTGCTGTCGGTCAACGACAAATGGCATTACTGCCAGAACTCCGACATACTGGTGGGCTCGCGAGCCATGAGGGACAGGCACTTGCGACTGCTGGGCTACTGTCTGGTTCAGGTAAGCGGGGGGCTGCCCCCTTCCCCTCCTCCCCCCCGGGGCAGAAACCGCCCGTGGCCCTGTGGCAAGATGGGCAACAGGCTGTGGGCCGGAGAGCCGGCATCCCCACTGTAAACGTTCCCAGTGGGAGCTGTCCTTCCACACTTGCCGCTTGTGAGAGGAAGCAGTGACTCATCCTCGTGGCTCCTCTTTGCCTTCCCCCACCCCACCCCACAACTTTTTCCGGGCGGCTGGCGGGTGAGACCAGCCCCGGTGCCGTGGTGGAAAGCACGGGCGAGGGGACAGCCCCTCCTCTTCGGGTCTGCTGGTCCTGCAGGAATCCTGTCCCACGGGTCTGCCGCCTGGAGCCAGGAGCCGAGGGGCGCGCTGGGCAGGGAGGCGAGAAGGGGACGCTGGCTCAGCCTGGGCCCGGCAGGCACATCAGCAGCCGCAGTGTGGGCTGCGGGGCCTCGGGCTGGAAACCAAGTGGGGACGTAGCTCGGCCCGATACCCCGCGCTGTGATCCCGGCTGTCGGTTCTGCAGCGTTCCTCTTGCCGCTGTGGGCGGAGGCGGGGCGGGGCGAGGCGAGCCTCCTGTCGGTGCCTGTTTTGGAGCCCTGGGCTCTTCGGTTGCAGCCTCTGGCTAGTCTGTGGCGAGAGCTGCGAATGGAGAAGCCCTCGAGGCTTCACCACCGCCTTTCCAATTGTCTTCAGATTTCTTTGGAAACTTCAGACGTTGTTTTAAGGTGTGCAGCTTCTACAAGACTATTTGCGGGGTGATTTTTTTAGCTTGAGGATAGATCTTTCTGAGGCAAACAACTCGGAAATGCAGGCCTCTTATTCCTGTTTACTTCTGCACTTCAGAGGTCACCTGAATTACAGTCGTAGATCTACCAAGCAGTCCCATAACCATTTCTTAAAGCTTCTTACCTCCCCTGCGACTGACAGCACAGCGTGCCAACACAAAGCTCCTCCTAATTTCATAATTTGCAACGTACATACTTTAGAAGCCCTTTGTTTATGCATAGCTTTGGCAGTCCTGTGACTCGAGTTGTGGTATTTCCTTGGAGATCCCGAATTGCAGAGCAGCAGAGCAGGACCAGCTCTCCTGTGCAGCGCACCCTGGGTCTCCCTTGTGCTGGCATTCAGGACGGGCTGCCCAGGGCCGGCTGTGTCCCCAGGCAGCAGTGGGGCCGAGCAGCTTTGTCGTGCAGAGGAGGGCTCCCCAGTGCCCGCTGCCGGGCTCGAGGCTGGTGCCGCAGGCTCTCGCCGCGTGTCTGGGCTCAGGGATGCCCTCGGCTGAGGAGGGTGCTTGGCACAGCTGCCTCCTCTCCCGGCTTTGTGCCACCGTGTCCGAGAGACGAGGGCTGCCCTCGCCTGCCTGCCCCATGCCCCACACACCTGCGGCGGCCAGGGACTGCGCTCGCCCTGCGCTTGGCTCAGCTGGGCGGTCCGTGCCCCGTCTCATACCGGCTCTGGTAACCGCTACCGCTGGGGTCTGCGCCCGGGTGCGAGTCAGGGCTGCTGTGGGAGGCTGAGGCTGCTGACCAGCAGCCCAGCGGGGTCCCTGAGGAGCAAGGCAGAATGGGCAGGGGTGCGGGCGAGCGACAGGGTGCTCTTGGTCCCGGTGTGCACAGGATCAGGTGCTCTGTCCGGCAGCACGCGGTTAGGCGTCAGGACCTGCATGATCGAGGCTGCAGGAGCTCTTCCCCGCTGCTCAGCGTGCCCGATTGTCACGCAGCCGCCAGTGCGGTTGGCTCCCTTTGGGTGCGTGGAGAGCAGGCACGCTGGTCCCATCCCCTCTATTCCCTCTCCAGCAGCAGACAGTGGCGGCAGATGTTAGAGAATGAGTCAGAAGTGGATCATGGATAGTCCGAGGACTCCTGCACCGGGCTGTGTGTCTGGACAGCTGTGTTTAGCCGCCCCGATGGACCTCTTCTCTGTGAGCGTTTTATTCCTTTTTGAGCCTGCTCTTTTTTCCACACCCAGAGCATCCGGTGCCAACAAGCTCCAGGCAGTACTACCTGCAACGGGTCTGTTTGTTTTAAACCTGCTGTCTGGCCAGCTGACGTAGTGCTGCCAGGTCTGGTGCTGTGAGGGAGCGAGGAGCAGCTCTGCGGTTACCTTCTTCTATGCCTGTGGTTCCAGAGGTCGCTTCCCTTTGGCCACCCCTTTGAGACAAAGAGCTCCAGGCAGTTCAGCTTCTTCCTCAGCTGAAGCTGCGTCACAGCTCAGTTGTTCTTGCTCTTCTCGTTTGAGATTCATTTCCTCTTTTTCTGACACATTTACAGAATCGCAGAGTAGTTGGGGTTGGCAGGCGCATCTGGAGATCATCCAGTCCAAGCCCAGCTCAGCTAGAGCAGGTTGCTCAGTACCACATCCAGTCGAGTTTTGAATGTCTCAGAGATAGGTTGCTTTCTGGGTACCCTCACAGTGAAAGAGGTTTTTCTTATGTTTGGGGAGGGTGTGTGTGGGGGTGAGTAGCTTTTTCTTAAGTTTAAATGGGATTTCCAGTATTCTAGCTTTGTGCCCATTGCCTCACTCTCTGTCACTGGGCACCACTGAGAGTCTGGCTCTGTCTCACTTACAACCTCCTGTCGGGTCTTTGTACGTATAGAGAAGATGCCCCAGTCCTTTTCGTCTCGAGCTCTGTCAGCCTCTTCTCACGTGTCACACGCTTTAGTCCTGTAAGCATCCCTGTGGCCCCGCCCTGGCCGTGCTCCGGTACGTCCACGCTGTGTTCTGGGGAGCCCAGCGCTGGACGCTGCAGGTGTGTCTCACTAGTGCTGAGTAGCAGAGAAGGATCTGCTCCCTCGACCTGCTCGCGGTGCTCTTCCTAATGCAGCCTGGGATGCTGTTGGCCGCCTTTGCTGCAAGGGAGCACTGCTGGCCGGTGTTCACCGCCTCCGTCAGGACCCTTAGTCCCTTTTCTGCAAAGCTGCTTCCCAGGCGGTTGGCCCCAGCCTGTCCTGTGCCTGGGGTTATTCCTCCCTAGGCTCAGGACTTGGCCCTTCCCTGCCCGGGGGCCGTTTCACCAGCCTGTTTAGGTCCTTGAACAGCGGCACAACCGTCTGGTGCGTCAGCCACTCCTCCCCGTTTCGCACCGCCTGCAGCCTCGCTGGGGGCACGCTCAGTCTCGCCGTCCAGATCACTAATGAGGACGCTTAACGGTGCTGGCCCCTGTACTGACTCCTGGGGTATGCAGCTTGTGACTTGGTCCAGCTGGATATCGTGCCTCTCTTCGCAGCTCTTTGAGCCTGGCCGTTCAGCCCTCCTTATATTTAATTTAAGGCCTTCTCTTGTTGGCTGTTGCATTGCCATATGTCTGCTCAGTCAGCGCTGGACTGCCCGTCGTGTCTGGCACGCTGCTAAGCTGTCTGGGTATGCCTGTGCGACTGTGCCAGGGCCGTGCTCCTCCTCGGGTGCCGTTGCTCTGTAGCCGCGGCAGGTGTGGCTTTGTCAGCGCTTCTGAAGGGGCCTTCCTTCTGAGAGAGCGGGCTCCTTCCGTGGCACCGCGAGCAGGGGCTGCCCGCCGTGACGGTGTCGCCAGGTCTGGTACCCGGGCCCTTCCTTGCCTCCGTCCCGTGCGCGGCCCGGCCCGGCGCGGCGCGTCCACCCTTCTGGCAGGCGGCGGGAGTGCTGCTGCAGGGTCACCTACCGCAGACCCTCAGCTCTGCCCGCAGATGCTCTGGGTCTCAGCCCTTTCCAAGGCCGATGTTCTTTTCCCTGGTGGTCTTGGCCTTTTACTGACAGCCAGCGCTTTTCCCTCAGAAGTTTCTAGGTAAGGGGATCCCTCCCAGGATCCTGCCCTGAGCAAGGGCCAGATTTGATGTTCCCGCAAACCCTGTCCTGGCTCTGGCACCACTCGCTTCCAGCCTGTTTGGTTGAAGGAGCTTTCTGTGCTGTCGATCCTTCCGTAGTGTCGGAAGGGCAAGCCCACTGGGGAGGCAGACCCCGCGGAGCTGGGCGGCCAGGAAAGGAGCATGCAGCAGTGGAAGGAGGTGGCTCTACACCAGAACTGCCAGAAACCTTTGATTCAGACCCACCGCAGCCAGAGGACTTGGTCCCCTCTCCCCAGGCAGTAGTTAGTGGCCGCCTCCCCCCCGGGCCTGCGTGGGACTGTCGGAGAACGGTGCCCCTCTGCAGCCTGTCCTGGGGCTGCGTGTGGTTTGTCTGTGTTTCTCATCCCACTTGCTCATCCGTGAAGGTCGCAAAGAGGTCCTGGACCCTCTGTAGCGCTCATGTCATGATCTAGCCTTACCGTGGAGTCCCTGTGTCATCTGTGCCAAGTTCTCCCTCGCTGTTCCTTCACGGTGCCTACCATTAGCCCTGTTTCTCAACGAGCTGGTGCGAAAAAGCTCCCTCCTTCGCAGGCAAACTCCTGTGCTGTCATGATCTGCAACTCCTGAGGGATGGCAGTGGCCTCTCCAAGCAGCCTTGGATGCTTCTGGTGCAGACCACCCCCGTGCCGCGGACGGAGCGCTTCCTGCCCCACAGCTCTCCTGCAGACCTGGCTCCGTGCCGGCTCCCCCCGAGGCCAGGCTCCAGCCCTGCTCTGAGGAGGTGTCTTCGCAAACGCGGCCCCTCGGGTCTCCTGGTGTCCGTGAGGGGCGGAGGGCCACGCTAGCGGCACAGAGCCGAGCGCTGTGTCGCTTCCCCGCGGCGAGGGACAGTTTCCCCCTTGCCGTGTCCCAGGCACTGTCGCAGAGCCGGCTGCGGTGCAGCTAGAGCTGCCGCTCTTCAGGTGCAGAGCTCGTCTGCTCAGCCCCGAGGGCTGGAAACGGCAGCTGAGGTTCTTGGCCAAGAGCTCCCCTGCGTAACTCCGGGCCCAGCCCCGTGTCCCTGCCTCTCTTAGCAGGATCTCCAGGCTCGAAGGAGAGCTTTTCTTGTACTTCCACATTCCCAGGAGGGATGGGACAGGGCTCCTCTTGTGCCTGAGTAGCAAAACACACCAAGGGCTGGAGTGCAGCCGGGGTGAGCGCACGGGTCCTGTTACTGCAGCGTAACGCCGCTAGCCCTCTCCTGTGCTGCCAGGCAGGGCTGAAGCGTGGGGCACAGTCGCCCCTCGTCCTGCTCCATGAGCGCTGGCGATGCCTTCAGGGACGCTGGGCCAGCAGAGCTTCCAGCCAGCCCCGCAAGTTTTGGCCCCCACAGTCGCTGATACCCATGTGGAGGCAACACTGGTGGTAGCTGGAGCCTCTGGTTCTTGTCCCTGCGGATCCCTTCCCACGGGGCTGCTGCAGGGCAGGTTTGCTCGACTGCTTTGGTGCTTCCAGCCTAGCGCGGGGACGGGCGTGCATCTGCACAGCCCCGCGGGCCGGCTGGGGCAGGGGCTGTCACTAGAAGGTGACAAGCCCTGGGTGGGAGGGCCTCGAACTGTGAACGGGTGTTTTTAGAGGGCGGGTGTTCTTAGAAAAGTGCGTGCCAGGTTGTCCGCAGACAGCGACTGGTACCAGGGGGAGGGACAGGGCAAGGATCTCTGCTCCGACGCGCGTGGGTGCGTCTGTCTCCTGGTCGGGGTGGCCCAGGGCTCGTGGCCTTCATGGGGGGGCGTTTAGCTCCAGGTGGTATTTGCTGTTCAGGGACAGAGAGCACTCCTGGCGCCGCAGACTGTTCCGCTTTCCCGGTGGGGTCTCGACACCCCGCACCACCTCCCCTGGGCGAAGGGAGGCCTGTTTCTGGTTTTGTCAGTCCCGGTGCCGCCTTTCCTTAGCAGACTGTGGTTAAAATGACGTGCTGGGGAAGAAACCGTTACCTGGGCTCGGCTCGCTCCTGCAGCCCTTCTGGTGGGAGGCTGCCAGGGGCAGCCCCCGAGCCCCGGTCTCCCCCAGCCCGTGCGCGGCAGGGCGGTTGGGTTTTGCTCTTCATCCCTCCCCGGTGGTTGGCGACTGGGGTTCAAGGTTGGGGGTGAGGCTTGAGAGCTCCCCTGGGCCTGCAGCACCCCGCGTCCTTCCCGTGTGCGCACCGCATGCGTGCCGGACGGGTCCCGGCCGCAGCGGGGGACGGGGCCGCCTGCGGGTGCTCTCTGCCGTCGGCAGCAGGCAGCCAGGTTCAGGGGTGAAGCGCTGGGGGGGCAGAGGCGGTGCAGGCAGGCGCCTGGGGACTCGTGTCCCCTCCATCCGTCCCCCGCCCCGGGGTGCAGCCCCCTCGCTGCACCTTGCCCGGGGCTGAACTGGAGCAGGACCAGCTCCCTCTGCCACTTGTCTGCTCCTCCTGTGCCCTCCCTCTGCCCCCCCTGCCCCGGGGAAGGGGCCCGAGTCCTGGGCCGCCGCCGCCGCTGCGGACGGCTGTCCCGGGCAGGCTGGGTGCCGGGGGGGGAGCTGCTCTGACCGTTTCTCCCCGTCCCCTTTCAGCTGCCCTACACGGAGCTGGAGAAGGTGAGTGGCATCGAGGAGGCCAAGCACTACCTGCGGCAGAAGCTGAGGGAGCTGCGCTTCTGAGGGACGGACACCCCGAGTCCCGGGCGGGGAGGGGCAGAGCGGGGAGGGGGCGCGGGCGGGTGCTGCCCGCCCCGGGCCCCTGGGGAGGGGGGGAGACAGAGCTGCCCCCCATCCCGGGGTGGGGGGGGTGTGGGTCCAGGCTGTGGGCACCTGCTCCTCGATGTGGGGCTGGGGTAGTGTGAGATTATTTATTGCCGTTAGCGGGGGGGGGGAAGGGGTGTGACTTGACTGGTGCGTAGGGGAGTGTTGGGGTGCTGGGGGGGGGGGGATGTCACTCACTGCCCCCCCTGCGTGGGC
>JAVKLA010000073.1:45190442-45200558 GCA_034782735.1 Sagittarius serpentarius | reverse complement strand
CAGGATCTGGTTGGCCTTCCGGGCTGCGAGTGCACATTGCCGGCTCATGTCCAGCTTTTCATCCGCCAGCACCCCCAAGTCCTTCTCTGCTGGGCTGATCTCATCTCCTTTTGCTCTATTTGCACGTGATTGGTTTTGCTTATTCTTTCACCAGTTCTTCCTGGAGTGTGCTCCTGACGTGTTTCATGGCTTCATCACTTCTAAGTATTATTATTCTGCGACAGAGAGATGCGTTCAATATTGTTGTGCTGTGACAAGTACATAGCCCAAGAAAGGTCCCTCTCACGGAGAAAAGGGAGGACCACAGGTTTGTGCCCCTGAGGAGCTCAATGCCGTAAAAGGATTATTTCTGTTTTGTTGGTTTTGTCCAGCCATACAACTCAGCCCAGGAGCAAATCTCCAAATTCCCCTTCCTGTCGGTAAGGCTGGGGCACCGCAGGCTCTTGTCTTTCCCTGCCCCTTTTCTCTCATGGGTTTTGCATTTCTGGGCCCAGTTTGAAGCTGAGCAGCTGCCAGCCTGCCCCTGCCCCTCTGGCTGTCCTGCAGCCGCACCCTTACTCCTTTCCGTTGCAAAATGGTTTAAAATCTCCTCAGGCTGCAGGACGGTGCCGTCCCTCAGGACTGACCAGCGCAGCCGCCTGCACTGCCGCCCCCTCGTCCTTTGAGCTGTTCGCCCTCCTGTCCCCCGCAGCCGGGCAGGCGCCGAACCGAGCACTGGAGACCGCGGTGTCACCGGCCGGCTGCCACCGCCACCCCCGCGGCCTGCCCGCCAGCTCCCGCCCGCTGCCCTCAGCCTCCCCGCCGCCCCCTCAGGCACCCGCACCCCTCGCAGCGCGCATGCGCGGCCCCCGTTAGGCAGCCGCGCGGGAAGCGGGGAGCGGTAGGTACCGCTCCGCCGCGGCAAGCAGCAAACACCGCCCCCCCCAGCCCCATCCCGTGACCATGGCAACCTCAGCGCTCCCGCCCCGCCCTTCCCGTCGTCACATCGCCCTAGGAGCCCGGCGGGCGCAAGCCCTGCCTGCCTCTCGCTCGGATTGAGCGCCTGACCATAGCGCCATCTCGGCATATCACCGCTGATTGGCCAGATGCCTCTGAGGCACGGGGCGCGCGGTACCTACAAGGAGGGGGAGGGGCTTTCATTAGCATAGCCCCGCCCCCTCCGGCCGGCCGGCCGCGCGCGGGCAGAGCCCAACTTGCCGTCTCTCCACGCAGAGCGGGGCTGCAGCGCGCCCGCTGCCCTCCCCGGGCTTGCCGAGTCCATCCCCGGTCTGTGAGGAATAACGGCTCCAGGTACCCCGGCCCCGCTGCTCCCCACCCCGGCGCGCCCCGGTTCGCTGCCACGGGCGGCGTTGACCGCCGGCAGCTCCTGAGGGCCCCGGACGCGGCAGCCCCCTGGCCCCGCCGCTCCCGCAGCCGGCGTCCCCCGGGCACATCACCACGGCTCCCAGGGACGGTGACGCTCTTCGGGCGGCTCGGGGGATGCTGAGGTTTCTCTCTCCCGCGCAGGCCCCGAGTCCAAGCTCATCCACAAAACGGAGCCCGGGGAGGAGTCGCGCGGGGGGGTCCCCTACCGCGGGGGGGACGGCAGAGCTGCTGACACCTCTGGCACCCGTGAGTGACTGCGGGGACCCCCCGCGTGGCCCCGGGGCACCGGGCTGGGAAATTGGTGCCAATTTAGTAAGTTAGAGATGGAAGACCCGAGCGCGGCACGAGGCGGCTGGCCCCAGCCAGACCCCCACCCCAGACGAGCTGCTCCTCACTGGGTGGGTTTGGGTGTCCCACCTCGGCCCCCCAGGCCCGATTGTCCCCTGGGCGTTGCGGGGGCGAGGGCAGGCTGCGGCGGGCGAGGGGCCGGTGCTGCGGGCACGGGGACTGTTGCGGGTCTGTGCTGGTGGTGCCCCCGCGCCAGGACACCCCCCGCCGTGACTGCACCCCCCCTGTTCCCGACAGCTGCCTGGGGCGGGATGGCGGACGAGGACCTGTCTGAGGACGACGACCGGGGACGCTGGGTCCCGTGCGCATCGCCAGCCGGGGCGGCCGAGGAGTTGGGGTACCCCTTGCTCTGCTCTGGCTGGTGCGATGCGGAGCTGGGGGCCTGGGCCGGGGACGCCGCCCGGGAGCTGCCGGGGTGGGAGCGGGGGGAGCGGCCGCTGGAGGTGCCCGTGGTGGGGGGTGGGGGTCTCCTCATCTGCGGCACCTGCGGGCAGAGCTTCGAGGACGAGGCTGGGCTGAGCGCGCACCAGGGCGAGCACCTGCCCCCGCCGCCCTCCTACCAGTGCGGCGCCTGCGGCAAGGCTTTCCGCCACCACCGTAACCTCCTGACGCACAAGAAGCACCGGGGCCGGTGCCGGCACGCCTGCACAGAGTGCAGCAGGACCTTCTGCTTGAAAGGGGATCTGTTGCGGCACCGGGCGAGCCACGGCGGTGAGGGCGGCTACGCCTGCCCGCTCTGCGGGGACAGCTTCCGCCACAAGCGCGACCTGCAGGCGCACCGCAAGGAGCACGCCGGCGACGCGCGCCGCAAGTGCCCCTGCTGCGAGAAGCGCTTCGAGGACGAGGCCAGCCTGAGCCGGCACCGGGCCGCCGACTGCGAGGAGCGACCCTTCCTCTGCGGGCGCTGCGACCGCAGCTTCAGCTGGAAGGAGAGCCTGATCATCCACCAGCGCAGCCACGCGCAGGAACGCTCCCACAAGTGCCCCGACTGCGGCCGCAGCTTCAGCCGCAGCGGGAACCTGCTGGTGCACCAGCGCGTGCACACGGGCGAGCGGCCCTTCGCCTGCCCCCAGTGCGACAAGTCCTTCTGCAACAAGGCCAACCTCATCACCCACAAGAAGCTCCACCGGCGCTACAAGACCTTCGCCTGCTCCCAGTGCCGGCTGGGCTTCAGCTCCAAGAGCAAGCTGCTGCTGCACCAGCGGGCGCACGGAGAGGGGGACGGGGGGACCCTCGGGGCAGGGGGCAACCCGACGGGCTGCCAGCCGTAGCTGCGGCCGCTCTGGAGCGCGGGAGGGGGGTTATTGCCATGCAGAGGGGCCCGGAGGGCGGCGGCGGGGCAGGAGGGGGCCTCTTCCTGCCCCCACGGGACACTGACTTTGCTGGTGCCCGCTGCCTCCTCCCCGGGGCTTGGCCCGGTGCACGTCCAGGACCTGCGAGCCCTGCGCTCCGCACCCCTTTGGACCTCGAAAATCCCCTCCAAGGTACTTCCCGGTTCTCCCAGTCCCACCAGTGCCCTGCCCCTGCATGGCGGGGTGACTCCTTGTCTGTATTTAAAGCCAGAAGACTGCGATGCGAGCGTGGGGTCCGGTCTCTTGTCGCGGAGCAGAAAGGCCTCATCCTGCGCTGGGGGAGGCAGCCCGAGGGCCAGAGCTTTCCTTGGGCCAGAGCCTCTCCCCGCTGCCCGGCTTTTGGCCCTTGGCCCTCCCCTCGGAGGGGTGCTGGGGTGGGCTTGGGCGGCTCTGGGGGACAAACAGCACCCGGGACCCCCGCCCCGCCCCACTCCCCTGGGTGTAGTGGCACCGCCGGGCACCAGCCGGGTGAAGCCCGGGTGGCTGCCCCGTCCCACGCCCTGCTGCCGCCTGGCCCCTTCCCCGGCTCGCCCGGCTTGCCCTGCGCGCCGGTGAAGGCCTGCCCGGCGCTGCGGGGGGTGCAGAGCCCGGGGAGCCGGGCCCCTGGGGCGCAGAGCCGGGCTGCCGGAGCGCGTCCCCCACCCCACAGGGCACCCGGGGCCGGTGGGCTGCCCCAGCTCTGCCCGCGGCTGCGGTGCCTCCCCGGTGGGTCTCAGCGGGATGGGGCAGGTCCCCGTGGGGACACGTGTCCCCATACAGATGGCCCCAGCCCTGTCTGTTCGTGGGGGCTGTTTCTGCCCCATAGCGCTGCCCGAAGCGGGGGGCGGCAGTTGGGCAGCCGGGGTGGGAGCGGGACCCCCCCCCCGGCTCCTCTCCCCCATCCGCTCTCCTGCCGGGGTGCCGAGCAGGGCCCTGTGCCGCCGCGGGTCCCGGTGACGTTTGAGGACACGGCCGCCTCTTTCTCCTCGGAGGAGCTGTACCGGGCCGTGGCGAGCTGGTGGTCTCGCGGCCGGGGGGGGGGGGGGTCCCACCACCCACAGCACTGGAGGACCCCGGGGCCCGTCAGCGCAGGGAGCGGGGCGGGGGGGTTGCCGGGGGGTGCCGACTGCTGCAGCAGCCACCGCCCCGGGTTGCTGTCGAGGGCGAGGAGATCTGCTTGCGTTGGGAAGGCGGCTGTGCCGGGGGGGGCGCGCGGCCCAAGCGCTGGGGTTCTCCTCCTGGGGCGGGGGGGGGGGTCCGGCAGGGTGACGGATGCGCGGCCGCGTGCCCCGCGCTGTGCGCGTGAAACGCCCGGCGGAGGGTGTCATGAATGTCCCCCGTGCCTCGGGGAAGGACGCTGTGGTCCCCCCCGCCGGCCGCGGGCCCGCCAGGCTCCCGGCAGGACCAGAGCACCCTGGCTGTGCCGGGGCGCTGCCGGAGCCCGGTGCTGGGGCTCCCGCCGGCCTCCCCCAGCCTGGGTGCTCGCGCTCGGTGTGCGTCGTCGGGCCACTCCGCGGGGCGACAGATGGCCGTGCCGCGGGAGCTGGCGCTTTCCCACAGGGTTCTCCTTCCAGAGGCGGCGTTGCCGGCTGCCCAGCCCCGCGGGGCTGGCGTCCCAGGGCTCGCTGGGGCGCAGCCTGCTTGCCGCCGCTCAGCCGTGCTCTCCCGTGGGAGGGTCGCGCCGTGGGGGCCGCCCGTTAGCACCCGGCGCCTTTGCTGGCCGTGCCCCGTGTTTTGGGGTGCAGACCCCTCTCTAGGAATGGCCGTGAGATGGTGCCCTGCGCTTCCCCCGTGGCCCCTGGGCTGAAAGCAGATTTTGGTGGTTGCGGCTTGAGGCTCTCCGGCTCGGCGCGCCACTCGCCTCTCTCCTCCTTACCGGCTCCGGGAGGCCGTCCCCGGGCAGGAGCTGCTACCGCTCCGTGGCCAGCCGGTTCGGCGCGGGCAAGTCAGCGGTGGGTCCGGCGGTGCCGGAGGTGTGGGATGCGGTCCTTGGGGTGGTTTACCCCGTGTTGTGGCCGTGAAGAACGTCCCTGACGTAAGAGCTGCCTTTCAGAAAACGGGTTTCCCAAACCGCGCGGGGGACGTCGGTGCCACGCACGGTCCCGTGTTTGTCCTCGGGAAGCAGCCAGCGAGCGCAGGAGCTGCGGTGGGCATCGCTCCCCGGGGCTGCGGGGCTGGCGGGGCGCCGGGGGGGCTCGCGGGCGCCGGCGTGGGGAGTGCTGCCGGGTCCACGACGCCGAGGTGCTGACGAGGTCGGGCATAACGTGCCGGGCCAAGCGGAGACGTTATTCCCTCCCCGTGGCGCGATTCCCAACCCGGTGCTTGGGTGCCCACCGTCACTCTGGGGGACCCTGCCGAACCCCCCGCCCTGGCTGGTGACACCTTATCGAGGCCGCAGGAGAAGCGGCAGCTCAGCTGCGGGGGGGTGGTGGGAGCAAAGGCAGGCCGGAGCCTCGCTGGCGCTGCCGGCACGACCGGCTGGATGTCGCCGTGGCCAGCGCCGCCGGGGTGATGGCAGCCTGCTTGCAGCCTCCACAACATCTGGAGGCGAAGGGTGAACATCTGTGTGGAGCAGCCCCGGCACGGGGGGGGCTTTGCAGCCGCTTCGCCCAGCCCGAGAGCGCGGCTGCCCGCCGAGCCGGCGCTGCCGGAGGGGCGGGAGACGGGGGGTGCCCTCTGCACGCGCGGCCTGGCCGCCCCGCCGGCGCGAAGGACTGAGCCCGACCTGTCCCTCTGCCGCTTCACCGGGACCCGCCGCGTCCTTCTGAGCTGCTTTGTACGTTAGTTTGAAATGGGGGGGCAGTGCCTGGGAGAGGGGATCGCTCCTCCCAGTTTTAGGGAGATTGGCCAGCCGGTTCGGTCCGTGGCCGGCGGCTTTTCCCTCGAGCACCACCCGGCGCCGGTTCCCCTGTCCCCGGGTCAGCGTAAGAGCCCGTTGATGCATTTTAAGTCACGGAGCACCAAGTCGTCGGTGTTTTCTCGTTAACAAATCCCTTTGGCAGGGGTTTGCTCTCCTCCTCCTCCTCCTCCTCCACCGGTGCAGGACTGGCTGCTCAGCCCGGCCTTACCCGGTCCTCGCCCCGGCGTCGCCCAGGGAGCCCCAAATGTGTCCGTTCCCGAGGGCCGGGGACTAGGTACAGTTGGACTGGACGATTGTTGTAGGTCCGTTCCAGCTGACATTATTCTATTCCATTCCATTCCATTCCGTTCTGCCCTGCCCGTGCCCCGCGCGCCCGTACCGCCGCTCAGGGTCACGTCACCCGGCCCTGCTCCCGTCCTCCTCCTCCTCGCTGCCCGGCACAGTGCGGGGCCGGGGGCAGAGGCCGGGCAGGCAGAGCCGGGGCGGCGGCGGGTGGAAAATAAACGAGTCCGCGCTGCAGTTTGCAACCGCCTGCCGTTCTCGGTGCCGGCCCTTTGTCACTTGTGAAGTGGCTTCTCGGGGCTGCCGGTGCAGAGAGCTGGGAACGGCCGCGTCGAGCCGGTCTGGCATCTGTCGAAATTTGGCGGTGAATCCAAATCAGTCTGGAGGGGCTGTCCTGGGCTGGGGGAGGGGGTCCGTCCTACCAGGGCCGC
The DNA here is from genome assembly GCA_034782735.1 of Sagittarius serpentarius. Taxonomy (NCBI): domain Eukaryota; kingdom Metazoa; phylum Chordata; class Aves; order Accipitriformes; family Sagittariidae; genus Sagittarius; species Sagittarius serpentarius. The sequence goes on along the minus strand of JAVKLA010000073.1, from coordinate 45,193,941 downwards.
TGGTGCCAGCACGGGACGCTGAACCTCCGCCCGGCTGGACAACGCTGAGAAAACGTAAGTATTTTAGAAATAGTGGAGACGACCGGCCGGTTGGGAGAGGCCGGTGAAATGCCACCGGCCGTTTGGGCAGCACCTCGCAGCCCAAGCCGGGGCGGGCAGGCGTTTGCTGCCTGCGGGGGGGAGGAGGAGGAGGAGGAGGAGGAGGAGGCAGGTGTGGCGTTAAAGGTCATGCCGGCTCCTGTGGCTCCTGACCCCCCTGGTGAGGCTAATGGTGGCCGGTGGTGCACGAGGCCGCCGTGCCCTTGCGCAGCCCCGTCACCGTTCCCAGGGACGCTTTTGGGGCTGGAGCCCGCTGTGTCCCTGCCACCCTGCGCCACGCGCACCGGGGAGGTGGCTGGCGGGCACCCGCGCCCGGCTCTCGCTGGAGGCGGCTCCCGGTGCCGGGGGCCTTCAGGCGGGACCGCGGGAGGGACGGGGTTGCCCGCAGCAGCCCAGACGCTGGGGTGGTTCACGCCGCGGAGACCCCGCTCGGGCGATGGCACGCTGTCGCTGCCGTGAGCAGGGTCGGGGGGCGGCTGGGGACGGACAGCCGGACAGCCAGCCAGCCTTCCCCGGGCCGCGGGGTCTGCTGCCCCTCAAGGGGCTGGTCCCGGGGGGCGCGCGGGGAAGGGGAGCAGCCGCCCACGGGACACCCACCTCGGCCGCCCCCCAGAGCGGCCTCTCGCGGAGCAGGGGCAGGTCTCAGGGGAATTCCCCCTGCCCTGGGAACGGAGCCGCCGGGGCCGAGCCGGGTCCCGCTCCTGGCACCCGCGGTCCCAGCTGGACTCTTCTTCCGCGGGCAGCGGTGCCGGGGCAGGCGGGGAGGGAGGGCAGGGCCGCGAGGAAGCGCCGGTGGGACTGAAGCCAGCACCACGGGGGAGGAGGCGAGACCCGACAGGCACCTCGCGGGCGTCACCGGCGGCGGGTGCCGGCGTGAGTCAGGGCTGGCGCAGGCAGCAGCAGGATCCGGGCAGCCTGCGGGCCGCGGAGGCGGCCAAGCCTCTGCGATAAGCTGGGTGTCGGCGGGTGCTGAGGGCGGGGAGGGAGCTCTGCGGGAGGGGTATTCGTTCCCGTACGGGGAGCCCAAGTGGTGCCCCCCGCACCTCGCTTCGTGCACGTCCACCCTCTGCCCCCCGTGCCGCAGCGCGCCGGGGACGCAGGGGAGAGCGGTGCTGCCGGTGAGGCCGAGGGCAGGCGCGGAGCTGCCGAGCCTGGGCGGCGTGCCCGGGAGACGCGGCGGCCCCCGGGAGGGGAGGGACGACTCTCCTCCGCCCTGATGCGGGACTCGAAGGCGGCCGCTGCGATCGGCACGCAGCCGGGGAGGGACCGCACGTGCCGGGGCAAGCGTGGGTTCGTGCTGCTGGCTGCGGGCGTCGTTTCGGAGCAGAGAGTCCCTGGGGGGGGTGACACTCTTGCCCGGCGCAGTGCTGCACAGCTCGTCGCGGCTGGGACGGGGCAGGAGGCTGCCGTCCCCGGCGGGGGAGACGCAGCCCCTCGCCTGACGGTGCTCAGGGCCCCGCTCGGTGGGTGCTGCTCCCCGTCTCCGCTCGAAGAGCCTTCGGGGGACACCAGAGCCGGAGCCGCAGCTGCGCGTTGAGGGGCTGCGGCCAACCGCGGCCGAGCCATCTGCTTCCTTGCGCGGGGCCTGGCCGCTCTCAGGCTCTGCTGAGAGGTTTCGAGTCACGTCAAATCTCAGACAAAAGCTTTACGAATCGCCCCCGTCAATCAAATGGCCGCGGCAGAGCCTCGGGAGCGGCGGTGCTCCCGGCAGCACCGGGCAGGCGGGTGCCTGCTCGCCGCAACGCTGCCTCGCGCGGCGTCCGTCTCGGCGGCGGGCGCTTGCTCCCTCTCTGCCAGCCCCCGCCCTGCTTACGCTGCCTGGCCGTTTGTGCCCAGCCTCACCAGAGGACACCAGAATTTTCTTTTCTCACTGGTGCCGGAATAACGGACGATCACAGAAACAGCAAAACCGACACTAAAACTCCCGCGGGGCTGCTGAGGCTGCGAGCACCCTTCTCCACGGCGCTGCCGGGAGAGGAGCACCCTGCCTGTTAGCGCTGCTCCCAGCTCGGCGGGCAGCGGAGGCGGCCGCTCGCCCCGGCCCCGGCCCCGGCGCGGTGCTCTGGTAGGACCAGAGCTCGCTGCCCGGCCCCAGCCACGGTGCCGGCACTGCTGGGGGCTGCGAGGGCCCGGCTGGGGACAGGCACCAGCCTGCAGCTGCTGCCAGCACGGGCTGGTCACCCAGATGATCCCCTTGATTTACTGGCCGGTAAATCGTCCTTGTCCGTCCCGTTCCCAGCGCCGTTGCTCCGAAGCCGCTCGCCCTGGGTGCCGGGCTCCAGGTGCCGACCCCTCTCCGCAGCGCAGGTCCGAGTCCCTCTCGCCACCCCCTCGGCAGCGGCGCGCCCCGCGCTGCCCTGTGCGGGGGAGGGTGTCCCCGTCCCTACAGCCCGTCCCCGAACCAGAGACGCCAAGAAGAGCGGCAGGAGCCATTGCTCCCCGGGAGCAAGCGGGGAGAGAGGATGAGGAGGAGGCTGGGCTGCGACTCGGAGAGCCGGGTCCTGGGGCTGGCACCAGTGGGAGCGGAGGGGACGGTGTGCCAGGGCTGCCCTGGGCAGCAGTCGCGGTGCAGCGCGGTGATGCGTGGCAGCGTGGGGCTGTGCCAGAGCCGGCAGGGAGCTGGCACACTCCGTGCCGTGCCAGGTGTGGCCCCGGCCCTGCTTTTATGAGAGCTGAAGCTGGCGAAACCTGGCTCGCCGGCACGGCGGCTTGTTCGGTGCGTGGATTTAAATGCTCGGAGCTCGTCGGAGGCGAAGGCTCGGCCACGTTCGGTGCTGCCGCATCGACAGGACGGGCATCCTCTGCCCCCGGTCCTGCTCCTCCGGCTCCTGTCCCTGCAGCCGTGGTGGCCATTTCCCCCTCTGCCATCCCTTCCCAGACGCCCCGGCTGCTCCGGTGGGCCACCCCGGCTCCAGCGCCCAGCCGAGGGGTGCGGAGGGTGGCAGAGCGGCCGGAGGGGGTAAAGGGCCCTGGGCCGTGGGGCGCGGGGCCCTTTGTCTGCGCCGGGCTGGTCCCCGCTCCTCCGGGCACCGCGTCGCCAGCTCCTGCCCGCCAGCTCGCCCGCCCTGGCCGAGCCCCCCCCCCCCCGCCCTCCAGCCCCGGGTGGCGGGTGGGTGACAAGTGGGTGGCACATCCCCCCACGGCCCGCCTCCCGGCGGGTCTCTCCACCCAGCGCCCAGCGCCCAGCGCCCAGCACCCAGCACCCAGCGCCCTGCGCCCTGCGCCCCTTCTCGCCAGCTCCGACGCTGCGCAGCTCTGGGGTGCACCGGGCTGCACCACCGCCACACACACCCCCCCCGCCAGCGCCGTCCTCCGGGGTACGGGGCGGGGGGGGCACCCTGGGCTGGGCTGCCCGCCCCGGGGGGCACCGGGGCGTCCCGGCCCGGGGGAGGCCGAAGCA
>JAVKLA010000073.1:45113610-45128530 GCA_034782735.1 Sagittarius serpentarius | reverse complement strand
GCCGCCCCCCGCCCCCCCCCCGGCCCCCCCCCCCCCCCCCGCCCCGGCACGGCCCCTCTGGCACGGCCACGGGGAGGAGGGGCTGGACACAGCCACCGCCGGCGGCAGGCCGGCACGCGTGCAGGCGGCGGCCATGCCGGTGTCGCTCTGAGGAAATGCCGGGCTCACCCATACCCTCCTGCCCTCCGGGAAGGGGGTGCCGAGGGGCCGGGAGGGGAGCGGATCTCCCGCCTGGGACAGAAGAGCCGCTGGGGCTCGGTGCCGGCAGCCCTTGCCAGGCAGCTGACCATCACCGCCGCTGGCAGGGACCCCTGACAGGCTTCTCCCCTGCCCTGGCACGGAGGGGAGGAAGGTGCCGCTGCCCAGGGGTGCTGGCTCTCCCCCAGCCGGGGCGGTGGGGCCACCCTCTGCCAGGGGACATCTCCTTGGCCGCGCAACAAGCCACACCAGACGAAAGAAGAACGGCAGCCTGTGCCCTGGGGTGTCCCGGCAGCCGGCAGCGGCGGGCGTGGGTGGGTGGGGGGTTTCGCACCCTCCCAGTCACTCCCCGTGGCTCCGTCCTGCCCTGCCGAGCCCCTCCGAGCCTCCAGCGTTCCCTTCCCATGTGCCGCTGTGAGGATCTGAACACCCCGTGGCACCCAAAAGCCGACAGCCCTCCCTGCCGGAGCGATGCCGAGCCCCGGGGCTCCCCGTCCCACCCAGGGCCGGGGGCCACAGGTTGTGGGGTGGGGGGAGCGAGGCCTCCTCCCCCAGAGCGGGACGCGGGTGCTGGTGGGTGTCAGGAGGACAAATGTCCCCAAAACAAACGGCCAAAGCGCGGCCCCGAGTGTCCCCATTCCCCCCCCCCCGGTGTGGGACAAGGCTCCCTGCACCCCAAAAGAGGGGCCGGCGGTCTCCACCTGCCCCACGGCCTCCACAGCGGCTCCGGCTGCCCCTCAGGCCGCCGAGCAGAGGCCGGGATGAGGAGGAGGAGGAGGAGGAGGAGGAGGGGGAGGACGAAGGCCGAGGCCAGGGGCCCCAGGACCTGCACTGAGCCGAGCCTCCTGCCGAGCGGGGCCGCAGGGCCGGGCCCCGGGGCAAGCACAGGCCCCCCCCAGGAGCCGCTGGCCAGGGCTGGCGGGGCCCAGCGGGGACTCTGCCGGGACAGGCAGCCGGTCCCGGGGCGGCGGTGACACGGGCAATGGCGGGGGGTAAGGGGGGGGGGGGGAAGGACACTCTGGCCCATCCCGGGGCACTCTATGATGGCGCCGGTGGGCGCTCTGGCAGCGCGCCAGCGGCTCGATGGTGCCGCGCGCGGTGGCGCCGGCAGAGGGCGCTGCCGCCAGCCCTACGGGTGCCGCCGCGGGACACGCCCGCTGACCCGGAAGTGCTCTCGCGAGGCGGCGGGCGTGGCCGCCTCCTCCCACCGCGCTGACGTCACCGCCACGAAGAACGTCATCGTGTCGCGGGACATCTTCCACCCGTGAGTTTCCCCCGGGGCGGGCGGCTGCGGGGCCTGGCGGGAGGCGGGGGGGGTGGGGTGGGGGTGTCACCATGGTAACGGGCGGCCCGGCCCGGGGGTGACAGTGAGGGGCCCCGAGCGGTGAGACCGGGGGGAGGGGCTTTTCCTCGGTAAAACCGTTTCCCGGGGGCTGCCCCGCCGCCGTAACGGCCTCTGCCACCGGGCAGCACCGGCTGCCGTGGCCCCCGAGGCCGCAGGGCTCCCCGCCGGGGGGGTGGGCGATGCTGCCGCCGCCCCCGGGCGTGTCCCCTCCCCCGCCCCTGCCGCGCCCTCGCCATGTTCGCCTTCGAGGGAGAGGCGGGAAAAGCTTCCTGATTTCCCGGGGCGCTAGAAACGGGATCGGGACCGGAAAACCGACGGAGATGGCGGCCGCCACCCCCGCCCCCGGCCCGGGGAGCGCTGCGCTGGGCACCTCGCCTTCCACAACACCCACGTCGTGCCCCAAATCTGCGGAGCTGAGCGTGGGACCCGGCCCCTGCAGCTGCCTCCGCGCCCAGCTTCTCGTCACCACCGTCCCGTCCTGTCCCTGCGACCCAGCCGTAACCGCCCGCTCTGAACCCCTCTCCGGATTTTAGCCGCCGTGCCGCCTGCCTCCTCGGCCTCTCGCCCATCGCCGCAGCCCCGGCCCCCTCTCCTCGCCTGCCTGCGCCCCGTCAGTCTGCCCGCAGGCAGCTGCCCGCCAGCCCGGGGCCTCCTGGCTTGTAAACGGATTCGGGGCCAGGGTGGGGATTTCCATGGTTGTGGATCAGGGTTCTCCCCCGCGCTGCCCCCAGGTTGGCTCTTCCCCTCGGGGTGCCCTTTGTGGGGTTTGCTCGCTGCCGAGGGGCTGGGTTTGTGCCGTGGGCGTGAGGCTGTGCAGGCTCAAGGCCCTGCCTGTGCCCCTGCCACCTTCCGCCCGCTGCTCCGGCGAGCCTCAGAGAATTCCACCCCCCCTCCACCCCAGCACACCGTTCCTGCCTCTCCTTGGCTGCGCCGCGGCCAGGAGTGATGCAGCTCGCTTAAACACATACACAAAGCGCTGGTGGGGTCGCTCGCTGGGGCTGAGCTGGCCACCGGATCGTCGGTGCTTGGCAGGACTTAATGATTGGGGCTAACGATGCCTTGGGTGGCGGAGGGCTGTGTCTCCACTGCTGCGACAGCCCCCCGGGACGTGCCCCTCGATGGGCATCTGCACCAGAGGATCCCAAGCCCCTGAACAGGGTACGCTGCCGGGGAGGGTTGGGATCCCAGCTGGCTCCACAGCCGGTGCTCTTCTTGCCAGCCGGATTCCTAAAATAGTTCTCATTAAGCCCAGGCGTTCGCCAAAGCATCCCGATGGCTGCCGGGGCTTTTAAAGGGTGATGTGGGACTTGCGTGTGTATGGGGGGGCCCTTCTCCAAAGCATCGTCACTGCGTTAGCCCCCTCCTCGAGGCACAGGATGCTTGGAGAGGAGGGAACAGACCGGGCACGTCCAGAAAAGGCGGATGAGGCGTTCCTTTCCGACCAAAATCGGGCAGGAAGGCATTTTGCTGGTCGATCTCAGACCGGGTTTTGGCAAGGGAGGTTGGTCAGAGCCAGGCTGGGTGACCCTCGCTTCCCCGCGGCAGAGGAGCAGGCAGGGCTGTGCCTTTGCCGTTGCCCGCTCGCTGTGGCAGGGTGAGGCCGCGCCGGGGCTGGCTTTCCGGCTGCCGGGAGCTGTAGTTCCTCATCCCCGCGGCCGCAGGCAGCACTCGGCGTGTGGTGACGGGCCTCTTGGTGTGGACTACAAATCCCAGTAGCGCTGCCTGCAGGGAAGCTTTGCTGTAAACAGAATGAATCCGGGCCAGGCCCTGGGGTCAGCGCCTTCCTCTCCCTTAAAATAACTCAGAGGAGGAGGAGGAGGAGGAGGAGAGAGGCAGACGCCAGCGAGGCTTCTCCCGAGGCGGCCGAGCTCCTCCAGCTTTGCCTCTCGCCGTGCCGCGCCGTTTCCCCCGCTGACCGGCTCCTCTCTCTCGCTCTCCCAGGGACCCGCAGCAGCCATTTGGAGGAAGTCGGGGAAGATTGGAGTCCGCGACCGTGGCGGAAGGCGGAGGGGAAGGACAGCCGCCGCCCCGCGCTCTCCCCACAGCTGATGTCCTCTCCCCTCGCCGGGCGGCCCTGAAGGGAGAGATGTCTGCAGGGGGAGCGCCCCAGGTACAGGACGGGGGGCAGGCAGCGGCTTCTCCTCCGTCCCCAGGGGAAAGGCTGGAGCAGGGCCAGCTCTGACCACACTCCTCTGTGGCAAAGCAGAGCGCGCTGCCGGGGCAGTTGGGAGGAACGCCTGCTCCTCTTTCATGCCGCGACATTTTGGCTGGGGGGGGCGGGGGGGCCTCTTGGGGTTTTCCCAGGGGCCGAGAGCTCTTCTGGTGCTTTTCTCCTCGTCATTTAGAAATACCAACGTGCGAGGAGCTGCGCTAGCCCCGTGCGAGACTTTGTCTTCTAAATTGGCGCTTCTTGAAGTTACGGCAGCCGTCAGAGCGCAGGCTGGGCTCTGTGTCTTCTGCCATCTGCTCTCCTTGTGCTCCTGCCAAGCTACAGAGGAGTTTTGAGGGAGGAAGAGAGGAATCCTGGGGAGGGAAGATGGGCAGATTGGGTGTCGAGCTTCCTGGGAGAAGCTGCTTTGGCTCCTTGCGGAGGTTCCCTCCTTCAGTTGCAGTCCTGGCTGGGTTGGGAGTGGGGCTGGGTGATCACACCCAGGCGAGGGACCCGCCTGGGGGCCAGGTGATCTTGTTAGAGGGGGTGGCGAGCGTGTGGCTTCAGCCCTTAGCGAGCTCCACTCGAGGGTTTCTGTCAAGCGATGCTCTTGCTGACGAGGAAACTGAGGCATGGAGGAGAAGCAGCTTTTCTGTGCCAAAACAAGTAGGTGGCAAAGCGGGAGGTGTCACCCCGAGCCCTTGTGCCTGCCCAGAGCCCTCCCCTGCCCTCCCACGCCTCTGCCCGCTCGCTCTGCCTGTACCTCCCTGTTCCTGCTCCTTTCCTGAAGGATTAGAGCTGCCTTCCGACACGCCGCGTGCAGGGGCTTGGGGGCAGCAGTCCCGGGCAGAACCAGCCCTTCCTCCGGTGCCAGAACAGCTTTTCCCAGCCCTTCCTAGGGAAAAGGGTCCGGGATTTCTCCCGGCTGTGCTGCTGCGGATCTGGAGTCCAAGGTGGTGATCCCGCCGAGCCAGGACCCCGTTAGCTCTCAAGTTCAGGTTCAAGGGGGTGCAGGGGCTTTCTGAGGGCCCAGGTGTTTAAAGCGATGGGGCGTGCCTGTCAGCCCCAGGCAAGATGCACGCCTCGCTGTGGGGTATGCCTCGCTGGTGGGGGCCCATGGGTGTTGGGCGCTGATCCGAAAGCCCACCGCCTGTCCTTCGGATCACAGAATCACTGAGGTTGGAAAAGGCCCTTAAGATCATCGACTCCAACCGCTAACCCAGCGCTGCCAAGGCCACCACTCCACCATGTCCCCGAGCGCCACATCTACACGTCTTTTAAATCCCCCCAGGGATGGTGACTCCACCCCTGCCCTGGGCAGCCTGTGCCAGAGCTCGACAACCCTTTCGGGGAAGAAATTCTTCCTAATACCCAATCTAAACCTCCCCTGGCGCAACTTGAGGCCGTTTCCTCTCCTCCTATCGCTTGTTACCTGGGAGAAGGGACCGACCCCCACCTGGCTACAACCTCCTTTCAGGGAGCTGTAGAGAGCGAGAAGGTCTCCCCTCAGCCGCCTTCTCTCCAGGCTAAACAGCCCCAGTTCCCTCAGCCGCTCCCCGTAAGATTTGTGCTCCGGACCCTTCACCAGCCTCGTTGCCCTTCTCTGGACACGCTCCAGCCCCTCAGTGTCTTTCTTGTAGTGATGGGCCCAAAACCAAACACAGGATTCGAGGTGCGGCCTCACCCGTGCCCAGTACAGGGGGACGATCACGTCCCTACTCCTGCTGGCCAAAAAACCCAAAGAAACAAACCCCCAAAAAAGCGATGGCAATGTGCTGAAGCTCTTCTCCTCTTTCCTGGACCAGCCTGCCCACGCCCTGAACCTGCTCCCTTACCCCAGGCTGAGCGAGGGGCCGAGAGCCGGACACGAGCTGGATGCTGTCGGCGCGGAGATCCCGTCCGACCCCTGCACAGGTGACTGCCGAGGACAGCGAGCGGCAGGCGGGTGGCACCGCACCGGGCAGGCTTTGCCGGCGTGGGAGCGGGGGTTGTGCGTTCTCCAGAGTACAGTCGGTCCTGCGGTAACACCAAGTCCGACTGACTGCTGGCAACAGTCTCCTCTTGACCAGGGTGGGGGGGACGAAGGGGTTGATGCACAGATTGTATGTAAATGTATGCAAATGTGGCACTGCTGGGAGGAATCCCCAGCCCTGAGAAGGTCCTTCAGCCCCTCTGCTAGCCGAGCTCCTCTGCTAAAGATGGAGATTTCTCTTTTGCTTGGGAGGCTCAGGTTGGAACTAATTGCATTTTTGTGGTAGCCTTTGAAATCCGATCATAAAAGCGTTAACGTGGGATCTAAGGCTACCCGGGCGAGTGTGCGAAAGATTCTGGAAAGAGTCGTTTTCCGAGGAATGGCGCTCCTTCCCACCTTTCACCTTGCCAGGAGGAGGGAGCCTGGTGCTGGTATTTCCTTTTATCTTTAATTACACGTCAGGCAGCAGAAGCTTAAAATAGATGAAAGCGATGCCCCCAGGCTTCATTAATTTTAGCTTATTTGTGAATTAACGCAGGCATCTCCAGCATAACGATGTCTATGCCGAACGCGTGTTTTGCAGCGTGACAGTTCATGGTGACCAGCTCTTATCCCTTCAACCAGGCTACAGATTTTTCAAGCCCGGTGGTTTGTTCGGTATTAAACAGTCGGAGGAGCCGTACGCTGAAGGCCAGCAGATGCAGGAGGAGAGCAAGATCCTTGTGAGTCCCTGTGCAGGTAGGTGCTCTGCGCGTCCCGGCGGAGGCTGTGGGAGTGGTGGGAAACCGGCCTTGGCAAGGGATGTTCCTCTTGCGGGGAAAGGCTGGTTTGGGCCAGTTTGTGGCCATTTTGGGCTATTTTGTGGCCATTTTGGGCCCATTAAGGGCAAGTTTTTGCTATCGTGGCTGCCGCCAGTACCAGTCTTGGCGAGTCAAGGGTGGAGCGGGCTCTGGGAAGGGTTCTGATCCTTTAGGGTGTTATAAACTGCAGTGATTTAGTTTTAGGTAGTCCTGTGAGGAGCAGGGAGTTGGACTCGATGATCCTTATGGGTCCCTTCCAACTTGAGATGTTTTGTGATTCTGTGAAAGACTCTGAAATTAATATCTTGAATCTTTTTGAAATCTAGTTGAGCCTGGTCGAGTGAATAAAGTCGAACAGCCTGAGGAGAAACCTGGCGGAGCTGCCGGCTCCCTGGAGCTGTATCCCGCAGCTGCCAGCAGTTCCAGCCGCTGGTTTCATGGTGGGCAGCGTGCGCCCGAGCGGGCAGGCACGGAGAGAGACGGCGCCGCCGGCCTCAGCCCGCTCTCCACCCGGGTGGCCTGCTGGGTGCCGCAGCTCGGCGCTGGCCCTTTCCGCTGCGCCCAGTGCGGGAAAGGTTTCCGTCAGAAGCAAAGCCTCATCACGCACGAGAGGATCCACACCGGAGAGAAACCCTACAGGTGCGGGGACTGCGGGAAGAGCTTCAGCCAACGGCCCAACCTTCTGACCCACCGCCGCGTGCACACGGGGGAGCGCCCCTTCCCCTGTGCCCAGTGCGGCAAGAGCTTCAGCCAGAAGGCCAACCTCCTGGCCCACCAGCGCATCCACGCCGCTGGCGAGAAGGCGCTGGCGGGGGGCGAGCAGGAGGACGGCACGTCCAGCAAGCCGAAGCTGCGATCCCAGCAGAGGAGTTACCAGGAGGACACCCCCTTCGTCTGCCCGGAGTGCGGGAAGAGCTTCCGACAGAAGCCCAACCTCATCACCCACCGGAGGATCCACACCGGGGAGCGTCCCTTCACCTGCTTCCTCTGCGGCAGGAGCTTCAACCAGAAGACCAACCTGGTGACCCACTACCGCGTGCACACGGGGGAGCGCCCCTTCGCCTGCACCCAGTGCGGCAAGCGCTTCACCCAGAAAACCAACCTGGTGACGCACCAGAGCACCCACACGGACCTCCGTCCCTACCCCTGCGGGCAGTGCCAGAAGTGCTTCAAGGACAAAGTCTCCCTCAAAGCCCACCAGAAGACTCATGCCCCGCGCCAGCGGCGCTGCCCGGGCCGCAGCCCGGCCGCCGGCCTGCCCTACGGGGCTGCGCCCACCCTGCTCCAGCCCGGGGGTCCCGAGCAAGAGGCCCCCTTCAGCCCCATGCCACCGCTGCCCGTTCAGAAAATCCCTGAGGGCCAAGAGCTGTACTCGTGCACGGAGAAGAGCTTCCCCCCCAAGGAGCCGCTCCTGCCGCACCAGCAAGCCCCCCTGGGTGAGCAGACCTTCCCCTGCGTCCAGTGCGGGGAGGGGTTTTGCCAGAAGGTGACTCTCCTCCGGCCGCAGCACGGCCCTGCCGCCGAGGCTCCCGGCGGGTGCGCGGCAGCCTTCAGCCACAGCCCACACCTGCTAGGGCACCTGGGGGTGCAGCCCGTCCTCGGGGATGCGACCCCCCCGGCTCCCCCGGCCCCCGGGGCGGAGAAGCCCTTCATCTGTAACCAGTGTGGCAACAGCTTCGGCCTCTGGCTCTCCCTCGTGGCCCACCAGAAGACCCACATTGGGCAGAAGTCCTACCCGTGCCCTGAGCACGAGAAAAGCTCCGGCGATGAGCTGTCCCCCAAAGCTTCCCAGGAGAAGCAGGCGGAGGGGAGGGCCTGGGTGTGCCCTGAGTGCGGGAGAAGCTTTGCCCAGTACGAGCGTTTGGTAAAGCACCGGCAAAACCACCGGGGCAGAGGGCCCTACCGCTGCGACGTCTGCGGGAAGAGGTTCAGCCTGAAGACCAACTTGGTGACCCACCAGCGCATCCACACCGGCGAGCGTCCCTTCACCTGCGGCGTCTGCGGCCGGCGCTTCAACCAGAAGGGAAACCTGGTGACCCACTACCGCACGCACACGGGGGAGCGCCCCTTCGCCTGCCCCCAGTGCGGCAAACGCTTCGCCCAGAAGCCCAACCTCATTGCCCACCAGAAGACCCACACTGGCAGGCAGCCCTTCACCTGCCTGGAGTGTCCCAAGCGCTTCAAGAGCAAGCTCTCCCTGCGGGTCCACCAGCGAGTGCACGCAGCGGAGCGACCCCAGAGCGAGCCAGGCCAGGCCCCCAGCCTGCAGACCCACCCCGGCAGCCCCTATCCCTGCTCGCTCTGCGGGGAGACCTTCGAGGAGCACGGGGAGCTGCAGCTGCACCGGCAGGGCCACGCCGGGGAGCGGCCGCACGCCTGCGCGGAGTGCGGGAAGCGATTCCGGCAGAAGGTGAATCTGGCTGTTCACCAGAGGACCCACACCGGCGAGCGGCCGTTTCGCTGCGCCGAGTGCGGGAAGGGCTTCAGCCAGAAGGCTCACCTCCTCCGGCACCGCAGGACGCATGCCGGCGGCATCCCACCCTCCTGCTGTGAGGGGACCTGCCCGGCGCACCCGGAGGAGCCAGACGGGAGCGGTGCTCCCCTGGGAAAGGGGTCTGAGCCCCCCAGCATGCTGCTGCCCCCCTGCTCTCGCGGAGCTGCTCATGGATCGCTGGCTCGGGAGGAGCTTCGGCCGGGAGCGCAGCCCCCCAACAGACCGGAGAGCCCCTCGGGGGCGGCAGACATCCTCCTGCAGCTGATGCAGGAAGACCACCACCTCGTGTCCGGCTCCCACCACCCGCAGGAGGGACATGCAGGGCAGTGCCCCTGTAAGTGCACCGAGGGAGGGGAAGGCTTGAGCCCAAAGCCGCCGAGCCTGCCGCCGCAGTGCTGCTGCGCTGACTGCGTGAGCCAGCGGCAGCTGCTCCTGAAGCCCCAGCCCGACTGCCGAGCGGAGCTCTGGTGCAAGTACGGCGGCTGCGGCAGAAGCTTTGAGGAGAAACGAGTCCTGAGAGTGCCTGAGAGAGCGCACGGCGAAGAGAAACCCTCACCGTGCCCCAGCTGCTTGTAACGCCTGCGCAGGCTGCCGAAAACCTGCCTCCGGGCGAGGGACTGGACCTCATTGCTCTTGCACTAAAAGACACCAAACCTAAAGCGGTGGCGGCGGCTTGCACCGGGCGCCACTCGCTGACCAAACGAGGACAGTGCCGAGGGAAAGCCGCAAGCTGGGACTCATGGTGCTTGCCAGGACACGGTGGTGGTGGTGGTGGTGGTGGTGGTGGGGACTCGAGAGGAGTGTGGTGGTTGTGGGAACAGGAGGCTCAGAGGACCCTACAGGCGGGTATCGGATGGGGTGAAGCAGGAGGTGGACTCGGATGCGCTGCGTGAGCTTTCTGTCTCGTGAACGTACCAAATCTGTAGAGGGGATGGATGGAGCTGAGGAGCAGTGACAGGACCCAGGATCCGCAGCGTTCGCTCCTGCTGCGGCTGCACGGGCTGTAGGGAGCAGGAGGAGCTCAGGATCCGGGATCCATTGGCTTAAAAACCGCTTCTGCCGTGCAGCAGGCCCGGCAGCAGCACGCCCGCCTGCTCCTGCCTCCAGGTTCAGCTGGGGGACGCGCAGACCCAGAGACAGCCGTGGGGCAGCGAGGGGCCTCCGTGGGTCAAAAGCTTCTCCCAGAACCCTCCGTCCTTCTCCTCCGGACCGGATGCCGTTCCGCAAGGACGCGTTTGGGATGGAGAGCTGAGACTCCCCGCCGTCAGCTGCCCACCGGCCTGGGCAGAGGAGGAACAGCTTGGCTGGGTGGGAGGAGCGAGCTGCAGGAGGCGAGGAGAGCCGGGGAGAGGCGCCGGGGCCCTTCTTGCCGCGGAGGTGACCTCCCAAACGCCGCAGGATCCAGCCTGTGGCTTCCCTGGGGGTAGAGCAGAGGAGCTGGGCGAGCACCAGGAAAACAGGAAACAGCCGGGAAAATGGCCTGGAAGCATCTCGGCTCACCTCTGCTTCCAAAAGGGACCCAGGAGAAGCCTCTCCTCCGAGCCCGGAGGGGCTGTGCAGGGGGGGGTGGGGGGGAAATGGGGGGGGGGTGTAGCTTGTGCTTCTCTACTTGCTCTGTGGATAATCTTTCTGACTAGCACCTCTTTCCGGTACTCAATTAACTTCTGAATAGGTAACCCAGATACGCCGGGGGAGCAGTAGCGGTTGTAGTCTGCTGGAGCCGTTGCGGTAGCTCGTGGTGGTGGTGTCTGCCCGTTTCCCTGCCTGGCGTGGTGTCGTGGCTGCCGCGGGGCTGCCGGCAGCAGCGGGGGGCTGCGGGAGGCACCGGTTGCTTGCTGGGGCTTGCCTGGCGTCTCCGCTTCCCTGTCGGTGCGGCAGAGCCCGTGGCACTGGGAGGTGAAGCTGAGGAGACGCTTCATCGGGCATCTGGGGAAGGGATGTCGGGGCAGGGCTTTAGAAACGGGAACCGCGCGCCTGAAAGCTGTTCTCGCTTTGAAGGGCGTTTTGTCCGAAAGGGGAAACGAATCTCGGCTGCTGCCCCTGAGGGAAGTCGTCGTCCCGCCGCTCCCCTCACGCACGCCGGCAGCCGTGCCCCAGCTGCGGCGTAGGAACCGTGTCTCGCTGTGCTGGGCCGCGGAGCCTCGCGGCTGCGACCATTGAGCAAAGACCTCCCTTGAAAACACAGGGGATGGTGTTACCCCAGAGCCCAGCTTGATGCCGTGCCGCTCGCCGCCAGCGCCCAGCTACTCGCCGACATTTTGGGGGTGTATCCTAAGGGGGGTAGCGTAAGGGAAGGCTTTGTCACCTGCCAGGGGCCGGGGCGGCAGCTCAGGAGACGCCAGGACAGTCACGACTGGAGCTTTAGCTGGGGTGAGGCACCCTGAGCCGACGGAGCAGGGTGGGAGCTGCCTGACAGAGGGGTCCCGGCACCCAAGGTCTAGCAGGCCAAGGTGGGTGTCCGCCCTCGTCCCCCCCGTCGCCCGCTCCCCCCCGGGCCAGACACACCGCCCTCCTCCCCTCCACTCCCTTCCAGCAGCATTTCAGGTCCTTGCAATTCTATTTTTTTGAGGTTATTTAAAATAAAAGCTTTCTCACAGCAGGCTCCTGGCTCCTCTGTCCTGGGAAGCGCTGGGGCTGTACCATGGAACGAGCCCGGCCTGGGGGCCGGGGCCGGGCTGGGACAGGGGGGACTTCCTTAAAGCTTAAACCCAGGCCTGAGCTTAGGCTGGGGTGAAGGCAGGTGCATTTCTGGCTCGGTCTTGAGCTCTTCCTGACCTTCAGGGCTAGAGCCGCATCCCTGGAGCACGTGCCTCCTTCCCTGGCCGAGCCGGCGGCATCTCGGCGCCCGTGGGTTGGCGCAGCACCGCGCTGCGGCTTGGCATGAGCGCTGCGTGCCAGGGCCAGCTGCCGGCTGCGGCACCCGGGGCTGTGCGGCACCAGGGCTCTCGCAGAGGATGACGGCAGGGACAGCGTTGCAGGGCGCCGTGGACACGGTCCCAGAGGAGCCTCTTGTTTTGTTGCAGTTTAATTTATGGTTGGGCTGCTGGTAAAGCCGCTTGCCAAAACGCCCCTGATTTTTCCATCTTGTAGCAAAAACCTCTGAAAGGATCAGGGAAAACGTGCGGGATTGGCAGCAAAACCGGTGACTTGCAGCGTTTTTTAGGGCCGGGAGGGCCATTCCCATCAGCCGAGTCCCGGCTGCTCCCGGCCTCTCCCGGGCTCACGCTTGGGTCCTCAGCTCGGTTCTCGCCACCAGACGAGCCGGCTCGGGGGTCAGCAGGAAGACCCCCGGCCCTGGGACCGCGGCAGGTTTGGATCAGTGCGGGTCCTGCTCCGGCACGTCCCCCCGGTCGTGGCTCCCCGCTCTCCGTACGGGATCCCCTGGGCCTCGGCTGTTCCCTGCGCCCCCCCAGCGAGGCCGGGCTGCCTGGGGACGGCCCTGCCGAGCCCCTGCGGCGCCGAAGGAGCCCGGCCTCGGCGCGGGGAGCGGGCCTGCTGCCCTTCGTACCCTCCCCGCCATGGTGGGCACGGGCCTCCCGCCCCGCAGCTGGGCTCGGGGGAGGCCACGGAGCCCTCTGGCCCCCACCGCCTCTTCCAGCCCCAGCCGGGGGCTCTGCCGGCTGCCAGCCCCCGGCCCGGCTCACAGGGACCACCAGCGCGGCCGAGGGAGCCGGGCTGGCGCTGGGCCCGGTTTTCCCTCCTACCGACGGGCAGAGAGCCGGCCGGGCTCTGGGGTGAAGCCCATCGGAAGGCATCAGGCCTCTGTTGTGCAGCCGCGGCCGAGGCTCTGGGAGCCTGCGGGGGCCGGAGAGGTCCCGCGGGGGGTTGCGTCGGGCTTCGCTACGGACAGCATCCGCTGACGAACCCCTCCGGGGAGAGAATCCTTTGCCAGCCCTGGGCTCCCCTCACCCCACAGAGCACCGCTCCCCCCATGACAGAAAACCTCAAACCTCCTCCCGGCCCAAAGCTTTCAAGGAACAACGTTTTGGGGGGGGGGGGAAGATGCGGGGAGGGGCAGACCCTCCCCAGGCCGGGCGAACACCCCCAGCCCGCGGTGCTGCCCAGCCCTGCCCCCGGGGACCCAGGATGCTTTCGCCATGAGCTGTGCTGCTCACCCGCGCTCCGGTGGAGCCGGGGCAGCCTCCTGCCGTCCCCCCATCACTGTTCGGGGGCAGGTGTCCCCCGTCCTGTCCCGCGGCAGCCCTCGGCTCCACCGCCTCCACCAGAAAGGGAGTGACACCAGCTCTGTGCCTTCCCAGCCCCATCCCAGGTGTCCCCCGCCCCGGCCCTGACATGTCACCCCCGGCCGGCTCCGGCACTCACGGTCACGGTCCCCTTGCGAAGGGGACCCGGCCCCACTTGCCCCCCCCGGCAGCCCCACCAGCCAGCTCCTGGCTTCGGCAGAGGCTCTGGGAAGGCAAGCGTGGATGGGGCTGGTGTTTTGGCATCACCTGGCCCCGGCGCGGCAGGTCCAGGCAACGGAGCGATAGCGATCTCTGCCGACGGGCGTCCCAACCAAGTGCGCTGCCAAGCGCCAGCAAGCTGCAGCCTGCAGAGAGCTGCTGGGCCGAGCACGGCTGGCGGGTGCCCAGGGCTGGCCGCGGCCGTGCCACCCTGCCTGTGCCGGGCCCGGCACCCTCCAACACGCTCCTGCGGCCGCTGAACCTCTGCAGGCCATGCCGGTCTGCGCAGCACTGGGGTTGGTTACGGCCTGGAGGTGCTCATAGCACACGGGAGCTCCCGGCGGTGCCGGCTGCTCTGCGGCAGTGGCTGGGGTTGCCACGGGACCACAACGAGCAGAAACGCCTCGTCCCCGGCTGCGGCAGGAGCTCAGGACCAGCGCGGCCCCCAGGCTGGGCCCTGCACGGCCCACGGTGCCTGACCACGGTCTTGGCCGCTCCTTTCCCCACGGCATCCCTGCAACGGGCTGCGAAGGGCAGCCCCGGTGCTGCGGGCGGGGTGCCAGGCTCTGCCACGGCGAGTCCCGCAGCACCCGCTGTGGTCGCAGCCAGCCCGTGGCTTGGCAGGGAATGCTCAAGGACTGGTGACACAGCCGGCTTTGTGCCGGAGACACTGTCACATCTGCTGTGCTGCCACCAAAACTCTCCCCGGTGCTCCCGAGGATGGCTGGTGGCTCTCGCTCCGGCACTGCACGGCTGCAGCTCCCTGCACTGGGAGGCGGGGGCGATGCATTGGGCCCCCCCCCGGTCCCGCTGGCGGGCAGCTGCCTGCTGGCGCAGGCTGCACGGCCGTGCCCGGCACACACAAGCCCGGCCTGGTCTGGGAGAAGCTGCTGCTTCCACGTAGGCCAGGGTGACTCAGCACCGCCGGCATATCCTGGCCCTGGAGCCAGCCGCGATGGCCACGCCGTGTGTCGGACAAGGGTCCCCCGGCCACGGCGGCAGCGCCGTGCGCGGCCCGGGAGCCCGACCGGCGCAGGGCGGGGCTCCTCCCTGTGCAGATGGCCCCGAACCACGGTGCGGGCGCTTGGCAGCTTTGCCGCCCGCCAGAGTCACCCGCGGGCTCAGAGCCCGTGTGCTCGGCACGCCGTGGGCACCGTGTGCCGCCGGCTGGGCGCGTGGCTGGGGACCCCTGGTCCTGGCTGCCGGGCACGGGGCAGGGGCTCGGGGGGGCAGGACCCGGGGGGCTTCGCTTCTCCTTGTCCTGGGACAAACACACACTGGCTGTGCCGGAGCCACGCAACCACCCCGCGTACCGACGGCAGCGCCAGGGCCCGGCCGGGCCCACGGTGTGGGACCCCTCCCGTTCGGGCCCCCGGCGCTCCCCGCTCTGCCAGACCCGCCGGACCCGCTCCCGCGCCCCGGCTGGGGCAGCCCGGCCGGGTCCTCTGGTTTTGGGGGCAATTGGGGCCAAAGCCCGGGGCCGGGGCGGGTGGGGGGCGCCCACCACACCCCCGTAGTGCACCCTGGGGGTGGCACCCTGGGGGGGGGGGGCCGAGGGG
>JAVKLA010000073.1:45061716-45076411 GCA_034782735.1 Sagittarius serpentarius | reverse complement strand
GCTGGGCAGCCTCCTGCAGGAGTACGGGCAGCTCCAGCGGCGCCTGGAGAACGTGGAGAACCTGCTGAAGAACAGGAACTTTTGGATCCTGCGGCTGCCCCCTGACTCCCGGGGCGAGGTCCCCAAGGTAACAGCCTCTGGCCTGGCCCCTGGAAGCACCGGTGCTGCTGCCGTGGCTGTGAGGAGGGGGTTTAGGAAATGCCAGAGCCGCCTTAGCAGTGGGCTCAGGTAGCTGAGCACCTGCGAGTCCCGGACTTGCTGCTCGCGAGCCCTGGACTTGCTGCTCAGAACCCCTGATCTGGCCAGGCACACTTTGCTCTGCACCTGCCCTGAGTTCCAGCAACCAAAGCCAAGCGTTGACTTGCATGTGTGTGGTTTCCAGTTAACTAACCGCATCAGAAGTCACCAAGCACATAATACCTGTGATTCCAGGTACCGCTTACGTTCGATGACATTTCAGTGTACTTCAACGAGCAGGAGTGGGAGAGACTAGACCACTGGCAGAAGGATCTGTACAGGGCTGTGATGAGGGGGAACTACGAGACGCTGATCTCCCTGGGTAAGGCACAGGGTCTGCGCTTCCAGATGAGCTTCTTTTGCGGGTAGGGTGGACTCCTTCCACGGCAGCCCCACTGATGGTCTGGTTCGGGGGGGCTGGACACCTGTAGCTAGCAGGATCTCTCTTGGGCAGTCAGACCCACGCATTTTCTCTTCTTCCTGCTTGTAAAGCAGTAAATAATGTAAGAGATATCTGTAGTAAGTAATAGTAGCAATAGCAACAGAAGCAATATTGATTATAAAAAGTATCCATGTGAGATGCTGTTCCTAACAAGTATGTAAGTGGGTTCCAGGGTCAGGGAACCATCGTGATCTTCCAGCACAGTTCAGGAATTACCTGGTTGAAGTTTGGTAACTTCACCTTGAACTAGTTCTTGTTTTCTGTCTGTTTAGGCCCTATGTAAAGTGACAGGGACATTTCCATCTGCCTTGGTAAAGAACTAACCTAATCATGCTCAGTCCTTCTAAGGGCACCCGACATGTTCTTGGATGATTTCGGGCTGTAAGATACTTCCTGCCAAAAGCTGTTTCTTGGGCACAACTAGTAACGTGCTGCTCTGTGCAGATACTGAAGTTGAGGCTTCAGTTTTCTCAATAATGTTCTGTAGAAAGAGAACAAACCTGTTCCTCTCATGGTTCATCTGACGCAGACATCTCTACAGAGCAGGAAGTTTTCTGTCCCTACACCGGAACGATAGCTCAGAAGAATTGCTCTTCAAGTCACTGCTAAAGCTGAAATGGGAGAAAAATGTTAAAGATAAAGCCTTTCCCTCTCCTTTGAGATTTTAGTTTGTGTTCTGCTGTTTAGATTCTCTCTGTGCTTGAGCCACAGCTGTGCTCATGGGTGGATCCTGCCTTAGGGCCAAGACAGCAGCACCATCTTTCCCGTTGGAGCATGGATAATTTATTTGTGTCTCTCTGTGCTGCCTGTTAGCTCCGGGGTTAGGGAGAGAAGGGTCACTTGAAAACTTTTGAGAGTTCGACAGAATGAAGATGCAGCCAGTTCTTAATAAAACACGCCCTCCTCTGCCCTGTGAGCAGACTATGCTGTGTCCAAGCCTGACATCCTCTCCCGGATTGAAAGGGATGAAGAGCTCTGCGTTAGAGATGGTCAGGAGCCCCCACTGGCATGTATCGGAGATGGTCGGGAGCCCCCGCAGTCACCGGAAGAGATGGACCAGGCGGAAGAGGCTTTGGGAGAAGATGAAATCCCCGTGGAAGATGACACAGGTAAGTTACGTGGGTGCCAGGAGGAGGTGGCAGATCCAGTCTCAGCTTTGTCAGGAGATCTCCCAGCAGTGTCTGTGTTAGAAATTAACTGCTCTGAGGGTCTGTTGACTGTATTGACTAAACCTCCATGGAGTACCTTGAATCTTTCTTCCAAGAGGGATGTTACGCTTGATCAGATGAATCCCATGGAGAAAAACAGACAAAGCCTGTCGGGAGGGGCTGGGATGGAGTCTGGAGGGGTGGGACAGACCTCTTGTGATCCCTTCCAGTCCTGTTTCTGTGCAGTTCGGCAGTCCTTCTTCATCTGATTGTGTGCATGAGCCCTAGGGCTTCCAAAGGCACTCCTTGTCTTGGTGAGAGGAGACGTGGTGGGAAGTGAGGAACCTGGGAACCTGCAGTGGGAGGAGGAGGCTGGAGCCACTCTGCTGGTGCTGGGGGGAGCAGAAGTGGTCAGGAGAGCCTTGGGGCATGGCATGGGAGAGTTGGAAAAATCAATTGTTAAGAGTGCAGAGGCTGGGCAAGAAGGTAGAAGATGCTGGAAAGGAACAGGCAGACCCCAACAGAGCCAAGAGAAGGAGAAATGTGTGGGCAGAGCTGTGATCGAGAGCTCTTTCCTGCAGGACTGAGGAGCCGGGGGTTAAAGAAGCCCCAGGAGAGGCCGGGTGAGCGCTGCCAGGGGCAGAGGGCAGGGCAGGCTCTGTCCTTTGGGGAATGTTACCCAGAAACAATACAAGCCCCAAGTGTGTGTTTGGGGGTTGGTTTGTCAAGTGCTCCCAGGAAGAGAGGAAAAAGCTGTTACATAGACAAGAAGCTGTCCTCTCCTTTGAGATTTTAGTTTGTGTTCTGCTGTTTAGATTCTCTCTGTACTTGAGCCACAGCTGTGCTCATGGGTGGATCCTGCCATAGGGCCAAGAGAGCAGCACCACCTTTCTCGTTAGAGCATGGATAATTTATTTGTGTCTGTCTGTGCTGCCTGCTAGCTCTGGGGTTAGGGACAGAAGGGTCACTTTGAGAGTTCAACAGAACGAAGATGCAGCCAGTTCCTAACAAAACATGCCGTCCTCTGCCCTGTGAGCAGACTATGCTGTGTCCAAGACAAATGTCCTGTCCTGGACCGAGAGGGATGAAGAGCTCTGCGTCAAAGACAGTCAGAACCCCCAGCTGACACATACTGGAGATGGTCAGAAGCCCCCAGAGACAAGCGTCCGAGATGGTCAGAACCCCCTGGAGACACACACGGGAGACGGTCAGAAGCCCCCGCAGACAGGCATGGGAGACGGTCAGAAGCCCCCAGAGACAAGCGTCCAAGACGGTCAGAAGCCCCCACAGACAGGCATGGGAGACGGTCAGAAGCCCCCAGAGACAAGCGTCCAAGATGGTCAGAAGCCCCCAGAGACAAGCGTCCAAGACGGTCAGAAGCCCCCACAGACAGGCATGGGAGACAATCCGAAGCTCCCGCAGACAGGCATCCTAGACAGTCAGGAGTCCCCACAGACACCAGAAGAGATGGACCAGAAGGAAGAGGCTGTGGGAGAAGATGAAGTCCCCATGGAAGTTGACACAGGTAAGTTACATGGGTGCCAGGAGGACTTGCTTCCCTGGGCCATTCCTGTCCCAGCTCTCTCAGGAGGTCTCCTGTGGGAGAGGGCATGGCAGGTCACCATGCTTAAGAGGAGCATCACCAAGGAAAAGTAGAAGCCTTGGGGGGCATTGTTGAGGTGCTGCCAGGGAAACGAAGGGGTTCAAGGGCCTGAACATAAGGCAATGTGGGAATACTACCTGTAGAGTTGGTGGGGAGGGTTTAGGAGGGATGAGGTTGCTCTGCAGAGGTGACAGCACATGGCACCATGATGACTTTCTGCCCAGCCCTCCCTCTACTTTTGGTCTTTGTGTCACTCCAGTTCCTTCTAACACCTCCCATGCTTTCCATAGAATCACTGAGGTTGGAAAAGACCTCTAAGATCAAGTCCAGCCGCTAACCTAACACTGCCAGGTCCACCACTCCACCATGTCCCTGAGCGCCACAGCTACACATCTTTTAAAGACGCCCAGGGATGGTGACCCAGCCCCTTCCCTGGGCAGCCTGTGCCAGAGCTTGACAACCCTTTCAGTGAAGAAATTTCTCCTAATATCCAATCTAAACCTCCCCTGGTGCAACGTGGCTTCTCAAGCCGCAGCTTTCTCTGGCTCTTCTCCACGCTTGCAACACATCTCTGGTCAGCATCACACCAAAGCAGGAAGATGTGAGCTCTCCGCAGGTCTTTGAAATTGCTCTTCTCTGCAAACAGAACTCCCCATCCTCGTGATGAATGTCATGTCCCTGAGTGCACAAAAAGGGCAGCTGCGCAGCAAAGATCAGCCTGAGGCAGAGACAGAAGAGGACCCGGCTGAGTCCAACACCAGTGAGTAACCCTATGCAGAGGAGACATGGGGCACTGCAGGCAGGAAGCAGCTCCCAGCTCACTAACATGCTTGAAACGGGGAAGGAGAAGAAAGTTTCTGGCCTGTCTTTTATCACCGGGCAAGGGAGGGGGCTGGTGTTGGGCATTTCAGCCCTATCATCTCTGTGGAAAGAACAACAGTCCAGTTGGGGTTCCTTCTACCAGAAACTGGGGGAGAGCTGGTAGGAGTAGCATGCTTCCTTCCTCCAGCTCTGCTGCATTATGGTAGAGCTGGCCTTGAGCTCAGGTGGCCTGTTCCTGCAGGACAGCCCTCTTCTCCATGCCAGAAGCAGAGGGGGTGGGGGGTGGGGGGGCAGCCATCTGCAGACACCCTCTGTTCTGGTCCTGAAGCTTTGCCAAGCTGACGTGCGGAGCACTTTCTTCTTCCAGGGACTCGGAGCCTGTTTCTGGCACTGGTGCGCAGAGTTAAATGGCACTGGTTCTGGGCGTAGCTTATGCTGGCTGAATGGCCTGGCTGCAGGGGGAGTGTGGAGAGTTCAAGGCATTGCACAGGCCTCACGGGAGCTGGTTTGCCTGCAACGTTTCGCATCTGTTGGCAGTCCCAAGCTGGACAGAAGTGAATAGCCTGAAGTACTGCCGGCTGTCACTCGTTAATGACCTTTTTTCCTGCTACGTCGTTGGTGTCGTGGTTTTAGAGGTGGATCCCTTTGCGCCACCAGCCCTGATGGCACTGCAGCAGACCACAGCCTGGTTCTTCCTGGGAGCAAAAGATCTGCCCCCTGAGACCACGCTGGGTCGCTCAGGAAGCGTGGGCAGGATGCTGTGGTGGCACTTACCCCTTTCCAAACTGCCTTCACAGATTTGTCGGTAGCTCCTTTATTGCTAAAAGCCTGCTCACTGCTTTGGGACTTAACCACAACCTGGGTTTGTCCTGGGAGCGTGAATGATCATGCCCTTGTTGTTCTGTTTCAGAAAAAGGCTTTTTAAGGCAAAATGAAAAGGCGTGTGAAGGGGCTTCTCCTGAAAACGTCAAGGTGAAGGAAGAGGAGCCTGAGGTGTTGCAAGAAGTTTCTGCACCCTCTCCCAGCGCAGAGATCCAGAAGTGCCCCAGAAGTGAGCCGACCAAGGCCAAGAGCAAAAAGAAGCCGAGCAGGTGTGCGAGCAGCAGCCTGTTGATGGGCAACTGTCGGCGTGGCTACGTGCGCGAGTGGTCACACCCCTGCACTGAGTGCGGGAAGCGTTTCCGTCTGAAAATCAACCTCATCATCCACCAGCGGAGCCATGCCAAAGAGGGACCCTATGAATGCACGATGTGCGAGATCAGCTTTGCAGACAAACGCCACCTGGACCTTCACCAGAGCATACACATAAAAGACAGGGCCTTTGGGGCCAAGGTCTGGGGGAACGTCCACCCGGAGCTGAGGATCCGGCCGAGAAGGAAGTTCTGCGGGGCTTTCTGGGGAGATGCCCACAGCCTGGGCAGTGGGACGTATGCTGGGGGGCCCTGGCTGGGCCAGGCCAAGGAGGAGGTGGACAGAGGGGGTGTGTCCAGCACATGTTTCTCTCGACAGCAGAGTCCTAAGTCTCGTAGGAAGTCCATGCTGAAATGCAGTCTTTGCAAAAAGATTCTCTCTTGCACCTTTTCCCTTCAGCGGCACTTGCAGACCCACTCGCGGGACAGGCCGTATTGCTGCACTGCTTGCAAGAAATGCTTCACCCGTAGAACTCACCTCTCACGCCACGAGAAAATACATGACCGTGAGAAAGCCCTGGCTGCGCTCCAGCAGCCCGCGACGGCCCAGCCTGCGACCGTCATGCCAGCGCCTCGTCGGCCCCAGCCACAAGGAGCCCTGGAGGCACCTGCAGGCGGGAGCGTTCCTCACACACCAGCCCAGGCATCTGAGAGAAATGTTAGCCCTGTGGCCACCACAGCCAAAGCAGTTCCAGCAAATGTGCTCCTGATCAATCCTGCAGAACTCGGACCGCCAGGCAAGAACTGCCACACCCACGGCTGGGATGGGAGAGCCGTCAAGGCTGTGGTTAGACTAGGAAATAGGGCAGCGGTTTCGAGGGTAATGGAGAAATGACAGCAGGAGAGATCCGAACTGCTTGTGGCCCTGGAAACTGCGAGCGTTGATTTTGCACATGGTGGGGCACTGGGGCTGTGAATGATCTGTCCACTGGATTTTAGGAGCTTTCCTGAATTGTAGAAGGAGTCAAAAGCTTGGATACCACCACAGAGAGCAAATAACAGAAGCCTCCAGTGATCCAAAATGCTTTACCATTCCTCAGACTCTCGTGTCTACTGGCTATTGCATGAAATTTTCCTAAGCTGACCTTCCAGCAGCTGAGCTCATCTATTACTTGATGCTGGAGCTGACCCCTCGCATTTGGAAATACAATTAAATGGTGAAGAGGACAGAGAGAAGGCAGTCAAGCTGGTGAGCCCAGCAGGATTCCCAAGGAGCTCTTCACTTCACTGACAAAGTTTCTTGACCAAGATGCCGGATGAAGGGAGCATGGCATCTGCAAGACCCCATCGCCTCCTGGCCATGCTCATCTAATAACCCACCCTGGTGAGGAAATCTGCTAACCCCTCGATCAGGTTGGGAACACCTGTGCGTTGCATTGAAAGATCTGTAGAAGAAATCAAACCACAATATCTTCTGCTTGCGAGGGTGCTGCGGGTGTTTCTGAGGTCCCAGCAGCCCTCCTTCCTTTCATGAAGCCAGCCCACGAGAGCCAGAAACACCCACAAGAGTTAATTCCCTCAGGACCAGCCTGCACAGATGGAGAGTCACTTTAGAAATATTTCACGGGTAAGATGACTCCTGCACTGCAGCAGCAGTTCATGCGAGGACCCTTCGTTGGGGCTCAGGCACGTCGGCTGCCGTGCACCGACGCTGGCTCTTGCACGGGAGCAGCCCCTCCGCTCGGACCCACTGCGGAAGGAAGCCCCCACTCTCCAGCAGGTCCTCTCCTTTAGTCATGTGCAAAATCCCACTGTAACTAATCCTATGGAAGACTAGTTCTGCTAGCTACCTCAGACCGTCTTGTGGAGCAAGACCTGCCCGGAGGCAGAGGGGTAACCGGAGCCCAGTAAGCGATGAAAGCCGGGCAAGGTGTGGCCCCAGCGTCCCCATAAATCACTCGAACCACACATGTCCGCAGCCAGAGCCCTGCGTGCATCACGCGCGCTGCTCGGAAGCACGAATCGTGTACAGAGAGAAGAAATCGATCCTAGTGGCATCGCTGTGTAGACCAAATGGAGAAGCTGTTAGGACTCTTGAGTTTAGATTTCTCAGTTGGGTTTTTTTTTCATGGAGTTGTTTGATGTAATTATTTGACATCACTAAGCCTCTGTCCCTTTCCAGGCAGGGACTGTGGTCAACCAGTTTGCTAATCACAGTTTTCATTCCTGGCTACTCACACTCACGAGGTCTGATGGGCTGCAGGGGTGCTGCTGCCAGCAGCATTCTTTGGGCCCTGAGGAAATGCCTGTGTCACGTCCTGGTGTAATCCTCAGTGCCAAGCGGTGCCCGGCCACTTCCCTGCCCTGCGTGAGGGACAGCAGTGTCAGAGCCGCTCCCTGGGGACACACATGATGTCCGACTGCTTCTCTGGGCCAGTTTCTCGCTCAGTTCCTGTCCCCCAGGATTGCAGAGTGTGCCTGGACTGTAGCATTAGCCATGAGGGGTGACGGTGGCAGCCAGGTCCGCCCTGTGTCCCGAAAGGGGCGGCGTGCCCTGCTGCCAAGCCCTGTAGAATACAGGCGTGGTTGATGCCTTACGGTCGCGCGGTGATGGTGGGTCTGGTAGCAAGCCATGCTCCGGCACAGCACAGTGGTGCAGGCTCTAGTGACCGACCAGGTTATCCCTGCCCTGGTAGAGATCCCAGTGACCCCAGCTGATCCCAGTGATGCAGGACATGAGTCAGTGGGTGTGATGGTACTGCTGGTGGGCAATACCTCCAAGGCCAGCATGGGTGGTGTTGGGGGGGCCAGCCTTTTCCCTCAGGCCGACTGCCCTAAACAGGGCATTTCTTCTAAAGCTGTTGTGGCTGGGAGCAGCGTTTCCTATGACATCCCTGATCCCTTTCTCAGGCTATGGAATCAATAAAGTATTTGTCTGTATATCTGCCGGCTTCGGTGGGGCTGAGCTGGCACCCACGTGCGCTGCCGGTGACCGAGTAACCTGGACCGGCCCAGGCAGAGCAAGGCAAAGGGCAGCTCTAGCCAGGGCAGGGGGGGGGCCATGGGGGTCACTGCTGGCAGCTCTGTCGCCCCTTTCTGTGGGTGGTGGCCAGCCAAGACCCTGGGGAACGTCCCAAGGGTGAACGCGTGGGGAAGGCATGACACTGTCATCCGCCATTACAGCTGGGCTGGGAGGGCGGCGGGGGCCAGGGGAGCTCTGAGAGTGGGGCTGTGCCTGGGGCAGCTGGACCACGAGGCCCCACAGCCTTGGGGAGAGCCTGGGCCGGGCCTCAGTGCTCCCTCTTGTCACTCTGAGAAGCCACCTCTGCAGCCGCACAGGGCCATTGCAGGGGGACGCTCTGGCCCTTCACTGCCATCCCAGGCCTCGCTGGACACCCACCAGTACATCCCGGTCCCTTGCGCTGAGTCACGCACCCTGGTGCGTGCCCAGGGCTGGGCAGAGGGGCAGGATTCTCCCCGGGCCGCTGGGCCCCCTCAGCTCCCGCCACCTGCGGGGTACACTGCCTGTGCTTGATGCGGCCACTGAAGCCATGGCGGGGGGTGCCCTCAGTGGACCACCGCAGCCACAGCCCATAGCAGCGGCAACGCCGTGTGAGGGTCGAGCTGCAGGTAGGGGTGTCCCCAGCGTGTCCCCTGGGATTGTCACCCACACACCCAGGGATGTCATCGTCACCCCAGGCCAGGGACTGCCCCCCCACCCCCCAGCCAAAGCGAGGGGACATGAGCACTGCCTGTGAGTGCTGCCCCGGGGGGAGCCCCAGGGCTGCGGCCACTCCACTGGGGACTCAGCTGCTGAGCCCCACAGAGCCGTGCTGGGTGCTCCCCTGTGGGCGACAAACACAGCGGGCGCAGGGCGCTGAGCCCTGGGGACACCTCGACCCCAAAGCCGCGCCAGCCCAGCCCCACCATGGCAGTTGCCACATGGGGACCGTGGCCAGGAAGGTCGAGCTCTCCGCAGACAGGCAGATGAGCAGCCAAGGGGAGTAGGGCAGGCGACGGAGTGGCCCTGACCGCCATGGGCAGGGCTGCAGGCAGGAGGGAGGTATCACTCTGTCCTGCCAGCTCACCCTCAGCACTGCCGGGGAGTCCCACGGGGCCCGGGGAGTCCCATGGGGCCCGGATCCCACAGAGTGGGGCTGTGATTGGCAGCTCCACATTCCTGTAGGGCAGCTCGTACATTCCTATGGGGCAGCTACGCATTCCTCCCCACACGGCCCAGTCCTTCTCCTCCCCAGGTCTGGCCTGCAGTCTAGGGCCCCTCACACTCAGGCTCCTGGTTTGCATTAAGTGCAAGAATTCACTCCCAGGGCACCTGATGCCACCTGGGCCGGGCGCTGCAAGGGCTGGGCTCTTCCCCCCTCCACCCCCCTGCCCAGAGCAAAGGGCCTCATGCCGTCCCAGACGATGGGAAGCAGTGGGTGACAGCAGGGACATGACGTGCTGAGCAGGAGCTGCACACCTGACTGCACCCACGGGAGAGCCGTACGTTGTATCTCATGGGGCCGCACACCCAGCAGCTGCCTTCGCCGGGCGGAGGCAGCACGGTGCCAGCCCCCTGAGCCTGCCCCTCACCAACACCCCGGAGCGCAACAGGAGACCGCATCAGCCCAGTCTTTTATCCGAGTCTCTTCCCGGCTTGTCCGATGACCCTGACTGCTGCCCAGTCACAACAGCCCCTACCCGGGCCACGGAACACCCCCACACCACCTCCCCGCTGGTAGTGTTTAAATAACCCTGAGTTCAACCGCCCCATTCCCCGCTCCGCGGTACCCGACACAACTTCTCCTCAGCCAAATCCCCTTTCCACAGGGCAGCGGCACAACCCGGCTCGGCTCCGGCCGCCGAACCTCCTCCACTGCCTCTTGGGCCAGTCTCTTCACCCCCTGTGCGTTTCCCTGCCCGCGCAGCACATCAGCCTGCCTCTGTCCTCCTCCGCCTGGAGACCCAGGTGGTGCAGAGCCCCACGGCAGTGCAGAGAGCCCGGCGGCAGTGCCACGAGCCCCACAGCGTTGCGGACAACGCCGTGGTGGTGCGACACCAGCTGCCTGGTGTGTCCCGTCATCGCAGGCTGCTGCACCTCTGCGGAACAGCCTGGAGAAACTGCCCCTTCCCTTTTCCAGCCCTCACGCTACCGATTCTCCTGGGTCAAAGCCTTGCAGGGGCTGGTCTCCAGTTCCCGCTCATGGTTCGGCAAGCTGATGGCAGGAGAGCTGGCAACCGCGTGGACTTTCTGGTGGTGGTTCAGAGACTGCCGGTGCCGGAAACTCTTGCTGCAGCCGTTGCACTGGAAGGGCCGCTGCTGGGTGTGCCGGCGCTGGTGCTCCTCCAGTGACGCTTTCTGGGGGAAGCTCTCTGTGCACTCGATGCAGCGGTAGAGCCGCTCCCCAGCGGCGCTGGCCCGCGGGGGCCGCCCTGCCCACCCACCCCGCAGCTGCACCCCGTGGATGCGCTGGTGCTTCTGGAGGTGGTGCTTCTGGATGAAGCCCTTGCCACAGGCAGGGCAGCGGTAGGGACGCTCCCCGGTGTGGATGCGGTAGTGTTTGTTGAGGTTGGACTTCTCATTGAAGCTCTTCCCACAGGCAGGGCACTGGAAGGGACGCTCGCCCGTGTGGAGGCGCTGGTGCCGCAGCAGCGCGGCGTGGTGGGCCAGGCTCTTCCCGCAGGCCGTGCAGATGAAGGAGCCGTTGCTCTTCCTCGCCTGGCTCTGCTGCCGCGCCAGGAGATTGCGCTTCAGCCGGACGCTCTTCCAGCCCAGCGGGAGTGCGCGGGGCTCTTCCCCTGCGGCGCAGGGACGATGCTCCTCTGAGCTCAGCTGTGACGAGGCCACCTCTGTAGTGGTGTCTTCTCCCAGCGGCATTCCCTGGGGCAGGGCAAATGGCTGGTCAGTCCCCACGCCGAGCACGTGCTCTGTTGGGAAGGGCAAGCCTGGGGCAGGGTGAGCTTCCACTGGCACCACCACAGGCTTAAATTCGGGCTGGGCGGTCCCGTGTTTGCAGAACTCCCCTAAGCCTTCTGCTGCTGCCTTCTGCTCATCCAAGCCAGCATGGCTCTCCCAGGGCGCTGGCTGCTCCTGGCTGAGGGAAACCTCCTCTTCCAGTCTCACTGAGGGTGTCTGCGGCAAAGCCAGGATTTCAGATCCTTCCTCCTGGGACTGCTGCTCTTCTGTCTTGATCACAATCTTCTCACCTGCCAAGAGACAGCAATTCATTCCCGGCAAGGGAAGCTCTCCCATGCCTGTAGCCCCAGTGCAGGCACGGGAGCTGAGCTTTCCGTGCAGCACGTTGGTGAGACGAACCAGCAAATGCACCGTTAGAAAGAGAGCAGGAAGGTTTTACCGAGAGCGAAGTGGGAGAAGGACACAGGAGGTGGAGGGGGCATTGGCACCTGTTGGGGCTTATCTGGGTATCTTGCTGGACCTCGGGGACATTTGATGGACCGACAATGCAACACTCATAAAGAAACCAAAACAGGAAATGCGAAGGCAAAGTTGAGGCTGCAGAGTCCTACGTCCTGGAAGGAACTTTGTCAGGAATGGTACTAGTTTAGGTGGGTAAATCTGGTGAAAAGGATCAAAGCAAAACCTTCCAGGAGCAGGAGGGAGCATCTGTCTGCAGGCGTACAGCTGCACAGCCACCCTCGCGCTAAGCCTTGCCCCAGGTCTCCCTATTTTCCTCTTTTTTGGCAAGGGCGCTCTCCTGGGCTTAAAGATTTGGTCTTAAAAGTTTTAAGGAGGCCCCAATCACATGGCTTAAATTCCCGACAGCTTTTGACCCCGTGCAAGACTCAAAATGCTCCCTACAGGGAAGCGATCGGCTCAGCTAGCCCTGTCTCTAGCGAACGTGGCAGGGGCACTGCTGTGGGCAGGCTCCAACCCACCTCGCTTCATGGGCAGGCGGCAGCGGCATGCGAACAGCAGCGGAGAAGCGCAGCCAACGCAGACCCTGCCCAGCCCCGGCCCATTGCTAGGGCTCGTTCTCGGCCCTCGCTGCAGAGCAGCTGCTGTGACTCACCGTCACCAAAGTGCTCCGACACCTCTCCCTTCTCCGGCAGCCTGTGGGTCCTTGTACCCAAATCCTCCCCGTCCCCGGCTGGCGGCAGCAGAGCGGGTTTGGAGCCGGCATCCCCGGGCCCTGGGAAGGAGGAAGCGGCGGTATGAACTGCTGATGCTGGGGACCAGCACCAGCTCCCCTCGATAAAGGGCTGCTCTCACACAGCGGGAGCTGTGGGGCACCCAAAGTGGTCCTGGGCTCCCAAAGCAGCGGCTCAGGTTTCCCAGGAGTGTCTGAGCAAGCATGCTGGTGTCAGCCAAACCAGGCAAATTATTTCAGCTGCCCCAAGAACAAGTGACTGTTGGGCACTCAGCCTTTAAAATTTCAGCCAAAAGTAATTAGTGCTAAAATTTAGAACTATCTGCAGCAAATCCCTACAGGGTGGTATACGTACGGCCCGTGCCCTGGCAAAAAATGGCACAGGAACACAGGTTGCAGGACACAGTGTGGGCACGTCACCTGAAGTCCCCACCACATACTGTCCTGACTGCAGAGGGAGGGCTCTCCTCTGCTCCTGCTGAGTCTCAGGATGCCAGTGGACGCCCGCTCCTCCTGCAGCGCTCCTGCTCACGGGGGCAAAGCCTCGCAGGGCAAGTCAGGGCTGACAGAGGGCCAAATCCTGGCGGTGTCTGAGTTCCCCCACTGACAGCACTGCTGTGCTGGCAAGACGAGGCGTTCTTTGGATGCACAGGGTGAGCATGAAGCACAGTTGTCACCCACAACCAAGGGGCACCAAATCTTAAAACGTGTAAAGGCGTCACCTCTCGCGACCTGTTCTCCTCCAAACACCCAGACAATACAGCAGCCTACAAGCAGTCGTAAGGTGGATTCAGCCCAGGGGATGATAATGTGTCTGATGTGAGTAGAGACTGATCCTCACCCAGAGAGAGCACAGCCTCATAATTCCCCTTCATCACGATCCTGTAGAGCTCCTTCTGCCGGCTGTCCAAGCTCCCCCACTCCTGCTCCGGCAAACTGGCCGCGTCATCCTCGCACGCCGCTGGCACCTGAAACCACAGGAGGCACCACCTTGGTGCTTCCCCATCTCGTCCATCCCCCCCAGTCCCCACTGCTCCCCCAGGAAAGCAGACTACGGGGTAAGGCAGTGCGGGTCCAGAGCTCCTACGGAAAGGAGCCATGCCCCGGTGTGAACCTGGGGAACAATTTCAAGATGGCCCAACGAGGCTCAGTTGTTCCCACACACACACAACCAGGACAGATTCACAAGCACCTCTTGTTCCTTTGATCCACACCAGCGGCCTGAAGCGGCCAGGTGAGCAGTAACCCCCTCACGTGGGTGCAGGACGGGTGGGAAGGCACCGTCCCACCAGTCAGGTGACCAGCGGGACCCAACAAGGCTGAAAATGCTCAGGAGGGTTGTGTTCTGCTCCCCCTCTTCACTGGGGACAGGGAGGAGCGGGAAGTCTCTGACTGCTGCCTTGGTGCGCTGGCTCTCGAGGCAGAGCACTGGAGGGGCTGTGTCCACGCTGCTCTGCGCAGCTCCCCACAAGAGCCAACGCCACACCTCACCGGCCGCACGGTCGCTCGGGGCACATCTCCACTGCTTTGGGCAGGTCCCTGTTAGCTGGGGCTTGTCCCTGTTCGTCACCGTGGGCACGTCCCCGTTAGCTGAGGCTTGTCACCGTTACCTGGGGCTCATCCCTGTCACCATGGGCACGCCCCCGTTGCGTGGGGCTCGTTCCCGTTACCTTGGGCTCGTCCCCGCTGGCGCCCGGGCCGGGCCTGGGTGCCCAGCAGCTGCGGTGCTGGAGCTGGCGCTCGACGTGCTCCAGCCGGCGCGTGTTCTCCTGCACCAGGGCGGCCAGGGCAGCCCACTTGCGCTCCAGCCGGCTGCCGAAGTCCAGCACCGCTTTCTCCAGCCCCGTCACCTTCTTCTCGGCCGTCTCCGCTCTCCCCTCCAGGCTCAGCAGCCTCAGGGCCTGCGACTCCACCTTCCTCTCCACCGCCTGCACCGCCGCCACCACCGTCCACAGCGAGATCTCGGGCACCGCCGGCGGCTTGTCCCCCTCGGGGCCGGGACCGGGGCCGGGGCCGGGGCCGGGGCCGGGGAAGGGGCCGTGGCCGTGGGGCTGCGGCGGGAGCGGCTGCCAGGCCTCGGGCCCCCACTCGGGCTCCTGTTGCGGGGAGGAGAGGGGCGATGAGGGGCTGCCCCGGGGCTCTGAGGGCCGCTGAGGCCGCGGTACCGGCGGGCCCGCTCCCCTCACAGCCGCCTCACAGCGGCT
>JAVKLA010000073.1:45022487-45035698 GCA_034782735.1 Sagittarius serpentarius | reverse complement strand
TCCGCAGAGGAGGAGGAGCACTGGGACGAGGTGCTCGTAGTGCCCAGGAAGGCAGCCTAGAGTGATGTATTTCAGCCCCGCCTGGCTCCCGGCCCGCGTGACGCGGCCGCCACACACCGCCCGCGTCATGGCGGACGTTTTAAAGGCGCAGCGCTGCACCGCCCCCTGTCCACCCCCCACCCCACCCCACCTCCTCCCCGCGCGGTCAGGGGGCCCGGTGCGCCGCGGGGTCCCCCCGCCCGCCGCCCCGCCCCGCCCCGCCCCTGTTCCTCGCGAGCGCTCCCACCGCGGAGGCTCGGGAGGGCACCCCGGGAAGTTTGTCGGGCGGGGCGGGGGGAACGGCCGCCCTGGGGGGTCCGGGCCGCGGGAGAGGCCTGTGCCTGCCGCGGGGTCGGGGAGGCCTGTGTCCCCCCTGCGGTGCCCCGGGCGCTGGAACGGGCTGTGCAGGCCACCGGGGCCCGTCGTGCGGGCGTGGGGCTGTGTCCTGCCTTCCCCCCCACCCCAGACGCTCTGCCCTGGGGGCTGCATGGGCGCGTTCCCTCGGAGCCCTGGCCCGGGCCTGCCCGGCAGCACGGGGAGGGGAGCGCTGGTACGTGCTTCCTCCCGCGGTTGTGCAGCTGGGGGCTGCGGGGGGTAAGGCGCAGACGCTGAGGGGATGGCAGCAGGGCAGCTGCTGCTGCCCTCGGTGCCTCAGGAGAAGGGAGGGGTGCCCTGTTTTCCTCCAGTGTCAGCTTAACAGAGCTCAGGTGTCAGTCCTGGGGGAAATAACGACCTCCTCCTGCCCCGGTGGACACTGGTGCACGGGAATGGGTAGTGAGTGGGGTCCACAGCAGGGCTCCAAGTTGGCAGAATGCCCTGGGGCAGAGGTGCCCGATATCTTCCTACATCCGATACCAGAATGGGTCATGAACCATAAGTGCTCCCAGAAGCACAGTGTGATGGTGAGAGTAGTTGCTAGTGTTAGAGCTGGGTCATGTTTGTTTCCAGAAGCGTTCCCTGTGTGTTCTGCAGAGTCCTTTATTCTTCCTGGGTTCTTCTTGTGGGTGCATGCCCTGCCGATTTTTATCATCATCCTTTTCTAGCAGTGCCTCTTTGTGGTTTTTTTCTCTTTTCAATGCGCCTGTCCAAAGATCTCCTGTCTGACTGACATCCCCCAGACTCGCCTCCTCCAGCACGCGGCCGATACGAAGGGGAAGGCCTTGTTTAGACCCCACGTATAAACCCAAGCCTTCATTTTTTGCCAGTTGTTTGGCTATCACGCTTTTGTTGCTGCCTTCTGAATAAATGTATAATAAGCTTTGTTGTGGCGCTTGGGGGAAATTCCTTATGGATATGCAAATTAATGAAGTGCATATATATATGCATATATAGCAGAAGTTACTTCAAATGTAAATCTGCATAGTAATGGTACATTAAGCTGATTTGAAAGATTTTTGCCTTCCAGATTGTATGCTGCTGCTTTGAAGCGGGGAAGCTGTGTGCTGTGAAAGGGGCACCTGGCTCCTCCTCTCCGTGTGCTGCAGGCATCTGCTGTGGTGAGCTCCACGTCTCTGGCAGTGAAGTTCAGCACCGTGTTTCACTTCTTCGTGACCTCAGCTCTTTCTGTCTTTCAAAAACATGTTTTATCTTGAGACATTTAGGCCCGTTTGATACTAAAGTTGATTAGAAACTCTTTAAACCTTCTTCCTGGCACATTATTTTTTAATTTGTTCCTGTTTTACGATGGTTTATTGCTCGGCGCTGAACTGTCAAAATGCCACCAGCGGGGTGTACAAGAACAGTACCGTTACTTTCTATGGCTTTCCTTTACAAAATAAACCTCTCTTGAAGCAGTGGATTCACAACATGGGCCGGGACATGGGAACACCATCCAAGTATCAGCGACTGTGTTCGAAGCATTTTGAGGACAGTTCTTTTGAAATAGACCCCTTAAAAATTAGAAAAAACAGACGTCTGCTGAAAGAAGCTGTTCCCAAAAAATTCATTTTGGGTGAAGATGGAAACTGGCTTGTTGGCACACCCCGGAGTTTCTGTGGTGGGATAAATAACAAAACTCGAAAACGAATCCGGAATCCTGAGCACTCGAGGGTAATTAAGATGTTTGCTGTTGTATTTGCTTCCCTTAAATTAAAGGAAGATTTGCATGTAAAGCACTTCAAGGAAGCAGCAGTAGGTGAAACGTCCTACATGGCTGTAAAATGTTGCTAGCAACGCAGCGGGTTTTCTTTTTCTCCCTAATACTGCAGAGTGTGGAGGTGGCACTGGGAGGTCGGTGACTGGGGAAATTAAAGGCATTTTGGTGCTCTTTGTGCTCGAATTCCAATTTTGTGCCTACATGTTAGGGAGAAAATCTGCTATTTGTTGGAAATGCAGTCCCTGTTCATGCTGCAAAGTGGATTCACTCCCTGCAGACCTGTATTTGTGCATGACAGTCCTCATGCTTGGAAAAATTCCCTTTAGGGTCACTGAGGTGGTTTGTTGGTGTCACAGTGCCCACGGTCTGGGTGTTTGGGGCTGAGACAAAGGCTTAACTTCTGCTCAGCCTTCACCCCTGTGTGTTTAATTTGGATTGTGATCCCATCTAGTGACAAATTAATGAAACTTAATTATCTCTCTTAGCAACAGATTTGTACAATGGAGTTTATACATGATGCAAGCTGCAAAACGTCTGAACCAGTGAGATGTGCGTTAGGTTGAAAGGCAAATTAAAACATATGCAAAGGCAAGCGCGTACAAACCTGGTACTCTGTAGATACAAGTACAGGTACAAAGTATGTACGCAGTATGTATGTATACATTGCAAAAAGAATGCAGCATTCAGCATTCATCTCTCGGTATTCGTAGGGCTTAATTCTTTCTTTGTGTTAACTTTTATTGTTAGGGAAGAGCTCTCACAGGCAGATCTGTCAGACTGTGGCACTGCCTCAGGGCTTATTTAAAACTCACTCTGACGTATTTTCTGTTTCTCAGTGAAAGGAAGACCCAAATTCCCTGATGGGGCTGGGTATCAATGGTGACCACAGATTTCTCTTACCACTCTAATTTTTGACTCAGTCGTTCTGCAAAGTCATTGTTTTAGTTGAGTCACATAATTTTTAAGTAATTTTACTCATTCTGAGCTACATACGGTAGAAGATTTGTATATAAAGTCCTTAACTAGTATGCTGGTTCTGTGTAACATGGGCACTGCGAGAAAGAGTTGGCTGGTGACCGCTTGTGTAATACCGTTTGAAAAAGAGGGCTTTCAGGGATGTACGACTCTCCAATGGCATTGACTATTGAACACTGTGTTTCAGGTTCCTGGGGCGACGTTTGAAAATGCTGCAGCGCAGGAGGGGAAGGACTTGGAAGACTGGCAGAAAGAACTTTACAAGAAAGTGATAAAGGAGAATTATGAATCTTTAACCACACTGGGTAAAGGTTAGTTTTCCCTTTCTCGCTGGAGGCTAACAGATCTGTGCTGTTTCTGGGCTGGCTTCTCTTGAACAGTCAGTCCCCAAATCCCTTGATTTCTAGTGGACTAATCTTTAGATACTTCTCAATCTTGGTGAGAGACGATAAGCTCCACAATCTTTCCTCTAAAGACTGAAGGACAGTCCCTTCTCCAACGCCTCCAGGCCCGCTGCCTCCCTGCGCTCTGTTGATGTCAGATACTCGAGCTGTGTGTGTAGGTGATACCTTGTCTGCACGGTACGGGTAGAATAACGGAGAGTGAAAGGGTCTGCCCTGGTAGAGGGGTTTAGGATCTCTGGCAGTGCCCCTGGTAATGCGCGTGCTAACTAAAATGAGGAACAAAGGAGACTGCAGAAGGTTTCCATACACGAGCTAAGGAGCCGCAGTGATGTACAGTATCATGAATCCTGTGGACTTAATTAATTATACTTAAGTTTGATACTGGCACAGGTTGCCCAGAGAGGCTGTGGGTGCCCCACCCCTGGAGGTGTCCAAGGCCAGGTTGGATGGGGCTTTGGGCAACCTGGTCTGGTGGAAGGTGGCCCTGCCCACGGCAGGGGGGTTGGAACTGGATGATCCTTAAGGTGCCTTCCGACCCAAACTGTTCTAGGATTCTGGTTGTGAGTATTTTCATCACCCCCAGATCCTGATGTGTGTTGTTTTTTGTGATTCACGAAAGAGTATTGAACTATTTTAATGCAGAAATAGTTAAAAAACAAATGATGCCCTAGAAAATCAAGTCTTACTGGTTGGTTTTAAGCGTCCAATTATACATTCATCTGAAGTCTTTTTTTTTTTTTTTTAAATGTGAAGGTGAGAGCTGCCACTGGCTCCTTGGCTTTCGGGTGATTCCTTGGATTAATAGAAGAACCTACTGCAATTAGGGGGTAAAAGTGCCCTTACTTGTCCTCTGGACTAGAGGAACAGAAGCGCTGTGAACCCCAGGAGCCTCAGTTGTCACATACTCTAGTTTGTGCTTTCTGACACTCTTCAGTTCTGTTTAAGAAACGCTGATTTAGCCTGACCTCATTCTGTTGCTACTTCTGCACTTCCAAATTTGAAATTACAGGAAATAATGAGACAACGTAATTCCACCTTTTTTTTTTTTTTTTACTTTTTACATACCTTCTATTTTTTTACAGTAGAAAAGCTAGAGTCTGCAGACAGCTGCCTCTATTTTTTGTACAGCTCTGATCTGTTAAAAAAGTATGTGCTGTGCATTGCATGAGGAGGGATTAGCTGGGGGAGAATAAGTTCATGTATCAGAAAGCCAGTTAGGACTGAATCATAACATACAGCACCAGCCAGCTGAATTAGGTTTTAAGGCTGTAACCAATTCGAGACCTTCTGCTTTTGAACATTTAACTTTTCAACCTTTTGGATATAATTTCTAGAATATTTTTAAAAACTGGAAGACAAATATTGCTCGCCTGCTTCCCAGCCACCCTCTCTAGATGCCAGAGCAGCTGCGTTTGCTGTTACCTCCTTGCTGGGCCTTTCCCCGGAGTAAAAGAGAGACGTGCTTTTAGACAGTGGGTTATGCAGGTATTTGCTAGAAAACAACATCACAAAGTCTTATAGTTGTAGGAACAACTAGAAAAATTATGTTCTTTGAGAAAGCAAAAGGCAGTATTTTTCACGTAAATTAACAAAAATGAGTCATGTTACAAAACAAGAGCATAAGTAAAACTACAGGGCTCAGAGACTTAAAGTGAACAGGCCGACAAAAAGGTATCTTCAGGACTGGTCTTTCTGCAACGTATCCTTTGTCTGCCTAAGTAGGTTAGGAAATATCTTTGTAATAATGGGAAAAAAATCAGAGGAAAATAATAACCATCATTTCCGTGTTCTGTTCCTTGTGCAGACTATCCTGTTCCCAAAAGCAATATCCAGCCAAAAGAAGCGCTGGATGTCAAGGATCAGCAGGATTTCGAGGAAAGAGAGACTCCCGCAAGTCTTAGCGCAGGTGCGTGGTGGCCTGAGACTCATCAGAAATTAAATTGGCAACACGTTGAAACTGCACGGGCTTGTAGGATTAGAGGGAGGGGGGATTCTAGTGCGTCCCTGCTTTTTTACCCAAAACTCGTTTTCTTTCTACGGATGTAGCCACGGTGAATCAGCAGTTGTTGTTCTTTGGAGATTTATGTTGTGCCACGTCAGTAAAGGGGACGTTTGGAATCTTTCTGTTCCAGGCTGCAGTGGTACTGTGACCAGATCCGAGTTGCAGAGTCAAGCAGAGAGTACAGAAAACACAGAACTGCATGGATCGTTCTTGGGAGGATCCCGAGACCTGACTTGCCAAATTTCAGACAAGGGGGTAACGTCTGAGAGTTATCAGTATTCAGCAACAGATCAGGCAAATCCAGCGGGAAACAGAAGAGGTGACAGCTCTCTTGAGGAAGGAGAGCGTAATGAATTCGAAGAGATAATTTCTTATCAGCAACCCCATACAGGAGAAAGACTGTATCTGTGTACAGAGTGTCAGAAGACTTTTAAATTGAAAATTGGACTTCTAAAACATAAGCAAATTCACACCAAAAAGAGTCAGGTATCTTCGTACATATGCACAGACTGCGGTAAAAGCTTTGGTCGCCACGCGGACTTGATTCGCCACCAGAGAACTCACACAGGCGAGAGGCCTTACAAGTGTACAGAATGTGAAAAAAGTTTTATGGAAAAACCGAGACTCACTAATCACTTGCGAACTCATAACATATACATGTAATCCGCGTGCCGCAAGCTTTCCTGGGGTAGATTTTTTCCATTCACTTATCAAAAAATCCCTCTCCGCCCAGAGATGATGGCTTATAGTCATCTGTTGATTATAGGAGAAGCTTTAGGATAAGACAGTTTTACTAAACTGAATCAAGTTCAAGCATGAAAGGCATCTGGTTGGTGCCAGCCTAACAGTCATTGATTAGGATCTGATTTTAATTAGCGGCTAGAGGATTCATATCTCAGAGGAGGAGTTGTACAGGGCAGTGCTGATGGTACCGAAAGCATTATTAAAAAACTCTTGGCGCACTGGACAGCACGGGCTAGAGAATGTCCGTGTTAATGCAGAAAAATGCTGGAAGTTTTTCAGGTATGAGAAGACTGAGAAAATGTCACGATCAGAACAGGGCTGTCCGCAGAGCTATAAGCAAGAACTGGAGCTTCTGAGAGTGTAGGTTAAGGTGAATGGTTGGGTTTGATGTAAAAATAGCAGCCGAAAAAAAAGTTAGTTCAGCAGTTACAGTCACAGGACAGCAGCAGTGGCAGTGAAAGCACTGTCACATGGAAATAATGACCAGAATCAGCTGCTTCAAACATCCGTTTACTGGGGGCGAGATGCCAGTTTAACTTCTGAGATTCTGAAAAAGAGCTTGGGTGTATTCTTAATGTATGTGCAAAGTGTAGGTAACATTATAAGCCAAAAAGAAAGCACTGGCTTCAGCTGCAGCGACAAGATCAGCAGACGGGAGGGGAGTCCTGCAGAGACAGCATTTGTAGATCACGCATCTTCTCTCCACAGGCTGGTGATAATCAGCGGTTTTGCTTATGCCAGTTGAGTGCAAAGATTAAAAAAGTCGTGTTACCTCCCGTTCAAGCACCGGCTTTGCCGTGAGCCCGTGAGTGGAGTCGATGTCCTCAGCTCCCCGTGAGAAGCAGCAGAGCAAGAAACAGCCGGTGCCGTGGTGGAGTTTGAGAAGTTCCGAAGGGCACTGGGGGAATAGACTTGGCCCCAAGGGGTCTCTGCCCGTTCCAAATGTGGGAGTACTGTCCAGAAAACTCTTTTATCCCTGGCTTCTCATTATTTCCTTCTCCTAATTGCCCTGGGGACAGCTTTTCTTTTATTCTTTTCCCACGCGGCATAATGCCTTCGTGGTCACAAGTACGCTGCGTGCTCCTGAATGAGGATTCTTTGGAGCGAGGTGATTCCTTGTGGAGCAAATCCTGTAAAACACCATCCTACCGAAACTGCGGTTCCCTCTGTGAAACAGTTGAAGAACACCTGGAATAGCGGGGACGAGCCTGACGTGTGCTCGCGCGCCTGCGGCAGTTCGTTCAGGAGCTGCTGAAAGCAAATCCGGGATGAAAGACCTCGCGTAGGAAGCTCTGCCTCCTTCCCCCACCTGCAGGCACAGAGCTAAGGAGCATCCGACCAGGCAGCGGCGGTCGCTGACGCCTGAGATTTTTGTATGCGCTGAAATACAGATAGTCACCTTGTTTAGAGGTTTAAGTGGCGACAGAGATTAAATGGAGTTAGAGATGGAAAGCCACGCAGGCAGTGCGGCTATCCGAAATGACGACAGCGTGTAGTGTTTCACTTGCTGAAAACGCTCAGCGAATCTTAAAACGCCACAACCAAGCAGAAATGTTGAAGTGTTCCAGTAACAAAACTAGGCGCCTCCCACGTGAGAAGCCTGGAAAGGCTAGCTCCTCGGGTTAGCAGCGGGCATGGTGAGGGCGAACAGCTACGGGAGTTGTGATGGCTGTGATGCGTATTCCGTGGTCCTGTTTTTGCAGTAAGAGTTCAGACGTGCCGGGGAAATCCAGAGTCAGACCCTACTGAAGTGACTTGTGTCCTGAGAAATAAGCGACGGGAGAACCGAGAAGAGACGCTGCATCTATGATTTGGTGAAAACGTTGGTGTCCGTTTTCTTTCGCCTGTAAGCAGAAGGGCTGTGGTGTGGCAGGTGGGTGTCTCCCACCATCCCGACCCTCTCACCTGAAACTCGGAGCACACGCGGAGAGAAATGCAACTTCTACGGCGTCTCACTGCACCGGCTCAGCTTGTTGTTTCCTGCTTAGGATATAAAGAGTGCAGAGATGTTAGTGCAGAGATCCAGCTTAAAAAAAGATAAGCTTTGTTGGGTTTGTTTCTAATACAGACCCTCCTTCCCGTTCCACTGATGCTGGTAGGAATTTTGCCTTGATTGAGCCTTGGCTTAGCCCAGAATGATGAAACAAATAGTTCATGCGCGAGAGTAATCGTTTCCTCCGCGTTTTGCTGTTACACCATTATAAACTTCAAAAATAGTTATTTCTGAAGCTGTATTTAAACATTTTGTTTCCAGTCTCCATGGAAAAATGACACTAAAACGTAAAACATTAAAGATTTGTGGCCGGTGTTAAGGGATGTGAAACATTAGTGCACAGAGATTACTTGGGGCGTTTCTGTTCCTTCTGTGTCCCAGGAGCAATTCGCTGTGGAGCAAAGTGGCCCGTTTTCAAGAAGACCTGAGTGGTACGGTGCCCTCCCGCGGGTCCCCTTTTACTGGGCAGGGCATCTCTTCAGCATTGTCCCCCTCATCACCGTACCGAAATAACCTGCACAATGAATGCGCTGCTTTCCAAAACAAACAAACAAACAAAAGAGTAGCGTAAGGTAAGCGTCAGAGAGCGCAGGGAGATAAAACAGTTATTCCCGTCCAAAGCTTGGGCTAAGGGAGAACAGGAGAACCGTGGCGGAAGCGGGGTAAAGATCCGGTAATCCGTTAGCGCCCTCTCTGCTGGGGTACTTGGGAAGTTGAGGTGGGAAACGAGTCGAAGGGTTGTAGAAAGTCGCCATTCCTTGCCCGAGTCTAGTCCCAGGAACACGCGTGGGAATCGTGAGATTCTCTGAATTCCTCTCCGGGAAACTCTCTCAGTTCTCTTGTAGCAGGGAGAGTAAGGGTTTTTGTAGACAGCGTTGCTTAGTGAGAGACCTAAGCTGAGAACGCGCGTACTTGCCTGTAGAAATAACGTCCATGCGTTGGGAAATATGAGCAACTGCATAAACTCTTTGGTTTGTGCCGTCGGAGGAAAAAACCCGGATCTTTAGCAAGATAGGTTTTCTTTAAAGAGAATTTCCAACACATTTATTTATCCATTTTTAAAAAGCTTTAGGTCATGTTTAATCTGCAAATGTTAAGCTCGCCCTGCTGTGTGCCACCTTGTCAGGAGCAGTGGTG
The DNA here is from genome assembly GCA_034782735.1 of Sagittarius serpentarius. Lineage (NCBI taxonomy): Eukaryota > Metazoa > Chordata > Aves > Accipitriformes > Sagittariidae > Sagittarius > Sagittarius serpentarius. The sequence goes on along the minus strand of JAVKLA010000073.1, from coordinate 45,026,309 downwards.
ACAGAAACACATCTGAGAAGAAAGCGCTTTTCGTTTTAAGAGCCCCTACGTTCTCTAAACGGTAGAAACAAGGTCGGGATGTGGCATGTGAGGCGTTTCTGCCCTTTCTCTTTTCGTTTCGCTGCACGGATTGCCGTCTGAAGTGTCCTCGCCCGTTCTGTTCTCCTCAGTTTGCAAATTGAGAGGTCTGGCATTTCATGATTCACGTTGATAAAAGATTATTTCTTTTTAAAGTTTCTCTGTACTTTCTCTCTCATCCTTCAGATGAAGGGTCTCATCTTGCGTGTTTGACTGGTGCCTCGTCAGCTGCCGGTGCTGCTGCGATGCAAATAAACACAAAACTACGGAAACTGAGGTCTTGTACGAGCGCTTGCTGGGAAGAGATTGTCTTCCCTTCTCGATGCCGCTTTTTAGTAACAGCAATCAAGACAAGAACCCCTTTCCCAGAAAGCTCCATCTGCTTTTGCGTGGGTTTGGCCTTATCATGTTTATTGTGCATAATTTCTTTTTTTTTCTTTTTTTTCTTTTTTCTTTTTTTCTTTTTTCTTTTTTCTTTTTTCTTTTTTCTTTTTCTTTTTTTTTCTTTTTTCTTTTTTCTTTTTTCTTTTTTCTTTTTTCTTTTTCTTTTTTTTTTCTTTTTTCTTTTTTCTTTTTTCTTTTTTCTTTTTTCTTTCTTTCTTTCTTTCTTTCTCTTTTTCTCTTTTTCTCTTTTTCTTCTTTTTCTCTTTTTCTCTTTTTCTCTTTTTTCTCTTTTTTCTCTTTTCTCTTTTTTTCTCTTTTTCTTCTTTTTTTCTCTTTTTTTTCTCTTTTTCTTCTTTTTTTCTTCTTTTTTCTTTTCTTTTCGTACTCTATATTCTATTCTCTTCTATCATATCCCATCTGATCCCAAGCAGATCCAGGCTGTACCCATGTGTTGCATACCCCAGGCGCTTCCCATTGCCCCAGTTTGGAGGCAGAACTGGAAATGGTTTCACGGAGGGTGCCTGGGAGACATCCGGTGAAACGGGTCAGCGGCGGGTCGAAGGCAAAGGGAAGGCGGTGGTTCTTTACGCAGCGGTGAGTTACGCAGGTGGCATCCGTGCAGCAAGATGCTGCAGGTGCAGGGACTTGACGCCGGTTCAGAATCGGCTGGATAAATTCCCAGAAGGAAGGAAAAAAAGCAAAACGATAGAAACTCTTAAATACAGAACTGCCACTTCTGGCTCGCGGCGTCCCTGAGCTGCAGGGTGGTGGAGCAGCTTCAACATTAGTCCTGCGCCCTCGGTGTGGTCTTAGGCCCTTCCTAGGCGATGCCTGAGCTGCTCCTGGGCCGGGGCCGAGCCCAGCTGGATCTTGGACCTGACCTGCTGCCGCCGGTCGCGTGAAGTTGGGTCCTCGTGGGAGCCTTCAGGTGTCCGCTGAGGGACGCGGGGGAGAGGGTGCGGGGAGCGAGCGGCGGCGCGGGCGGGCGGGCTGCGCGGGTGCAGCGACCACCTCGAGGCAGCCCCGGCTCCGTGGCAGCAAGCGGGCAGCTCTTGAGCTGTCAACCCCAAAACGGGCAAAGCTCACCCAGTCCTGGAGACGCTCGGGTTGCTGGATCCGGCGGGATGCTCCTGGCCCCAGCACCCCTCGCCCCTCCTGAGGGGGCAAAGCCACCGCATCGCACCATGCTTTTAATTCCCCGCAAAGAGCGGGGTCTTTAGCAAATGCTGTCCTGGGTGATCAAAGCTTCCCCTGGGGACGGGGGCTTGGCATTCCCGGGGAAATATTACGTGCGTGGCAAGAGCCGTCTGAAAAATCTCAGGGATAAAACAAGCCAACCCTGCCTGAGCTGACACCGGCTGAATCCGCAGCTGAGAAAAAGAAAGCCCCAGGCCCCAGCAGATATTTTACATTGCTTCCCAGTGTCCCCAGCACAGGAACTCCTGGTCTGCTCAGGCAACGGACGAGCGCCGGCTCAGCGCCGGCTTGGGGCGCAGGGAGTCCCCGACCCAGGTGAGCCGTCGCGGGCAGCGCTGCCTGCTGCTGCCTGCTGCTGCCTGGCTCTTGATTTAACCTGCAGTTTTATACAGCGCCCGAGCAGCCGTAACCTCAAATCTCGCCAAAACCACGCGCCAGCAAGAGGCCCCGTGGGAGGAGAGGCTAAAACGAGGGGATGGCTGCCCTGGGCACGGGGTGCTGGTTGCCCCGGCCCCCCTGTGCCGTCCTTCTGTGAGGTCTAGGGAGCCTTTTTGGTCCTGTGCCCTCGCAGCGGTGGCGGCAGCGGTGGCCTTGCCTGGTGGGTGTCCTTAAACATGGCAGGGGAAACTCAGAGCAGGTGCAAGAGACGCAAACCTGCTGCGAGCGAGGAGGGATTTCAGCAGCCCCCAGGGACCAGCGGCAGCGGCACAGGGGGTCCTTCCTCTCGCCCGTCACCAAAAGGGCTTGGTTCCGTACCCTGGTCTCCGAGGGTCACCGATGCTGAACGACCTGAAGCAGGCTTTATGGAGACACGGGTTTGGGTGGGTTCCATTTTATTCTGCTGCGTACAGCCAAAGGGCCTTGGTTTGGCAGCTGCAGGGTGACCGAAACTGCTGCCGGTGACGGTGACCTCGTGGGTCCCTGTTGTCTCCTGTACGTCGAGGTGTCGGTTTTGCGTCGTTCTTCACCAGCCCCGGTGTGTGCCTGCTCCCCGCGAGCAAGGACCTGCCGCCCGGAGCTGGTGAGAAGGTGGGAGAGCGGCCGGTGCCCGTCCCCGCCCGGCAGGGACAGCCGTGCCCTTTGGCAGGGGCTGGCTCCTTCCCACCCGGAGCTGCTGGGTGCGAGGGGATGGTGGGGAGCTAAAAAAAACCCCAAACCAGTAAACTGCCATTATTTGCTGTTTTCCCAAAGAAACGGGGCTTCCGTGACTCTGCAGTGCCTGTCTGCTGGTCCCCATTCCCGAACGCTCTCCCCCGGCCCGGAGCCCTCCCGGTCACCGGCGGCCGTGCCAGAGGTGCTGCGTACCGAGGTCCGGGTGAGGGGATGCAGATGAAACCCGGCGCCTTTGGGACCGGGGTGGAGAGGGCGGTGCTGGACGGCGGCAGCTCTGCGCGCCCGAGCTGGGTTTTTTTTGCCAAAAAGACCATCGTTTCTCGCCCCCTCCCCTTGATGGCACAAGGAGAACGAGCTCCCCCAAAGCTGCTTTCAGCGGTTCCCTTTGGGGTCCCTGTCCTGCCTCCCCCACCTTTGGGAGCTCCCCGGCCCCCGTTGGGGCATCCCCAGCTGCCCAACAGCTCACGCCTTGGGCTGAGTCTGTACCCCCCGCTCCCAGGGGACACCCTCGTCCCCCAGCCCAGGGCAGGGGCCAGAGAGCCCTTCGCCCGCCTCGGGCACCGGCGGGTGCCGGCTGGGCCCGGGGGGCCGGCAGGGCTGCGGCTGTGGGAGCCCCCAGGGTGCTGGGCCATGGGGCAGGGGCACGGGGGGCTTGGGGGGCTTCGGGTGTCCCAGCTGGGGGACGCAGCGCTGGAAGGGAAGCAGGAGGGATCGCATCCTCAAGCGAAATGGCTGCTCGGGCTCCTGTGACGCCTGCTCAGCCCGTTAACCCTTCTTCTCCCGCTGCCCTCTCTGCCTGCAGGCTGGGCCCCTCCCGGTCCGTGTCCTGCAGAGGGGACCCCCCGCCGTGGCCCACCCCTACGGACCCGGGGGCACCGAGGTGCCGGAGGAGCTTTTCCCGGGAGGTTTCCGTGAAGGCAGGGCCGTAACGCGTTTCCCCGGTCTCCCACTGGCACCAGGCCCTGGCGTTGTTAGACCGAAGGGTCCCGGGGTTGAGGGGAGTGCGCGGGGGGGGGGGGGGGGGGGTCCCCCCAAACCGAGCACAACCCC
>JAVKLA010000073.1:44967373-44978277 GCA_034782735.1 Sagittarius serpentarius | reverse complement strand
TGGTCGTGGCTCCATCTTCCCCCTGCGGTGTGCCACCATCTTCCCCCGGTTCTGCTCAGGGCATCCACCTCGCTCCTGAGCCCTTCCCTGTGCCTGGCCCCAGGACTGGGTGCTTTTCCCCAGTCCCACAAATTAATGCTGGTGCTTTTGTGTCCATCCTTCCTGCCTTCCGTGCCACGTTAGCGGCATCTTCTCAGCTCCCCGCTGGCACCCTTTGCCTGTCTCCTGCGAACCGACTCCTTTCACCCTGCTGCACACCCTCGCCCGGTTCCTGCGCACCCCTCCTCTCTTTCCTGTTTTGCATATGGAAAGTGCTGCAGTCTCTGGGCTCTGCTCCTCTCTCCCGGTAACCCCAGCCATGCAGTTGCTCAATCCAATTTTGCTGTTACTTGAGTCTAACTCCTTTAATCTCATTATTCTTCTACAGTTTGTCTCTTGTATGGCTCCTGTTTTGCCCTGGTCTACTCTAGTCTTGATGGCCCTCCTGGTATTTGTCTTTTGCTTGCTGTTTTTATATCATTCTAGTTTCTGTAATCACCTGCTTGCTTTATGATCCTTCCTTCCTTCAGATTCCTGGAATTCCTGTAAACGATTTACACCAGTCCCCTTTGTGTTGGTTTTTTCTGTCCTTTGAGTTTATAGCCGTAGCTTGTGCCCTGGTGCATTTTTTTAATTAACCCATGTGATGGAGGAGCCGCACTCGGGTACCTTTTCCCTTATTTAAGGCAGTATAGAGTAAGACTACGTATGATACATGCATCTCCCTGTATTGAAGCTGCTGTGACCCCTGCCCACAAATGAAAGGAGTGTGTGTCTGATATGGCTCAGCAGTCGGGGCGGAGAGCTCGCCTCGGGGTTCCCTGCCTGCTGGCAGAGCAGTGTTTGTGCTTGCACACGCGTCGGGTCAGGGGCTGGTGTTCCTCAGGCTCTGGATGCCTCGAGCCCCTTTACCTACAGAATGATTTAGACTGGTCTGATGGTTACGTGAGCAGAGAAGAACTTGCTTAGTTGGCAAGACAAAATTTGAGAGCTAACTACTTATAAAAATGAGTTTGAGTTAGAAGTTTGGTAATTTTTCTATGCAAAACAATAATTAAATGAGTGGCTGCCAAAGAGAGGGTTGCAGTCCTGAGAAGGATGATGGGGCTCTGATATAGGTGCTTCCAGAAAGTAGTTTGGGAGGTGCTAATGTGATTACAGGCACCAATAATCTATTGCACACTTAAATTGTTTTTCATCCTGAAGTTTTAATGCAAGGTCTGTCATTTTGTTGTATTAGGACCTTCATTTGTGAAGGCACAAGCTCAGGACAGGCTGTAAAACATAGTTTCAAAAAAAACTTCCCACTTGGTGTGTCATGGAGGAAAGCTTGGTGGTTTGGTGTGAGGTGACCAGAAAGGCTACCAGGATAATTATTCTCTTAAATGACACTCTCCCTGTCTCTGTTTTGGAAGCCTGACTTCTAGTATTATCAGCATTGCACGTGCAGGTTTAAAAAAAAAAAGAAAACAAAAAACTGAAGCTTAAGTCCCTGAGCGTGTTTCTAAGTGTGGTGATCTGGTGGTGGCATTGTCCGTGTGTACTCAACAGCACACAGAGCACGAGAGACCGCAGTCTGCAGGATTGCAAAGCTGGAATCCTTTCACTTGGCCTATGATAAAGGTTTCGGGTTATGTTTACCTGTGCTGTATATCTATGTTCAGGCACTCCGATGTTGTATTTCTCGTGTCAATGAGCATTTAAAACAAATACCTAACTTCCTTTACAGTCGGCACGAAAATGCTGAGCGAGATCCGGGGAACAACAGTACTAATGGTTTACAAAGAACAGTGTCATCGGAGTCAACAGACTCAGGTACGGCATTCTCAATTAATAAATAAGCGAGAAATGAAAAGCATGGTATCTTCGCGTGGCTTCCACTGCAAGCAGCTTCCAGGGTTTGGATAGAAAGCTGATGCTGCCTGCCTGCAATCCCTGCAGCCACTTCTCATTCTCATGCTCTTGAAAGGAGGGAGGGAGGCAAACCATCACTCAGCAAGCTTCTGCAGTTCATGGTTTGGGTTGTGGGTGGTTTTTTTTACTTTAATTCTCCTGGAGCATGTTAGCAGTAGAGCTAGCAGGGAGGAAAAGCAGGTTCTGCCCCAGAGGGGGACTCTGACAGAGGTGGCTTTTCCCTTTTTTCTTGGGATGGCTGTGAAGACATGGTTGCTGACCTGTCATGCTTTGTACTCCAGCGTGATGTTTATCACTGCCATTTTCTGATTGCCTTGATGTTCTGCTCTGTACATGGTAGTAGGTCAACACCTTATCGTGAGTGTGTCAGCCTTTCTTGCAGTAGAGACGGCTGAAGATGAAGGCTGCTACAGATAGCCCGAGATAGGCTTCACTACTGAATTGGATTCCCACCATTCTCTAGTCTGTGGTGTCTTGCAGGTATTGGCTTGTGAGCGTTTATAGTTGCGTGTTGGGGCTGTGGTCTGGAAAACGGGGAGATAGTGTTTCATTCTTCATTGTTAGGATCCGTTGCGTATCTGCATTCAGCTCTGAATGGGACCGATTTGAGTTTCTGCCCTTTGGAGGGTGATAACTTTGATGAAAGCAAGTCGTCACCGTGTGGTTTCTTTCTTTAAACCCAAACTGTGCTAACCTGCTCTGCACACCTGGATCAAGGCTGTTGAGCAGGGTTTGTCTTGGGACTTGGGTGGTTTTTGTGGCTTTTTGTTAACATGAGCTGATTGTTTATCTGAAACCTGGGAAGCTGCATCTTTGTCTAGAAGCTTTTTTTTTTTCAGATGAGGTGCTTTATCAGTAAAAATGAAATAAGTTATTACACCATAACTTGTAGAATCGGGGAAGCTTCTGATACTTCATTGGTTCAGCCCAGCGATGGAAATCAGTGTCTCCACCTGAATTTATGCACCAGTCTGACTGCGCATGGTGCTTTCAGCCTTCAAAGGAACTTTATGAACTGCTAAAACACTAGTACAGCTTGTAAACCACGGAGTGCGATAGAATAACCAAGCTTGCTAAATCTTTTCTTCTCGCCTTTTTTCTTTTTTTTTTTTTCCTGTCTCCAAAGTGGGTCTTAAGTGCTTACAAAACACGCGTGATTAAGGTTTCTGCTGTGCCAAGACTGCTACCTGTCATGTTAGTCAAATTAATTCTTTGTAATTGTTTGTTTAGATCACACTCACTGAAGTAGCAACAAGTCTTGTCATGATGGTATAGAGTGCGCTCCGGTAAGCTGTTGGCCTGTCACTAGGTCTTGTGACTGCTACCATAATACAGAACCTCCTCGGGGATCTGTGCTTAAGTAGGCTTCATGTTTGACTGTACTTAGAAGCTATGTAGTTGTAACGTTTCACTTGGTTTGTGCTTAGGGAGTGCTTGCTGTTGTTTCCGGTACCCTTGTGTGTGTTAAGAAGGGCCTTTTGACTACTTTTTTGGAATGAGCCCAGAGTTTCTTCCTATAAAGAGGTGTAACTAAAAACATGGCTTAAAAACCACTGAAGGATTAAGTTGTTTATGAAGATGTGTGTGTGAGAGAATAAGGCAAGAGTATTCCATGTTATGTGGTAGCACCCTGTTCTATATGACATTCTAGGCAGGGTTAGGGGTGCCTTTTTTTTTTTTAATTCCTCCTGTTTTTCCCCAGGCACTAACACCTGATTATTGATGGTAAGAAACCAAGAATATGGAGTAACTGTAACTGTTTGCTTCTACACTGCGATGAGGCTGCAGACATCAGTTTCCTCTCTCAGCTCAGGGTCTTTTAGAGGAAACCTCGCAATGTCCAATCCTTCACATGTCCTAGGTGCTAAGATACTACCGCTGTCTCTCCTCTGCAGGTTGCGCTTTGGATTCGCCTGGTCCTGCAACCTCGAACGATATCATGGAGGAAACGTATGTAACCATATGCTAAGCCTGACTTCTGGCATTTCGTGTTGCACCATTAACAAACATAGGCTAATGAGAGGCTTGATGTGGCTTTTCCTTTGCTGGCACGGGCACAGTGGGCTCTTCTCTCTTGCGCTTCTGGAAGTGTGTGCTGCAGCGCTCTGCAGCTTGAGATGCTAGGCTTTGTCTTGTCTGTGTCCCAGACTACTTAACAAGTCTTGGGTCTGAGTTAATGTGTTGTACCAACCAGAGTGTTTGAGCCTGACGTTGGCACCTTACCAGGAGCCTGAGGCTGCACCAAATTGCATGTAAGTTGCAGTTTTTCACTCAACACTTAAACTATAATTTATGCTTGTATATGCCTTAACTGATACCAAGCAGTTGCTCTGAGCTTTGAATTTGCTGCTCTCAATTAGATTATTTTTTCTTTCCCTAATCTTCTGTCCCCAGGGATGGGGGACAGATGTCCTTGGTCCCTGACTTACTGAGCTTTTCTTCCTTCAACCTAGCTTCTTGCCTAAACAATGCCAAAAAGAATTTGGGGAAAGGAGGGGGAGAAGGCGTCTAGTGTTTCAGACACTAGGATGGGGTAAGCTGGCTATAAATAGCTTTTGAGAAAGACAAAGTGCAATCAAGAAGCATGTTGGCTTCTGCTTAGCATAACGCTCCATGACTGAAATACAAGGTTGACTTTTAGTGTCCTATCCTTCAGTGCTAACTGTGGGGCATCTCGCTTGCTTTTAGGTTTGAGAAAGCAATTCTTGAATCTAGCAGACTGAAGTAAGTATACTTCCAACTTCTCCGTCAGTGACTGTTGTCGCTTTGGGAGTTTTACTGGGGGTGTGGGGAAGTGAGTTCTATTCACGTTACTTCTTTTAAAACAAAATGTTGAAATAAATCTTTTGTTCTTTTTCGTTGTAGCATTCGAATGCCTTTCAGAAGAATACATTCACTGCCAGTAAGTGAGGGTGGTATTGATGTTCTATAAATGTTAAAGGATTTAGTGTGTTAAATGTCTTTGGTTGGATACATTCCATAACTTGTTAATTTTCCGGCTTCAAGAACAGCTGCTGTGGTGCTTAATGAAAACTGTCAAATTACAGCTTGTAAACTCAAAATCTCATTCAAGTTGGGGTGAAATTTCAGTGATGTGGCTTTGTCACTAATGCAGTTGAAGCATTTTGATACCTGTACCAAGATGTCAGCATAAAAGACTCCTGCACGTAGTTTGCACCGATTTGTAGTCAGAGACCTTACGGTCTTTAACCCCTGTTTTGCTTAAAATATAGTTGGGCAAAGACTGTATTGCACAATACTGAACTGGCACCTTTGTGTGAACGTTGTAGCAAAGCCTCCTGGGATCCAGTCCTGCCCTGAAGAGAAACCATTCCGATTCTCTGCATAGTAATGCTTTTCAACTGCTAGAACAAGATGAAAACAAGGAGAATGTAAGTGTTGCTTTCTGTTGCCTGTGATGGTAAGGTGTAAGAGGCGGTACCAAGGAAGCTGAATTAGCATGAATTAGCATGCCCCTTCAACAGGGGATGTGGTGGAAAAGGCTTCTTTTACTCTGGCTGGCTGTAGTTCAGACATAAAGCTGTGCATGGCTTATTTTGGGGGAACTTGCAGTGAAGTGCGACGGCACTGATTATAGTGACTGCAAACTGATGATGGGTTAACAAAAATTTGGGAGACTTTGTGCAGCTCTGCCTTCATGTTACTGAACTCGACTCCTTTTAGGCTGAGGCAAGGGAAAATTCATACTGCTAGCTTTAGATAGCTACGAGGGGTGCCTCCAGAACGCTGTTTAGATAGATCACCTCATCTCTTTCCACTGCTGATGTGGGTGGCTCTGGTGCCTCGCAGCCCAGATGTCCTTTTGCCTATTTGCTCTGAAAGGCCTTGCTGCTGGAAGCCCTCTCGGTAGGGCTCTGACAGGTCTCTACAGAAGAGCGGGTGTCAGGAGACAGCCTTGGCTGCCTTTAAAAATGAATTCTTTTGCAGAGAAGTTGACCGACAAAAGAAATAGAAAAGCCTTAAGCCTGTAGGAGATATCAAGAGGATAAAAGCTTGATTATGTTAAATAAATCGCTATTGTAACATCTTTAATTTGAAAACATTTGCCTTCAGACTATTCCTGTTGGCAGCAGGGAACTTAAATCCAAAATATCAGGTAGTTAAAAAAAAACAAACCACAGAAAACCAAAAAAAACCTCCCAAAAAACCCCACCAAAGAACCCAAGTAAAAAGATAAACTGATCCTAGCAACTTACACCGTTTGTCATTTTGGTAAAATGATCACTTTGTTCCTTTTTAATTTAGGAATCGTTTGAGTTTAAGAAGCCAACCAAACCAGTTTCTCGTTGTTCTGTGCACATCCATTCCCGTGATGGAAAAGGTGTTCCTGGACCAAGGCAGAATTCATCTCCAGCTCGGATAGTAAGTACTACAGTGTTCTTTACAACTAATTCTCACCTAATTCTCTGCATACCTACTGTCCAGGAGAAAAAAAAATCAGGGTCCTAAGGCAGCACTGTTAGTCACCACTCTTCATGTGCCAAATAGGAAAACGTACCTATCTGCCAGATAAGAAAACTCTTCTCATGTTTGGCTCATAAGATGGTCACAAGTTTGAAACATGGATTGTTCTGTAGTCTGTGACAGATTAGTCAATACAGAGCTGAGGTTATGCTGCAGTAAGTCAAGGGAGTGTGGACATTGATGTGGAAGAGAGGAATTCGGTTTGTAATTGTTTTCACTCTCAATAAAATAGATACTTATATTGAGGCAGATGCATTTGGAACAGTGAAGCCAATGAAGCACCCTGCTGTTGTAGGGATCAACTAGAAGTATTGGAACTCAGTTTGGGGTTTGCTCAAGCCGGTGTATTTGAGGTGGTAGAACCACCACCCTGTTTTCTGTAGTGCAGTGAGAGGCATGGCGTCATCTCTGTGGTTACAGCATCCTGCAGTAAAGAGAAGGAATGTTGTTAAAACTGTCTTGTCTCAGTTTCCCATGGGTGAAATACGCACGGGTGAACAGGAAAACTACAGGCCAGCTTTCCTGCAGCAGTCTTCTCTGACTTCCTCTGAAAGTGAAGATGATGATGGATTTCTAGAGCTGCTAGATGAGCAAGATTTGAAGGTAGGTACAAAGGAAATACGATAGACATTTCAAAATCAGCTCTGTCTAATGTTAATAATCTGCCAACAATATGTGTCTGTGGTGCACGTATGTTCTAGCAGAAGTCAGTGTGGGAAGGCAAACTGCAAAAAGCTAGGTAGTAGGGAATCCTAGAAGATGAGCTATCGTCATCTTTTCCAAGTCTTACATCTCAGTGTCTGTCTTATATGTGCTCTTTCCTCGTGCAGACAGTAGGATTTACTTCGTGTGTGAACAGCCGTTAGTTTAAGAATTGCTGCTGTTCCTCTTGGCAGATGAGAATTGTATTAGCAGAGAGAATTATTTGAACGGTTGGCATTTTCCTTTAGAAACTTGCTGAAAGAGCTAGAGGTGATATTTGCTTTTGAGCCACTTAAACAGAAGACTGTTTCTAACTGAATTTGAAAAGCTTAAAGCTTTGGAGGAACATCGTTGTTAATCAGTGAATTGTTATAACTTACCTTCTCCAACATGTCTTGACTCGGTTCCATTATTTCACTGAGTATTGGACTAGTAATTGAGTTAAATTCCAGAAACTGCTCTGACAGCTGAATTCAGCTGGCATGTTTGCCCCAGCTGTGCAGAAGCTGTATTTACAGTCTCTGCCCATGGTGAAGTAGAGGAGAATGAACGTTCTTTTTTCCTCAGAACGATGAGGAGATGCCATCTGATGTGGCGAGCCTCTGGACTGCACCACTAGTCATGAGGAAAACGGACAATCGGGTAAGTGTTCTCGCAGAGCACAACAGAACAGAGATGGGGACTTTGTTCTGGCAGCTGGTTTCACTACAGGGACAAGTGATCACACTGTCTCTGATCCTGTATCCCGAAGAATAACAACAACAAAACAAGATATGACATAAACCCCCTTCAGTATTCTCTTATCTCTAAAGCCTGTTTACCTGAAGGACTTCATCAGTGTGGAACAATGCTCATTGTCTGCATATATAGACATTAACTTTTTTTACAAAACCGCTTCATAAATGCGAGAAGATCTTGACTTCCCTTATCAGCCCTTATCAGATACTTGTTGACATATCTTCAATACATTGGGCACAGACTTACCTGGAGTGCCTGTAGCCTGATCTTCTGATAATAGGCTGCGAAGGGAGTTTAGACTCCCCACAAAAAGCTCCTTAATCAGCTGATGGATTGTCTGCTAATTGGTATAAAGCACTCTGCTAGCATTTCATATTGCTTATGGTGCTCCAAGCTCACCCAGTCTGCAGAGCAAGAAACAAGTATTAGTGGAAACGTAGGTCCTGATTTTAGATGACCCTATTAACATCCTGCTGTTGCTGTGCGGTGGCGGTGTCTTACTTAAGGCAAGACTCTTACGAGTCTGAAAGTCTGAGGCTTGCTTAGTTTCTAATCTAAATCTTTGCTAGACAGCTCCTAACTTCTCTCCTTCCTCGCAGGCCAAACGATGCCGGTTGTTTGGCTCTTCATCTCTGCCTAGTGGCGTAGGAAGAACCACCCAGAAAAGGATGGAGAGATCCCAGGAAGAGAATTCTCCAGGGAAGAGCAAGAAGAGGAAAAGCCTGCCTGGAACACCTTCTGAGGACTCAACGGTTGGTGGCTTGTCATCCAGTTTTGTAACGGAGAATTGATTAGGGGAGGATCTCATAGAGGTGTCTAGTTTATGAAGGTTAATGAGAGCTTTTCCAGGTGAAGCGCTGACCTAGCAAAACTGCATTCTCTCTGCATAGTGCAGGAGATTTGGGGGAGCGGGTGCAGTAGTTGCATACTCTTGAGCCCGAGTTTTGCCTTAATCCAAAGTGGAAGCTGGGGAGCTGTAGTTCAGGGCTTCAGAGTAAACTCTGAGTTTTCTGTTATGTTATGGGAAAAGGATCTCTCAGTGCTGTCAGTGCTCAGCATTGATCTCTCACCTGTGTTCCTCTAGAGTTTGAAAATGGTAAAGACGCAATCCTCCACAGCAGAGATCGAAAGCATTTTGGACAGTGACCAGAGAGACCTTATTGGTGACTTCTCAAAGGTAATTCAAATGATGTAATGGTCAAGTGTTAATTCAAGTGTTTTAATGGCCTCTCTTGGTAGAGATGTCTCAAACGAGCCCAAGTAAAGCACTTCCCTTCTTTAACGGTACATATTCAAATTACTGGGAAAGGCTGTTGGTGAGAAGGGTGCTTGCACAGGTTAGACACAAAGCGATTCGTTTGTGGTTATTCAAAAAGATCTACAAAATCCCTTCAGTAAAGGAGCCAAAAATAAAATTCTGTCCCTGAATTTTAGCATTCTTAGTTTTAACTCTTGAGCTTTGCTGAAGAGATTCTTGTCAACAAAGTGTCTGTGTTACAAGATTAACTGCTGGACACTGTGCTATCGCCTACGTGGCTCGCGTTTGGAATTTTCTCAATTAAATGCTGTCTGTCTTACAGGGTTATTTATTCCACACTGTCGATGGGAAACACCAAGATTTAAAATATATCGACTCAGAGATGGTATGTGCTCCAGGGACAGTAAGAAAAATTCTTTACTGGGTGGGGGGGAAATAACACACAAAACCATGTTGAAACAACTGCACTTTTTTCTCTCCAGATTGTGTCTGTGCTGACTGGGAAGTTTGCGAGCTTCATCAAGGAATGTGTGATAATTGATTGTAGATACCCATATGAGTACGAAGGAGGACACATCAAGGTATGTTGACCCTGCAAAAGCAATGTAGAGTTGTGTGAAGTTGCAAACTGGGGTCGCTTGGCACCACGTGGGGCTGTTCTTTACTAGCGAGTATCCCAGGCCGTGTGGATATGTTGTTATAGCTGAGATGCCCAAGTGCCCCACTGGGGTCTGTGATCCCGTTACACCTGTGCACTGCGTGAATCTCGGGGAACTGAGCTCACGCTTGGTTCATAAAGAGACTTTTCCCTCAAAAGAAGGAACGTTCGGCTTTCCGTAAGCCAAGGAGGTGGCCTGTGGGGCAAGCAGGGAGATGCTTCCAGAGGAGGATGTAGGACACTTGGTGTCCAGCATCCTGGTATCTAGGGAAGCTAAAATTAGAATATTAAACTTCATTTAAACCACAGACTTCAAAGAACAAATGGCTGTGCAAAACAATTGATCTTGAAGTTTGCTGCTTGAGCAAGCTGGCTGGCCCTCTCAAATACGATGAGATGGGAAGGGAAATCCAGCGAGCCACAGCTGTTGAAACAGCCATCTGAAACAGGTCCAGGTCACCCAGAGTCAGCGTTAGACTACCTGTAATGTCCTGCTTGGGTTTGAAGCTGCTCCCTATGGCTGGAGAGGGTCGCCAGAGCTCCTCTCGGAAACGAAGATGAGGAGACGGCTTGCAAGGAAGTGGGATAGGTTGTTACTGTTCTCTACTCACTGCCTGTGCTCGGGCGTGACTCTGCTTTTACAGGGTGCTGTGAACCTCCATATGGAAGAGGACGTGGAAGACTACTTGCTTAAGAAGCCAATCCAGCCATCAGAGAACAAACGAGTGATAATAGTGTTCCACTGCGAGTTTTCTTCAGAGCGGGGTCCTCGAATGTGAGTTATCCCACGCTCCCCTAGATAAGAACTTGTAGTTACTGTGCCGGTGTGCTACTTAATACGCAGTTTATCACGTGTAGATTGTTGGTTGTCCCCTCTGGCAGGGATGTGACACAGCCTGTGATGTGAATGGCCATGTGGAAGCTGAGCTGGCACGCTGGACTGCTTAGAGGGCGAAAGGGAAAACCAGTTAGCTGCAGCTTTGCAGCTGGCGTGGCTTCTCGGCCTGTTCCTGATAGGTCGTGGCTTACTTCTGTAATCCAAGGAATGGGGAGTTTTGGGTGAGAGCTGTTTTTTCATGTGGTGTTTGTTGAGTGCATTTTTTTTTTTAT
>JAVKLA010000073.1:44950278-44967273 GCA_034782735.1 Sagittarius serpentarius | reverse complement strand
TTGAGTGCATTTTTTTTTTAATTTTTTTATTTTTCCCTGCTACAGGTGCCGGTTTGTGAGAGAGCGGGACAGGCTGGGTAACGAATACCCCAACCTCCATTACCCAGAACTGTATGTCCTGAAGGGCGGTTACAAGGACTTCTTCCTACGATGCCGTGTAAGTGATGTTCTCTTAAATTCATCTTTCACACTCAGAGGAGAAGAAACAATAGATAAATACTACTGATGTATTCATACTTGATCAGACTTCTCTTTGGAGTAGAGTGTTTTTTGCTGGGGGAGCTGTTCCTGCTCTGTTTCACAGTGCTCTGCTGTACTGGGAGCAGTTAAAATTTGGCAGTGAGGCTCTCTAGGCCTATTCCATACTTCGGAGCTGTCTTGCTGCCATAGCTGAAAGGTTTTTCCACTTGTCTCAAGAGTAAAACACAAAACTGGGTTCTGCCCTTTTATAACAACCAGGAGTTCAAAATGTCATTCGGAGAAGGAATTTAAGGCTGCTCAGCCTGCAAGGACTAGGAGAGAAGACAGGCTTGCCAGTAAATGCCGGATAACAAATGGAAAGCTGAAGTCTCATGCTGTACTAAAATAGCAAAACTGAAAAACTCGAGCTTTGAGTTTTCAGCCTCTTAATTCAGAGAAGGAAACTAAAAAATGCCCAGCAGCCCTCTTCCCAGCATTGTGCGGATGGCGTTTCTCCTATCACTTGGCTTCCGCTGCTCCAGCAGTTCAGTGGCTGTACTCTCTTTCTCCAGCTAGTTCTTCCTGCTGTTCTGACACAAACTAGACTGTGGCCTGGCTGTCACGTCAGTCCCTCTCAGGCCCTCGCGCTTTAGAGTATCTCCTAGATTACCTTCCTGTTCTGTGACTTGGTGTGTGTTCAGAGAGAGGCGAGATACTCGGCCTTTCTGTGGCCGGCTGGCGGGGGCTGCGTGCTGTTTCCCAGTGGGATGTTGGGCCTCCCAGCATTTGGGCTGCCGTGGGGGGTGCCGGTGTTCACGGCGGTGAGCGCTGTCCTGGTTTTTGTGGCTGTCCCTGCGATCTGCTGGCTCCCCTGTGGCCGTGGATGCCTGGGTCTTGTTTTGGGCCCCGTGGGTATCCCCTCCCGAGGTGGGAGGACCGAGGGCCTCAAGGTGGCAGCATGGAACAGCCGGCGGCAGGCGTTAATGCTCTGGTGTGTGAGCCAGGGGCTGGCCGGGCCCCAGATAGGAGTATTCTTCAAATCTGTGCTATTTCAAGGTGAATACTAGATAGACTTAATTTGTGTATTGGCGTCTGCCAGAAAATTTGGGGTGAGAGCTCTGTACACAGGGCTGAAAGTCCTTCGTTTGATAGCTATCGCTTCTGAAGCAGCTGTAATCGGAGTATCACTTGGCTCTGTCCATGAGTGTCTGGTATGAAGCTCCTGCATGGAGTGGGGGGGGGCTATTTCTGTTTTTTTCTGGTGGTCGTTGTTCGCATGGTTGCTACCAAGGCTCTGTTGGTGAGTCCCAAAGAGATCATCGCTCCTGTGACACACTGAAGTGAAACCAGTTTCTCTTTCCCCAGAGTTTCTGCGAGCCCCAGAGCTATCGCCCCATGCACCACGAGGACTTTAAAGAAGACTTGAAAAGGTTCCGCACCAAAAGCCGAACCTGGGCTGGTGAGAAGAGCAAAAGGGAACTGTACAGTCGCCTGAAGAAACTCTAAGGGCTGCAGCGAACAAGCAAAGACTGCCCGTCGTGGGGAGGGGGAGGCTGCAGCGGGAGGGCGAGGTGCCTGTTCCTTGCTTGTGGTTATCGCGTGCCAGCTCTCTCCTCGGCGGCCGTCTTACTGGGAACACCGCGGGACTCGTGGCTGCAGGATTGAACCGAGCAACCTGGGGGCTGGCTGGGAGCTGACTCTTCTGAATACTCTTGTTACGCTGCTTCGTGGAAATGGCTTCTCCTGTTCGGTGACAACCACAAACTGCCCGACAGTCTGCCCGGGGAGGGGTGGGGAGAGGCTGTTGCGTGCCATGTACGTGGGGCTCGGCTGGTACGCGGCGTAAGCAGTAGAGGGTATTTTAGTGCCTGTTATTTTTTTTTTTTTTTAAATGCTTTATTTTATTTAAATACAGTCAAATGAAGCTAATACCGCTGCAGTTGAATCCTCTGGATTGTACTTAAACTTTATTTCTGCTAAAGAGCAGCCTGCTGTTGGGGGGTGGAGGGGTTTAATTGTTTTTCTCAGCTGCAGCTTTGATTCTGTGTGTTCGTAGCGTAACGTGTCGTGGTGAAGGAAAATGGGAAATAGTTCATTACAGCTAGAGGTTCCCACCTTGGTGAACTCTTGTGTTCCGCTGTGGGAAGCCTCCTGAAGACAGTCTAAGGGGGACTTGCTTCTTGTACGTAGATAGAATGATTGCTTTATTCATAGTAATTTGGATTTAGCTGCTGCTTTAGTTCTAGAGGAGTTGGTGTTTCAAAGTAGGGAGAACTTCTGAGCACGGAGGGTAATCTGGACTTAGGCTGTCTCAGGTGATCCCAGAAGTAGCAGGTGGCAAAGCTGTTACCAGGTTTCTCAGTAGCAGCGATTTACTGCCACTGCTCCCTCCAAGGCTGCGTATTATCATCATGAAATGTGTCCAGAAAAGAGCCCGGCTGTGAGGAATCACGCTGATGATCCTGGGAGGCCGTTCGGAACCTGCCTCTGCTGCTGTGGGTTTGACTTCGGCCACTTCTCCAGTAGCAGAAGCACCTCCTGCCAGGAAAGGCAGGAAATATAAT
Source organism: Sagittarius serpentarius (assembly GCA_034782735.1). NCBI lineage: Eukaryota > Metazoa > Chordata > Aves > Accipitriformes > Sagittariidae > Sagittarius > Sagittarius serpentarius. The sequence goes on along the minus strand of JAVKLA010000073.1, from coordinate 44,964,529 downwards.
TAATTCTTGAAGGAAGAAGAACTTCCTCAGCCAGCGTTGCACCCTTATAGCTGAGCCCTACAAATTGCCCACCTAAAGCAGAATTTGTGGTTCCGTGGCACAACAGTGCCAGTCCTAAAACTGCTTTGCTGCTACTTTTTGGTGTCACGTAAGATGCAACTAATGAACCCTCCAGTAGCCCAGGGATTTCAGGGTAAGGCCGGCTGCTTGCCGCAGCAACGCTGTGATGATCGCTGTAGCTCGTCTTCCTCGCACGCAAACTTCTTGGTGAAACTAGTGCTCCCGAGGCCGGGCGCGCAGCCTGGGAACAGCCACGCGTCCTGGAAGCTCTCGGCTCTTTAGCAGAAATCCACACTTTGCGCGGCTTGGCTTGCTCCCTGCCAGCTGGTCGTGCGTGCCGTTGTGTCTGTGTCAAAAAAATACTGAAATAGAGGTGCCTTACGTGGAATTTTAACTTGATTTTTTAAAAAACTGTTTCTTAAAGCCTGCTGTTAATCCTCTTGAGAACTGAAAAGATAAACTTTGAACTCATTTAAAAAAAAAAAAAAAATAAATCAACTTTCGCTGGCTTCCCTCAAAGCTGAATACCTTGAAGGGGAAGATGATGAAATGCTACAGTGGACATGGCCGTTACCAAAGCTCCCGCACCTCACCTGAACTGCCGGTGGAAGCCGGTGAGGTGCCTGGGGGGGCTGCGCGGTGGGAGAAGGTGACGTGCGGGTGAATCGGGGCGGGGGGGAAGGCTGGCTGCCTGCGACACCGGCAGCAACGCCATCGACCCAAACTGCTTTTTGGTGCAAGACCCATTGCGCCAAGCCGAAGCGGTAAATAATCAGTTTAGCAGTACGACTGCTGGCTAAGATGTCTCGGTACAACTTCATAAACTAACAGTCGCTTTATGTAAAAGTTTAACGCGCCAGCCGTGTTCAGAAGGGAAAAAAAAAAAAAGCAGATGGAGACTGTTGACAGAGCTGCGCTGCTCTTTTCCGAGGTCACGCAGCTGGAGCAAAACCATTATAGCAATCCGTGGCTTTACAGTCGTGCTTCCTGCGAATGCCCCTAAATCAGCTCGTTATCCCAAACTTCCTGATATGCAGGAAACTGAAGGTGGGGTGGGCGTTGCGGCCCTCTGGCCCAGCACTCTCGGGGGCCGTGAGCCGCAGTCTGCGCTTGGAGGGGTCAGACATGCCCGTAACCCTGCAGAGATGGACGTGCCACCCCTCGCTTTATACCCCACCTAGTTCTGGCGGCGGGGAGGGGGGGTGCTGTGTTTGTGAAGAGCCCTGGGGGTGGGAAGGAGGAAGGCTGCGAGATGCGTGTTTCCAAACGATCTGTACCGTATCAGCCCGCAACTGTAACAGGGTGCTGCGGGCTAAGAGAATAAAGTACTTAAAATCTCGACGGTTTGTCTAACTGGGCCCGTCTCGTGGTGGAAGGCGTGCTGGTGAACTTCTCGGCATCACCCACCGCGGCTCGAAAAGAAACCCACGTTGGCAATCGCCGATTTTCCCGTCTTGCGTTCTTTGCTCGTTGCTTCCGGGATAACTTTAAATGATGAAAAACAGCTCCGTGCTCTCCTGTACGCTGCAGGAATGGGACCAGTTGGAGGAAGGCTGGTGTTCTGGTCCGGCTGGCAGAGCTGCGTGCTATTTCTGTACCTGTAGCTGGCAAAGGGGGCTGGGTGCGAACCGCTCACGGCCCCGTGCGGAGGCTCGGGCCCCTGGCAGGGGTGGACCGCGCTGGGAAAGCCCAGTTCAGCCCCAGCCCGGGCTGTTTCCATGCTGATGGGGACTTGGGTCTTCAATCGCCCCCATGACTTGGGAATACTAGATCTGAATTTCAAAGCAGCGTTATTTCCATCGTACCGTCTATGCGGCGGAGAGTTGCAGCTCACTTTTGGATGAAGATCCATGTTTGTGCTGGACGCTTTCCCAGTGGAGCACCTGAGAGGGCTGTTTTGTTCCGGGTGCTAATAGCTTCAGCAGAAAGCGCGGGGCCGAAGAGCAGGTGGCCAACAATGGGGTCAGCATTAAAAGCTTCACTTAAAATACACCAGTGTGACTTCAAATCCACTGGAGGCTAAAGCAGAGAACTGGGTGGGTTTTTTTTTTTCCTTGCCTCCATCTGTCATCCTTAAAACTGATGTTGAAAGCAGCTTACAGCTTCATCAGCTTCTGCCACCAGCTCCTGAACGCCACAAAGCTTAGTGTTTTCTTTCGTATCGCTTTACCTTTTGCGGCCTAAGAGGACACTTGCGCTATCTTGTTATCTTACGACGTCTGTGGCTAACAGGAAGGCAAGCTGCAAAGGGCCAGCTGCCCTGGGTGTGCCAGCAGCTCCTTCAGCGGGGGCCCCTGGGGAATCGGAAGCGGGTGTTGGGACATCCCTCCAATGCTGCCTCACCGCGGCTTTGCAGCCGCTGCCTTGCGAAGAGGGAAAAGGTGGTTTTAGCTACAAGTGCGACACCGGGCAATTCCCTGGTTTGAAATCCTTTTGCAGCTTTTTAGACAAACCTTCCGTCTTTGCCTTTTCGCCTCCGCTGTTTTCTTCGCCCGGGAGAGCTGCGCGGCGGCTCTTCCCCGGCCTTTTGGAGCCTGTTTCTGCATCTCTGCTCCTGCCACCGAAGGCCGCTTTCCTGGCAGGCAGCTGCGTTCCCTTCCCTGCACGCGGCAGCCTGGCTGCTGTGAAACCCAACCTTCCAGGTTTCTGTAGTTATTTGTCAAGTGAAACTGCCCCCACCTGAGGCTCTGCCAGGCCAGGAGGAATTATCTCGGCTTGTGGCAGGAGCACGGGGTGTGTGCTAACTCTGCCTGGGACCCAGCGTGGTGAAAGGGCACAGCAGGATGCTCTGCGAGGTCCCGAGTTCTGCTGGCTTGGCTGGAGGCAGAGGGGTTCAAACGATCGGCTAAAGCTCGCGAATAAGCCAAGCCTGCTCCGGCTAGTTTGCGAGTGGTGACACTGGGTGTGTTTCAGGGCAGCAGCTGGGAGAGCGCTGTCTCCCCAAAGCCGGGGGGTTTGTGAAGAGCCCTGGGGGTGGGAAGGAGCCACCTCTGATGAAAATCAGGAGACTCATGTGGCTTTGCTGGGCAAAAGCTGCTTTGTTAAGAAAACTATTGGCTTCTCCTCTCGGCAATGGCTTTTAGTGACACATGTGACTACAAAGTCCCCTGCAGAGCTGGTGTATGGACAGCAGTGCCACATAATTCCTGGAAACGTTGGTACCAGGATTTGGCCAGGCTGCCGTTTGAACTGGAGCCAGGCAGCGGCTGCTCCCACGGGGCCGTTCCTGGAGCTGCGGCACAACCCAGTGCCCTGTAAGCCCTCTCCTGCATGGGGTGACGCTGCTGTGTCATGTCCCACCTGCCTTCCCTTTGGTCCACCGTGGCTCCACTGGGACATCCTGCCATTGCCCGGTCCCTTATCAAAAGCCCTGCTCCTCTTCGGGCACGGTTACACCCCGTCACCGGGTCAGGAGGGTAAGGGGACAGTCCCAGCTCCTGGCTCTGCACCAGTGCCTCCATTTCCCCAGTAATGCTGGTAAATGGGACGGCTCTGCCCCAGGGAGCGGGGCCCGTCACCCTCCCTTCGCCGGGAGCAAGGAGCGGAGGCCGCCAGCCAGGGCGGAGGGTGGAAGGTCCTTGTTAGAGGTCACCAAATCCAGGCAGAGTGGGAAACAAAGCTAATCTCCTGCGGTCGAGCCAAGCTTCAGGCGTGCCGGAGAAAACTCCCCGTGCGGGTGCCAGCCCTTGGCCTGGCAGCGGCTGCGGCGTGGCTGTGTCCCCGTGCCGACGGGGAAGGCATGCGGGAGGCCGGGCTGGCACAGCACGGCGGCCCCAGGGGACAGGGCGCTGGGCACGGCCGCCACGAGGCACCCGCACCGGGGCTCTCGCCGGGTGCGCCCCTGCATCTCCCTGCTGGGACTGGCCACGCGTACGGCTCTGCGCTGTCGGTGCCGGGAGCCACCGGGTCCCTCCGTGCTCCTCGGGGGCCCACGCCGGAGCCGAGGGGCCCGGGCAGCCGCTGCCTTTTAAGGCTGCTCTGGGCCGATGAATCGGCTGCCAACCTGCGCGGCGGCAGTCAGCAGGCAGCGGCACGCCGGGGGTCCCGGGCGGGCGGCACAGACCGTCTGCTCAGCGTTAAGGAATGATGGGTTTTCCCCGGCGGTGCCCCGTTCTCTACCCCACTGGGGCTGGGGCTGCGCTCGCCAAGCGCCTGCTGTCGCCCTCCGTGCAGCTCTCGCTCCCAGCTCCGCTTGGCCCCCCTGCTCTTGGTCAGCAGCCCCAGCTCTGCCCCGTGTCTTATTTTAGAGGCACAGAGCTGATGCCGCGCTCTCCTGGTGCTGCCTGCTCCTGGTCGATGCCGCGCACGTCCCTCGGTGCCAAGGCCGGGATGGGATTCCCCCAGCACCTGCCCCAGCCCTCCCCACGTGCCCACGGGCTGCAGACCCCCAGGGTTAAGGAGCAGGTGGGTGCTGGGCTCGGCCTTGTGGTACTCACCCGGCACTTTACTCCAGTGCAATTTGCTCTCTTTCGGCGTGTGGACGTGAGACACGACCACTGTCACCCAGGTCCTGGGGACGGGTGGAAACCTTCTGCTTCACCCACGCAGGTGAGGGGGGACCCAGCCGCGATGCCCTGGCTGAGGTCCCGGCCGTGGCTCGCTCGTGGCTGCGGTTCATGGCTGTCCCCGGCCGTGTGGGACTGCGGTGCCCCTGTTTTCCCTCCTGCCGTGGGAACAGGGCCTGCAAGTCACACAGAAACAGATTAAACCGGCTAAAACAAGATTGCGTGTCAGGGCCGGACGAGGAATGTGCTTTTAGATTAAATTCGGTGCGTTCGTCTGCCCGGGGAGCTCTGTCGAGAGGGCAGGTTTCGGCACTGCCCAGGGCCACCCAGCTCGGCCCCAGGGGTGGGCAGCAGCCAGGCACCATGTGCCCCTTGGGGCAGGGACATTGCCCAGCACCCACGGGGAACGGCTGCCCTTCACCCGTGACACAAGGCGAGCCCCCAGCCCGAAAGAGCCCCGTCCACCCTCACCACGCGCAGGAGCATCCCTGTCCCTCGCGGCCTCCTCCCGCGCTGCCCACCGGGGCATCACGGAGCCGAGAAACCCACCGGCAAGCGGGTTTGCCAAAATGCTTGTGCTCCCGTCGAGCTGGGAGTAACAAACCCTCTTCCTCCTGCTGCCGAGGCAGCAGTGACAGGGCGTAATTGTCCCTGAGAAGCCATGAAGCGGCAAGCGTGGGATGCGGATGACACTGCTGCCACCTGGAAAGGGCCGTGGGTTGGTGGCGGGGGACGGTGGCGGCTCCCCAGGTGCTGCCGTCCGCCTCCTCCCCACCCCTCCCTCCTCCCTTGCAGCAGCACCTGGGAAATTTATTTTTGCTGCATCGCAGGTGATGCCCAGACTATTCCTGGAAGCCACCGGTGCCATCAGACCTGTCACTCGCATTAACTCCGCGCTGCCAGCTCCGGTCCCTGGGCACGGGAGCAGGAGGCAGCAGAAGGGAGCGGGCAGGGCTCTGCACCGCCGGGGTCTTCCTCACCCAAAATGCTTGCCCTGCAGCGGGTGGGCAGGCGGGGAGGAAGGGTGGGTGTGCACGGGGGAGGCAGCCCCTCGGCTTCACCTCCTGCAACGGGCCGCGCTCACAAGGGTTTCAAGATGCCACAGAGCCTCAGGCACCTTTGGAGACGGGATGTCACCGAGATGGCCATGGCTCGGCCGCTCGGGCCAGTGTGGGTCTGCCCTTGGGGGTTTTATCTGCTTTTGGGGGGGTACAGCCCCAGCGGCGGCAGGCAGGATGTGCTGCCCCCGCGCTGGGGGGGTTTGCTGCTTTCCACCCACAGAAGACACGTCCCCGTTTGTTTCTGTTGGATGAACTCTCCAGCGATGTTTGCTGGGGCTTAAGGCTCAAGCAAAGAGCCATAAAAAGGGAGAATAACATCAAAAGAGGAAAGTGGAAGGAGGCCAAGAGGAACGCGGCCAAGTGCCCTTTCCTTCTTTCGCTCTGTGCGGGAAATCCCTGAGACCGTGGGCTGTGTCGCATCCCTGTGCCAGGCGAGACCTGGCCCTGACCCTGCACGGCTCTGCCACCACGGACGGGGTCACGCCACAGGAGGGTCCTCGATGGTGACTCAGGGGTCCCGGGGAGGGCAGGGAACCAGGGGGAGGCTCAGCTGGAGGCGGGGGGGTGCCCAGGGAGGAGATCACATCCGGAGCTGGGTGAAACTGCGCTGCAGTTTTCACGTCACTTCAGTGGACGGCTGCGTGGGGTGACCTGCCATCGCGTTTGGTGGGCTGGGAAAGTCGGTCCTCACTGGGTGGCGGCGGAGGAGCCCTGTGGCCGGATCCTGGGTGTCTCCACCGAAGGAATTAAGCAGGGTGGGGAAGGAGACAGCGGCTACTCTGCGGTGACAAGATTCGCGCCTGCAAACAACACCGCGGCAGTTGCACAAGCCTCTTCAAACGACTGCCAGGTGCCGCGTGAAGGTGCAACCCCGGCTCTGCGGTGCTCATCCCCGCTGCCCCCTAACCGGGTTTCCCGCACTGGGCAGCGGCCTCCCTACGTGCCGCGGGTCAGCAAACCCGGCACAACCAAACCCCGGTGCTGGTGGTGGGTCGGGAAGCGCGGCCGGCACCTGGCGGGGGGCACGGTGCAGGCAGCTGCCCCGCGGGGTGACCCGTGTGCCGTCAGGCCTCCACGCCACCCAGCACGGACCAGCTGCTGTGGCTTGATGCTGCGCGGAGGCTCCGCAAGGAGCTGCGGCCCCTTTCCGGGCACAGGCTCCACGTGGCTGGGAGGCGGCCATGCCGTGGCCCGTCTTGAGTGCCTTGCGCCCTGGGAGAGGGCGGCGGCGCGGTGGGAGCGCGGGGCTCCCGGGTGTGCTCTGGGAACAGCCCCGGGGCCGCGCGCTAACGAGGGACGATCCGGCAGCACGGCGGCAGCACTGCAACCCTGGCCATGCGCGACACTGAGCAACGCCGTAATTAGAAGGTGCCAGCGCTGCTGCGGTTCGTCCCTGGTTCAGCCCTGCTTCGCCTCTGCTTCCTCCTCCTGCCACCCTCCTCCCCGGGGCGGGGGCAGGAGCTGGGCCCACGCAGGTCTCCGACTCCAGCCACCACCCACTGCAGCCCTGCTCGTGCAGGTTAAAGAGCAGAGCCAGGCTTTGGGAGGCAGCAGTACGATGAAGGATCCAAACCTATCTCCCACCACCAAGTTAACCAGTTTGGCGGGCGGTGAGCTCCGTGGGGGGGCCTCTGTGCTCAAGGGAAGTCGCCGGGCATCGCCGTGGTCCCACGAGATGCAGGATCTGTCCCTGCAGAACAAGCACAAGTGCAGTTGGGGCTGCGTTTGGGGCTTTCCTGGGTGCAGCCGGTGCTTTGCGTGCACAGGGGCTGAGTTTGGTCCTGGCCGTTACCCTGTTGCTGCAGGAGGAGGAGCTGTGCCCCCGGCTCCACACCGGGAACAACTGGTCACATCCCCACCAGTCCCACAGATCGGCGTCCCCCTCGGCTGCTCCTCTCCCCTCCATCAGATGTGGTTGGAACTGGGTAAGAGGTCTGAACGTTGTTGCGCGAGGCAGATCCACGTACACGGCGCTGCTCAGCCTTCCTTCCCGGGGAAACCCAGCCAAAAATGAAGGCAGGACTCGGAAGGCAGCACCACGTACCGCCTCGATTCAAACGGGAGCTGCAACGGAGGGAGCCCTTCGGCAGCACAGACGCCACCGACCCACTGCCCACTATTAGCACTTGCTAATGAGCTTCTGCACCAACCCGAAGATGCTGCCCTTGGCCAGGGTGCGCCCCACAAAAACCGGAGCGGTGGGCTCCGCGGTAGGATGGAGACGTCCCGCCACTGAGAAGCTCTTCCTCCAAAAGGTGGTCCCGGCTCTGTCCATCATCGCAGCTGAGCTGGAGACGCCTGCGCTGAAACGGCCTGTGCCTTGAAACCCACCTCTCCTGCAGCCGGGAGGATCTGCTGAGCTCTCCAACGGCTGCCGAGGAAGATAAAGATCTTTTTTAAAGGGGAGCAGCGCAGCCTCTTCAGCTTGTGCAAACAAGCCTGCCGAGCTGGAGGAACGGGCGCGTTAGCTCGGCAGATCTCCTCATTGTCCCTTTCTCCCCTGGGGTGAAACCTGTCCCCAAAGCACCGCACAGCACCGCTTAAACCCCACAGATGCTGAGCGGGGGTGAGAGACCGAGGCCCTGTGCCGAGATCTCCGTGCAACCAGCACTACTCGTTGCACAGGTCCTGGAGTCCAGAGCTGCCTGCGCTCTCCACGGATGGCTGGAGGATCTTCCCCTTCTCCCCAGCCTCGCTGGCTCTAGCACATTCAGAAATCCCCATTTCCCACCTCCAAGCTCGCTCCCAGGCCCAATGCAGACTCCCTCAGCTTTCCGGTTAGCTTTCAGACCGCCTCTGAAGACCACTGTGGACGGTGGTCAGACCAAGATATTCCCGATGAAAAGCTGCCTGTCCTTTCCGAAGGAGGACTCCCGCTGCGCCCTCCCCGTGTCTCCAGTTACACAAACATCCACAGCCAGCGGAGCGGCAGTGGCCGGCGGTGACTTGCTCTGCGCTGCAGGATTATTTTAGGAAACTTGGCAACAGCAGGGAGCTCACATCTAGCTGTCGTCTCCCCTTGCTCTCCCCTGGTGCACCGCCCCGGGGGTAAGAGCAAGAACACGCCACGACAGCCTCGCGCAGGGGCCGGGGAGGCATTTGGTGACGTGCCAAGGGCACGGCCAGCGTCCCCTTCCTTGGGTCTCGCCAGGCTCAGCCCGAGCCGGCTGGGGTACAGCTGCAGAGAGGGGGTGCGGGGAGCCCTTCTTCGGCTTCACCTCCTGCCCTCGGAGGCTCTCTCCTCACCTCCAGCTTCTCCGGTCGGAAACCAGCAGGACCCGCTCCTCCCTCGGCTCGGGAAGGAGAGATTACCAGGGCAGAACCACCATTTACAGCACCACCTGCTTAAACGACTGCCCGAAGTCGCTCGCTGATAAGCAGCAGCACTGCTTGAGATCACGCCTTTGTTGTGCTACAGGCGCTACGTGCACACAAACACACGCACACATGCACACGCACATGCACACGCACTACAGCTGTGCACAGATGTCTTTTGGATCCCGCTGCGGCTGTTCAGTGTTTTACTGTTCCCAGCCGCTCACAGCTGACCCTTTAGCTGGCTGCTGCGCTGGCGGGAGCATCGGAGTCGTTCACAAGCTGGGTTTTTTTTTGTCAAGAGCCGTGACAACAGCAAACCTCTGCACCAGAGGCTGTGGGGTACGGGGTCCTGGGGGCAGCGAGCCGGGGGCTGGGGCTCTCCCCACTCACTATCGCCCTGCTCTGTGCCTGGTCTGACCTCACTCGGCGGCCAGGGACCGTTCCTAGGGGATTTCATCCCAAACTCGCATCAGGCAAAATCTGATCTGTCATTTCAACCCACCTTCTGTGCTGTGTCAACAAGCCTCGCCGTGGGGTGTGACGCAGAGAAGGGACCGCGCTCAGGTCCACTCGCTCCGCCAGGCATCAGAAACTGCAACAGCTCGGAAAGGGGAGAGCGGGAGCGGGGTATTATCTTAAACTGCGGCAGCTGTTTGCAAAACAAACGTGTGTCCGTGGCCTAGGAGACCGCCTCTTGCCTGGATAGCTGACAGTTGAAATAAAGACGGTCAGACCGAGGAGACAAAAGCACGATTGTTGTTGCCACAGCATGGGCATGGGGTTCAAAGAGGCAAGTGGCCGTCGCGCACGGGGGCTGTGGCGGAGCCACCGAGTCCTGGAGGGCTCTCGCGCTGTTGTTGCACGCTGCTAAACAGCGTCTGGAGCTCGTGGAAAACAATTCCCCCGTGCCCCTCTCAACACCGGGAAACTCCTGGCAGCTCGGACCTGATCCTGAGCGCGGAGGCTGGCTGGCAGTGCCTGTGCCGGCAGAGAGGACTGGGAAGGGGGAGAGCAGCCCCGCAGCTGCTGGGAGAGGCAGGTTTCAGGGGGATCGTGGCTGAGGGAGAAGTGCAGGGTTTGGCTAACGGGTGCTGGGATTGGAAGAGAAACAACCAGCAGCGCCTCACAGAAAAAATGCTCCGGGAATTTCCGCGTGGGCTTTGCTGGATGCCGGCAGACCTGCTGACCCCAGGCTGTGCTGATGCTCAGGCCCCGTGAGGTGAGGAGCAGCCGTACATGAACTGAAGGCTGTATCTGCCATGCTCCCTGGCTTCATCGCTGGCTCTCTGCTGAGCTGCTGTGCAAGCTCAAAGCCTCCACGCTGTGCCTGGGATCCCGGCCGGGGACCGTGGGGCGCTCAGGTCTGCCCTTTGTTTGATCTACCCAGCCCGCGTGAGGGAGAGGGTGGGCTGCATGGAGGCCCTGGGCATATGCAGACCCTCACCCTGCAGAGTGCTCCAGCGCTCGGGCTACGATGGGCCGAGACCACGCACGGGCTCCTGAGCAGCTCTGGCACCCCGTACCCGGGGTATCACCCACTGTGCAGCAGTCTGGATGCACCACGGTGCTCAGGGGAGTCACCGAGCCTCAGGGTCTTATTCACCTTCTCATCTGCGTTTCATTCACCTTCTCACACACACCCCGCTTTACTGCGGCAGTGTTGCTTCTGCCTGACCGAGCGGCTTTCCACGAGCCCTGTCTCTGCTCCAGCGGGCTGCTGCAGCAGAGCCGAGCGGAGCAGCGCAGACCCGGAGCTGCGCTGAGCGTGGCTGAATAGGGCAGAGACTTTGCAGCAACCTGGACGTTTCGTACCCACGAAGCAGGAGCTGGACTTGGAGCCAGATGCTCTCGTGCCGCCTCTTTTCTTCCCCAGATGGATGCCCAAGTCCTTTTTGTCAGAAGCGTGTTTGTGCAGAGTCAAGAGCAGCGAGTCTGGATTTGAGCCTGGGCTCCGACCCAGGGCTGCTCAGCTGCAGAGGGAACATTCGCAGACACAGGCAGCTGGCGGGCGGCAGGAAACGCTGGCTGCTGCACACATTCACACCCTCCTGCATGTTAGTGGGGATGCAATAAGAAAGCCTGAGAAAACCAAAAAGCATTAGGTTAACAGGCCTTAAAGTAGCTTCCTCTCCCATTTCTGCAGCTAAGCATTCACACTCCGCTTTTGGCTAAAACCGAGTAGGAGCTTTCGTGCCTTGCTGAATGCTTTGATGGCAAAATTGGGGTTCAGATGCCTGCTCTTCCTCCTGGAAGCGATGAGGAGATCCCTGCGCAGTAAGCTAGGCTCTCTCTCCTCCCTGGCCACGGGACAGCTAGAATAGACTTTTCTTTCTCTAGCATCATGTTGCTATTGTCGAAAGTATGTAGACACCCGCCCACTCATAAATAACTCGGTTATTTCCAAACAGAGCTGGTCTTTGCCATAATTTCCTGCAGTCCCCTGTGCAGTCAGGCTGCCTCTCTGCTGCGGCAAGCATTGTTCCGCTCTCCAGCAGACCAGGCCTATGAAGAAGTGCCTCTGCAGCAGATCTGCGGCCAGCCAGCTCATCCAGGGCTGGATTTCAGTTGAGTCACGGTATCAGGTTGCTCGAAGCATCCATTACGCGTCATTTGAATCAGCCTAGGAGGAGAAGCTGTTCCAGCTGAAAAGAACAAAATACTTCAGCTCTTCATGGCTCCGCTGCATGCACAGGGACTTTCAGAACGTAGCACTTACAGGAGTCCAAGAGACACAGAGATTTTCCACCTTCTCTCCCCGCCACAACCAATGCCCTGGGGCACTTCCCTGTTTCACCAGCCTTCCACTGAGAAGAATTTCAATATTCAAGTAACAGCAGCCGAGACTTGTACAAATGGTACAACTACAACAGCTGTACAAGTGGTAGTATTCACGATCCTTAATGTTTTTTATACGCCTGGCTGGACAAACTGGGCAAAAGGCACTTTTCAGCAAACCCCGAGCCTTGCTTCTGCAGATGTGGGGTGTTCAAGGTGGGGACAATAGATGCAGGCATGAAAGCCCTGGCCTTTTTAGAAACCTGGGGTTTGGCAGCATCCTGAGTCCCTTCCCCCCCCCCCCCTTGTTGTTCCTTTAGCTCCCCATCTCCCCACGGCACACAGGGCCGTGCCGGCGGTGAGGAGTGACCTGCCGCAGGCACCCGTGGGTCTTCCTTGATGACAGAGACCGACGTCATCTACTCATGTTCAAGGATGCCTTATGAGGAAACAATAGCAGTAATCCTATACTGCGCATCATTATACATACGTATATGCATAAAATAGCTATTTTATGCTGTCTCTTTGTTTAGCAACTTTAAATGCTTTAAAATTAATGGCCTGTAAATATTAGAACCAGTAGACATAATCACTGCAAGACTCAGCTGAAAGAGCTCTGTTCTGGAGGCTGCGGAGCTAGCCTCTGCACAACATCAGGATGTCATTTCTGATATTTTATTAAGCTCCCCTCAGCTGTCCTGGCAGGAAAGAAGATTTTTTTTTTAACAAACATTAGTGTTTAAAAATATGCTAATTGTTTGCAGCTAAGTCTATTTTCAATAATAAATAAATGGCAACAAAACAGCTAAGCACCCCATTCGTGCACTTTTTGATTTTGTGCAGTAGGTCGCTGATAAGCCAGCCTTCCCTTAACAATAGACTTCCTTTTTTTGAGCTCTTCTTTCAGTTTTGGCCTGATTTTCCTCTCTGAACAAGAGGCTGTCTGTCATCAACTGCTAGAAGAGAGATTATCTCTCCATTCTTCGCGCCTGAGCATTCTGGCTGGGAGGCCCCAAGGGATTACCACAGGATCATTTGGTAATAAATAGCCATATTTGTAATATTTGGTTACAAATCGCATCCTAATACTCTTTAATAACTGGGCGTGTTTACCATACAAACACAAAATTTCTCTTTCATCACAATCCCTCCAAGATTTCTTTCAACCTATCTTTTAATCTAACCCTATGAGGAACCTTAGAAACAATACTTAACATCGAAGTTCTTTCATCATACTGCCAAATGAAGTTGTCGGTTCTCTTCTCCCAGACTAAAGCCTGACTCTGCGGCGGCGCACGGGGAGTTGGGTACACAGCCTTGTCAGCAAAGCCGTCAGCAAAGGGCAAAATTACCTTTTTTGCTTGCAAGTTTCCTCACTGGGCAGGCACCATCACTGCAATGAAACGACAGGATCCTGAAGCTGCGGGGACTCAGGTGGTCCCGATTCCTCTGATCTCCCCAGCTCCAGCCCTTCCTCTTGGCTCCGGTGGCCGGCAGCCAACTGGGAACATACAGCACAGGGACCTGGGGGGTGTTTACTGCCTGAACATGGCCCTACAGGCTTAACCAGAAGACTAGCAGGGTTTGTTTCAGTTTCTGAATAAGTCAGGAGTGTTTCTTCAGTGATCAGCTGGCCAACTTCAAGTATTCCTTTGCTTTCCCAGTGCTTAAATCTCTGATTTCATGATTAAGGTTTAAAACTGGTGAGAAAGAGCAATGCCAGTCTGCTTCTGTCCCAGACAAAAAAAAAAAAGAAAAAAAAAAAGAAAAAGAGTAACCTCTGCTAAAATATATGAATTCATTTAACGTACGTGAAAAAATAGATCGAGAAATATGAAATATTTTTCATATTGCATATGAAAAAATCATAGTTTAAAATATATGAATGCATTAACATAGGGCAATGCAGCAATAATTACACTCGCAGCATTTTGCCCAGTAAAGAAGGGAAATCAGGTGCACTACAGCCCTTCTGTCCACATGCCCTTTGAGACTATGGCCTCGGTCCCATCCCACAGTACCTGGAAGAGCCAGTCCAGCAGCTCTCCAGACAGGCCCTTTTCTGCTCTTCGGCCGCGCTGAAGCCCACCCCGCCTCGCTACCATGCACGTGTTTTTATTTCCTCTCCTGTCTCGGCGTTCTGTGATCTGGAGGAGTCAGAGCTGTCCCGAAGGGTTTCCACTCCGCTGCGCGTGCTGCAGCTCGTGACTCCGCTGGAGGCAGCGGCACAAATCCAGTATCACCGCAGGGATCAGCCCGCTGGTTCAGAGCCCCGGAGATCCCCACACGCAAACAGGGACGTACGGACATAGCCAGACAGAGCAGACCTCACACTTGCAGGAATGGATGCAGCTCTCCTGTGAGGGCTGCAGGACACACGGAGCCGGGTGGAAGAGCATCCTGATGCTGCCGTGTGCTCGGTGGGCGCATCAGGAGGACGAGAGGTTGGGGTCCCGAGCACAAGTCTTATGGGGAGCGGCTGAGGGAACTGGGGCTGTTTAGCCTGGAGAAAAGGAGGCCGAGGGGAGACCT
>JAVKLA010000073.1:44893428-44926848 GCA_034782735.1 Sagittarius serpentarius | reverse complement strand
GATGTGTTGTACTCCTTTGCTGGCAGCTTCTGTGAGATCTCCCTCTCCTATAATGAACAAATACGAACTTGAAAAAGTTGGGGAACATAAAGAAACGCCTTGCAGTTCCAAGCTTAGTTTTCTCTAGCTAAGATTTTTAACTTGCCAGATTACCTCTAATGCCTGGTATTGCTAAAAGACTTACCCTGTGGGCACATCCTTCTATACCCTAAACATAAGTCTTGTAGGATCCTCTGCATCCAGTACTGGTTATTGCTGGGGATGGTAACTTCACTAAGATTTTCCATTTTAATCTAGTCTGCAGTCCCAGTGCTCGTCTGCAGTTAAGGCATGCTCCTCTCTGCTGGTGAAATCTCCTAGAATCACATTCAGGTAATGATGAATTGGTAAATGGTTGTGATTCACTACACAAGAAAAGCTGAATTTGTCAACTCACAGCAGATAGCCATGTTGTACATTAAATCTCCTTACGCGTTTGACAAAGGCCTTTAGTTCTAAAGCAGTGCTTTGTTTTTTTTTTTTTAATTACCATGAGCTGTGTTTGTGCTACAGATTCTACTCTGCTACCTTACTACTGCTGTGCTCCTCTCTCCATTTCTCTGTTCTTTGCATCTGTATCAGCTGAACTCGCATCTGACCTATGCTGTTTTCCTCCCTTATTTGTGTTTGCCTATTGGATCCTGTTTACAGGCCATCGGAATCTACTGAATGTAGGGTGGTTTTCTTTTTGCTTTGAAGACCTTTTAAAAAGGCTGTTTGAGGGTTGATTGGAGAACATAACTTAATACAGTGCTCCTAAAAGTCCTAACTCTGGCTGGCATCAGCTGATGCTGTGTTTTACTTAAACATACCGTAAACGTCTTGATGTTTTTCCCCTGGGGGATTGACTTCCTGTGATAAAATGAGATTCCCTTTTAAAGTAGAGGTCCATGGTTATATAATGAGAGTAGGAAATGGTCCAAAAGTGACACTGGGAGAACAGAAAAGTTATTTCGGTAACTGACTGTTAGATAAGAGAATAGAAAATATGCTCAGGAGTGTACGAGTAACTTGAATTCTCTTCGGAAAGTGAGAGGAATACATTTAAGGAATTAAGTAAGGGAGTGACCAGGTCAGAGCAGCGGAAGGGAGGTTACGTTAAGGACAAAGTCGTACAGTGCATATCTAGGGTAGACTTAAAAGATTTAACTCTTTCCAAACTACTTTTAACCTCCTCAATAAGCTGCTGCGTTGTACTTAAGCATAATGTGTCTTCAAGTTTGAACCTCTAAGAGCCCTGCTGGCTTTTGCTTTTTTGATTTGAAGATGTGAATATAGGTTATTTTTTATTTTTTGTGTGTGTGTGGTTTTATGTTCTCCTTCCCTTCCCCCTCAATAATGCCAGACGAGGGAATTCCTTTCTTCCACCTGTATTTTCTGTTTCCTCTTACCAGTATGGCAATCTTTCAAAGAATTACGCAGCAGTCAGTCATCAAAACTGGCTTTTTATGCGCTTGGTAGAGCAGTATTGAAATTTCTAAAGCAGATCACCTTTACTCAGCAGGCATTGTTAAGAGGTGGGGATACAAACTCACAGGGAAGTCAACCAGTTTCTGGCAGGGGGTCACTAAACTTGCTGAGCCTTCGTAGTCTCCTCTTAGACAGAGGAGTTCAAATTCAGTGCTGTGTACATGATACACTCCATACTGTGACCAGCCGTTCTTGCAAGTCTGATGTTCGTATGGATTTAAACTGGAATATTTGAGTTTTTTTGGATTTAAACTGGAATATTGGTTTTGGTTTTTTGTATAAGGCTCTTTTAAAGAAATTTAAGATTTAATAACTCCAAAGATTCACGTTTTGTTGTGTAATGAGATAGAAAATTATCTTCTTGCTCATTGTGTTTTTGATTGTTTTCTCTTATGCGGTTCTCATGTTTTGTAACAGTTTGTGTCTGTCCTTGCCTCAAAGGAGGAATATGGGTGGGAGGGAGGGAATGAGACTACCATTAATTTAGTTCCCAGTTCTGTTCGTTTCTCTCCTGCTTTCTCAGTAACCTGTGCTAAATCGTTGAGCTTTGAAATAGTGCTGATACTTTAAAGTTTCATCTTCAGTAAAATAAATGGGGGAATGTACTTCTCTTGGGCTGTAACTGTTGTAGTGTAGATAACACATTTATAGCTGTCAGGGGTACGTTCTGAGGTCAACATACCTAGGTTTTTGGCAGAGCTCAAGTGTGCTGGTAAGCTCCAGGACATGGGGGACTCTTGAACAGTGGTGTAATTTTGGCACCATTTAATTTTTTTCCTGTATAGAAGTGAAAAGGGAGATACTAATTTCTATAGGTGTAGTAAGTCCATGTGTGGAATCCAGTTTGAGAATTACAATTTTTAAAGCCTGAACTTGCAGGTGATAGCCAGCCATTCTGGAATCGTTAGCTGAGACCATCCCTCTGTGTGTCTTCTAAAATACTTTTCTTTGTCAGCTTTCTATTAAAGAAATTGCATTTGGGGAGTGGGAGGAACACAGATTGTCTGAGAGAAATGTTCTTGGCATAGTTGATTGGCTATCTTAATGCAAGCAATGCTCTCCATCCTGTGCTAACAGGACCTAAATGCGCACTGATCATCCCAGAACTCCACTTCAGGTGGCATGGCTTGTGAAGACCAGATTCCCTGTGTTTACCTGGGATCCTACAGACAAGGTGCTCTCCCATGGAACAAGGCAATGTGTAGTAATGGCTGCCTTTCTGCAGGTTTGTTCCTGAAAGGAGCCTCAGCTGCTTTTCATCTGTGATATGCCTCTAGAAACACTGAAAATGCCCAAGATTGATCAAAATTTAAAACTTTTTTTTTTTTCTTTGAGTCTGGGGTATGTTTATTTTCTCTAGTATGTAATTTATCTGTAGCCTTATTTTTCAGCAGCCAAATATGCCGACTGTGCCTGTTACATTTCCCAAATGAAATTCTCTGGCAAGCTTCGCATCTTCTAATATCATTTTGAGGTGCTGATGTAATCAAATGGTTGAACGTGAACTGAACAGGAAATTATATAGTGCAAAAATGGCTCTTAAAAACCTGTATGGAATTAAAATGCATTTGTTCTTTTTATGTATTTTTACAGTAGGCATTTGTGGTATTCAGTAATTTCACTTTTGCTCATTTTTTTTTGATTGAAGAGATATCAATTTATTGAATGCCTAAGGAGGGCAGGGGGAATCGGGACCAATGGTTACCTATCCTTAACATCTCATCAAAATTTCAGTGGAAGTTATTTTTTCAACTCTATTCTAATAATTAAACATTGTGCTGAACTAATTTTGCAAATGTGAAGGGGGTAACACAGTGAGTACATGAAAGTAGTTAATCTAAGTTGAAGTGCATTAGAGCATCCTGTTTGTACAACTGTAAACCCATGCATTTTTCTAAATAGTTGTAGTATTACTTAAAAGAAACTTCACAGTTTATAAATTGAGGAAGAAAACATAAACACAGATTTGTAAGCAGTCCCCTGAAAGAGAAAAGTAAAATAGAGGTAGTTTCTGATGCTGAATATCTTGTCTGTTGCATACGGATCACCTTGAGTAGCATCGTTCTCCATACTGAATTTTTAACCCATACCTTTAAAGAAAGGGAACTTCATAAGTGACTTGGAAGACTTACATTTTGTCCTTAAATTATTTTAATTTTCAAATTAAAGATTGTTGGAGCTAATTATTTATGAAATATAAGCTTTGGATTAAGCTGAAAGATGTTACTGGCTTATTAAGAGAAGTCAAACTACAAAGGGAAGCTGTATGTCCACCAGCTACACTTCTCGTTTACTGATACTGGACTCTTTCAAAGTCGTTTTCTTTCAGCAGTCCTGTTAATGCTTTAGATTCAAGCCTAAACCTTTTTTATGGGATTGGGAGGAGAAAAATTGCTAGATCAGAGGAATACATGGAATATATTGGCGGGGGGCAGGAATAAAAGCAAATAATTTAGCATGAACAGCAGAGGAGTAGGGTGAAGTAAGTCACTGTTAGTTATTTTGATTTTTTTTTTTTTGGTAGGTCAGCAAGACAGTATTACTCTCCCCACTTTCTTAGCATATGGAAAAAAAATCAAAATGTAAGAACTACTGCAACAAGTCAGGCAAAAGGTTCATCTATGTGGACTTGATCAGTAGCATGTTCTCTGTTTTGTCCTTTATTCATCTTCTCATTTTCTATGCTCAGGTGAGGGTTAAGTGTGGGCTATCTCCTCTTAACTAGTTGCACTGGAGCCTTATGTGTTGATCAGCAGCTTTTGTACCACAGCCTGTGCACGTGTGAATCGTGCATGGTTCTGTCTGGTGTTCAGATGCTTAATACGGCTTCTTCAGAGTCCCTTCATCTACACTACCAGTGCTGACCTACTGCAACAAAAAATGCCATTCGCTCATGGAAGGCAACTAATCTGTAAACAGGGAAGCGCTGGTGTTGTTGAGGAAATAACCCAGCTCGAAAGTTTCTATATCTGCAAATAAAAAATATTATCTTCGGTTACCACTTTTAAATTGTGCTGAGAGGACAAAGGTATCACACTTGTAGCTTGCAGGTCACACTAATCGCTCTCATGTCCTTGCTTATCTCTTCTGAGAGTTTTTCTTTTAATTTTTCAAAGTACAGGAGCCATAAGTTCTAGATTAAATGCTTTGTATTATACTTCTCAGAAGCATAATACCAAAAAAGAGGGGTGTATACTGAGGGGACCATCTTCATCTACTAAACAGGGATGTGCACTATATTTTTATGAAATTGACTCAAATCTTACAGTTTTTAGTCTGGAGATGGCCTGTGAATTATTCTCTATTGTAGCTAGTTTTTACTAAATGACTTTTGTCAGGCTACTCATTTTAAATTTTTTAAAAATTATTATTTGGGGAAAAAAAGCAGTTTGTGTTCAAGATGTTTGCTGGATTAATCTGATTAAAGGAGTCTCTTGCTTTCACGTTTCCTTTGTGTAAACTCTAGGTTAATTGACTCATTCATCCTGTCTAGCTAAAGCTGAAAGGCTGTAGAGGCGAATGAATTGCAGGCAGCAGATGCTTGGATGAAAGAAGAAATAAACCAACCACAGGGTGAAACTTTCTGAAGCATCTGTGTTTCCTTCTGAAAAGTGAGTTGAGAATAGACAGCCTGTGCCTCACTAGAGATCTGTGGAATTGGTAATTTCATAGAACATAATCAAAGTTTCTTTTGATTCCTAAATACTCCATGACTTTTAGCTTTTGTCGTTGTTCTTAATTTCTGTGATCTAGCCATTAATACATGCTACTGCATTTTGCTTTGTTTTGGTTGTGTGCTACACAATGGCAAATCTTAATTCTGCATCTGTTTTTCTTCTGCTTCTTGTGGCCAAGATGAGATTCTTGCATGACTGGAATAAAATAACAGGGAAGATCTGGAAGGAGGTTGAAAAAAATGGCATGCTCAGTTGCAGTGTAGTGAATAGGATGCTCAGGTGTCAGGAGCCGTGGGTTCCTAGGAGTATTTCTGGTTTTATCCAGCAAGCCTCTTGCATGAAATAAACAATTCTTGAGACAGAAGTCAAAACCTAGAATGCTTGGTTAGGAGGGGATAGGCAGACACAGTCTTGTTGGTCTTTCAGGGTTTGTAACTCATGCATTCGGGCTTAGGTTACATGTAAAGGCTGGACCACCTGTGCATGAGGTGCCTGTGGCAAATGTTTGGTTGGTAATGCACTGCCCGGAAGTGGGGCAGATGGGTTTGAACTCTTTCAGGCTGAGGAGGAAATAGAACTGGGATCTCCAACTTGCAGGGTGTGGAGCCCACTTCACTTAAAATGGGAATGCTTTAGATACTTCGGTATTCTTTCAGCTTGATGCTGTTTGTGCATGTTTCATATGCTTGAGTGTATATGTCGGATCAGTTCCTTTGGAGGCCAATGTGAGGATGCCAGGCTTGTGGATCGAGAATACACTAGGTATTCAGCTTAATCATTTGTGAGTGCCCTTGGACAGATACAACATCAGAACTTCAAATGCTGAATGAAGTTTCGTACGGAGGACTTGGCTGTCTAGAGCCTATCGGGCACTGGAGCAGACTTTGTAATCTTCGTTGAACTGATGCTTTGAAAGTAGGTGTTTCATCTCCTCCAAGTTGAACTTCAGGAGCTCAAGAGCAGTATTTGGATTTTACTGAAAACAAAACAGAAAGAATGGTACTATGGCTACTACTTTAATCTTTTTTTTTTTTTTTTTTTCCTTGCTCACTTTTCAGCAAGAATGCCTTGGGCATTGGCAACCTTCTCTGTCCATACTGGTATATTTTTCTTTTTTTTTTTATCCTGAGGCCAGGTATGGGCAGTTGAGAATATTTTCTTATTGCTTTTGGAATAAATGCAAAGCATAACTGAAGTGATGTTGTAGAATCTAAAAGTATTTCTTCTTTCAAACACCAAGGAAAAAAAACAAACAGGAAGCCCCTCCCAAACCCCTCTCATACTTGGCAGAAGTCATCCCCTTATGATAGTAATAATTTGGCTAAAAAATTTAAAAATGTCTTACAAGCATTGTAAATCTAAAGAAGTAGAAATGTAGGAGAAAAAAAGGAGGAGGGGGGCTGCTGAATATTTTCTGAATAATAAAGTGAATCTTTCTGTAAAACATGTTCCTTACTAATCAATCATAAAATGAAGCTAACTTTCTGAAGTGCAACAGGATGTAACAAAAAGCTTTTTGATAAAGTTTGCTGTTGGGAATGATCTCATCCTAGTGACCAACCGGTCACTGTGCAATGCTCTAACTATTTGCTGAAACAAAAGTATGCTGCATCGGCTGACCACTGAGTAATGTGTTTGGTCGTGTTGGAGGGAGCCGTGTGTCCGTTCAGATGTAGTCATGGCGTGGCAGCAGGTAGGAGATGCTGTCTGTAGAGCTTTTCACTTCAGTTTAGAAACAAGAGCTAATCTTTGAGGTGGGTTAAGCAAGAACTGCTTCTTGTGAATTTGATGTGCTTATTTTTCTGGCAATCACATGGATTTTAAGACTCTGTATGAAAGATTTAAATTCAAAATTGTGTAATGGTGATCCCTAGCTTCATAGTTTTAAGTCATTTATTTTTAAGCTTAGTACAGTGAATCAATATGCCTTCTGTATTAAATTCACCCAGCTGTACTTCTGCAGTGGATTTCTGTCTTGCCAGAGTAAGAAATGAAGGTATCTCTTAACTGGGTTAGAGCATTTATCTAACATACTCTTTAGATTAACTTTGTCACAGACTTACACAATAAAAATATTCAATGACTCCTGTAGCTACTGCATAGTAATACTCAAGAGTAAACCCCGGTATGTTCACTACTAAATATTGGCTATCAATGTCATCATGCTGCTGTGACTAAAGTCCTCTGCCCTTTTGAAATGACACCATTGAGAGGAGGACCCTTCTCCCCCTCTCCCCACATTGTGTTGCTGTGTGCATGATCAG
Source organism: Sagittarius serpentarius (assembly GCA_034782735.1). Lineage (NCBI taxonomy): Eukaryota > Metazoa > Chordata > Aves > Accipitriformes > Sagittariidae > Sagittarius > Sagittarius serpentarius. The sequence goes on along the minus strand of JAVKLA010000073.1, from coordinate 44,919,398 downwards.
AGTTTGGGTATGAGGTTATTGACTTCCAGTAAAAATTCTGGAAATGATGTGTATTGGGTGGAAAGGTTTTGGTAGCGGGGATTTTATTTAGTAGTGCAAGCTACTGGAAGTGGTTTGTGGTGAAATGCCATGTGCTTTCTACCTGTTTCCATTTTTAAAATTATAAAATTGTCGCTTTAAAATATGCAGTTGATTGGTAAAACTTACTGTGGTAAGAGCAAACCCCAGCTATTCAACTTCTGCGATTCTTGAGGGAGCTGACAGTTGTCAGTCTCACTTGCCGAGTTAGAATTCAGTAAATCAAAGCCAGTCAGCTTTAAAAATCAGAAGCTGTAGTATTCATTGGTTTTGTTCTTTCAGTTTCTCACCCCATATGATTATTTGTTGTCTGTGGATGCATTGCGAGCTGCATGCTGGTTCCAGCATCTGGGTGTGGGGGGAGCCAAAAAGTTTGGAGTCTGCTGAAACTCAGATATTTTATTTCTGTCAATTAATGAAATGCTGAGAACTGTAAAAATAATGGAACTACATATGAGTCAATGTATATTGACAAGTATATCAAATACTTGTCTTAGTTGGAATTTGTCTTTAAAATTATGGAAGAATTAATTAGTAATTTTAGAGTCGTAACAGGTTCTAAATCTGAACGCAGCAGGAGTCACTAGGTTTCACCTAGATGTTGTTGACTTAGAAATGCCCAAAGCCTGGGTGGCATAGGAACAGAGCTGTTTATAGAACTTTTTGTTTCGTTAGTAGCTGTCAGGCACATTGCGCAGGCCAGTTGCACTGTATTCCCACCTCCTAGTTACATTTCATTAGCGGTGAGCATGATGTTGGGGAGTACAGCCTGTAGCTGCAGGGTTGCTACTGCCATACTGACCTATCGAAACAGCAGACAGCGAAGCAGCTTTGTTGGATCTTGCCAGTGAACTTAAAATAAATATTCAAAACCCAAACTGCAAACAAGTCCAGTTTGTAAGTAACTCCTACAAAAGCCAGCCTCACACGTTTAAGCAGAAGTTGGCGGCCGTGCATGCCGTCTGCCTTGGCACCAGCCTCTGCCAGTGCTTGGTGCGGGCAGAGTGAGTGGGCATGTCTCCGCACCTGACCGAGTCAGCGTACTCCTGGTTTTATTTTGAGCTGGCCCAATGGCCAGTAGCAGAACTGTGCTATTTTGTGACTCATCCAGGAAGCAAATGAAATTGTGGATGGACATATGAAGAGCTTTTTATTTTTTTCCTTAATGAGTCTAAGGCAAAAAGTTTTAAGTACTGATTAAAAGCAGGATGGTGTAGTTACTTTTTTAATTGGTCTTTGCAGTAGGAACCTACACATTAAACTGACAAGCTTTTCTGATTTGTTTAATGAGTTGAGCTGGCCTGAGAAGCAGTTGCTCAGCTATCGCAGCACAGGAGGCTGATGGGGATGTGCCCCAGGGGTCACTGCTCCTGGTTGCAGTGCAAACCTCAGCTATTCTGGGACTATCCCCCCAGGTAACTTACCTGCGTACTTAAGCAACACTAGGTACTGGATTCAAGGCGTCGGTATGGAGGAGGGAGGAATTTTTTTAGGAAGTTACTGGCACTGGAGCAGCTCTTAGGATTGTTTTGATGGTCACTTGGGGCCTTGCTACGCTGAATAAATGTCATGTTGAGTATGTGTGCATGTTCTCCCTCCAGCATGTAGGCTTCTTGTGTATCTTGTGGCTCTGCAAAGCTTTCTTAATTCCAATATGGATTAAGTATAGTGCTGGAAAATAGTTTTATTGGTATGTCTGAAGCATTTTCACAAGGGAAATTTTTTCATTCCGCTGTAGTACAATATTTTATTCATGTAGCTTTTGAGTTCTGAAAACATTATTTGATATTTTTAAGGCAGTAAATCTGTGCAGTCATTTACTTGATTGTGATGTGAAGTAACGCACTGTACTGCTTTCAGTTGTGATGGGGAAACTGCCGCTGATCTTGCTACATCTTCAGAGCAGATACTGCGTTCCTTGATAAAGCACCGAAGAAGTAACTGAGAAAACAGTTCCACCACGCTCCCTTTGTTTAGTGTATCATTGTTGTGATAACACAGACAAACTAACACTGCTTCTCTGCCTTCACCAAAATAAAACAGGGTCTGTGGGGAAGGAATCTTCTAAGATGCTGAGTCTCTCCCATTTTTTTCCTTTTTCTGCAGTTCTTCTCCATCTTGCTTTTTATTTACTGCGATTGAATAGTAATTTGCAAAAATGCAGCGAAATAAAAGTGCATGAGTCTCATGTCCTCCGTGCCTCTGGCTGGTTTTGCCGTGACCATAACTACTGATAGGTTTTAAAAAAAGGAATGAAAAATCATGTTTAACAATGCATCGCCATGCCTTAGGCCAGGGTAGAGTGAATGTCGGATGAATGGTCTTACACGCTGTGGTGCTCTGCAGCCATCTTCTGCAGGGTATTATTTAAGAGCCTGTCTGTGTCAAATACACCATTACGTATATCGTGTCTCAGATCTTGAAACAATTTGTTCATTTGTTCTGGTTTAACACAGCTGTCTGCACCTTGTTGCAACCTGTTGTCATCTGATGTTGGGTACTAAGACTCCATCCCGCTTTTTTCACGCTGAATGGAACAAATCTGGTTTTGGAGGCAGTTGCATAATGGGAAATTAATGTTGTTCTTCTGTTCCAGTTAATTTTTGGTTAACTTTAGAAACTTTTTTCTTTAGAAACCTTAATTACTCTTCTACAGTTGTGAATAAACATCTGAAGGATTCATCAGGTAATTTCAAGGCCAGTCACTTTAGATTTGAATTTGCTAAGGAGTGATGTTGTGTTTTAAAAACTGTAAAAGCCATACTTTTGCTGCAGAATATGTGAACATGTTCCAGGTCAAACTGAATGTTTAATCTATTCGCAAACTGGCATTGAATCTTATTCTGACTGCTTGGTTTTTCAATGCACTTGTAAAAAAGGGAAACTTACCTTTTACAGATTAACTTGTTTGTTTGTTTTTTTCCCGGTCTGAGTCCCAAGGACTGCTCCTCTTGGGGAGAGACAAAAATTTCCATTGTGGTAGGACTTTCCCACCCTCCCCCCCATCACCTCAAAGTGTTAAAGACTTACGGAAAACCCCAAAAGCTTGGGCTAGATGGGCTTCTTTATGCCTTGGAAATGTGATATGCAAGCTAAAAGGCAAATAACTAAATGTTAATGATCTTAACCCTATCTGGCTACACTGTTCTGACCTTTATCTCCCCTTCTTCCCTTTCACCAGGTATGGGTATCACTTTCTGCTTACACCTTACAGAACAAATTCACTCTTAGTTGCTCTGATTTTAGCTGGAAGTCTTAAATGTTGGTGTGGTGTGATAAATAATGGGAGAATGTTTGGTTTGGTTTTTTTTTTTGTTTTGTTTTGTTTTGTTTTGTTCCTCTGCACCCTCCTAATGCCTGGGCGCTTGCTTCTGTGAGTGGTAGAGAAATAAATATATATATATACACACACCCCACCCCCCCACCCCCCTCTCTGTGTATTGGAGATCACTCAGAGCTGTCCTAACTTCTCAGCTCTGCCTAACTCGAGGTGCCAGCTCTAGCTTGGCCAGGTCAGTCAGGTGTTGTGCACTGTTCCTGCAGAGGGGAGGTGAAATGATGTTCTGAGGCTTCTCCTGAATTAAGTGGGGGATGTGGGACATTCCATAGGTGACTTCTGCACAGCTGGGATCTTGATGAGGTCCTGGCAAAGCCTATGTGTAATCAGGAGTTCACCATTTTGTTAGTTTTGGTATCTCAGGACACAGATACTGCTTAATTGTTGCAAATCTGGTCTTTTCCATGTAAAGCCGTTGGGCAACAAGTCCTCTGAAAACTTCTGGAATACAGTCATATTCTGAATGGTCTTGCTTTTAATTGATTGTAACACTTTTTATATTGTCTGTAATGATTTTGAGTGTCATTAACTTTTCTCTTAGAGGATGCCCTCTATTCTAGAAGTATTTTTATACTAGGTAAAGTATATAGTCTGTGTGCTACTGAGTAGCCATGACTCCCGGAAAGGCTTTTAAGTTTGCAGAAAGAGGGGAGAAAAACCCCAGCGTAACGCAACAACAAAAAAACCCTGCCAGGGTTGTCTTACAGTGCTCATTACAGTTGAGTGGAGTATGTTTTCATGTGGTATAGAACTACAGTGAGGATCTGTAATTCTTCACTGTGCAATCCAGACTCTAGCAAGATTTGAAATATTCAGCTGTCAAATGTAGCGGATCACTTAAGCCCTGAGCAGTTTTAACGTCTCTGTGGTTGCACTGTTGCAGTGTAAGCCTTGGTTCCTATCAATGGGTCCTCTCCATTGACAGGAGATGGGTGAAGATTGCCTTATAGATATACAAGGCAGCAGCTGGTTTAGTAGTAGCAGATTCCAGAAAAGCAAGTAGGGAAGCTCAGTGGTTTCTAGTGCTTAAGCAGCAATGATCATGTGTCTGTGCACTGGATTTAAATGCTTTTTTTTTTTTTGCCTTCCTTCTTCTGATCCATATTAATGTTTTGGTTCTTGAGAATGCAGAGAAAAATCTATTGATGATGCAGAGGCTCTAAACTTGCTATTTTTGTGCAATGGAAAATTTAAGATTACTCTTTGTGGTATTTTTTCTTCAATGTATTCCTGGTGTACTAGTTGCACTGCTGTCTGGCATCATTAGAAAAAAAGTTGCATTCCCTCTGTCTTGTAAGAGCTGATGATGCATCTTCTGTATTATCACTGGCTAAATAACAGTCCCGAAATTGATATGGAAGATGTAAAAGCAAAATCAAGTTCTGTCGTGTTTCTAATCTGTAACTATTGAATTGTGGCATGGACTAAACTTAAGTGTTGGAGACAAGGCGAATTTTTTAATATAGGAGCTCTTGCATACAGAGGAAATGCTGTTTTCCTTCTTTCACCTGTTTTAAGAAATAGTGTGCATGTGCCTTGCCCTTGGGATGCTTTTGTTCACCTGTGACTAATGAGGAGTGTTAGGTGTTTCTAATAAGGTCTTATCTGGCTGTTCTGACACCAGTCCTGCTGTTCGTAGCCTTCAGAGCCATTCTGCTCAACTTCGTCTCCAATTTCTGTAACAGAGACACAAGGCACTGGAAACCAACCTGTGAAGCTCATGTGTGCAGAGGTAATAGATACCGGGTGTAGGAAGATAGAATTTCCTGTAAAGCAGCATCTGTGTTCAGGAGTGGATTCCACAAAAAGCAAGAAGGAAAGCACATTGATTTCTAGCACTTAAGTAGCGATGTTTTGTATGTGTGTGTTTTGTTCTGTTTTGTTTTTTTTTCTTCCCCTGGTCCCTTGCTCCTTCTGTTCCTTGCTGCTGTTCTGCCCCTTGAGAAAGCAGACAAATCTCTTTTGATGACCCATTATATGTGCACGGGATGAGCGTTTCTGTCTCGTGAAAATGTTGCTGCCTGTTACGTCTGAAGGTGCAATGAGGACAGTAAATAGAATATAGAGCCATGATGGAAGCTCTGTCCTGATGTTTGCTATGGCGATGTGTGGCCTTAACTCAGAACTGCTCACAGAATTGTGTCTATAAAAAGCAACTATTTCATAAAATGTATCACTGTAAACAAAGGAGATGCTGAATTTGCTACCGAGTGGATTCATCTTACAATCTTGCTTACCTTCTGAAGTGATGGTGTGACTGATTTTTAAGGGCATGGTTAATGCCTGGTTCAGTTCCTCTTAAGTGTTCCTAAACATCTTAAATTTTTCACCTAAAATACACTGGTTATTAAACCTGTCAAACTGACTTGCTCAGATACTGGTGTTTACTTAGTGCACATCTGGGCATGAGAATTTGGTCTATATAAATGGCTTTTTGCATGGAGATATCTTATTTTTCTTCTTTAAATAACATACTTTCAGAGCTTTTAACCCGGGGTGCTGGTCAGGCTGTGAAGTGTGTATTCTGCTTAGTTTTGATACTTGATTTTTTTTTCCCCCCCCTCCAAAGCATTCTGTGTAAAATCTACTGTCATAAATAAATTTCCAAACTGAAAATCAAGGATTAAAGAAATCCTAAATCTCTCTGTCTTAAAGGCACTTCTAGGTCAAGATTGGGGCAGTTGCAAGTCAGGGTGAAGAAGCACAGGTCAATAGTACTGCCACATTTGAGTCCTGGAGTCCCTGTAAAATGACCCATTCACAAGCATCAAGTAAACCTCAACTTAAAGAGCACCCACTGTTCTGTGTGGAGCCTTTAACATAAATATTACAGTGGCTTGATAGGTGGTTTTTTAAGATGTGGTGAGCGCTTAAGTGCTCAGTGAAGTCAATTAACAGTATCCCTGAAAAGTGACCTGCAGCTGTGCAGCTCTCTCCCCTGCCCTCATCACTGCTGTCCATACGTACTGGCCGTATAATCCTCTCCATACTGCGCTTGCTCCTGGAGGAGCAGTGATAGAAGAGGGGGATTATGACCTCTGCAGGAGACTTGCATATAAGTGAGGAGATATTAACGGGCAAGTCTGGCACTTAAATTATGAAAGCTGACAGGCATCAACCTTGAAAATGTTAAGTAGATTTAAGTCTCATGAGTTTTCATGCTTTCTTACAATAGTATAATGTCAGAGATGGTTCGGAATTCTCCTCCAGCAGTTGTTTTGCTTTAAAGCTGTTGCCTTGGTAACGTGCCACTGCCACGGCAGTCTTCAAGGTCCCAAAGAAATGGGAAATCCAACCTTCTATCTTGTTTGCCCACACTAGTACCTTAGCTGACACTGCAGACAACATTCTTTAATCTGGTTTAATTTTGTAAAATTGCTGTTGGCACATGCAACTTCAGTCTTGGTTTTCGTTTTCCGAAGCCAAGGAAAGACAATATTTCATAGTCCAAATGCGAGCATGGTGTTCTCCATTCAGGGGTGCACCAGCAGTTGGGTATATTTGATATACATTCATGTAATATTTTTAAATGTGCATAGCATCACTGCCCACTACATTGACTCTTTGGTCTGCATAGTGAGAGTTTGTCATCTGTGAAAGTGGAAAGGAAACAAACAGCCCTATTCTTGAGCTATCTTGAGACTTGCCAGATTAGGGTGTAGGAAAGGAGCAGTGTTCCCTACCTTACTGCTGCTCTAAAAGGGTGTAGTGTGGATAAAATGATTAAGAGAAGGATGCTTTTTGTTTTACATGTTGAACAGCCTGTTACGACTTGGCTACTGATAGACCTATTTCAGGCTTGTTTGCTGGGCATGGGACCTCTGTGCCTTTTATGACTTGCAACTAGAAATCTTATGCTTCTTCCTTATCGTCCTTCACCTGTGTCTGGAAATGGCAGTTGACTGCCTCTACGGAGCGAAAATGAAGCATTAACTATGGCTTGAATAGGATTGAGCTCAAAGAAGTTCCTTTGCAAATTTAGAGCAAGAGCTTCCACTTACATATTTCCACAATACAGCTAATGGAGCAACATGTGTCACTGTATAGAGAATAAGAGAACAAGGATCTAGGCAGCCAGTCAGCTCAGCAGTATTTCAGGTTAAAGAGGTGGCAGTTGTAGTTTAGGCAGTGGTGGAAACTTGTGATCACCTCACGCTTCGAACTGTTCATTAAACAACCTTTTAAAAAGTATAAGAATTGAATTGGTGTGAGCAAAGAGGGAGTTGGGTTGGAAGTAGCCCCCTATTTTAGCTGAAGTTGTCATGGATGGGTGGCTTACACTGTGAAGAGGTGGGGGAAAACTATGGAGGAGAATATGTGGAGGGTTGCTGGTTGTCCATGTTAACCTCCTAATGAATAACGTGTGAAAAACAGATGTGTCAGGCGTTTGGCTTAGATAAAAAGAACCACCTTGAGCAGAGAATTTATAAAAGGCTTTTTAAAGAGTAGCAAAAATGATAATGCCTCTTGCATTATTTATTTATTTTTTTAAAAGGCTTTGAGAGATAAGACCTTGCAAACAACCTTGTTTCTTACAGTAGTGGGCTGGGGAGACTTTCTTGGTGGCATGCTCTTTTGTAGTGGCAGATGAGGATGAGCTAGACTACTAGAGTTTCCAGGAAGCTGGGATGATGTGAATATCAAAACAACTTAGTAAGTAAAAGCTTCTTGTAGTCTGGCATCTCTGGCTATGCCTGTGCTAGTGAATTACACGATGCTTGGTGACTTCTGGTAGCGCTGGAATACAGCATCTGTGCTGTTGCTTTTAGAATATTTCCTGTTGCAATCTTTGGCCTAGGGCAAAAGTACTCTCCCAGACACTGGTGGATGCTGTTCAAGAGCTAGCATGGACCAGGACCATTCTCCAGAGCCATTTGCCTGTGGCCACCCTGGTTTAAAGAGTAAGACTTTACAAGTGTGAATGGAGCCTCTTCCTAGAGACTGTGGTCCTGGGCACATTTAAGTCAACTGTGACATTGAACTCCATAGTCGGGGGGGTAGCCTTTGTGCTCCTTTGTTCACAGAAAGCGCAATAAGTTTAGCAGCCTTTTGTTAGAGGACAAGAGAAATTTGAATAACGAAAGCTTCTTTTTCTCTTTGTCCTCATCAAGCAATAATTAGTGTTCAGCCCTAGCTAAGGCAAAATGGCCATTGGATGAGCTTCAGTTGCATATAGTTTAACTGAAGTGTGTTCCTATTTCAGTCATAGTTCAAGACTTGACTCAAGTTCTTACTGTTCCTTTTTCTAATGTGCATGCAACTGAATCTTTACTTTATGAATCTCTGTAATATCTCAGATCATTATAAGTGCCTATCTCTGGTCTATGCTATCCAAAAAGATGGCAGGTTGTTGGATAATGCTGTCCAAGTGTGGGTGTGGGAGTGTGCTTTGACAAATAAAGCATATGACAGGAGTCACAGTGGATCTGTATTGATTAGATATAAGAGTAGGAAGAATTCCTAAATTCTTAATATCTTTATTTTTAGTTGTAATTTGGCTAGACTGAAGGCTTGCTGTTCAATGAATTGTTCCAAAAATAAATATTTCAGAAGAGGATTAAACTTGAATGTGAAAGACAGACAGTTTTTCTTATGCATCAGTGTTCATGGAAGGAACTGGTCAGAAATCACTATTCTCCTTAAATTTGCATGCTCTGAATCCAAATTAGAACTGCTTTCACCAGAACTACTCATCCACACAGGAAGCTAGAGGTGCTGTTGGGAATGCAACTGCGATAGCTAATTTTAGCTAATTTAGTCCTCTTAGCAGCAGAGTTCTTCAGCTGTGAAAAGAGATACTTTGGTCTTGCTTAAATCACTTTCTTTTTTAATTGAGCTTCTATTGAAAAGGAATGTACTTTGTTGTTTCTCACCAAGGGCATTTTCTGCCTTGTATTTTGGTTGTGGTTTTTTTTTTTTTCCTTTTTTGTGTATCTGGATGTTTTTGTGTTAAGTGTTTTGGTGTGTTTTTTTTTTTTTTTTTCTTTCTGTTTAGATGCATCTGAAAGGTCTATAGAAAGATTCAAAGATCACTTCTGTCAATGTATTTCATCTCTGCCTTCTCTGGGTGTTTTCAACCTCTTGTTTTGTGTACTCTGTCTTGTAACGTAGTTGACTACTTGCTCCCACCCTCCCCACACTCTTTGGTTGTACACTAACGAACTAAAGGCCACTGGCTGCTGGAACTTACCTCTTAATTAGCATTTCTTGGACTGTCCAGCCTTTTGGGATCATTCTGGAAGGTCCTTGGTTGGTCTTTGACACTGGTGATTTGGCAATCTGTGAGTCACTCTACCAACTTTCTAGAATCATTGCTTGTTGTTTCTTCAAATTGCTCTTGACATATGAAAATCCATGGTGCTATAAAAACAGCTATACGGGTGCAGCTGTTTATTTACTGTCTGATTGTATGAACCTCACTGGTTTTTAACTTTGTCAACGTGAATTGCTACAGAAGACTATTTTTTAAAGCCTGTCCTCTTTAATGAGGATTAAATGTGGATATTGCTGAAGAGTATCTGCTTGCTTTACAGTTGAAGACCTTTATTCTTTTGTGTGCGGCCTGCAATTGGGAAGTACGATCTCTTTCTGCAAGTAGTAAGAGTTGCGTGACTACTGTGAATGTCTGACTTGCTGTTCATGAATATTTCCCTAGAAGATTATTCACTCTTAGAGTTTAGTGGAACTACATCTTGTGTTTTGAACACTCTTTAAATTATTAGTCTAACTTCAGCACTTTCCTTCTCTCTTGGGAGAAGCTCTATGCAAAAGCCTAGAATCAAATCTAAAAGCAGTCTCTTTCAAATACTGTCAGCTTTATCTGAGATGCCTCATGCAAGTGTGGGAGCAGGAATTTGATGCTTAAGAAAAATTCACTGAATGTTTGGCAATGGTACCCACGGAAAAAAAAAGTCCATCATATATTCTTAAATAAACTCTTCGTTTAGGATCTTGGCGAGTTCAGTTACAGGAAAGAAGACAACATAGGGGTTTGTGGCTATAAAGGCAGTCTTCCTTGTGTGAAGTTGTTCTAGTTAATTTGCTGCTAGCATTATTCCTCTAGGAAGGGACTGGGATGAAAATCTGAAATGCCTTTATCTCTGGGTTTCGTGGCTACCATGTAAATATAGCTCAGGGTTTACAAGACTTTGCATTCGAACCCATGGTATTTGACAACGTGATACTGCTTTGCATGTGGAATGCTGTAGCTGCAATGTGTACTGCTCCTCTTAGCTTTTCATATCAAGTGATCTTCATGTACCATGCATATTTAAGATGGGGAGCTATTTAAAGGGAGCTGTTTATCTAGAGATGTGGAAACAAAGTATGAAAGGTGAGAGACAACAGGAAACTGAAAGATTGAGTGGCTTTCTCTCCCAGGATATGGGAAACAGTCTTAAAAATTTGGGGATGAGAAAACAGAAAGTGTTGCTTTTTAGAGAAACTGAGGGAGCCTATAAGGGCATCTGATAAGAGGAATGGCACATTCTTTCTGTTATAAACTTAATTGCACTGAAGTGCATTCCATTTAGCTGGGGTAAGAGTGATTAATCCTGAACATAACTGGAGGTTTGCTCCACTATCACTCTCTTCGGCAGTACAGCAACATAAACGCAGATTGAGACAAGGACTGTTCATACAGAAAGTACTAAATTATTGGAACTAGAGACTGTCTAATCGCAATAACTTTGTGAGGTGGATGTAGGGGAATCACTTGCTTCTGTCTTGCGTCCTTTTTGGGTGGCTTACCAAGGTAAGTTGTATGCTTTTCTCATGGACCAAGGAGAGGTGGTAGTTTACTCCACCCTCAAAAGGGCTGCCGCTGGAAACTGGTAGAGAGAAGTAGTTGCTACTTAAAGTAGTAAGAACCTTCAAAATTATAAGAAGCAGAAATGAATTGTTAATGTTTGCCCTGAAATATGCATATGCTTTTGGGACTCATCAGAATAACTGTTGTATTATAGATGGGGTGGGTTTGGTGAATTCTCAGGTGAGAAAGAAACAGAGGGTAAGAGACTGGGTAGTAAGCAGGAAGTAGTCTAGTGTATTAATGGGATGGAGGCAATTCAGTTGCAGGGGGGGATCTATGTAGAAAACTGGATAAAGTTAGAGAAGCTGTTGAAATGTTTAGTAATAAAAGTGCAAGGAGCTTGGGAACCAGAAGAGCTGAGGAACAAGAACTACTGGTGCAGGACGTGAAACTGGATATTATAGGGATACCAAACATGATGGGACAGTATGCATACCAGGCATTACCTGTTTTCTGATAAGTGTAGGCAAGATAAAAATGAAGGGTGGATGTGGCATGGGTTGTAAATGAAATAATAGACTGCTTTTCCTCTATTGTGTTGCTTTTCAGTGTCACTTGCATAAAAATTGTGTTGGGAAGAAATAAAGTTGCAAACTTGGAATCAGGGTTGCAATGTATAGATGGGTATCTCTTAAGATTAAAATAGTTCTCAGAAATATTTCTCCAAACTGGAGAACACTTATGGCTAATAATGGAACATGTGAGTCGGTATTTGCTGACCAGGGATGGATGACTTTTTCCTGCTGTTTACCAACATTTCTATACGTGGTTGGAGTCTTCCTCCATTTATTATGTGAGGGGACAAGGTGAAGTCTATCTTAGTCTACTCTAAGACCTAGTATGTAAAAAAGTCTTTGCAGTCACACCTGCAGTTTTAGGAAATCTGTCAGTTTGGGGTAAGAAAGACAGATTATTTAGCATTTCTGCTTGTCAGTCAAGAACACCCCATACTTAAGGAAAAAAGCAGTCTTTACATCTACGGGTAGTTAAGACCACCTTGGTAGTATAGCAATTCTTTGTTTCAGGGTTTATTTAAAGAGCAACTAGAGATGCAGGTTTACCAAAGGAAGAAGTGTTTTTGCCCAGACCAAGAAACTGTGGTAGATTTTACTTCACTGTTATCAGAACCATGGTTGATACAGCACTACCCAATTTGAGATGGAGTAGCAATGCCCAGCACTAAAAAAGGAGCTAATGCTTTGCATTTTCTTTAATGTTCTGCCACAAAAGATAGGATTGTGGTTGGTTTTTTTTTTCTTTTTTTTTTTCCTTAACAAAGTTTAGTGTTTTCAATGCAAAGAGACTGGAATATCACGTGTGAGAGTGTAATGAGCTGGTGGATCACAGCAACAGATGTTGGATGAACTTTAATGGAGTGGACTGTCGGACTGTGTGTTTAGGGCTTGATGCCTTTGGATGTGTTCTGGGTGTTCATCAGTTGGAAGTAGCTGGTGAGAAGGACCCCAATGCCCCAATTTACCACAGGGTGGCTAAACTGCAAATAATGATGTGGAAAAAGTAGGTTTATGATGTGTATTAGCAGAGTTTCCTTCTGTTGGAAAGCGGACCCTTCGTGTTACCGCACAAGCAAGAGCTCATCCTTAATACTTGTGTATCTGAATCATATACAAGATGTTTCTCCATTCCTTAACTAACTTAGTAACTCTCCTTTCCACCCCTTCTGAAGGGAACAGGACTCTTTCAGAAAGTTTTTCTCACTCCTGAGTGCTTTACCACTTATTAAAGCTGCAATGATACTTGTTTTACTGGGCTGCTTTCTCATTTAACTGAAAGCCCTGGCATTTTACTTCCATGTAACATGAAATGTGCATCTGTAGGGAGAGGAAAAGGCATTAGTGTTTCTATATGACTTTGCATTAATAAGCAGGTACTGAGATGATATTTGGTTGTGAGGCTGGCTTGATTACTTGCTATGGTGAAGAACAAGTTGGACATTTCTCTGTGTGGATTGAAATACTTAACTGACTGTGCAGCTTAGTTTATATTCTTTTCTGTGGAGCACTGCATGGAGAGTATAAGGGGTATTATTTTGATAGAATTTTTTTTTTGTAGATAAGCTTGTTTCACAATAAAGAAACATTATGAACAAAGTGTAAAATATTGTATAGAAAAACTTGGGATATAACACCCAGTAGATGAGGAGCTGGTTCCGTGGTAAAGCTGGTGGGTATAGCTTCACTGAAATAACGGAAAATATACAGAAAAGAGCTGGCTGTGTGCAACTGAAATACAACTCCTGATTTTTCTTCTTTTTTTTTTTTTTCTTAAAAATCTGGATCTCCTTAGAATATTAATCCAAGTATCATTAATGCAATCCTTAATACAGTATATGCTTTTCTAGTTGAGTAACACGTCTCTAGCAATACCTGTAGGTTTTGACTTGTGAATGTATTAATAACATTGGGAGAGATTCCACTCAAGTTTGGAAGTACAGAACATGGCATGGAGGGGTATAGGCTGTAGGTATGGGACTAAAATGTGACAGTTCTGCCGTATGAAAGGCTTTAGAGTGCCTTGCATGGTGGCTCTACATAATAACTGCTAAATTGGGCCCCAGATATTTTGGTGCCTCTTTAGCTTTGTTCATCTCCAGTCCGATAAAAATCAACTCGTGAATCAAACCTGGCTGTTGCAGGTGGCTATGCAGGTGTATGCCTAACAGTGACTTGGAGAGCTTTTAAGCCATTGTATGAGTACCTGAAATACTGCTTAGTGGAGGGGTGTCCTAATCATCCTGGATTACTTCAGCTTTAATGGCGTGTTTGTAAAGGCCTATTAAGATGTATAACGAGGGAAAAGTTGCTCTCGATTTTCATGGTATACCCTTAATAGCTTGAGCAAGTGTTGATGTGAAATAGTAATAGCTGCATAGTATTCATGTTGGGGAGCAAACATTAAAGAAAGCTGCCTGGATGACTGTAGTGGGACTGCAGCAAAATTTCTCAGTTTTTAGTTAATTTTGAGTAACACAAATCACTTCCTAGCCATCCCTAATTAGCTTACATCCAAGTACTCTGTAATTGTATCGCTTCATCTTAATTGTGCATGTGTTGTGTTTTGCAGATAAGCAGTTTGAGGACTGAAGGACCTGCTAAAGGGAACACCTGCTTTTGAGGTATGAACTACTTTTCTAATGACACAACACTAAATCTTTGCTTAAAAGCAAAGGTTTGATACAGCTGTGTGTACACGCCAAAACTTCATCTGTTCTGGGAAATACAGCTACCATCTAGAGTTCTGAAACATCATACTCTCTTATAGAAGTTCAGTAGCCAAGCTTGGCAGAGCAGGCATGCCTGGCTGTGATAAGTGGAGTGTTAAATGGACTCTGGGAGAGTCTGCGTGTCTTTAAAAGGCATTATGCAGAGAGTTCTGCGACTGGTACTTCTGCAGAATAAACATATCTGAAATGCACTTACCTTTCCATTCTTTTCTGTTAAACACTATTTGCTACTCTTTTTGCATCCTTTCTTTTGGCTGTTTATTAAAGTTTCTAACATTCCCCTGCTTCTGTGCAAGCTAGCAGGGCTGGTGTGTGACTCAAGGCATGTCCTTTCTGGCCAGTTGGACCTTCTTGTCTTGCTTTTCGTGCTGCAAAGGGCAGACATCTTGTTTAACTTGGTCACTCAAATCTTTTTATCAGAGTAAGAGGACTACAAGAGATTAAAATCGGCTAACTAGGCTAAGAAAAAACAAGTCTGATTTGATTTGTTAGGAATTTGGAGCAGCGGATCATCGAAGTTTCTCGTCCTAGCCTTCCTTTGTGGAAGGCACCATAAAGGTACACTTTCACTGGAGTCTGTCACCAGGTCTGCAGTCAGAGGGTATTTGAGGTGCAGGTGCTCTCATAACATGCTTTAGCAAAGGAATTACAATTTCTTCTTTTTATTTGCATGGACTGAGGACCCAGGTGTCTTCTACATTGCAATTTGATTAGCGTGACAGTGATAGTTCTAAAATGCTGCCTGTTTCTTCAAGTCCTGGGAGCGGTATCAGCCTGTTTACTCCACTAATTAATACCTCCCTCTGCCTTAACCTTAAGGTAGTCTAGAATGTAAACCAATGAAACACAGCGCACAGACTTGTACAAAAATGACTAAGCTGTTAATGTCAGTCTGCCAGTAGCATCCAAGGATACTTGGCTGTAAAGAATGCAGAGGAGTCAAATGGATGCAGTTCAATTACAGCTTGTTTTAACATATCACCAACTGTACCTACTATGATTTACTAAAACTGCCTTGAAGTGACAGTAGCCTCGCATGTCTCCTAAAACTTTGTTATGGGTATGGGATAAAATTGTTCCTAAAATGCCTTATTTAGTCTCTTTGAATGGCAGGCACAGAGATAATGTCATGGGTGCAAAGTCCTGTCTTTTCAGTCAGGCTGGTGCTCTTGTGTATCCATTCACGATGTGGCTGGAACCAGGCTCAGTTAGGGGCAGCCATACCATCATTCGTTTATACTGTGTACTGTGGCAGCCTGCCAAACCATCTTAAGTTGTTCTCTAAAAGCCAGTGAATAAAAGCCAAATAAGATGGCTTATCTCCCTCTGGGTGGGATGGAGGGAGGGGAAGTGCCCAGAATGCTGTGGCCTCGATGGAGCTAAAGGGGTCACGGGAGGTGGACTGTCACCTTCTCCCGCAGGGAGTGAGCGCTATGTGCAGCTGAACAGAGAAGATGACATAGGAGTGTAAGACCATTACCTTGCCCTTCCTGCATGTTCCAGTCTTGAACTTCTTCCCCCCCACCTTTCCACTTCACTTAGCTTTGACCAATGTGGTCTTAATGTCTGCCAGACTCCTTGGGTGTCTGGAATTGATCTTAGACTTTAATTTACTTGGTCATGTGGTTAACTCCCAAGTTGTTTAAGGGGGTGAGTTTGCTATGTTATAATTTTCCTCTTTTCTTTTCTCCATTGTACCAAAAAGAGAGTTACAGTGTAAGCTGCCTCCTAGAGACCCAGGGATACATGTAGTCGTACCTCTCAACATTTGTTGTTCTGTGGTTTCGGGACGTGGAAACCAAACAGGTGTTTCCCACAGACTGTATTCAGCAGCTAAAAATGCTTCCTGAAGTAATTTATCCGGGAACATTTAATCCATGCTCATTGACTGCCCAGATGAATAAAGGCAACTTCCTCCCCAACATCCTTTGGAGGAGCCCAGGAGAGCAGGCAGGAAGGGGGAAGTGTTTGTGTGAGTCTGGCATGGGCTGGTTGGTTCTTGACAGATGACCTGATTGAGGAATATCTTCGGTTATTTACAAAACAATAACCTGTTCATCTCTGGTTGTCACTCAGAAATAAATACGTTCTTCCTGCTTATTTTGTGATGAGCTCTTTCAACCAAGTACAGCTGCATGTTTGGTCATCTTACTTGCTTTCTTAAACTACAAATACCGACTATGACTTGTGGCACCTAGAACTTCATTTGGTTATTGCAATGGTTACATGTGTATAGGTGGGGAGAAAGTACTTGTAAAAACATCACCTGCTGGATTAATTTACATTTTTTTTTTGTATAACTGCTCTAACTGGGAAGAAACATGCACAAAACCACATCTTTAGGATGAATTTTATTGAGGAAAAGTGAACTAGATTGGAGCTGCTGCTGACATAATTGTGGTAGGAGCAAGTACCTGCTACTTGTTGTATGACTCCCTGCTCCCCTCCTGCAGCAGAACTCTGCTTACAGAGAATTCTGCTCAGATAAGGCAAGCAGATAAGAAAGAAATTTGACTGGCTCTGGATTTTGCAGCTTGCTGGAGGAGGGGCTGGTGCATTATCACCCCCCCCACTTTTAAAAGGGGGTTGAGGAAGTATGCACTGACCTTCTAGGCTGAGAATGCCGAGAACAGAACTGAGAAGATTTAGCCCTGGAAATACGAGAACCCCAGGGAAGAAGTCAATGCCACCATGTCACTTTACCACAGATGGTTTTACTCCCTTGAAGTGGTGTGGGCAGAACCCTTTATTTTAATTAAAATTTAAAAAAAAATAATTTTTTTCAGTACTACACTGAACAGTTACTTATTTGGTCCCTTATCCTTCCCTTTTTGGAAGGGAAATTGCCTGTGTCAAAGGGCACAATACTGTGATACTGGATATTGCAGCCATACCTGCAATAAGGAAGTGAATTATTCTCTAAAGAAACTTATAGACCATACCTGATAACATTGCAGGGAGACTTGAAATTTCTTCTATTGCTCTTTCTTTCATGAAAGCTCAGCTTTTGTTTTTTAACCAATGCCTTGTTTTTCAGGCATCGTTGAATGTATTTGTTATCAAGAGTACGGAAATGTAAATACAATAGTTGTTAAACTGCAGTAGCTACTCCCTTCCTCCTCTGCTGGCTTCCTGCGTACATTTTGGAAGGTGGAAACTATTCTTCTGCATTAATTCATTTCAGAAATGAGTGTTCTTCCCCTGTTGCCACCCCATCAGATTTCAAAAACCAAAGGGTGTGAGCAAAGAGAAAAGATTACTCTCATATACGTTCCTTGAGACTGAGAAGTAACACAAGGCCTCTTGCTGTAGCTCCTTTTAGCATTTTCCCATGCCTCAGCCTGATGCAGGCATTGGTTAACAGGACATCTTGTTTTTCTCTACTTTACCTAAACCTTTAACCAGATAAGCCACACAGACACCATTCCAGTTGAACTAAGTTTGCATTCACCTGCTTGCAACATTGGAGCAAGTTTCTTAGAAGAAAAACTAAAAAAAATTGGACCAGTGCCTTCACTGACTTGAGTGTATTTCTCCCAGACTTAAGTTTGCAGTTATTCTGGAGGGTTGTTTCCTAAATGTGGTTCCACTTGTTCTAGTTGGGTCACTAGTAGCTAACGTTGGTCACTTTCTTAGGCAGGAATTTTGTCATTAAAACCAGCTCAAGATAATGGAAAGGCTCAAATGGTAGAATTTGTTCTTTTGACTAGCTCAGGAGGAATTAGGTTCAGCTGTTTGGGTGTAAGCAGTTAAATTGACCTCAGACTATGGCTGTCATGATTTTTTTTTTTTTTTTATGAAGTCTGTCAAGAACTTTGTATGGCAGTAACAACTTTCTGGGGAGAGTTAGTTATCTTCAGTTACCCAGGTCCTTCTTGCATAACCTGCCACTTTTAATGCTATTAATGTGTCTATACTGCACTAATACTGCTGCCTTTTCAGAACCGAGGAGTTCTGTGATGCTCTTATGGCACTTGGCCAACTGCATGACTGAATTTAGCTAAATAAAAATCCCCGGGATCCTCTCTAAGAATAAACATCACGTGAGAGCAGGAGTGTTTCCCTGCTTTGACAGAATTAAAATGGCGTGCTGGTAAGGAATAACAGTAGCAGCTTAAGGGCTAGGCTGGCATCCCTCTCTGGCTAAAAGGGATAAGCTACAAGTCCAGAGGAAGCAGAAGGGTCTAGCATGTAACCTTTAGCTTTCCTTGCTGTTGAGTTTGTCAGTCCAGGATGACATAGTGCTTTCAGAATGTACTGTTTTTATAATTCAAGAATCTGATAAATACCCTTATGAAGGAGACGTGAATGTATTTGCTTAACTTCTAGCCTAGCAGTGTTTCATATGGGGCCTTGGCCTACAGCTTAAATTCCTAGTAATGTTACCATTGAGCAAATTTGTGAGCACTTCTCTGCACCTGTATTTTTTTTCTCCACCCCCCACCCCACCGTTTGGGAGCATGGGAGGTATTGGAACTGGTGTAGGCGTCTGGTAATATTGCCTCAAATGGGCCTGCATGTGGCTTATGTTCTGGCACAAGGAGTAATGGATGCTGCGATAACATTATCTTGCAAGTAATTCCCTTGCTGAGGGAGAAAGTCTCTGCTCTGCTGGCCTGCGGTGCATTAACACTGGCAATGGAGCACATGAATGTGCCTTGTATTCTGTGGTCCCTCAGAAAAGTGTGTTGTCCCCTCTGGGAGTTTTGTGGTGACTCACTGGATCTTTCCCTGCTTCACACACAATTCTGAAGCTAAATTATTGTTCTGCTTTTCTTTGTTTTGAAGCTGTTACATTACCAAATAGGAGTGCCTTTCTCTTGGATCACAGACAAGCAATATTTACTTCCCAGGCTTCTAGCAAACCCTTTCATGAGCTGTTGTAGCCAAAGACTTCAGTTCCGCTTACAGAGGTGCTTAAGCACGTTCAGCATTTTTAAAGCTATATGCTTCTACCTTGTTTTAAAAGAACCTCTGATTTTTGTCTTTCTCACTTGTGTGTAGGCACAAATATCCCTACTTAGAAGTAATACCTAGTAACATGGAATATCTATTGTGGTGGTGCCCCAAGATGAACAAAATCTGTGCACTGAGTTGCAAAAGGTGGTGCAAAGAGCCAGGCCCTTTCTAAGCATGTTCTAGTAAAACACCACTGTCTAAAGACAGACTTGGATATCCCAAAGCTGTTTTTAAGAGAGTAAGAAGGCCCCACAGCTCTGAATCCTCTAGGTATATTCTGCTCCCACTCTACATGTGTCTAGGAACTTCATTTCTCCATGAATTTTTGAGCACCTGAGTGGCCTCCACAGAAATACAGGGACTGAATTTTGCTCCTGGCCTGGAAATCTAACATGTGTGAAGCAAACAGAAAGCTGCTAATGCTTGGTAAATGGGCATGTTCACTAAACTAGTTTGCCTACACGGTCACAGAGTTCTGCTCTGGCTGATGCTCTGAAACCTTGGCTGGGCACTAACAGAGCATTTGCTTCTCCTTTTTGGATGTCTGCTTCCATAATGCTTTGTTGTGGTTTTCAAATGGCAAACCCTTACCTCTCCACTAGTTCACATGTGTCTGTTCTGTTTCCAGGTTCCTTTTGGGGCATATCTGTCAGTTCTCAGAAGCCTGAGGGGAGGGCATGATTCTCCAAGGCAACTGATGAGTCTGTAAACTAACTTACTTGCTATAGCTAAGATCCTGCAGAATTTGCCAGTAGCTAAAACTTGTTTCTTAGTATAGGAGTGTGGTTTGTTTCATTCTTCCAAAGTTTTTCGACCTTCCAGTAGTGGAAAGCTTTAAAGTATTGTTTTCTCTTTGCAAATCTACTTGAAAAAAGGATTGACCTGTTTGCTGTTCCACGCATCTGGCTCTGACACATCAAGCTGATGATGAGTTGTCATTGATGAAAATTCTCATTTTGAAGCTACCAGTTGTGTGTCCTGATCGACAGGTTCTCATGCTATATAATTATGTTGTCAAGAGAGGTGCTTATTTTAATTAAAAGTAAAGTAGCTACTCTAATATATTCACTAGTGTAACTAGAATTATTCTATATAGGTAAAGGAGTAAAGCTTATATGTAAACTGAGTTCCTGGAAGCAGTGACTGTGCATACCCGGCTGCCAAACAAGCTGCTTCTGTTTTCATGGTTGTATCTGCTATAACTGCTGCTCTCTGTAACCTGTGATGTTTTATGCTCCTTGCTCAAATTTTATCTTGCTTTTTGAGTAACACTGGCTAACGTGTTGATTTCGGGGCACTTCTCTAGAGAGCCAGTTTGCTTGCAGCAGATGGCATCCAGCCTTTCTTGTGGGCATCAGATTGTGTATCTGAGTAGCAGAAGCCACAAAGCTGGCCTCCAGGAACTCTACTTAAGAAGGTCTTTCCAGTACCATTTATGACTTATCCTTCTTGATAACCCTTGTGAAATAAGGGAGCGGAGTAGCTGAGTGTAAATCTTGCCTGTTTCTGCCAGTCCTTTTCCACAAGCTTGAATTGTTTCTGTTATTCTACAGAAAGTTTAACTAAGAATTTGCAAGGCTTACTACAATAAACTTCCTGATGTATTCATGAGATACGGTATGGATGTAACACATTAAATGCTATTTAATGGCTGCTTATTTTACTCTTCAATGAGAGCTTTTTTTGATTAACTTAATTTCAGAATCTATCCTCTATGATCTGTCTTTCCCTCCTACCCTCTCAGGTGTGTGTATATATACATAAGGCAAAACGTTGTGAGTTCATGAAGGCATTGAGGGCCTGCATAGTGGTATTGCAACTGTAATTAAGCTGGACCGGATGTCTGAAAAATTGTTTTTCTCACAGCATGACTTGAGCTCTTTGTCATCTTCTGGTTTGTAGTTCTAGTGTTCATAATGTAGAGTTTTCTTCACAAGCAATTAAAAAAAAATCATTTTAGAAATGAAAGCTGAAATTCCCATATAAGTGCAAGATCCTTTATTCTGGGAGCAGCATATGCAAGACAAGTGTGGAGTATTATGAATTTAGAGGAGCGGACATGAGGACTAAGTGACTGAGGTGAACTTCTGTAGTGAAACCTCTCCCTTTTTGTGCGCTCTTTAGTCTTCCTTTCCAGGCTGTGGCAGTGAGATGATCTTGCAGGAAGAAGAATGAGGAGGTACAAAATACCTAACAAAAATGAGAATTATTGACTGATCTACTATATTAGAAATGTGCCATCCTTCTCTTCCTCCCAAGAGAAGGGACTCTTTAGCAAAGGCCAGAAAGCCATTATTTTCTGGGTTTTGCTCTTAGGGAGGTAGAAGCTGCTTTCCTTTCTGATGCATGTGCTATTAAAGGAAAGCAGCTGACAGGAACAGCTGCTTGCCTTGCCTGTTTGGTTTGTGGCTTAGCAGTCAATATGCAACATAGAAAGAAAGTGCTCTGCTAACAGCCAGAGTTTTCATACCCTGCCCCCACTTTGACTGTCTTTCCCTCTGTCCTCTGCCAAGTGAAAACAGGAGACTCTTTTCCCCCCGCCCCATGATTAATGAAACTCTCCTTATTTGGTGCTGCCTCTTCTGGTGTGCAGCACAGAAAATCCTGTCTTCTGTGAGACAGCTTGAAAACCAGCAAACAAGCATGACTCTGGGGAGTTTCTTTTTTTGAAGTAGTTAAGGAATAGGTCATTTTAGAGCTAAAACTTACAAGTCTATGCAGAAGGTGGGCAGACTCTTTTATTTTCCTTAGATAAGCATTTATGGCTTTTGGAGATGACATACCAGTCTTTTTTAGGTCTCTTATTTCAATGCTTGTAGGCCTGTGCGGAGCTAGACACTTGAAAGTCCCTCACAGTTATTATCTATGAACTCATCTTCCATGTGGCTTTTCTGAAGGCCAGCCAAGACCATTAATCCCCACCTTCTAGAGTCCCTAATCCCTACTGGGGCTTACAGGAAAGTTATTCTTGTACTGCCAGTGAAGCTGCTCTGGCAGAGTATCTATCCTGCTGTAACTTAAGGCAAGTTTATTAATGTGACTTTTTATCAGCTTGGAAATGGTACAACTCATAATGTAGCAATCTAACTTGGACAGTCTTACCCCATCTTGCTGAGTGGTTCATAGTAGTGAAGTTGCCCAAAGGGAGGGAATCATTCAGGAGGCTGGTGTTCTCTTATCTCATCTCAGTGTGTTTAAGTATAATTACAATAGTAAAATGCTCTTTGCAGGCATGAATACATGACACTTATTTTTTGGGGAATGAGTGCAAGTGAAGTGAAGTCAGGGTTGGAAGTGGTCTGCTGGGGTGATTCTTTGCAGTTGTTATCACTCTTCTTTTCAGCCTGACATTCCTAAAGCTTCCCAGCTCTGCTTTTTGTCCAGATGTGGCTAGACTGATGTAAGGCCCTCTTCCTACCATCCTTACTTGTTCAAAGACTTTTCTTTGGTTCCAAGCAGGCTTCTCCAAACACTCGAGACTGGTTCGGGTGGGCTTCCTTCCATTTATTGTCCTTCTCTAGGGTTCCCCTGTGATTTGGACAGAAGGGAGGCGTGAACAATTTTATCTTCAGTTTATGACTGTTCACTCTGTCAGTTCCAGTAGCATTGGTCAGCTCTGTGCTAAGTCTTCTGTTGGTTGAAGTGGTTTATTAGGTGGCTTAGGGCCCTTACTGTCAAAGGGACCTGTGCTGCCTCTCCGGTGGTCATACCATGGGGAAACTGCAAAATTCACTTCAGCTTTTAGACAAATTCAGAGCAATTTGTCTAAGTCCCAGGGATGTGGTAGCATGCCTAGAATTCTCATGCCATCTCCTTCTGGAGCCATTGTGTGTTGTTACTTCCCTGCATAGAAAAGACAACAGGTTCTGCAGAAAGTATCTCCTTACCCTGAGCAGAGAACCACCTGAATTAAGGCCTGAAGGGAATGTAACTGATGGAAAATGGCAACTGAGACTCTGAAATCTGAGTTAGCAACCAGTCTCACTGCACAGTGCAACTCTCCATGCACGCTGGACTTCATACTGAGACCTCTGGAAGAAGCAAGGGCCAATGTGTGCCAGGTAAATGCTGTGTTCTAGAGAAGTACTGCTTCTGAACATGGTCATCCTTGAGTCCTGTGATGTTATCTTAGGGAGCCGGAAGAGCGACAGTTAAGTCCAACCTTCTCAGGTTCATCAGCAACTCTGAACACTTTCAGAGCAATAACTGGCCCTCTTTCATGACCTCTCATGTCTTCCCTAAAGCAATGCTTTGGGAACAAGTTCTCAAAAGGGGAATACATGAATGCATAAATTAAACATGATGCAGCCATCTTTCCTTACTTTAATAAGAATCAACGTTACAAGTTAGTGTAGATGATCTTATGTCACCCACAAAAGGAGGGGCTTTTATCCTTAAGTGAAGAAGTCTAGTAGTCCAAACTAGAATTGGATAATAAATTAATAAAATATTTATCCAGAGTGCTCAGAGTTATGAATTATTATGTGTCTGTAGCTGCTGTTGGTATGCTGTCTGCCTGTTCTGGTGCTTATGGGAAGGTGCAGTATGGCGGTATGCTTGCCGTATGTGAATAGTAACAGGTCAGCCCCTCCCAACTCATGGAGAGCTGTTATGTGTTTCCATTCTTCCCCCCCCAACATCCTAATCCTTTACTAGGAAATAAGTATAGGGAGAAAAATATCAGTTTAAAAAACAAACAAAATCAACCATGAAAAAGCCCGCTGACTTCATATGGCTCTCTCCCTCCTTTTGTTTTGTGAGGCAGAAGTTTCCTTGCTGCATCCCGGCCCGTGGCCTGACGACGCTGTGTGGGATTGGAAGTGTGGTGCTCTGGGTAGGGAGCTCTCAGCTGGGATCAGCAGCGCCTAGCAGTGTGACTGCTGTTGTTTCAGCCCCATCAGTTGGTCATGACAACTCTGGTGGCAGTATGCTAACAGAAGCCCAGATAACCTTACAAGTACTGCCAACATGTGGAAGCTTTTTTAGATAATATTTGCTTTTATCTTAAAGCTGTGTTCTAATATACCTTTCCATGCAGGAAGAAGAACGTGAGGAGTAGTGAGAAACTAATGTCTTTCTTTTGCATATACATGAAATTTTTGCTTTTTGGAGCTGAGCTTCCAGATTAATTCTGGTTGTCTTCATAGTTTTGCAAGTCAGGCTTTTCCTACTGTACTGACTTCTGGCCTCGCACTGTCGACAAACTGAAGCAATTGCAGACAGGTAGTAACTTGTGGGTCTTTTGAAGCAGCAGGAGGAAGACCTTTGTATATTAGTAAGCAGGATAGGTGGCTGCCTTTCCATTGCAGGACTGGTTAGGATTCCTAGAGCTAGCTTCATAGCACCCAAAGTAATTTTAATTCTTAAATTAAGAGCAAGAGAGTTACCTGAATATTTGAATGAACAAGATTGGCCATTGTGTGTCAGAGATGCAAATTCTGGAACTATTCCTCAATTTTTTTACATAGCCTTATCTCATTTCCATTCTTAGCAAAAGCCACTGCATGAATGACATTCCATATCTACTGCAGGACTGCACTACTGCATGCTCTCCACACTACTTTATCCTCTCAGAGTGTGGGACAGAAATGAATCCTTTGCAAAACTGTATGTGTGGCCAGGGAGGTTGGGAGGGTTGTGTTGGTTTGGTTTTAAGGCTTGCCTTCAAGATGAAAAATGGAAGTGCTTTAGGACATGTCTTGTTCTGTTCACAGGCTTTTGATCATTGGTTTAAAAAAATATGAACAGTGGTCTTCAAAGAATATCAGAATCGTGGAATGGCTGAGGTTGGCAGGGACCTCTGGAGATAATCTAGTCCAAGCCGCCTCTGCTTAAAGCAGGGTCACCTGGAGCAGGTTGCCCAGAACTGTGTACTGTTGGGTTTTGAACATCTCCAAGAATGGAGAATCCACGACCTCTCTGAGCAGCCTGCACCTCTTGAGCTCTTAGTCCAAAGTAATTGTACCAACAGTGTTGGTTATATGGAAGATGATTGATTGATTTCTTTCTGACTTTTTTTTATTCTTACCATCATAAAAGGTGACCCAGGAGATTGCTGACAGTCAGATATTTGCCAAGTGATAAATGATTTCTTTATTGAAATCAAAGATGAAGACAGCTGAAGTCAGTCATGTCTCCCTATTCTGTCATTAAAGAACGTCATATATACAGGCACCTGTACACACGTGTGTGTGTATATATATTTAAACGTGCACAGACAAGACTTCTTACGGGTGCTTTTTCACTTGGGTATTCCTTCTGCCTTGATCTTTGACAGAGATCTAGCTCTAGCTAATTATTTTTATTTTGCATAAGAGCTGAACACAGACTTTATATTTAAACTGCTCTTACTTAATTGAAAATAACGATAATAAGGGGCATATAATAGGCATGTTACCTGCTGCTAGAATACAGAGATTCCTCGAAGTCTTGAAGTACTAGTATTTATTTACTTATTTCCTTCCCTAATTGAAAATAACGATAATAAGGGGCATATAATAGGCATGTTACCTGCTGCTAGAATACAGAGATTCCTCGAAGTC
>JAVKLA010000073.1:44861934-44893176 GCA_034782735.1 Sagittarius serpentarius | reverse complement strand
ATGTACGTAGTCCTTTCATAACGTGTTTCAGTGTTTACAATAGTCTTCTAGCCAGCTCCAATGAAATTTTTATTTGCATTTGGGAGCTTTTCATTAACTGGTGTTGTGTGGATTGTGTAACTTATGTCAAATGCACTCTGCCTGATGTTGGAGATGTAACTGCCATAATGGAGATGCAAAGCTGATGTCTGATTGTTGTATTTGTTAAACTGGGCACCATCCTCTTCAGAAAGACAAATCAAGCTGGTTTTCAAGTTACAATTTGTCTATGTATACTTGAGAGGTCAAGTAGATGTGAATTGTCCTTGTTGTCATTACCTCCCCTGGACAGCCTTCTCCTGGTCCTTGCAGCTTCTTTTGAAGTCCCTTTAATTTAAAGAAAAATGGTTTCTTTTTTGTTAAGTACAGATAATTTTAACGTAAGTGAACATCTACATCTGAAAAAGAGTTGCTATAAATGGAAATGTAGCTTTAGTAAACCTGAAAAACGTTGGACTGTCAGCTTGCAGGCTGACTTTAATTACAGCTTTTACATTGACAGCGAGTAGGAGATCTGCATGTGAAGAGTGGAGTTTTATTTTACAGCTTTTCTCTGGCTAGTTCAGGATTTCTGCCTGGTTATCTTTGTAGACTTTATCATTTGATGAAGTGTAGGCTCTCCAAGATATGAATGTCTGGAAGGCAGGAAGAAAATAGAAGTTGTCTCAAATCTACAGAAAACAGAGAGTCTCTTTAACATTACTGAAGAGGCACAAATACTGGGAGACTGTCTGCTCCTTACTTTGCTAACTCACATGCCATCTGAATAATTGAATAAGGTGAAAGCATGCTTCATTGGCTTTATTATTGCTTTCTTAAGGGAAGTCTAGTTGATGAGAATGTTTCAAGCTTATGGAGCAGAAATGTTCATTAAAGACTTTGAATACAGTCTAGTTGTAGAAGTTGGGTATATTAGCAGTACCAATTAACGGCACAAATAATGCTTTACTTTAAACAGTGGAGAAATGGCTCGTATCCTAAGTAATGAAACCCTACAAATTGATGGATGCTCTGAATAAAAACCAGAATTATGTAGACTCTTACAAGGCATCATAAAATTGAAATAGCTGCACTTTTTAAAGCCGTCAACTCTGAAATTCTGAAGTTGCAGTTTATGAAAGTTGAAGGTATGGCATTAAAAAAAATTGCTTTTGTCAGCTAGAGCTCATTTTGTTCAAATGACTTTCCCTGTCGTAGTCTATTTGCCTCGCTGTGGCCGTTTCCGTTCTGCTCTGACAGTTGCTCTTTGTTTATTCAAAATATCAACGTGCCCACGAAAGTGAATGGCTAATAGCATTAACAAAGCACGGCCGGCATGCAGGCCCTGCTCACCACCTGCAGTGCTCGCAGCCCCCCTGGCTGCAGCCGTCCTGAGCGTCTTCTGCAGAGTCACTTCAGTTGCCTCAGATTTTCTTGATTCCGTAGTACCAGTCCTAGCTGAGACAATAACTGCTTCCCAGCTTGTCTTTGTGGCTGCTGCCTGGAAAAATTCACGAGCCCACCTGGAAGATAACTGTGCTGGTTTCCCTCACGTCTGTATGTAGATCAATGTGCAACTTCCACATCTTAGAGCTGTATTGCTAAGGGGGAAGTTAGCTAATAAGTCTATCATGGTCAAGCTTCTGCTCAGTCGTCTTGTGGCTTGTGTGTTAATTTTCCTCTTTTGCCTATCCCCTTTCATTTTCTTAGGCTTGTTTCCTTTTTTGACTTAAGCTTTTTTCTGTATCCAAAGTACATGTATGTGTGCGTTCCACCCAAGACCGTACCTGAATCCAGCATTTTTGCTCATACTCATGCCTGCTCACAGGTTTACTCCAACTGTCCTCTCCCAAGTGAAAGACCAGCAGTGCTTGAAGAACTCATTTCATCTCCTGCTTGGATCCATTTTGGCTCCTTGCATGCCTGATGTGCAAGTTCAGTTACTCACAACTGAACAGGCTACAGACAGCTTGAGAATCTCCGGGATTATTTCAGTGCACTGTGTAGTGTCACTTGGAGCTCGTTTAACCTGTTTTGTGCTGTAGGCTTTTTGCTATAGGAAAAAAAGCTCAAGTGAGAATAGCAGCCTGAATCAAAAGCTGAGGGAAAGGTTATTAGTGACCTGATAAGTGGAAGTAGTGGGATATCGGACATGGAAGAGGAAATGACTCTGAGCAAACTGTGTCATGAGGAAGCAATAGTGGCTGAAACTCTGCCTTGGCTTTGAAATTCTGTTGACAAGCTGAATCACAACTTCGTTAAACCCATCTAAAGTGAGAAGTTAAAACATCATGTTTATTATCTCGTGTGTGGCTGTAAACTGATTATGGAAGTGAACCTAGATTTGCATCAAGCCTTTGGAGCTATTTTATGGTTCTTAGTATATGGTTCAGTGGCACTGACTTCTGTATTAAAAGTCCAGACTTCTTAGGGACACCTTGCTGTGTCCCCAGTCCTCTGCGGTACCCTCATGTCCATCACCAGTTCCCAAACTCTGCCTGCGTGATGGATAGCATGTAGTGCGGCTTGGTAGTCCTAAGTGGAAAGAACTACGCTGTCCTTGAGTTTCTCTGTGCAGGCAGTAATAGGAACTTTTTTCCCTTCACTTTAGTGGTACACTTTTTGACTTGTTATCTATAGGAGCTTGGAGGTTCTGGGACTTGTTTAGTGTGTTCTATATACTTAAAATTAGCCAGAAAGCTATTGGAGAATTTGTGCTGAGAAGGGAAACAACTCTACAAGTGCTTTGTCTTTTGTAGCAATCCAGGCGTAAAAACAACAAATGCCCCAAATCTACCTTCTCAGTACTTGACACTCCTTTTGTCCTTCATAAAGGAGGGAGGCAATTACTTAAGCTGTGTAAATAATAGTTGGAAACTCTTGCTGTATTTATGTATTGTCTGAAGGAGAACGTGGTTTTGTATGACATGACTCTTACTGAAATCCTGATGTTGCTGAAAGTCCAAACACGCATTTGAAATTAG
This sequence comes from Sagittarius serpentarius, assembly GCA_034782735.1. NCBI lineage: Eukaryota > Metazoa > Chordata > Aves > Accipitriformes > Sagittariidae > Sagittarius > Sagittarius serpentarius. The sequence continues at coordinate 44,890,174 of JAVKLA010000073.1, read as the reverse complement.
TAATAAAATATTTTATGATACCTTACGTAAGCGGACCCTTAATGTGACACAGAGGTTGGCAGCACAAGTGGTGTGGCAGGCTGGAGCTAGAAACTGCTCTCTGATGTCTGCTTCAGCTCCCAGGAGCTACGGGAAGGCTGCTGACTGCACTGTGCTTTAAATAACTGCTCAAAGTTGAAAATCATTGATTTTTGCTATGGAAATATCTATAGTCTTCTTCCACTTAACTAGTGGTATGATGATGTATGTGATATCAGGTACTTATGCTTGTCGAGCAGGTCTTGAGTATCTGGACTGGATGGCCTTCCATCTACTAGTGAGGTGGTAACTGTACACCACTGCATTTTTGGGCAACTAATTCCTGAATATAAGCCTATAATTCAGGACACTCATTTTGAGGCTGTTGCATTGGTTTTTCTAGCAAGTGAGTTGAGCATGAATTTGTAAGCGTTGTTGGAAAAACTTTATTAAAGATCCCTTGACCTGCATCTCACTACCTCTGAGAAGGTGCTTCTAGTAATTTTGAGTGATTTCCTGTGACTCAGAACAAAAATAAAGCAGAGATCCTACTGTGTTTAACTTAAAAAAAAAAAATAAAAAAAAAAATCCCACTGGTTCAGACTGTGCCAAAAGAAACCTATCATAAAAAATTAAATTAGGTCACAGACTTCTTGTGCCCAGCCATTGAATGTAAGAAGCATCAGCAACTTGATTCATTGAGGTGTCCTTTCCTTTTGAAAGATAGATGCAGACATCCTTTTCATGGAAGACTCCCTTCGGGATACTGCAGAGGACGATGACTTAGCATGTATCTGCTCCCTGCTGTCCTGTTTTCTTATGCCTCAACGGCCACTGCTAAGTGCTTATGAGAGCCTCGTCTAAGAAAAGCAAGCTGACTTATGACAAGAGAAATGGGAATTATGACTGAGCTGTCCCTGTTTCTTTCAGTCGGGGATTTTGTTCTGTATGTAGTTAGGAGCTAATTTTAAAGGAGCAAGTGGATCTGATGAAATAATATACATGCTTCTCGTAAATCTGTGTATCAGAGTGTCTTCTTTAAACAAACAAAAGTGAGGAAATGTTGCTTTGTTTCTTAGTCCTCTTAAATCTATTCACAAAAGTAGCACATCTCTCTTACCTGTTTGGCATAAAGGTTGCTGGAACTTTATTTTGGTAGAGGAGAATACATAGTTAATACTAGCAGGGATACAGCTGCTAGCTATCAGAATTGGCGTGAAGTGGAAGAACAGAGGCTGAGCACAGCTCACTTGGTACAGGACAGAGATGCGTGTCCACGTTAGGAGACCAGCAGCCTTGCAGGACTCTGGAGCAGGTTGAAGTGCTGTGTCACTGCAGGGCTGGCAGGCAGCAGGCGCGCTGCCTGGCATAACTGGCAGAGGGTGGTACCTGTTGTGTATGTGCTTCTCTGGGAAAAGTCATCTCTTCCCTCTGCCAAAAATCTGAGGGAAGTAAGTCAATGTCTCGTGCCAAATATGAGTCTGTTTAAACAGTTTACAGGTTTTCAAGGTTTTTTGGTTTTTTGTGGGTTTTTTTTTTTGTTTGTTTTTTTTTTTTTTTTTTTGTGGGCGGCATCCCCTGCCCCCACTTGCCTGCCCTCCCCTTTCTCCCTCTTCAGATGAGATGCACACAGTCTGGGTCAGACAGATCATAACTTTAAATTCAAAGCCTGTGCATGCCCAGAGGCAGGTATGCAACAGTGCAGTTAAGGAAGCTACAAAATGGAAATACAAAGTTCAGGAAATAAATTCCACTCTGCCCTAGATGGGAAGCTAGAGGCAGTGGCTTATACAAGTAAGAGCTGTTTGTATTGCTTCTGCTTTCAGAGGGTGGCTGGATGAGATGATGTTTCTTGAAGGTTATTCCACTAGGTCACTTAAAGTAAAACTTCTGCAAGGAAGTGTTAGTTTAACTTCTTTGGGATCTCTAGGATGTTGTGAGTCTGTGACTCTGGTTTGCAGAGCACGAGTTCTGCGTACCTCAGCAAACTTCAACCTTGTGGATGTGGTCAAACATCGAATAAGATGGTGGGAACACCCAGAAAGAAGCTCCTTTTGAAAGGGAGAGACTAATTGAATTGGGTAAATAGTAGGAGCTCTTTGGAACAAGATGCCAGGATAGGGGGTCTGTGATATGGGTAAGAGATTAAAATAACTCTTCTGTATCTTTCAGATTAGCTAACAAGATGATATTTTTTGTTTATCAAAATGAACAGGTTACTCACTGGGTACACAAAGATTCTGAGCATAAAAAAGAACAGATGGGGCAAATACTGGGTATAACAGATCAGCTGTTGCTGGAACATGAAGAGATCTAAACAAATCCTTTTTTTTTTTCTTAAAGAAAAAAAAGTCTGAATTAAGGGAACATGATTTATTTGCTATGGAATAATTTGAAGATTTCCTGGAATGGACTGAGGAATGTCTAGTTACAGGAAAACTCTTTTCCTTGTCTGTAGTACAGCTCTCACTGTGGATTGGTAATGCTATGGTCTGCTCCTTTCCACACCTTTCCTCTGAGCAAAATACTTACTCAACTTGGTGTTCTTCAGGGAGGACTTGACTGTCCTTTGAGGCTCTTCCAGAGACAGAAATCTTGAGTCACGCAGGTTGGTGGTACACCATTGCTGCTGTTATTCCCTCTGCTATTAACAAACAAGAGGACCTCGGCAGCTGTCTCACAGCTGAAAAATTATTTAATACATTTTTAAACTGCTGCCTTCTGAAACCTCAGTCATTCCTCACTTTTGCCCTTTCATCTTTAAAAGTTAATGTCAGAATTCATATTCCTTGTACTCTGTTAATATCTGATTTGCATAGCTACGTAATGCACAGTGTATTAAGGTACATCTTGATGGAGATTCTTGAATGCTTCCTGTGCATAGGTAACTTTGCTCCATATGAATGAAAATGGTATAGGAAGCATCCGCCTTGCTAAGCTGGTCAACACATGAATATGCTTCAGGATTTGCTTTCTACCCTTGGGCAGAATCTGTGCAGTGTACTTATTTTGCTTTTGTCTTAGTTAACTCTATAAGCCCTAGTTCAAACTGGGAGTCTGGGAATTAGTGTAGTTTGGCTGCTCTCACACGAGATAGAGAAAGCAGAGAAATTGCTTCTAGTCCAATTCTAGTGGTGTTCTGGCGGTCCGTTGACCGTACCTGGGCTGTTGAAGGCTTCCCATAGCCAGTGTGGTGCTTTGGGTTAGGGCAGCCAGTTATTTGCCAGGGGCTTTTACGTGCTTGAGATACCAGTTCATTTGCTACAAAAATGCAAAATGGCTTTTATTAGTTACGCTGATTTATTTTTTTTTATACATAGTTTCTGCATTCCCTATTAAGTTAAATATAGACAAGGAAATGTCCTGCTGATAAGTCTGCATAACCTCATTATTATTTTTCCCCAGAAACTAGATTGCTTTAGTGTCCTAGTTCCTATGTAGGTCTGAAATAGAGACATTTTCAATGCTATTTTATGGCAGCTATTTCATAAAGTGCCACCACACTAATGTGGACCAAAAAAAAGCATGATGTGAATCCATCAGTTGCTTGTGGTGGAATATTCATATGTTGGAGGATGATCTGGGTGGGATTAGCCTTGATTTGGATTTAAGAATTCCTGACTGCTTCTCTAACCTCACTCACATGGCAGCTCCTGCTGCCACTGGGGCTCCAGAGGCATTTTCTCTGTTAATTGAAGTGCAGTTGTTTAGGTCTAGAGGAAGGGTGACTGAGTATCTCAGTGGAACAAGGACTAAATAATTTCTGGGCCATCTAAATACTACTTATAAGCTTGCTCTGACTACAAATCAATGATTATGGCCATACATGTTTCTGTGCGGTCTGGTGTTGGTTGTAGATGGTTACTGGGTTTGGATCATGCAGGGAAGGGGATGCTAAATGTTAAAGGGCTTCTCCATGAAGTAGTCGGTAATAGGTTCCATTAGAGTGGGAGGATGGCAATGACTTGCTATTTGGACAGACTCTGAATTAAGCTGTCAAGAGGAAATGCTCCTAAAAGGCCACTCGTGTTCCTGAAACTAAAATAGCAGGAATGTTTAATCTGAAGTGAATGTGTGAAAATTGTGAGCTGATAGTTCAGTTTACGGACTGCAGTCTACTGCTAATGAGCATTTGGAATGAGGTTAAAAAGAGAGGTTTTCCCAAATGCCGTTTACATAAAGCTTCAGGTTCTTGATGGGTAAACCTTGCCGTGCTGGAGTTGGTGCAGAACCAAATATGATACTATGAACATGAAGGACTTGTGACATCTGCAAAATCTGATTCAGCCCAACCTGGCATGCCTGCTGTGAAGAACAGGAGTCGGATTTTTCTTTTGGCATCTGGTGTGTTCAGTCTAGCCTTTGCTTGCTTATTCCCCAAGTTATTGAATGTTCTGTAGCTATTTTCTGACAGTAGTCTTGATTCTTGCATTTCCTAGCAGCATCATGAAGCAGCTTGTTGAAAATTTTAAATATTTTCTTCTTTATGCTAAAAGAAATTTTCAGCAGAAAAGGATGAAATGTTCATAGCTGCAAATTTTTTTTTTGGAGATTGACTGACTGAAAAGCCGTGATTTCACTTTCAAGTTGAAAGCAAAGGAGGACATGGTTGAAACAATGGCTATTTAAGAGCCCCGTTCCTTCCTTCAAAGAGACTGGCCAACGCAAAGATAAAACTTCTAGAAAAGTGACTTACTTTCCTGGTTGAAACCCAGTAAAGGGTAATGTTGTCAGTTGTGTGCAGATCTGTCTATGTTGTGTCTTGAAAATAGTCAAGGACTCTATCTGAAAGAAACTTTTTTTTTAACAAGATTCTTTCACTTAAGTATAAAGATGGCTTTTTTAAATAACCATAATTTATTAAACTGTGACCCCACACAAAGGGTTAAGAGCTCCAAACCTTTCACCTTTAGATTTCCATTAAGTGGTAATTCTTCAGTGCCTTTATCTAAACCAACAAAAAATATAGTTGCTGCTTGAAGTCTGATCTGGCTTGAAATCTGACCTTTTATTGTTAAAGAAAAAAAGCATAGATTTAACTGAATTAGTTTCCATAATACACTTGCATGCAATTACATAAACAACAATATCAGTGTGATACCATTGTTTATAAAGAATGCGAAATATTGCCTTATACAGGCTTGAGCCTGTAGGTATGTGTCAGTGGCCATATACTGCTGACAAAGAATTTCCTGTAGTTCAAGGAGTAGGAGCCTTTGTTTTTTTGGAACAAGAGGATCTGTGTTCTGCAATCACCATGTAAGTCAGTGACCCTGGACTGCTGCGCAGTGGCCACTTGGGTCAGCCCTTCATTAACCAACACATACAAATGCCCATTGTGTTTTCTTGCGAGTGTCTGTGCCTCTTTACATATGCAGTTCTGTATCTTCAGCTCTATTTTTAATTTTCTCCTAATGTAGCTTGGTGGTTCTTGTCTACTGTAGTGAGGATTGGTTGTAAAATGATAACTCACTTTACCTAAGCTCCTTCGTATCCTTCTATTTGGATGAATTTGTTGTTGGAACTCTGAACTTGTTGCTTCCATGTCCTTGTTCTTTACTAATTCTCAACCAGGCACTGCTGGATTTGCTTGCTGGACCCTTAAGACAGAGTGAATCTTTCACTAGCAGGGAGGGTGTCCGCACAAATTGTGCATCTCATAGTGAGTGTAATAAATATCAGCATCAGATTGCTTTGTGCTTCCAAACACAGACCAAAATTAAAGGAAGCTGAGTTACCGTAGTAAGAGTAGTAAGTATGCCAATTTAGATCCTAATGCCCTTTATGGTTTTGTTTTTTACAGTTTGTACCAGACAATTTCTGCAAATGGCTAAAATGTAGACTAGAGCTTTGATATCTTTGCTGTTTTGATAGCATTGTGCATACAGAACACAGACTAACACTGCTCTGAGAGAAAGTTTCAGAAATGTGCCTCTTATCCGTCAGAAGTGGTGGATTTTGCTCCCTTAGACGGCTTTCTATAAATATTTGTTGGCTGTTGCTCCTAATAATAACAACTTCAAAAGGATGAAATGTGAAAAAAATAACAAATACAACCATAAACAATTATTTATGCCAACTGGAAACTTTAGCCACAAAACAGATGAATCAGTTCAGGTACATGTTCTGTTTAGTGCCAGGAAGTTAAATTGAATACCGAGATACAAATCAGGGAGGAAAAGATAAATGGTGATTCTTTCTGCTTCATTTCCGATTTACAGCTATATATATAATGTGTACATGTACTTTACTATATTTTTTTCATGTAATTGTTATTAAAACTTCACCTTCCAGCACAAATCCCAGGGCTAGAGTGGGTTTGTTGGTATTAGCAAGGTTCGCTGAGGACACAAACATGCTACAGGACCCTATCAAAGGGATCAAAAGCATCACTGAAGTATACATCAGAGATTATGTAAAATCCTAATCTCCATAGGGGAGGCTGGGTGGAGTCCAACCCAAGAACTAAATTCACTTGCGTCATTTATCTTTCTGCTCCTGAGGGTATGTAATTAACTCACAGATCTGGGGCAAGGCAGAAAATCGATGTAAGATTGTGTTTATGCTGGCCAGGTACTGTGTGTTGTGTTGTGGGTTTTTTTGGTTTTTTTTTTTTTTTTTTTTTTTTTTTTTTTAAGGTTCTGATAAAATATCACATGAAATGTAATGTTCATGCAGTAAAACCTGATTTAGATGACCTAGCTGTTTGTTTCTTACTGGTGTGTGGGTTTTGTAAACACCTGGGAATTAATTGAGTGTTAAAGCGAATGTTTCTTACTGTGTTGTGGCACAGGAGGCACATAGTTGTCAACATCAAACTCTGAGTAAACTTAAAAGGTCTCTTACTAAAATGTTATTTTCTTTTTCTTCTACCCCACATCACTTTTCAGGTTACAAAGGTGCTAAAGCATGGCTGACTTGGATCACAACCTGAGTCTTGCAGATGCTCTGACAGAGCCACCTCCCGAGATTGAGGAAGAAGTCAAAAGGGACTTCATTGCCACTCTGGAAGCAGAGAAATTCGATGATGTGGTTGGAGAAACAGTAGATAAAACAGACTATGTTCCTCTGCTGGATGATGATGATGATGCAAAAGCTGGGAGCCAGGAACCAAAAAGCAAACCCCATGCAGACGGTATTCAGGTGGAACGTAAGTGTCTAAAGCACAAGACCAAAAAGCTGCATCACTTAAGCATCAGAGAATGCTTTTGCTTATCGTAATACTGCTAGGCCTGCTAAAACAGGAGTTTTATATGTTGGTTTTAGTCTGAACAATTTATTTTAAAAGCAAAGATTGAGATCAAATCTGGTTTCTTGCTTTTCTACCTTCTTCTGTTCAGTTCTTCAGCCTGTAAAATAAACTATCATTACTAGTCCACAGAAGATGCTATTATTTTTGTTAATATTTTGTGGGCTGCCTTGGGCTTCTCGCAGAAAGCATTGTCCAAAGTGTGTGACTGCTATACTTGTATATACAGTGCTTTCCACGTCAAAATATTAGAACTGTGCAAGATACCACCACTCTGGGTAAAAAGGAAAACAGTGAGATTTGGGGGTCATCCATTAGGTTTCTTTCTCAGTAAGCAATTTACATTCTTTGTATCTTTGCCTGTGTGGTGTTCTGCCCCACCCCAGCCACCTGGGGCTAGCCACCTGTGACAAGTAGTGTCTTGATTTTTTAAAAAAATTTTTTTGGCTTTGATCTATGCTATGTAAAAGAAAACATGTGCTCCTAGACAGGTAACCTGGTAACTCCTTTCCGAAGAAAGTTTTTCTTTTTTTGCCTTAATCCTGATGCTCATCAGTGTTGATGAAAGTGGGATGTGCAGAAGAACTATAGTGATCACCCATGAGAATAAACAGGACCTCCAGGACTACAGAATGGAGAATTAAACAATGGGGATTTCTGCTCTATTTAAGGCACTTATTTGCATTGTTTAGAAGTGTATCAAGTGCCTTGTAATACAAAAAACATAGTTTTGAATTTTCCATAGTAACATAGTTCATTAAATGGTAACAAACAAGTAGGAAGGATGGAAGAGGCCAAAGAGATTATGAAACTTTTGAGCTTTGGTCAATTCAGATGTGTATTACTGTATTCAATTACAATACCTCTAATGGTAGGTGTTTTATATTTTACCATTGCAGAAGTGGGAGTAACAGAGAAACATGAAGGCTTGTTAACACTTTTGCATCTGGTTTAAGGATGTTTTAAAATAATGCTTTGTTCCAGAAGTTACAGATTCTAAAACATCTCAGCACCAGAATTTCTCAGTGTTAAAATAATTATACAATACTGTTTTAAAATGCAAGTTCCATAAGTTGCGTCCTCCTAGACGTGTACCCCTTGAACATTACCATCATAACTCACTATTTCAAGTAACTTCATTCTAGCACATTCTTGAAGCAGGTGTAATGAGGCCTTTTGGGTTTGCTCACTAATTAAAACTTAATCAACTGCCCTATGAGAAAACTGCCAGTTCCTGTGTGCAGAACTGAGGCAGAGATATTGGAGTGCTAACACAGGTTGTCTTTGGGCCAGACTCTTCTCTTCATCTGCATCTCTTGGCTTTTCTAACCCCCCTTTCCCTCCCCAGTGCCTTCCCTGCCTGTACAACCAGTTGTTTGTCTGCTTGAGCAGAACTTGTTTCCCTCCTACATGGCAAGGGGGGATGCAATTTCTTGTTCTTGGTTTGGAGGCTTGTTATTCCCTTTTTTGGGATAGCTGGAGAACAGTTATGAGCATTATCTAAATCTCTGGCAAGATGAAAACAAGACCCTAACTGAAGAGAGATTGCTTGCCTTGAGTGGATAAGATCACGTTTTTCAGCTTTCCCACCTTGTACGACAAGGGGAAGGGCTATCAAGCTCTGCAGGTTACAACAGTGTCAATTTACTACAGGCCAGTTTTAGGTTTTCATCCTGTTATGTCTTAATTTGTCTAATCTGTTTTTCCCTGAAGTGACAAGGATACCTGTTGCTTCCATGAGATTTATTAATTGTTTATGACTGTTTAAAAAATTATAGTAAAGCTTAATGTACTTGCTTTTATTGAAGCTATAGAATAAATGAGGCTGGGTGAGATAATACAAGGTCCTAACAATGGGGGTGTTAGGTGTTCTAGTGCAGTGCTTTGAGTGTAACATGAAGTGTTAGGGAAAAGGGGACTGCTATGTGAAAGGCAGCAACAGTTCTATGTTCCTGGCTCCAAATATGACTGGAAATAGCTTTGTTTTCCTGAGGGAGAAGAGTAGCTTTCATGGATCAGGCTTTTCAGCCCCCGCTTGTTAATTTATTTATGTTAAAAGGCACAAATGTGTTCAGACAGCATGGTCTCTGCTACTGAGGTTGCCTTTCCCCAGTCAGAAAAGGTTTAATCATATGTCCTGTCAGGCTCTAGCTATTCCATCTCTGTTCAAGGTTTTTCTTTCACTTTTTTCCTAAACCAGGAGCCAGATTAGACAAGTTTAATGATCAGAGGGGCCCCCATCATGGCCCTGGGTGAACCATGTGAGTACAGAGAGATGGAGAAGAGGAGGGAGATGTGACGAGCAGTTGTATGGTCACCTACAGTAAAGCTCTAATAACAACAGTTAACTTTTAAAATACCATTGGAAAGGCATAGCTTAAGAAGAAAGGGTTTTACTCTTTCTGGCACCTGGCCGGACATCGTAATTTGGCAAATTCTGGGGTAATCCTCTCATGACATTGTGGGCTTTACATAATGCTGAAGCATTGCTTTGGGTGTGTGCTACACTGTTTGCAGATAGCTTTCCTTATCAGTTCCAAGGCTCTGAGGAGTTTAGAGGATACCGTGGAGCTTCCAATTAAAGGCATGGAGGCTGTAGCAGCAGTTTTTATTAGTGTGCTCATGTGAAGTAAGGGATATGCATCCTGAAGTGCGAAGGAAGAGATGTTTGGGTGGGAGCAAGTTCCAACTGAAAGGAAAATACTGTGATTTAATAGCTTGCAGCAGGCAGCAGTGCTCCTGTGAAACGTTTCAGCTCAAATGAGGATCATTCTTCTTTCTGAAATGTTTGATTGTGTTACTGTTGAGGAACTGTGTACAAAGCTAGGCCTGCAGCATAACTGATCGTGGCCTTGTACACAGTAAATGCATGTCTTGCATTCTTGCGCTCCACTCTGTTCACAGGCTTGGTGATGAGTCTTAACTTTGTATACAGTTTTTTAATAGGGAAACGACTCCTGAGCATGATGTAAGTGATGAAGTTCTTTTAATCTGCTATGGGCAGTGGCTTTGGGGCTTTTTTCAAGCACACGTGTCACCACGAGATGGCTCTGCTGGCACTGCGTGATGCTGCTGGACAGACACTGCTGCACAGCGGAGCAGGCCATCGTCCCCTGCTATGGAAACAAAACACAGCTTCAGAGCCTGAAACCCGAAGCCAAACCACAGTTTCCCTTTCCTTTTACCTCCCTTTCTGCACTAGGAGTAAGTGTCATTCTTGAGGGCAGCAGGCTTTGCTTTTGCAAAAGAAAGTTTAAACACTTTGTCACATATGAAAGTGAAGATGGAGAATGTTCCGTATATCCCAAAGTTTCAGAGGGATTAAAAAAATCAGCAAATGATGTTAAGACACTGGCATTTTTATCTCATATGATACATTAAACACCCTTTCCCTCTCAAAGTCTGTCCATCCCCATTCGTGTAAATCCCTATATTGTCTTTCTGTACAAAACCAAGTGTTGAGCATGATCTGAGCGCACTCTCAGATCTGTCAGACACTTGCGAAATAGATGTTAAAAATAGTTCAGAGACGTGCAGGTGATACCAAAGGTGCCCTCCTAAGCTGTGTGTGTTTTGTACGCTCTGCCCCAGATTTCAGCTGCTTTCCTAGAACCTTGTGGCCCAGCTGCAGAAACTGCAGGTTCATTTCAGCATAGGGCCTTGTACCAGTAGTCTGTCGGGACCATATTTCAGTGTGAGGGGTTTTTTTGGTGCTTTTTGTTTAAAGTGCAGATTGTATTGTAAAGCTGCCTGGATCTTGGGTTGAGTTGCTTAACTACCTAATATACCTCTATTTTCTTAAGGAGGAAGGAGTGCCTTAAGTATTGTCTTGATAAGCCAAAGTGTTCTTGAAACTTTTCCCCATGTTTTATGAACTAAAGTGGTGAAATTAATCTAGTTGTAACAGTTCACAAAGCAAAATTTAATCTTTTTCTAGCCCAGTTGCAGTACACTGATTTAGCATCACTTGGGTAATATTTGTGCTCAATTAGTGAACTTCAGTTGGGCTTCTCTAACGTCTAGTCATCTCAGATTCAGTCCCTTCACTGGCAGCCAGTGATCAGACAAGGTGATTAAACCTCCAGACTTCAGCTTTTTATTTCAGAAGGAGAGGTGTGAAGATGAGACGGGGCAGAGGGATCTTAGTGGAAATTAGTATGGCAGGTCTCCTTTTCCTGCTCGTGGATGCCAGACCTGCCTGTGTAGCTGTGATTCTGTTAGTGCCATCTGACAGTATGCGTGTGCTTGAAAGCTCTGGTATCCCCAAAAGACAAAACCAAACAAGCCTTGGCTTCCATTTAAATTCAAATTCTCTTTAATTCTCATGGTGAGAGAAGCTTGAGAATGCAAACCAAGTGTTTATGTCATATCGGAATGCCAGAGGGCAAGCAATTCTAAGCTTCCCCCCCCCCCCCCTTTTTTTTTACTCTGGGAGATCATCAACTTGACTGCTGTTCAGAAGCCATTTTGAGACAGAATATTTAAACGTATGAATTGAAATAGCTTAAGCTACTTGTTTAAGAGTTACCAGCTAGTTTTGACTGTTTGGCACTCTCTCTATCAGCATTTTTGTTCCCACTCATGTTTTTTTGTCCAAGCTTTCTGACAAAGTTGCGCTTAAGCAAGTCCGAGCACGCAAATTTGTGATAGGATGATAAAACATGCAAAATGACTCTCGTCCACAACCCGTCCACCCCACCCTGGTCTGCCGAGAGCTCTTTTTTTCTTTTTGCCCTCTGGTATCCCATGCCTACTACAGAGCAGGCTGCGGGTCTGATGGTGGAAACGTGCTCAGTTGTGGTTATGCTCCCATGTGTACTATGCCAAGTCACTGCTGGAGATTAGGGTTTTTTATATTGGCACTGTCCATTTGCTTGAGATTATCGGTTTAGCAAATGCTGCCTTAAATTTGTTTATATAAAAACAATCCTTTGATCCACTAGCCAGATGCAAATACTATCTTGTGATTCTGATGAGGATTATGTAGTTACAACATCTTGACATGTTTTTGTTTTCATGCAATTTAGAATATGAGGGGAGGAGACCTGGCCCTGAGAGTATTGCTGGATACTTTCACACTGCACTCTAGCTAAGTAAAATAAGTTCGATTTGCTCCAAAGGAGCTGACCTCCAGAGACATAAAAATAAAAACTATTAACGCTGGGTGGAGTTGTTTGATTTAACCTGACTTTCTGGAAGCTGGTCTTCCAAAAAAGCTAGAACTGCAAAGGAAACCATTTTACCTGCTTTTCATCCTTCCCAAGAAGTGCAGAAGGGAAGACATGGCATTTCTGATTCTTCTGCTCATTTGGGAACCCACTGTTGAGCCTAAAATTGTCTTTAGATTTTGCCTGGTGAAGTGTTTGATTTGAGATCCTGGCTTGACTGAGCGCACGATGCATGTGCAACGGTGTCCCACTTATCCCTGCGTGTTTGCAGAACTTTTCAAAAAGTTAAAAGCTGTTTCCTATATCAGACCTGCTTGCAGGTTCCTCTGGCATTCGGGTAACTGGAGTTTTTTAGATCGCTTCCCGCCTCGTGACTTTTATGGTAGAGAAGTGACATTCTGCAGCTAGCAGGGTGCACGCAGAGGAGAGCAGCTACTGTGGTTACTTCTCAGCATGTCGTGAGGGAAGGGAATGCCACAATGGCCTTAACCTGTTCTTTTGCCCTGATTCCTATGACGTTGAAGCAAACGTAGGATTTTCAATGCATACGTCTTACCTCTTTTTTTTTTTTCTTTTTTTTTTTTTTTTAAATGAATGACTATAGGGGACTGAATAAGATGAAGCTTCTCTGAAGGAATGTATTTGTGCTTTGTAGTCTAGAAGCTGCATAGACTTGAGAGCCCTATCAGGTCTATAGAAAGTTAAGCCAGAAACACAGCTGGTTTTGAGCTGTCCTTGTTTTCATCTACCATAGTCTTCGGTGGGCTTGACTGATAATTTTGGTAGAGGGGTGGGGGTTTTTTGGTTTTTTTTTGTTCTCATTTTAAGTTTGCAGAGCCTTTGGTAGGGGAGGGTGGGGTGCCCTGGCTTTTCTTTTTGATAGAAGACAGTTGGCTTGGATCACTTGCTTACCTAGGAGATCAGTCTCTAAACGAAACTTTAGTACAGATGAAGTATTTATTCTCTGAATAGCTGAAATGCACTGACTTGCCAGCAGCACCACTGAGTGGACTATATGCAGTGCGAAGCTGACCTCAAGTGCACACAAACTGCTTATTCCAAGTGCCACCAGACCAGTCTTACAGATAAACGTATTTTGCAACCCGAAGCAAGTGCTCAAAGTATGCACACAGACTTGCAGACTAAATTTTGTAGTGTTTAGCCATATTTATGATCAAGTTGAATCCTGTTTTTAATGCATAAATAATGGCGGTAGCATCAAGACCAGACTATGACATGTTTCAACAGCTGTATTGTCTGTGTAAGGTGTAATGATCAAGTTCAGATGAAACAAAGCAATATGTGATCATTTTGTCCAATTTAAAATGGAACTTGCACTCAAGTTTTCAATTACAGTTTAAGTACTGAAGAAATGGGAGTGAGCTTGTGGGTCGTGGTAGTTGGGGTTTGCTGTTTATTTTCCCCACTACCAAAAGATTTTTTTGACACATTTAGCATGAGTGAAGACTAGAGAAAACTTGCAAAGCCTCTGTTACAGTGGCATGATCAGCTCCCTTCATTAAACCAGTGTTATGACATCCATTTGAGCAGGACTTAAGAAAACTTATAACTCTTGCACTTGGGCTAAGAAATAGCTTCCTCGCTGTTAACTGGAAGGTTCAGCGGGACCTGCATAGCTCCGCTACATAATTCTGTGGAGATCTCAGTGTAAGACCCTGCTACTCCACGAGACAACCCAGTGTACCTTTTGGCAACTGTGAAGCAGTGTTGTATAAACCATCCCGTGACCCTGACTTCTCCTTGCTCGAACCAGTCAGTAAACTCAGTGACTGGCAGTAGTTCTCCCAGTTACTAGTTAAGACAGTTCTACTGTTACAGTAAATACCAGACCTTGTAAAGACTGACAGCAGGAGGAGCTGGTGTGTTTAACTGCTAAGAAACAGGTCCAGGGATTCCTGTAGTATTTTCAGCTACTTGAAGAGGATGTAGGTGTATGTTTCTCTATAAGCTGTCTGGCAAGTTCATGTTGAATTTTTGTAAAACACCAGGATGAGCCACTGAAGTAACTGGAAAGCCTTTCCTTTTGCTTTACTGTGAATTGGATTAGCTGTGTCTAACGTACGCTGGTAACGTAGCTTTGTTTTAAAACCGCTTGAGCTCAGGGAAGGGACAGCAGCAGCTCCAGGTAAATGAACGTGTGTCTCTTTGGGAATGATTCTATTTTATTTTCTTATAGGATTAAGCCGTTGCCCCGAGTATTTGTTCGCAGTAAGAAGAACTGATAGCCTGAGAAGCTGAACTGCTGTTAGAGCTTGTATTGCTTGTTACACTTAACTAATACTCAAGTATTGTCCTTGCAATGACTTGTCTTCACTATTTCACAACTGGAAAATGGGATAAATTCTTAGAATTTAAGCAGAGTTTATTTAAGAAGATATTAGAAAATATTTTAAGACTTGGTGCAAGGATGATATCTTCAATGTAGGTAAACAGCCTTGTAATACTCACCTGTCATGGTGGTCGTCACCTACAGAAATACTGCACTGCTGACAGCCTGCACCAGTATTAATACCAGCACAATCCAGCTGCTTTTGTAAGGACCATAGTCTGATCTCAAAGGCAGTAATTTAAAATAAATAAAACTCCTCAAGCAGTTTGCCAAAGTGATTATAGTTACTGACCTCAGCAGCCCAGTGTAGAGATTATGGGGTGAATATAGAATTTCACTAGCATATTTGATGATTAGGAAGAACTGTTTGAGTGTACTGTTAAAAAAATATTTGTTACAGTTATTAAATTCCTTAATTATCATAGAATTGTAGAATCATAGAATGGCTTGGGTTGGAAGGGACCATCAAAGGTCATCTAGTCCAACCCCCCTGCGGTGAGCAGGGACACCTTATTCCCAAAGATGGTTTCCAAGCAGCATTTTAAAAAACAGTACGCGCTTGGAGATAGATACCTGTTAACAGAATGGCTTTCCTAAGGTGGCTCACTGAGTAGATGGCAAAGCCAAGTCTAGAGCTCAGTTCTTTGATTCCAAATTGCCTCAGCTATAACTAGGTCTTATATTGCTGCCGTGTTTTCCAAGTTCAGTGTGTATCTCCTCGTGCCTCTTAAAATTTTATCTGACAATGTCAGAACAAGATAGACTAAATCTCTTGGTGATAAGTATCTTTTATGCTATTTTTAGGAATCAGTGGTCTTCCACCCTGTACTACCCTTCTCTAAATCTCTCCCTGATGTCTGCTTTAGCAATGTGCTGTCAAAGTTGAAATTGAGGTCTTCTGATCCTTTTATTCTAATAGTATTAAGATAGCTTTGTCTGCAAGAAACTTGTCATGACTGAAGTGGACGAATATTTAAAAATTCTGGGGAATTAGTTTCTGCCTGCTGGCTATTGTTCTGCCACCGGACTCTACTGACAAGAGTGCGCCTCAGGCTTCTTTACAGCCTCCCTTCAGGTACTTGTGCACATCACCCTCAAGTCTTCTCCAGGGTGAGCCGTCCCAGCTCCCTCAGGCTTTCCTCATATAAGACACACTCCAGTCCCTTAATCATCTCAGTGGCCCTTTGTGGGCCTCTCTCCAGTAGCTCCACCTCTCCTGTACTGGGGAGCCCAGCACTGGAGACAGCACTCCAGATGTGTCTCCATAGTGCTGAAGAGAGGCACAGAATCACCCCCCTCAGCCTGCTGGCAATGCTCTACCTAATGCAGCCCAGGAAGCTGTTGACGTTCTTTGTTGCAAGGACACATTGCTGGTTCATGTTCAACTTGTTGACCACCAGGACCCCAAGGGCTTTTCCTGCATGACCTGCCTTCCAGCAAGCTGACCCCCAGTGTATACTGGTGCCTGGGCTTATTTCTCCCTTGGTGCAGAACTTTGTGTTTCTCCTTGTTGAACTTAATGAGATTCTTCTCTGCTCACCTCTCCAGCCTGTCCAGGTCCCTGTGGAGGGCATTACAAGCCTCTGGCGTATCAGCCACTCCTCCCAGTTTTGTATCATCTGCAAACTTGCTGAAGCTGTACTCTGCTCTGTTGTTTGGGTCATTAATGAAGATGTTAAAGTACTGGCCCCTGCGGTGACACCACTAGTGACTGGCCTCCAGTTGGACTTTGTGCTAGTGATCACCACCCTCTGAGCCTGGCTGTTCAGCCAGTTTTCCGTCCACCTCACTATGCCATTACCTGACCTATGCTTTGTCAGTTTGTCTATGAGAATGTTATGGGAGATGGTGTTAAAAGCCTTATTAAAGTCAAGGTCAACAGCATCAACTGCTCTTGCCTCACATCCACCAAGCCCATTGAAGTTCGTGAGCTTGGCTAAGCATTATTTGCTTGAAGGAAATCCAGAGTTGTAGTGGTCTAGTGGTGGCCCTTAGGAAAGCTTAGTTTGAAGTGATGGTATGAACAGACAAAGAAGCTTCTAGTTGTTATGCATTGAGTCTTCTTCATGGGACTAGATTTTCTGTGATTGAAAAGCTCTTCCTTTTTTGGGTTTTAAGTTGCGCCATGTGGGTACCTTAACTTATTTCAAAGACAATTTGGGGGGTGTGTGTGTGGAACCCCCCCCCCCCATCCTTATCTGTGTTTGATAACATGACAGTGTTGTCCTTACAATGTTGTTTTTAAGTTTTTGGATTAAGATTAACTTCATCCAATGCTAACATTTCCTTTGATTTCTTGTAGATACTTCAGCTTCTGGGCCAACAGTTGTAGAAAATGGTGACCATGGAATAGAAGATCACCACACAGGTATGTGCTTAATGTCTGAAGGAAACACGCCGACTTCTTTATTTGTTATTGGATCAGTAAAACCTCATTGAGACAAAATGCATCATCTTTTTGAGTCGTGTTTCTCCATGGAGGGTTGTTTTTGTTTTTTTAAATGATCTTTTCAAAGAATTTGACACAAAATAAAACTTCATTCTCTTTTGGGTTTGAAATTGCTTATTTGCATAAAGCCTTGTTCTGAAGACATTGTATACTTTATCCATGGTCAGTGTTGTGAAGGCAACATCTAGGGCACTAATGCCTAAATGGCTTTCCAGTGACTCCATAATATTCATAGCTGAACTCTGCCTTAACCTGTGAGAATGACTTCTCCTGTTCCCCATAAGACTGATAGTGCTGTTTTTTCTCCGAGTACACCATCCTTTGATGGAGTTTTTCATTCACTAATTCTTAGCTGCTACTGAAATTACACTGCTTTGTTTATTCTGCAGCTTCTCCTTCCACTCCAAACTACCCTTCTGTAAATATCTCCTAATATTTGCTTTAGCAAAGTCAAAACTGAAATTGAGGTCTTCTGAACCTTTTTTCAAATAGCGTTAGGATAGCTTTGTCTGCAAGAAACTTGTCATGACTTAAGTGGACCAATATTTCAGACTTGTGAGGAATCTGGAAAATAATTGATCTTCCCAATCAGCCTAACATATGTTGAAGTTAGTCTTATTTTAGCAGTTATGTGATAAACACTAGTTCCCGTTTATGAGACTTTCTTACTATGAATTGGGTTTCCTACCAAATTCCAACTGAACTGTTTCGGATGAGCAGTACCAACTCTGCGACTGTGTGTGTAAGCCAGTGGATTGTTTCCTTTTATGGTGAGGAAGTTGCGGACTTTGACAGGCCATACTGTAGCACCTCTGTTTTCTTGAGGATAAGATATTCAGAAGTCAATTGTCATCCTGGCATTGGTAAGAGCTATTTATTTGGTCTCTGTTTTCATGATCTCCAGCTCAGCTTTAGCAGTACAGATCATCACTAAGGTTGTTTGGATGTTCCCAGCATTAGCATCCCTTCTAGTCTGTAGGTGTTGCCCCAAGGAAAAAAAACAATCCAGGAGATAATTATGAATGTATGGAGGTGGGAGGCAGGGATGTATTAAACCACTTTTTTTGCTATAATTCTAATTAGAATGTGAGCAAGTTTCATGTTCGTATTGAGGATAAGAATACAAAAATTGATCTTCATACTTAATTTGCCATTGTAAATCTGGTTAAAAGGAAGCTGTGCATCTTTTATAATTTGGTATTAAACTGAAATTATGGAAACCTCTGAGCCTTCCTAAGGATACTTCCTCTCTTTTTTTTAAATACATATAACTAAAAGGAGGTAGAAATAAAATAAGTTTATGATACTCCAGGTGTGACTAATTAAATGCATTGGGATTTTTTTATTGAACTTCTGAATTGTGTTTAAAAAATTTCTTACTATTTACTTAATACTAGCTGTCAGGAGGTTTAACTCTTCACACCCTAAATGCTAACAACTTTGATCAAAGATACTTTTATGTGTCTGAAGCTTTTTAATTTATTAATAAGATCCATCTTTGTGGGGTTGAGTTGGATTTTTTTTTTTTCCTTGTTAAAGGCTGTCTAAAAGTGACATCAAAGTGGTAGAAACAGCATGTCAAAGGATGAAGAGTCATAGGCATCAAGTTAATTAGGTTTTCCAGAATAACAGAAGGTTTATACAACACAACTCCTTCACCGACTCTTTCTCCCTGCCCCCTTCTCTATGGAATACTTGAAATCTCTATGCTTGTCCATTTGAGAGTAAGGGAGAAATGCTAATCTTCTATCAGATAATGGAAGTTTTTTTTCAGAGTTGAAGAGCAGCTGATGCTCTGTAGAAATACAGGCAAGTTGTTCCAGACCAGGTGACAGACTTCAGTAATACCTGGTTCTACATTTAATAGGTGGTGCTGCCACCTAAAACCTTTTGTCCCTGGCCCTAAGCCACCTTCAGTTTTTGGTTGGTTTACTTGTTTTCAGATGGATCTATTCCCTAATCTGTCTCTCTTTTTTTTTTTTAAACCTGAACTGATTCTTCTGGATGTGCAGTGTGGGCCCAGTGCAGAGGTGGGAAACAGAGCAGCTGAGAGAGGACTAAGGATGCTCAAGGAAACCAGCTTTTTCCTACAAAAAGCAGTGTTAAGAGCCACAGAGAGAGTTTTTAAAAGGAGAGCTGTGTTTGAGTTGGATTCTGAAACAGACTTCAGGGAAAATATTGGGGAAAGATGTAGTTAAGCTATTTGAAAATATAAATGTCTGCTTATCTCTCTGGTCTAGATCACAGGAAGCATTGCACATTTTTTTTCACCTGTCAAATAAAATGTTTTATTGCATGCAACATTATCTACAGACATCTGGTGTATGTGTATGCAGAGGTTAGAAACAGTCAGGTCTGAAATCTTAGTGCTGGTTTGGCAGCCTGTGCTGCCTGACCAGATCCCCGCTCTGAAATACCATTAATGTAGCAGATGGCATAAATCCCAAACTAATGTAACTTGAGGGCAAACCCCTATATTAACTGTTGAATTATTTTTATTTTAACACTCATGTATTAAACCATTGATGTTGGGATGCATATAGCGCAGTATTTCAGAATGTAAAGGAAAAATGTGAACAGTTGACTTTACGTTGGCTGTTCTCTTCTGGGTCCAAACCTGTGGCCGTGAGGCTGAAAACTCTCTGCACCCGTTTGCTTCCCCTGAAAGGCAGAGACTGGCAGTTTCTCTGAAGGGTGCAGTTCTTGGCAGTGCTGAGCTGTATGTGGCAATTGCTTATTTAGTTTGTGGACTTTTGGTTTTTTGAGAATGAGAGCTACAGACTGGGAGCTCTGGCTTGGGTACTCAGCACATAGACTGAAACTCTCTCTGTTAAATCTCTTATTCCTTATAAGGATAAATAGAAGAGCAGTTGGTGCAGCGTTCGGAGGGAAGCCGTGCACATCTGGTGCAACTCAAGTGAATCAGCGAGGGTGTGGGGAAACTGTTAATAGCTTATAATCACGGATGGCATGCAGGTATATTGAGTTAGGGAACTAACTGCTAACTTTCTTGATGCACAGGTTAGGAGGCACTTAATAAAACTCTAACAGCAAGTTTAAACCAAAAAAATATGCTTAATTTTCAAACAGTACAACGTTTGCAACTCCTTATTGCAGGATATTTGCCTAGAGTTCAAAGGAATTAATATGTTAAAAAAAGACAAATTTCTGGAAAGAAATCCATCAAGGATGATGATATAGTTTAATCTGGATACCTCTTGTTCCAAGATCCTGTTCACTATCTTGCTGGAAGATGAGAAGTAACCTAGGGAAGTATCGCTGTTGGGTGTTCGTACTTTCCCTAGCTGGACTTTCTCTCCAACCAGCCTGCTTGTTGTTCTGTCATCTGGGACTGGGTCACAGAAATACTTTGTCACTGTTTTCGGTGCAAATTGTGCTTTTAAGCAGCATCCTGAGCTGCTGCTCTCTTGATAGCAATTTGTCACTAATGTTGATTTATCACAGCTGATTTTCGGATGTGGCACAGTGTCATGCCATAGCATGACTAGTGATATATTTTCAGACACTTCTAAAAGTAAAATTCCATGTGTCTCTCTAATCTGGCTTTTGGCAAATCTCCTGGCTGCACTAAATGAAATATTGCTTGTTGTGCAGTGTGCTACCTGAATGTTCATGTTTACTAATGACTTGCGCTTTTTTGCCCCTTTCCCCATCCCGTTTCCCTCTCCTACTTCTTTTCCTCTCTTCTATTTTCTCCTCCTAGAAGCCTAGACTGTCTCCTAACACTGGGGCTGCCACTGATACAAGACCAGTGTACTTTTCTACCTGCCATTACACTTCTAAAATCTTCAGCATTTTACAGAGCTCTTGCTTTACATCCTTGGACTTTCCGTGTAGAAGAAACCAAAGGGTAGCTGTGCTGTCGGCCGATCAGCCCTTCTCCTCCTCCCTCTCTGCTCTGCAGTGCTTGTTGAAACCTTCCTTTCTTTGTGTAAGCACAAATGTGCATGATGGTTTTTGACTGCACTATTTCAGCACTCCCACTGTTTTTAAATCACAACTACAGCTCCATTTTTAGTTCACCCACTTTTAAATTTAATTTGTATCCTTTTTCATGGATGCTTAACAGAAGGTTTGATATTAAATTTAAAGTTGTGCTTTCATAGCGGATGGGTCCACCATGACTGCAGCTCCTTTCCCTTCTCCCTGTATTCACCACAGCCTTTTAGAATAACACTTAGTTTTACTTGCCTTTATCCTTGGTGCTTTGAAACCTTCTCATATGAGGTTTTTATCTTTAATAATGTTGTCTTCTTTAAAACAGGTGTTTTCACATCATAGCATTTATACAGACTTGAGAAACAGATTAGGAAAAACCATGTTTACTGAGGTACAAGCACGTTGTGTCTGGTTTGTGAGGGGTGAATTAGGGGGTTCAAGCACTTGCCATCAACTGGGAGAGCATAAGGGAAAATGACCAACCCCAAATTCCTGCCGTAGTAAGCTGCTTTGCTGTTGTACTGCTTCTTGCAAGCCTTGGAAGTAAGAAAGAAAATTGCCTTTCTTTAACTTCATACCTCTAGCTTTCTTTTGGTAATGACAGCCTTGGATGAAATTTTACCTGCCATGAAAAATAATCTGCCCCTTCTAAAACTGAGAGAAACGAAAGATCTGGGACTAAATTGTTAAATCTATACTGAAATAGTTATGATGGTTTCCAGCAACACCAAAAGGAATAGGCCTGTTTTAACCTTAAACAGATCTACAAGAGGTCAGCAAGTCTGTTGCAATTCCTGCTGTCTGTATAAAGCTGCGAAGCTTTCCAAACACAGAAGTCTTAGTTACTGCCATTCAAGAGATAAAATGCAAAAGAGGGAAATAATTTAGAGCAACTAGTTAGTATTTTACATGAGGCAAGCTCAGCCTGTTTCTTTGTGGAATAGTGAATGTTTTGTTTGAGGATATTGTGTTGTGAAGCTAAAGGTACTTTGCCTACAGTACCTGACAGAAGTACAGGATTTATTTGAACCCAAATCCAGTCTGAGGTAGGATGCAATTCCTCAAATTGCCAAAAGCTAGCGTACTTTCACTTGCCTAAAAATGGTATTTTCTTGTTGGGAAGAGAGTAGCTTGCACCTGAATATGCCTAGAACCCTGCTAGTACCCATGACTCTGTTATGATACTGGTCTACTAATGATTTACTGGAAGAGTATTGCACCTTGAATGAATACTACTGCTAATGCTACCAGAAGGTTTTCTTTGAAGATCTCCTTCAGATAGTGACCCATCCAGTCTTGATTTACTTTTTTTTTTTTTTTTTTTTTTTTTTTAATCTGAGACCTCACATGCTCCCCACCCAGGGTGGCAGTGTCCAGAGTTGCTGCAATGAATTGTGTGTAATCAGCCTGTTTAGTGATGTGCATCAGGACTCGAGGCTTTTGTTCTCTAATTTGGTGGCAATTTATTGCTTTACCCACCATTCAAAGCCTTATTAGTAGCTGACATCCTTGTGGTGCCAATTTCTGAACAAGTAACACCATTGGCGTCTCCTCCAAGGTAGATAGCTGTCATTTCTGAGAGAACCCCATTGTCTACAGGCACTCAGCTGCCAAACTGGGCTTTTCCCTTGCCGGTCCAATGTGCCGACCTGGCAGAACCACCACGCCATTGCTTAGGGCCAGCGGCCTTTGAGACCAAATCCTGACTGAGGTACTAAAATAAGTGTTTCCCCGTGGACTAGAGCAATAATGGTAACTGTCACAGATTGCCCCCTGTCTTTCTGGTTTTACTGGAAATAATGCCATGTGGTAGCATGTAGCCAACAGCCTGCACCTTTGACAAGCCACCAAAGCCTCACCAGCTTTTGGGGGTGGTGGAAGGTCCTGCTCACACAGGTCTGTGGGCCATCTGGGACCATTTTTCCAGTTGTACTTCACACATCAGGTCTGCCGCTCAGTCACACCGAAAGGTGAGACGAGAGCAGTGGCACGTGATGCAAGGAGAGGTGTTTGGTGCTTCTTGTCATGAAGTGCTTTCCTCTTGGGGGATTTCTGGTGTCTGTTGCCACAAAACGAGATTGTTGCGTTCTTGGCTTTATTTTTAAAGGCCTCTTTGTAGATTTTTTTTTTTTTTTTTTTTTTAAAATGTGGTTGATCTTGGAGCAAGGCAGCATCGCGGCTAGTTTGGAGGCATTTTAGCCTGGTTCCACAAGTCAGTCATTCTCACCTTTTGCCTTAAGTGGCCCTAACTATTTGTGCCCTAGAAATAGAGAACAAATAATAAATTACAGAGAGAAAATTTCAGATTAAATAATAGAAGGTTTCAGATTAACTGAATATCAGACTTTCTCCCCCTCCCACAGATGCTTTATTTTATTGAAATGCAATAATGCTTTAAAGTATTGGCTAGAGGGGAGTTTCTAGCACTTGTAGCAGTTGGCTAGGTCAGCTTGCTTTGCGAGGCGGGCAGCGGAGTTGCGGAGCAATCTGCCTGGCGCAGGAGCCCGCAATTCAGTGAAACTGGGCTGGATGCCTGTCAGATAACCAGGCTTAGCAGTGTCTGGAGCAGACCAAAGTAAAAACTGCTAATGCAGACAGGGGCACCCCGGGGGGGTTCAGTCACTGTCTCAGCTGCTAACGTGACTAATTCATTCCATTACACTACCACTTCTCCCCACCCCCCCACCCCAATATTTTTATCTCTTTTTATTTTAAATGTCATTAGGTTTACAAATTTGAATGTAAACTTGTAGATAGAGAAGGGAGATGGTTGTTTTTTGTTTGTGGTGGTTCTTCCTTATAGGACCCTTACCAAAAGCTCTGCAACGTTGCACGTTTGTTTTTTCTGGGGCAGAAGTGTAACATGCCTGTCCTGGGAGGCTGAACATTTTGGCAAGGGAATTTGGAGGGTCAGTGCAGACTGTTGTATCTTTTGTCACTTCCATCAAATATAGATGTATCTTGCTGAAAATTCAGTGCAGTAAATGAGTATGCAGGAGTGTGTGTTTCATTTTTCAGTTTTTATTTTCAGAAAGCCAGGTAGATACCAGATGCGTTACTCTGTTTAAATTTCGTGTTATCCATACTTTTCTCCTGTCTTTGGAGATGATCTGAAACCTTCACAGAACATACTATAACTTTCTTGTGCTTACAAGCTTGTCTGTTATCACCTCTGATTTTTCTTAATGATTCCAATGCTTTGTATGATGTGAAGCTGTATATCAGTGTTGAATAAATCACCCTAATAAACTTCTCAAACTAACCTCTCAATAGTTGTACTGTGGTGAGAATCTTCTTGGATTGTGCTGCTTGTTCATAGTTAATATCTACAGGTAGCTGCATGTACTTGAATAACCGCTCTGGTGTTATTTCTAAAGAGGTAAATGGCTTACACTGGAATAGTTTGCTGTCTGGACAGATGTTTGACAACAAGTCCATCATAAAATTGTTTTAGTTAATACCATTAATACAATAAAAAGGAAATTCTTTCAATGAGCCACACGATTTTGTTGTTGGGGGAGTGGGTGGAAGAAGGAAAATTTCTTCCCACCCTGCTCAAGGAATAAAAAGTGAACTGGGGATGGGTGAGATGGATGCTCATTTCCATGTTGGACTTACAAGGTACTTAAAATCTGCACATGTGAACTAGCTAGTAAATAACGTCTAGTGTTTGTGGCAGTGCATCTCTTATGGCTTAAGACGCCTGATTTTTGTGAAGATTCACAGAAAAATGACATGTCTGTGGGAATGGTAATCTACACTGAACAATATTTCTGAGTATATGATGTATACAATGGAAGTATTTAACTGCCACTCCAGCTGTAGTTGAGTCTTTGCTGTTTGTTATCTAACCCTCTTTTGCTGTTGAATAAGTTTGCTAGTGGACAAAGTTTAAAAACAAACAAACAAAAAAACCCCAAACCAAAACCCAAAACCAAACCAACAAATCAAAACAAAAACCCCAACACCCCCGCCCCCCAGCCAAAAAGTCATTTCTTATGTTTAGCATTTTGTAAATAGGACACTTAAAGTTGTGCTTTTCTAATTAAAGGTATTTTTCCTGTTTTACCTGCCTGCATGTTTCCCATTTGGTGCAAGTTTTTATTTATAAAGGCTTTTATACTTTCTGGACTTAAGTGAGAGCTTTTTAGGCTTTTCAGAATGGGTCTGAATCCAACCATATTCGCTAAAGGAGAGTTCATGATTTCTGTTGCTTCAGTCAAAAAAGCAGCAAACTGAATAATTCAGAAGGCTTGTTTCGTTCTTCAGACGGGCATGACTAAGAGGTTTTTTTGTGTATGTCTGTTTGATCTTTTGGAGGTTTATTTTTAGACTTGAGATGGATGGGGGAAGGGGAAGGTGGGTGCCTTGACGAAGCTGATCTGACAGCCAGGGAGCAGAGGTTGGGGGGTGTTGTGAGCCCTGTGCTCCCCGACTCCCGGTGAGGATGCTGGGTGGGAGGCAGAGGCACTGCCAGGGGATGTGCAGCTTCCCCCTCGCTCCTGGAGGCTGAGTGCAGAGGATGAAGGTTTGTGCTCTGCGGGGTGCCCCTTGTGCAGGCTCTAAAGGAGCCGGTGCTCTTTTAACCAAAGAACCCTGTGGCTTTCTACTGCTGGCAAAGGAGTTGAGTGGCAGTTAGCATAATCTCAACTCATGAGCTACTTGTCAGCAGTTTGGAAAGCTTAAAGAAACTTCCCAGATGTTGAAGCGCTTATAAACACTGGGAATGCAACAGACATCGGGGTAAAATTTTGTTCAGCGCAGAACTTTGCTTGGAA
Organism: Sagittarius serpentarius; assembly: GCA_034782735.1. Lineage (NCBI taxonomy): Eukaryota > Metazoa > Chordata > Aves > Accipitriformes > Sagittariidae > Sagittarius > Sagittarius serpentarius. The sequence continues at coordinate 44,864,202 of JAVKLA010000073.1, read as the reverse complement.
AACCTGACCTCTCTGAAGAGCCCCTTCCATGCCCTGGATTAGGTCGAGGTCTGTAATTCTCACACAGCTGCGTGTTCGGTGGAGTGTCGTGCAGGGGAACGAAGTCACTGAGCACTCAGATCACAGTGAAAGATGACTCATGAGATGACCAGGGCACAGATCTGTCACTTCAATGCGCGTTTTATTAATACAACTCTTCTGTATTGTCTGATTGCATACTAGTTTAATGTACCTGACAGATACTTGAGTTCTTATGAACTGAAAAGCTGTATTGTGAGCTGCTTAACAGTGGTTCTTTAAGTATACGTAATGTCTTGCAGCAGCTTGGCATTAAAATATTACAGGTCTGTGCTAAAAGTATTGCATTTAAGAGCTTTCAGTCCTTGAATCTCTCTTGCTCTTCCACATCTCGATAAGTTGAATAGTCGTATTTTGTGTGGAAGTGATGTAGATGTATATTGACAATGGTGAAGGAGTGTGTCCTAAAAGACAGTCATTTGTGCTACCAGTTTTCTAAGACTTTCTTTCTGTTAAGACTTTGGATATTTTCGTGAATATTCAATTTGGAATGCTGGTTTCGCCTGCACCTTGAAATGACTGTGTGAGTCTGATGCCACGAGAACAACTTACTTGGAGAACTGTCACTTTTGGAAGATTAAATAAGTGAAATTTATTTGTCTGTGTGGAGGAGGAGCCAGATGCTACTAACACAAACTTGCTTTTTTCAGATAAAATTTTAGTGGAAAGAAGCTTAAATGTTGTAGTGTACCTCCAAGGTTTTTGGTGTTTTGCTGACCATTTCATATAATTAGATAGGACCACTAGCGACTACTGCCTTGACTTCTGCAACACAGGGTAGTCTCAGTGAGTAAGTTCCATGCCAGACCGATAACTATCTGATCTTGATTTCTTTCATCATGTAAAGGTTTTAAACAATCTATTTTCTTGGGGTAAGTTCAGTAGAGTTCCTACCAGAAATGTTCTTTCTATTAAAAAAACCCAAAACAAACCCACAACAAAAAACCCACAAACACTCAAAAACCAGAAAACCACCCCCCCAAACTCAAACACTTCCTTATTTCTATTTTATTTCTATTTTAAATTCAGTTATCTTCAAACAAGCAAAGCTTTGAGAAATTTACTTCTAGTGTAGGTAGTTGTAGACTGATCAACTTACCTCTCTTTTTTTTTTTTAAAGCGTGTCTGAAAGTCGTTGACAAGGAGCCAGCTGTAAGTCAGTCTGTTCATGATACCTTTGTTAGGCATTGATGGGCAGATTATTTTGATTCCAGGATAATTTCTGAATCCCAGGACCCAGAAGTGCGTCATAATATGCATTCCTCTGCATGTGTATTTGAAACAAAAGTTGCGCCACCTCTGAGGACGTACAATCAGCCTCTTTCGAAGATTCTGGATGTGCAACACTACTTGTCAACCTCTTAACTGCCTGGTATACTATTGTTTTCTTTGACTATCCAAGCAGAGGAGACTCACCTGTATTCCACTAAATGTACACGTACAAACTTGATGAAAGCCCTTGAAGTGACAGCTCCTGTATTCAGTGTCCTTATGAAATCATAGGAAGGCGTAGCAGTGCAAGTTGCCTTCTGCAGAAGTCGTTGCCTTTTCAGTGTCCTACTTAATCTGCGAGTACTGAGTCCCCATCTGTGGAGGGCTGCATGCACCGCACCTTGTGGCCTGTTTTTTGTGTGTTTTTTGTTTTGGTTTTTTTTTTTTTTTTCCAGAGGAGCAAACCCAAATTCAGGTGAAAAGTGTCATTTGTGAAAGCGATTACTTTGTGCTCTTTAGGCTCAGTTAAAGAATGGCCCCAGTGCCAGGAACTGAAGCGACCAATGAATGGCTGTTACCATCTTCAGAGGGCTCTTTGCCTTGTGGAGACAGATTCTAAAAGCTTATTTGGATTTATGTGAAATAAATTAGAAATTCTTCTGAACTGGAGACTAATGCCTATGCTAATGCCTGTGCCTTTGCTTCATGCAGTGATCCAGTAATACCTCAGATGGTCTTTTGTTGTTTTTCACAAAATACTGCCATTTCTCCCTGTTCCCCATGCCTTGCTTGGGCAGCTACAGATTTCTCACCTTTAAATTGCTTTTTATATATATATATGTATGTAATAAATAGAAATAACTTTTCAAGGTCAAACTACTTAAGATTTTTAATTATGAGTCTGAGCACACTTTGAAATTTCAGTTCATATCTTGACATCACTTCTACCCTGACTGTGGAGCAGAAGCACAATTTTTT
>JAVKLA010000073.1:44817294-44861440 GCA_034782735.1 Sagittarius serpentarius | reverse complement strand
TAAACTAAACTTTGTGACTTTCCCAAATGCAATAGGAAGGGAATAAATGGATACTGCTGGCAGTGGGTATTTTGCGCTGGGATGTCATATCGGATCAATGATGAAATACAGCTTTTGAGCAAGAAGCTGGGTGGTGGTAACTTCATCATAGATAAAGTATCCACATTATGTGAAACTTCTGCTATGTCTAATGTGTTGGATTATTGGAGCTTTATGTTGGTGGAGACTCTCCTACCCACCTCAGTTTGTGAGTTTGCTGTTGTGAACCCACTTTGTGTGACTCCGAGTGGGTTTCCCATTATCCCTGCTCCTTGCGGTGGAGAGGATCCCTCTGGCAGCATGTGAAGCCATTCGGCAAGTATCAAAAACCTACGTCAGGAGGCGATTTTTTGCCTGCATGATAGTACTACATCCCCTATGAGCTACTAGATTCAGCAAGTTGCCATGTTATTACCAGGGAATGATTTTACTAAACGTTTAAAGTACATTCAGCATTTTACTCAAGGTTTTTCTTACCGTACTGCCCATTTTGGGCACTATCCAAGCACATTGCAGTGGAGAATAGTTAAGATATTGTTTAATTGCAATGTTACTTGGCTATTATGTTTTTAAATATGCTAGTTGCCTGTTTTTATGAACTCTGTTTAGGCCTAAATTCTTTAGTCTCCTAAAATAAGACAGAAAGATTCAGCCAGTTCATGTTGTTGATCTCTTACAGAGAGCAGACCAGGACTCAGGGGAGTGACATCCTGTGGTTGGGAAGCCACCTGGGTTGGCCAGAAGGGCTTCGCTTTTGATAGTTACAGCTTTTTCTGCAGGTTCAGAAAATTTTTTTAAATAAGTCTAGTGACTCTATCTAGTCCAGGTGAATAAGGAGTTAATTCATAACTGAGAAGCCAGGTGAAGACTGAAAATAGCAAAAAAACTCGTTTTTTCTTTTTTGATGATAGTACTGGTAACATGAGGGATGAAAGGACAGTCTTTTGGCTCTGATGTTTTGCAGGACATCATGATTAGAAAAGAAATCAGTTACTATAGAAAAGCTTTCCTCTTTAATAATTTTTAGATTAAAAAACCCCAACCTTTTCATAACTTTGATATTTTACCCCATGTGCTTTATCAGCCATATTTTAAACAAGTAATTTTCTGTAATAAGTATTCAAAATCTCCATCTTGTGTGCAGTTTTGCACCAAAATGTAGCTTGGTGGGAAGAAAACCCACAACAAACCAACAAAACGCCCACCAAAAACCAAACCAAGAAAACGTCCAAATAAACAAAATCCCCGCCATGTGCCAGGAACAACGTAACACTTAAATGGTTATATGGCATAACTATATAATCAAGTGTGTGCTCGTTTTGTAATACTTTCCCGCAAGGAATGTTTTTTAGTGTAGGTGCTATGTCTAGTAGCAAGGTTTGAGTTGGCTCCTGATGGGTACTCCCTAATACTTTAGGGAAAGGGAGTACAGATAAGGTAAACCTTAGGCTGGCTGACTGGAAATGCTGATTAGATCGTGAAGTTCAGCCTACTCTGACATAAATCAGTCTGCTTTTTTACATATGTTAAATGACATGCTCAAGAAGCTTTTCTTCCTGGGCTGTAGTCTTGTTTGCTGCTTGTATCAAATCAGCTTAAGTAGTTGTGTAACGAGCTCTGTTATTTGCAAGAAAGTAGAGCATGGCAGGCCCACTGCAACTGCTTTATGAAATGCTCCGCTTGCCTGGGGACGAAGGGGAATCTGCCCCCGTGCAGCTCCCTGCGAGGCTGAAGACACAAGTATGTAATGGAAAGCATTGATGTTTCTTGGCCACAGGGGTGTCGTGGCATGGGGAAACAAAGCTCCGAGATGAGGAAGGGAAGAGGTGGGAATTAGCAAGGGTGTTGGTTTTTCAGAAAGCCAGCACTCTCTTGTACCCAGTATCACTCTGGATTCCTAAGAGACTGCTTGCTGACGCATGAAGGACAGTAAGTGTTGGAACTGGTACAGCTACTGGGAATGTATTGAAAGCTCCAGTAATGGCTACGAGTAAAAGGAGGGACTTTTTTTGTTTAAAAAACGCTGTTGCCATGGCCATGTTTCTCCTAAATGGCATTTTCCTAGCAACCTGCTACTCTGCTTTTCACTTTTTGCTTCTAAACTTTGATTCAAAGGTAGAATGTATCCTGACTTGACTTGTGGGAGAGAAAATAAAAAAAAACTTATAGTGAAGTAGTACATATGTCGAAGTCTATTAAAAGCTTTATGTTGAGGCTTAGTGAGATTTAAAAAATGTTAATACAAAACCTTCAGTTTTTGTAGTGTGCTTTAGAGTCATTCTAGCAAGTGTCTGACAGCTGGATGAATTAACGTATTTTTTACTAAGCTTGAGTTTCCTGAGCAAGTAGCTGTTACTTAAAATATTCAAGCTTATATCTTGAAATTATTATCTTACTAGTCCATTTAAACCAACCGATTTGTGGAGGTATGCTTTAGAAGTATGCAGACTAATACCTGATAAAAAATGTGAACCCTTTTTCTCTCCATCTGTCCTTCAAGTTCATCAGCGTTTACACAAAATCAGCTTGATTGCTATTTCTCAGAACTTTATTTTGGCGTACCAGAGTGTTTTTGTACACATAATGCTGTAAATGGCTGGACACTGAGGCAGCCTTTTTAAAATAGAGTGGTATTTTTGAAAGAGTTTAAAAGAGGCAGGCAGAAGAAAGACTGAGGTTTATTGCTGCAAACAAGTAGGACCACTTACCCTTACTGCTTTATCATCCAAAGATACATCATGCTTTTATTCTACACTTATGTTGCCCATTTTTCCTTTAATTAGCTTGTCTTTCTGGATCTTAACTGCAGGTTAGAAAGATACTTTCCTTTTTTTCCTTCTTTACTGCCTCAGATGACATCCTCTTTCTTTTCTTGCTTATTCTGATAGCTTCTGCAGTGACGCTTTAGATTAATGGAATTTATATGCCATGAATGCTTGGGAGACTTGTCAAAGGAAAATAAAACTAGCAATAGTACTGTAAAACAGACATAAAAATTAAGCTTAGTCTAAACACTTAATTAACCTGATCTAGCAAAAACGTTACAATAATTTAGCTTAATAATAAGAATTTACCTTTCATATTACATCAGTTAGCTAAATGTTTGCCTTTGAGTTAGTAATGTGGCCAAGCCCCAGGGATAAGCTACTGAGCTACCAGCAAAATGAAAATAGGGATGCAACTCTGCAGCAATTTAGTCATCACACATCTGCAGGCATGAACAGGAGGGTGGCCGGCAGCTGCCGACTCCAATACCTGCTGGGAGCTCCGGCAAAATCCCTGTGCAGTGGAGGCTGATGGGAAGGTGGGTTTGTGTGAAACATGCTGCCCTGCTCCAACCTGCTATCTCCTCTTCACAGTGCACAGGCTCTCTCATTTAAAACTCTTCATTTTTCCACCTCTTCTTCCTGTTCTAAACCTGGGGGTTCCGTTTGTAAAAACAACTGATTTAATAGGGGTTTATCCTGCTTACCAAAAAAAATCAGAAAGAATTGTGTGCTGGGATGTTGGAGTGGCTTTGTGAGGTCGTATGACATGGGCTAAATATGAACCTGGGAGTTAGGAAACTTCCCTAATCCTGGCTCTGGTTGTAGCTCACTTGGAGGCCTTAGCTCTTTAATCTACTTCCATTTCAGTCCCATCCCTGAAAATAGGGTAAGGCTGATTATATTGTGCATTTTATCTTTTATAGCTATGCTGCATCTGTTATTATCACAGCGTTCTCATTTCAGTGGTGTTGACTAGTACCAGGGGTAATCTTGGATTAATCTGACCTTTTCTGGAAAAAGAAAATCTTGTTGTTACGAAACGTATCTGGATACGGTGAGGCTGAGCAAGAGGAGATCTTTGATAGTTGGTAGCGAGAGCAAATCTACACCTCGGAGCAAGTGTATCTTTTAAATGGCTAAGCAAATGGAAATTCAGCTTAGATGCTTAGCAAGCTGGCTGCTAGTGTTTCGTCATTAAACCCATAAAACTACTCTCTATGGAAATGTTTTTGAACGTATTCAGCTCACTTAGTCTTGCATGAGTAATTCACTGAAAAATAAAGAAATTACAAATATGCTCAACAGTAATCCGCCTTTTTGCTGCTATTTTGGTACGATTTGTACAGCTATTTACCAACCCCCCACCCCCCCCCCAAAATACCAAGTACACCTTCAGTAGAGTTTGTGTTTCTAAAATACTCAGGCTTTTGTCCAGTATAGCATAAAAGTTACCTGAATTATTGCTGAATGAGTATCGGAAAAGAAAAGCTTTGCAATTTTCTGGAGCTGCAAAACTCTGAAAGAAGGCGTGAGGGATGCTCAGGATCCTGTTGTCCTCTCCTGGCCCAGGGAGCTCTGCCTGGTCCTCTCTGAATGGGTCTCTTCTCCCTTTGGGTAATGCTGCAAGTGAGGCTTACCCTGTTCTTGAAAATTGTGCAAATTGCAACGTTTGATTATTTTTAAAGTATGTGCTCCTCCTCTTTCCATTTCTGTGGTTGACTACTGTGTGGTATCTCCTTTCCTTCATCCAATGTGATAAAAGCTCACCTCGGTATGTTAGAGTTGGTCCCTCCTCACTTGAAGCTGTTCTTTCCTGCTGTAACAAACAGGGGGGTAGGATCATGGTTTCTGTAACAGGAAGATGCTGCGGTGTTTGAAGAGGAGGCTGTTCCCATAAATCTGGCAGTTCATTTTAGCAGCAGTGAATGGCAAAATAAGTTGCTTCCAGGAGATGACTGGGTAGAAACTGCAACTTCTTAACAGGCATCTGGCTGTTCGCATTTAATGAATGCCTGTTAAACTATGCAAGATGATCACTCCTAAAGGAGCTGTTAATATAGCTTTAGGGCTGTGGATATTTGGACTAGATGACCTTTAAAAGTCCCTTCCAACCCAAACTGTTCTATGATATTTCTGCAGACAATTGATGCTGTAGGCAACTATGAAATTAGAAATGACTTAGCAAGGCACAGAAGTGACATGAGACTCTAGGAAGTGAGCAAAACACAATTCATCCCAAAAAAGAAATTATCTGGAAGGGTTGCTAGATTTTGTTTTGTCATGTAACTTACTATGTTATTTAACCTTCGTCCTTTTAACTAGAGCACACTATATTTGACCTATCTATTCTGAAGAAGAATTTTCTGTAGTTATCTGTGACACGTTTGTTTTTTCCATGCCCTCAGGTTAGTCTGGCTTCCTGAAAAACCAGGGAGTCTGGCTAAACTTGCTGTCTTTCTCTGCTCTTCCTGAACTGCTAGGGATTTAGCAGTTACTTGCATTTAAGAGGGCTGGTTGTTTCCTCAGAGATGACTGTAGGACTAAACAATGGCATTTTATTCTTCTGGAGTCCTTTTTTCTGTGTAGATTAAAACTTACAATGTTAAATGGCTATTTACCAGATTGAAGAGGAAAATGTACTGGTATCTAATGATGATGCCACATGGTGAGTTAGTGGGAAGGTTGGGAGGAGAACTGGGGTTTCCTGAGCCAGCCATTGAAATTGTTGCTTCCCAACTGGAAACTGGCAGGCAGAGCGTCGGGACCCAAGATGTGACAGTGTTTGCCAGCAGAAAGCTGTTGTGGGTCTCATCATCAATCTGTAATGGCTGTATGAACTGTTCCGTGTTAATGGGATTTGGCAGAGGAAAAGGGTTAGAGGTGTCTGGGTTCTTGATATGATGCCACGTATTCTGCCTTAATTGACACACAGCTTTTTGTGCTTTAAAAATCTCTTTTCTTGGTGCCAGTTTAAGACGTGCTGCTGTAGAATGAAATTTGTTAACAGGGTAGAAAGTCCGAGGGTGTTTCTGATAGCAGAGAACAAGCATCGAATTTCCAGTACTTGCAGATAATACAAATTTGGCTATTCAGTTTAGTCCAGTGTATCTGAGATGTGAAGTGAGAACATGTTCTCTGTGTCTGAGAAAAGATACTTCTGCTTCTTTATTATTTAAGTATGGCTATAAAATAGGATTCGTGTTGTATTGCAACGTTATGGTGTCACACTGTCACCTTTCCCAGTTCAGATGGACCACTACCATAGCAGCATCCTACTCGCTGCCATTGCTTTAGCTGCAGCTAGGGTTTACAGCATAGAGACAAACCAAATACAAACCCAGGTAATCTTAAAATTGTGGTTTTAGGCAAATATTGTTGAAAGGGGAGAGTACCAGACACGGGAGACCAAAATGACTTGTTAAAAAGATTGACTGTGGAACATTGTTGATGGGATCAACCTTTCGTAGATTAACTAAGGCAGGAGAGTCTTTGGAGCCCAGCCGTGTGCGATAGATACAGGACTGGCTTCTTGAGACCACTTTGGCACTCTTCCCCTTTCAGGTTATTTCCTTCAAACTAGCCTGGGTCAGGAGATCCAAGTTAATCACTTGTTGATGATGTTCTGAATATGTACGTATCCTACAAACCATGGACTTTGTTTAAATGTAAAGCTATATAATATTGTGGGTTTTTTTCCAAACCAGTTGAGTACACAAATCTGAAATGTAATGGTGAAGAACTGAAAGTTCCTCATAGTAACTCCCCACTTACTGTTTGAACCCCTGGAAAAATACAGTCCCTCCAGATACACATTTTAAAGACAGATAGTGTCACATGGGTGCAGTTAACACACAGACAAGCATCGAACTTAATTTTCATAGGATACTTTTATTTGCATTGTGTTTAGTGTAAAATACAGTGGTAAGAGAAGCCAGATTTTCCAATACAATTAAGTTAATATAACCTTGTCTCTTTTGTAAAACTCAGAATTACTCCGTGTGCTGGTTATAGCCCAAAACTACACGGTTAAATTCCAATAACTTAACCCAGCCTGCCCATTCTAATCATTGTTTATGGAAGTTATCAATCCTGCTGATAAACTAAGGCACATATGATATTTTGAAAAGGCTAGCTGTGATTTTGCCCATTTTACAGGGATGACATATAAAGTCTAGCTTTGGGGTCTAGCTTTGGGATTATGCAATGGTAAGCCCAGTGCAGTGTCTTTGCTCGTGGGGTGTTTCACCGAGCTGCATGCTAGTGTGTCTCCGAGCTGTCCTGTGCCACCTTTACTGTTGGCGATTGAGGCACTGAAGATGTTATTAGTAAACTGGAAATATGTCTGTTTTAATAACATTACAAAGTGAGCATGAACCTGGAAGGATGTTCTTGGGTAATCAAACCCAGATTCTAACTACTGTAGATATGGAGTGATTTCTTTAATAAACACCTTGAAAAAGTTGTGTTTTCCTGTCACAGCTGTTTCACTGCTTCCACTCCCTGAAGGTTACTTAGAAAGTTTCATCTAACTTGCATACTAAAGATACCATGGAAATGATAGAAGCAGTTGTTCTGTGCAAATACTGTCTTTTAAGTTTGAGGAGACTCTTCCACCTTCTTAACAATTGCCCCAGTAAACTTACAGAGAAGAATCTGTTCCCTTTCCTTCTTTTTTTTCTGAGCTAAACCACTTGAACTCTTAGTCTTTTCTTCACGATATTCAAGAAAGTTTTAATATTGTAGTCCATCTTCCAGTCCCAAGTCATCGTTCTTTATTGTTTATCCTGGGATGCTGATTAGGGCTGCTGATGTGTTTTGCTGAAGAGATTTCGCTGTGGTCTTACAGGGCGCTAGTGCATCCCATTCTGTAACGGACATCCCTCGCCTGTCAGGCTCCTGTGTTCTCTCATCTCTTCATCACACAATTTAGTCTTTCTGTATTTGATTAGTAAGCTCAGCCTGTGTTTCTCTTTGAACTCCCTGTTTATGGCATAAATCCCGTTAGTTCATTGTTTTGGTTCCTTGTATGACTTTGAATTTCACAATGTCAAACTTTGTCTCATGTCTATCATTCTGATACTCAAAATAACTGAATTTTTTCCTGGATGGCATCCTAACACCATTTGCTGGCTTTATCTTTTAACTTTATTTCATGAGAACCGTCTCTAATTTCTAAGATTAAAAATAAAAATGTTAAGCCTGAGTTATTCTGGATTCTTGATCTTCAAACTCTAATAACTGGTTATGTTCCTCCAGCAGGATAATTCCCCCTTTGACTTGTCCTTGCCATTTGTCACTTAGCCAATTCTTTATTTACCTTTATGTCATTTCCTTGTGTCTCCAGTTTCCCTAACACTTCCCCTGGCTACAGATAAAAGTACTTTGCTTTCAGCTAAGTCAAGTCTTCCATACTTTGTCTGGAAAATCTGTTACGTTACATCTCTTACGTTAACACTGCCGTGTTTTTCAATGATGCAAACAGCTTATCTTTCAAAGTGTCACTCACATGAAAACAGTTTTGCAAGGTTTTACGGACTGATCAATGACCGCTTAAAAAAAACCAAAACCAAACAAAACCCCCCTGCATTTATGTGTATATTGCTTGAAGTTTCAGAGAGTTTAATGCAATACTGTATTCTACTAAAGCCATAGTCCGAGGTTCAGCATGAATGGGAACCAAATAAGTTGCCCAGTTTAGTAGCTGAGAGTTGAGGAAGATTAGATTTGCCTGGCCAGACCTTCAGTTAAAAAGAAACATATATATATATATAAGCTGATCATTGATTTCAACTACCAGTTGTGGTTTTTGTGTTGATTATAGAAGAGCTGGTCTTTAAGGGTTGCATTAGTTCTTGTACCTCTTATTCTTTAGGCTGCTCGTTAAAGTGATTTACTTGGAAGCTAGCCTTGAAAGGCAGTCCTGCTTGTTGAAGGAGTAATTGCAGGAATATTTGACCTGCTGATTGCTCTTCAGGATTATGGTTAGTTGAAGGTGAACAGAGTTCCACAGATGCCATCATTGCTGAGACTTGTGCTGCTTTTCTGCTTCAGTAGTATCTATGGTCCCACTAAGGCTGCTTCACAAAAATGTTTCAGCACTAAATATCAGTGAAGTAGAAGATTGGGGGGGGGGGGGGGGGGTTGGTTTTTTTTTCCTCATTGATATACTTGGGAGTGACCTGCTGCCTTAACTTTGTACAGCACTTTTTTGCAGCCTTGAAATGCACTTTCCAGTTGGTGCTGCACACGTGCTGGTTGTCAGTGCACAATAGATGCACACTGCGCCTTTGCATCCCTCTGCAGAGCACAGGACAGCTCCTGCAGATGTGGCACAATGCAGCCGCCCAGCTGTGTTTCAAGGTCAGACTTTTTGTGTACTGTTATGTTTTTCCTAAAATGAAAAAAAACCAAAAAAACCCCAGACGACTTGTCTGCCCTGGCTGCAGAAATGCCCCGCAGTGCATTCGCTGCAGTTCTCAATGTGGCTGGAGCTTCGCAGGCCATGGAAGTCTTCTGACAACCCTGGAAATGTCCGGTCTACTTACTGTCAAAGAGCAGGAGCATTAGCGGTTCTGCTTTAGCTGTGTGCCTGAGACCAGACTCTGTCAAATACATCTAGGTGAGACAATTCAATATTAGACCAGAGATCTGAGTAATAACTTTTTTTTTGTTTTGTTACATCTTGGGTCTGTGGTGTGTAGGTGGGAGCTCCCATGCACATACCAGCTGCAGCAGCCTTTCTTTTTAGGCTTCCCTCAGATGGCTGAGTTCAATCTTGAGTGGCTTTTCCACATGAATGAAGGTACTTTATTGGTTAGTTTTACAGAGAGAAAATAGTATTGACAAGGTTTACTTAGCACTGCAAAACACCAAAAACTCCTTAGTGAGGAATTAAAAAATTCCTAGAAAACTGGCTGACTTTTCACAAGGCTGTAAATTATAATGATTTCAAAAGAGCAGAGACAGCATGTCATTTTTCTCATTCTCTAAGCAGAAGCTTCTTGAATAAATAGTAATAGAATTGTAGATTCTTCTAGTATTATGTAAATGGCTTCATGCTTTGATGTCCCTCATGTCATTAGTTTGACACTAGCTGGAATTAATGGCCATAAAACTATATTACAAACGTGGCAGATAGATTTCTCTTGACTGCTTCTGATTCCTCGTGTGAGCTCGCTGCTTTTGCCATGGGATTTTAAAAGCGGAAAGTAGGTCACCGCAATGTGTGTGAACATAGGCTGAGAAACGGGCTATAATCTCAGCATTAAACAAACATGACTGTAATGCTGAAGGGAAATTTTCTATTTTAAGCACTTATTTCCATTATCACTATCTCATTCTGCAGAACAAGCATATGGGGACTTCTGTGTACATGCACCCACAGATGGGATTCGGGAAGCAGTAGAAAAGAGATAGAGAGATATATATATATCTGGGGGGGGACATACACACATATACATATATATGTATTTCTGTGTTTCAAGAATTACAATATATATTGTCTATTCTGAATGGTTCTTCTGCATCTCATGTGAAGCAGGTGGGGAAAGGGTGAAAGTGCCAAAATAGGTAGGTCAAAAGAAATGAAGCGTTTTGACTCTTAAGCAGCAATCAAACACTAACAGTTCTGGGGATGGAATTACTGATACCGTGTGGTTGAACATGGAGCAGTATTACATTAAAATTTTTCAGAGTTCCTGGACTCCATGCATATTTATAATACATTCTTAGTCCTCCGAGTGGCTTCCTCGCTAACAGCTCTGGGTGTCTGTTTTTGGGGATAAGTGTTGGCTTATGATCTAGAAATATCTGAAATAAATTGTCTGGATTTTTTTAACTAGGAGAAGGGTTAATAAGTGAGCTGGTGCTGTCTTTATTGCATGTTTTTACTTATGAGAGCTGAATGAAGATAAGGAGAGAAGGTGGAAAGCAAGTAAATATGATAGAATTGGTGACTTTTAGACCCAGAAGGGTATGAGCAGCAGGGAGAAAAGGATAGTGAATTTAAATTCATCTTGGCAGTCAGGGATCTCATGAGTTAAATTGGTTGGGAAGATGAAGTGCTAAAAAACTAATAAAGCCAAATGATTCTTATATATAGGCGAGACATTTGTAGACTATTACTAACATGGCTGTGTCAGGAGTTCTTTAAAGGTTCTGGAAAAAAAGAGGTAACTAATAAAAATGGAAGCTAGGACTTATAGCTTGAGAGATTTAAAAACTACGCAGGTTATGGTACATCATGATTTACAGCTACTGAAGTACATGATTTAAAAAGAGGGGGCTTTCTAATTTATTAGGCCTAAGAGAAGGCTGAAAGAAAACTATTAAACAGAGATGGAGGAGAAAACGATGCAAAAAAGGCCGCAGTATTCAGACCCTTGTCTCCTTGAGGTCTGTTTTTTATTATTTGATTTGATAAGTAATACTGTTTAACAGCATTGTAGCAAGTCTTTATACAGGACAGAGTAGGAGCAAGATCAGCCTGTGAACCATCGGCAGCTGTCTTGAACTCGTGGGCTTGGGGGTGGAAGGTCCCAGGTAATGGAAGAGGGCAAGCACCATACCTGGGTTAGAGATGTGGAGCGTTACGAATTTTCAACCTAATTTAAATTAATGAAAAGATATTAGAACAAGTGATGAAACAACCAGCTTATATGCAACTAGAGCAGTTGGCTGGGCACTTCACATACGGTGGTGTATGGACTTTATTTTTATATGTGTTTCTGTTTGTAAATACTGACTTTCAAAACAATACACTTGGAGATCAAGCTCATTCCAGAGGGATTGTAAGTGGTTTTATTTATTTTTGTTTTCTTCTCTGGCCCTGATTACATTTGAAGAAAGAATTCAGCAGAAAAGCATTTGGAGGTTGTCAGGAGAAAACTTGCTAACTGTAACAGATCACAACTGAAATGCAGCTCAGCACAGGAAAGCAGCGGCCGTGTCCTCACAGGAGTGTTGTCTGCGAGGAGGTAGAGGCAGTTATTCTGCTCCAGTTGCTTTCGATGACGTCTTGGCTGGGCAGCTCTGCCCAGTGTCTGTCAAGCAGGCAAATGGAAGACAGTCTGGGGACATGGGCAATGTGTGATGTTTAACCAACCCGTGAAAAGACATCTCAAATATAAAACATTTTGCATGAAGAGAACAGTAATTGGTTAGTCTGTCTGGTATGGGCATGGGATAAGAAGAAATCCTATGCTATTTTATGATCTTAAAGATAAAAAAGCACTTTGTGTCTAGCTGAAGAGAAATTGGCGGGCTTATTTTTCATGATAGTTTGGGTAAATGTGATCTGGTCTAAGTGCAGAAGGATAAAGTTTAGACAAGGCTGGAGTTCCTCAGCACGAGTTACCAAATCATCATCAGGTGGTATGCAGGGGATATTTTCTTTAAGAATTTTATTGGCTTTTTATACCTAAGCTTTGGTTTGCCTTTTTTTTTTTTTTTTTTTTTTTTTTTAAATCCACTCTATGCATCTTAGATTTCCTGCAATCAGGGGGGTACTGTGCTTTGAAAGCCCCAGTCCTACTTGCATAATGGCGGAAGCTTGTGCATTAGCTGCTTTTCTGTGTTTATGGTGTCCTGAACCCTCTTTAGCTGTTGGCCTCAATCCAGGCTGCAGCTTGGGGTTCCCTAGAAAATGTCCCAGTGACGGACCTGCCTGTCATCTTGGCTGTGGGCCTCCTGAGCAGTCCTCTGGTCCTCAGTTCCATGGAGCCACTGTCTACCTGAGAGGTAGCTTGCAGCGCATGTCTCAAGGTCAGGGCTCACACATTACCAGCTGTTCATGCACAGCATCTGTAGATCTTGCTTATTTTCCAGACTCCTGAGTTATGTGTCTGGGGATCTAGTATGTTTCTTTGTTAATATTTTCTCATCCTTCCCCACCCACATCTCGAGAGGTTTAGGGGAGACCCGTGTCTCTGTTCAAGAGACTACTTCAATTGCCCTGGAGGAAAAGGACTTCCAAACCTGTCTTCCTTGAAAACCAAAGCCCTTAGACCCCACAAGGGTGGCAATTCATGCCTCTCTATATCCATGTTTGAGAGGCTTGCACACTTAAACTCGGCACTGACCTTTGCTGAACGAATCCTTATACTGCTTCCTTGCTGCTGCTTCTGCTCTTCTGAAAGGCTTCTGCTCTGAAGTGCTGCGCAGTTTTTTGACCCTGGATTAATCTGGAGCACGGTCAGTCTTCTCAAAATGTGCCACTGCCATGTCTGAGATGCTGCTTCAGCGTCTCCCCCTCCCCCGCTGGAAGAAGTTCTAATTGTGCGTTTGAACTGCAGCATGCCTGAATCAGTATAAAGCTGTTTAAATTTGGTAACAGCCCTTTCAGGGGAAATAGCTTTTTCCTGCTCAGAACAAGGGATGACAGTGCTCTAGGTCACAGCTCACTGCTGTAAACTGCAGTGTCACTGGCTCGTGGTGACAGCATAAGGGACATGCTCTCCCTGCTCGGGGTAGTACCGAGCGCGGAGGGGCTGCAGTCCACCGCAAAAACTCTTTGGGGCTTTCTTCCTCATGCAGCGTCGCAGCACCGTGCTGCACTGGTGGCTTCCAGACTGCTCTGGAAGTCAGGAGGCTTTTGTAGGATGTTAAAGTAACACAACACAGTGTAAGGCTTTATGGAAGGGTAGGTGATACTTATTTTAAGCAAAACTTTTTTCACTTGTGATTGTTTTCTCATCGCTCTCGTGGACCTGTGTATTCATGAGTGTGAGGTCTCTGTGCTCAGGAGCTCTGGGCGGGTTGGTAACATGGGGGACGAGACTCCACTGGCTGGCTGTTCCTCACATCTCTTGGACTCTCCTCTGGTGCCAGCAAACTGGGTTTTGGATAGGCCTTTTATGCCCACCAGAAGGAGCTGGCAGTTTCCAGGCTGTGAGTCTTTTGCCTCAGAATTTTGCTTATTTCAACTTCATAAATTTTAGGCAAGGCTGCCTGGTCAGGATGTTCAGATACATTCCTGTACATTTGTCTCCTCAATTATGAGGCTGAATCCAAGGCCAGGGAATGGGGGAGTCATTTAGCTGACTCAGTCTTGGTGTTACTGCTTTGAGGTTTCTATATGTAGAGATGTTCTTGTATATTGTCTGCATCTTGTGCTAGGCCTGTTGAACAGGTTTGTGGTATTTTTGCATGGCTTTGGACTGAAATACTTACTACCAAGGATATGCAGAAGGCCCTCAGCTTTAGGAAGGAACCCCAAGTGAAACAGTAAAACTGTCTTAGTTGTATCACTTGGGCTCTCCAAAATCTCACTTAAGAAAAACTGAACAAAAATCCCAAGAATAGCAAAAAGTAAAAATATTCAACCATACTTCAAGTGTCTGAAGTTTTAAAATGCCTGGTAGGACCAGCAGTATTCCTGTAATTCTCCTGCAGAAAACGCAGGTGTCCTTCTCTTAATCCACTGAAGGGCTACCTGCTCAGAGTAACACTTTATGGGTAAAAGAAGTCTCCTAAGTAGAGCTATTTTGTTTGTATGTGCCTATGACAAGTCTGTGGAAGTAAGTCTTTAGAGAGCCTTTTGTTTGACAATAGGACTTCAAATGCCTTCATTATTAAAAAAATGTAGAGTCTATTGAGTGTGGTTGTAGATGGAGGAATTTAAAGAGAGTACCTACTGGAAGCTGTCCTGCATTGCAGGAGCGCTGTCAGGGATCTGTGAGACTTCTCCAATAACATGAGAGATGTGATAACAAATTACTCACTTCCTGAGCATGAGAACAAACATTGCTTGTAGAGCAATTAGAGCTGAGGGTGGGAGGTATGCTTTCTGTGCATCTCTGGTTCTTGCTTTCAATTTAGCATGAAGCAATCACCCTGAAGAAACGAATCTTTAAGAAGAATAGGTAAGGAAAAAAAGCTGTGCAATAAACTGTAACAATTGCATCTTTTTTTCTTGCAGATTCTTTTTTTTTTTTTTTTAAAAAGGCAAAATATGAACCTTGTGTTGAACTTTGAAGTTACTGACTTTGCATCTTTTCAGTTAGGAGATACTGGTTCTGACAGTTGTGTGCACTGAACTTAGCATTCTGGATTATATAACAGCATGGAATTTCAGAAGGAAAGCAATAAAATGTTTCTTGACTTGTAAGCACCATCTGAAATGCCCTGTGGTTTCTTGAGGACCTGTAATATATTCCTGATCTTATTTTTCCCATCCAACTCAAGGGTGGGTTTTAATTGGCCTCATTGCAGCAAATTAAAGTATTTAGAGTAATTTTAGCCAGATTTGGTTTCTGCACAATCTCCTGGTAGTTAAGCCTTTTTCTTCTGCAAGGACAGAAGTCTTATTCTCCAAAAGCAGCATCTGAAGTGCCTGTGAAGGCTTAGGAGGCTGGAAGGGACCTCTGATGTCTTGAGTCCAACTCCCCTGCTCAAAGCAGGGAAACCAGAGGACACTGCTCAGGCTCTGTCCAGCTGGGTTTTGAGTTACCTCCAAGGACTGAGACTCCACCACCTCTCTGGGCAACCTGTCCAGTGTTCAATTTCCCTCAGTTTTTTATTTAAAAAGGTAAATGGAGTTGCCTGTATTTCAGTTTGACAAGAGGAAAGTCACTGGGCAGAAAGTAACCAGTTTGACTCTGGTCTGGATAAATTCTTCTTTATCAAGGCTGCCAGCTTTGTCCTTTATATATTAAATGCAAAAACTTCTTTTAATCTTGAGCTCTTATCCTCTTGGATAAAAATGTATGAACTTCCTTTGGTAGGCTGCTCTACCTCCTTTTCCATGTAGTTGTTTGTTTATATTTATCTGTTAGATTTTGGGTATTAGTGACACTTGTCTGTAATATTCATGTACAGTGATTGTAAGACCCTTCACTCTGAATGGAACTAGACAATATTCTATTTCACAAAATAATGAAACTGATAATAAAATATTGAGAAGATATGCCTGTGAGGTACTTTCTGTTTACTCTGAACCCAGCATGTACAAAGGGAGCGCTGAGCATCTTTGAAGAGGTACTGTGTAACCTTTAAGGTGAGGCTTACCTAAGTAACGCATCAATGTCTCAAGCAAGGGAAGGAGGAGAACCCAGAACGTCTTGGCTGCCTGTAGGGGTTTTTATCTGGTGCTCCACCTGTCATCCCATCACATATAACACTGTTGGTTAGCATATCGAAGGTAGTACCTCTGTGTGTGCATAAAAAAAAAAATCAAGAGAGGACGTGCAGGCTAGTATCTCATGAATCCATATGCAGGGAGTTGGAAGTTGCTTGTGTTAGTAACTGCCCGTAGCAGCCTGCTGAGTGCAGAGCCTTGCGCAGAAACCAAAGTACTACCAGAACAGCTCAAAATCTCATGGAGGATATAAAGATATGCATGTTACCAAATCCCTGCCTTATAACGATGCTTCTTAAAGTTCCTTTTAAAGGTAGTAGTAAAGCATACCCTGCAGAGGTGGTGTGGACTTTTGTTTCCTTTGAGATTGCTGAGAATTTATCTCAGGGCATGGCGTGTCTGCCTACTGGTAAAACTGTCAGTCTTGGGTGGTGATTTCCACAAGGCAAACTTGGCATCCGTTTAAGATACTGAACCAATGCAGTGATCTGGACAAATTAGCTTTAAGATCAGCTATAGGAATGAAGCTCTTAAGCTTCTCTTTTTCTGTTTGCTTGGCATGGTGCTGGCAGGGACATCTCATGGCTGCAGACTCATTAAGTTTGAAGATACTTAACCTCTAGCTGGAGATCTGGTCAGTGACCTATCAAGATTAGCATCTCCTGCAGCGAAAAGGCTTTATCATGGTAATCCTCTACTAAGAGTGCTCCTTGCTGGAAGTTCACTGTGTGATGTCCTGCTTGTTAGTGGGTACATAATTTTTTTTTTCCTTCTGGAGGTCTGAGCACAGCAGGCTGCCCATGTTGGGAGTGTTGTTGTAGGTTGCCAGAAGTGCTGTTTTGTATGGATTAGCTTCTGAATTGGTTTATGTGACCATGCTGATCTTTGCAGAGCAGATGATAAAACAAACAAATCAACGCTGTCAGCAGCCCTACTAAATGTTTTGCACTCTTTCTCCGGAACCTGGTGTGCGATAAGTTCAGGGAAGGTGCTACTTGCATGGGATCCGTATTTTTACTTTCAGAAGCAAGTTTGCTTTGTAAGTATGTTGCTAATGGTATTTTTTTCTTTAAGCAAGACTTTGTAAGCTATAATCCTGCATTGGTTTATATTATCAACAGTTGTAACTAGATTTTCAACTATCAGCAAGCTTCAATACTTGCTAAAAATACTTTACAGGTTTGTGGGATCTGTCAAACTTAGATTTTCTGTTGAGTACTTTTTATATTTATATATTAATAGTCACTTTTGGGATGGATCATCATAAGAGTTTGGCTAGTTATTTTTTGTTGCTTTTATGTCTCTTATTTGTAGATCCCGTGCAGACTGTGTTTTAGGAGGGTCTGCAGAATTGGGTTTGGAACTGAAAAATCCTCTTGGGACCTTGTTTCAGAGATCGTTTCTCATGTTCCACCAAACTTGCTTGAATAAGGAGAAACTGAATATTGCGATGGGGTGGGGCTGAGAATTAAGCTGGAAGCATCCGCTTTATAGCTGTACAGCAAGTAATGTTGAAAAACACTTTGACTGGGAATAACAATGAAGTTTTTGCTAATGCTTATTTTGATACAGCAGTATTTGTTCTTCGCTTGCATTGTCACTGACACTCGCGTAGTGAAGATCAGCTTCAGCACAGGCACACCGCTGGCGGGGGGAGCAAACGGCTGCCCTGGCCTCGGAAGCCTTGTGCTTGCTCCTGACCTGGCTGCTGGCCTCTTGGCTGCCTCGAGCACCTAACTGGATTCCTTCTTATGTCTGTTTTTTCTGCTGGAAAGCAATGGTGGTTTTGTTTTGTTTTTTTTAATTAGCATCTGTTATGAAAATATTGTATGAAAAATATGCAAGTCATTGGTTTATATTTCTAATGATTTGGCAGAGGTAATTCACAACTCCTTTTGAATCATCTTTCATCTGCCTTTTGGGGCTTTTGCTAGAACTAAGGGTTTGTAAATACCAATATACTTTTGCTCAGCTGTTGGAGGAGTTTGATTCTGTCTGACGTTGCATGTAAACACTTCCCTTTACACTTCTTTTTGTGTGCTGCCTTACTGTCCTGCACATTCCTTTTCCAGCAAGGTGTCTGGTTGAGGGAGGTTCCCCTCCTCTTTATTTAAAGACATGAATGCAGTCTGTCTACTAAAAAAAAAAAAAAATGGAGGTTTTACTTCTAGTGTACCTGTTGTGACCCTAATTTTATGTTCTTCCCCCCTATTAGTAATAGCAATATGCCAATATGTATTTGTGGTCTAGTCCTAACAGATTTAGTGAAAATATTTAGAGTTCAATTGGTGTATGCTTTACAGTTGATCAGACTTAGTGTCGGTCTGATACAAAAATCAGTTAAAGTAATCTTTGAGAAAGTTCATGTCAAATTTTCTTAACTGCTCCCAGGCGTCTTCCTCACACTGACAAGGACATTTACAGTCTCCTGTTTTTTTTGCTTTAAATGGAGTTTTATAGACAAGTGAATGACAGGCTTCTGTCCAGAAGAATTTACAATAGAGTATAATTAAATCCCTTGCTATTCTGCACCGCAAATAATAGTAAATAATAATGTCTCTTGACACATGTAGTGGCACTTTATCTTCAAAGTACTTTGCAAATCTAAACAATCATTGTCTGTCTTAATAAGATATTCCCTGCCTAAATTGTCAGCCTTTAAGCTACCCTCAGACTCCATGATCAGCCAGCATTGCCTAGGCTGATTCTTCTGCTGAACACGAGGGGGTTATTGCCTTCATGTGTCACCTTCTCTGCTTGCTTCTTGCCCACAGTTGTACCTCGTCCTTTGCACAGAGGAAGCAGCGCTGTCATAAAGCTTGGCCTGGGAAGCTGTATCCCCTCCGCTGAAGTCAACCATGTCAAATGTAGTCATTTAGCAGAATGATAGCCAAAAGCTACTGGCAGAAAAGCAGGATCCGCTTGTGAAATCAGCACTGCTTTAGGATGCTTGTAGCATCTGTAGGGTTGTAGCACGGAAGGTAGGAACAACTCCACTGATGGTCAGAAATTGAATTTATTCAAAAGTAATTCTTCAGCACTTTCTCTTGGTGGTGTTTACACAGAAGTGAAGTAGTAGAAGATCTTGTGTTCACTAGAATTACTCTTTGAATTCCCATTGTCTGGCCCTCAGAGTGCGTGTAAGGGTAAAAAATAAACACATTTTATTTCTGTTCAGTTGGATCAGAATCTGAATAGGAACTCTTCTACAATCGTGAACTTCTGTCAGAGCATAACGTGGCTTCCTGTAGTCAGTGCTTATCTTGTCGTGGTGTGTCAGTACCCAACTTGCAGCTGGTAGGCAGCGTTCTCTTTATTTTGAAATTCAGTAGGAAAATAGCATGTTTCTAGCATGTTACTTGTTTGGTTGTTTCTTGTGGGACACCCAAGTTCAAACGCTGGTGCCACGAGCAGTCTTGTGAATAGTCTGTCTCATTTCCCTTTGAAGATCCAGTTCCTTTTTGCTTACTGCAGCCACAGTGTGGCACGTCTGGTACAACGTTTTTCAGGCTCCTTGGAAGTGGAGCACGCCTGGGATACCCCCGTTCAGGTCAGCTTGGGAGCTGGAAGCACCTCTGTTTGCAGAGGGCTGGGGATGGAGCAGGAGGGTGAGCCGGCAGCCGCGGGGCTGCCTGTCGGCAGCTCGGGGAAGGCAGCGGTTCCCTGCCTAGCAAGAGGCCAGGGTGGGCAGGGAGAGCCCGCGTCCTGCCTCCCGCGGAGGGAACCAGGCTGCTCTTCGTTAAAACTTGGTGACACCATCACTGCCTCCCTCTGAATTTAGGTAGAGAGGCACTCGCCTAGTCCCCTGTCCCATCTGCCATGCCGCAGTTCGTGTAATGCCTCAAAAGAAGTTAAGGCTCATTAATTCTTTTGCCTTTCCTGAGGATTATCTGTGAAGTCCCTGCAAAAGTGTATTGCTGTCAATGACTCAGAATAGGAATATGCAGACCATCATACGCCTCTGACCTTGCAAATTTTTAGACCCTAGGGACGCTTTATGGCATTCAGCTCCAGATTTTAATTGTGAGAAGTAGTATTTATGTAGTAATCTGAGATTTTGACCTGTTTCTAACTTCACTGAATCCCCTTCGATTCTTGTAAGAAGAAAATCTCTGATCAAATGGCTGTAACCACTGATTCATTTGTGCTGGTATTGTTTCATTGTTTTGTGACGTAAAACTGAAAAACCCACAAAAGCCCTCTTTCATCTTACTCTTTCTCAATCACTTTATTTTATTATTATTATTAGAATTTTTACAGTCTCTCTATGAATCTCTGTTCCACCTTGCTAGGAATTCTCTGTTTGCAGCTAGCTGGTACCTCAGCCTCCTAGAAGAGGCAGCAGTTGTTGCTTTTATATACCAGTGTTGTGGTTTTAATTATTTCTTCTGTTCCTTCTGTGTGTTAACACTGGGTTTGCTTTTATTAACTGCAGTTTTGCACTGAATTAAGGGTCGTCTTCAGGGATATCTTTTGAGGCACACTATAAATTTCCTTTCCTGAGCTCTTGCAAGTGGTACTATTAGCCTAAGCGATGGTAAAAATATTAAAAGCGTAAAGAGATGTATTGGCAAGAGAGTGTAGCATATTGCATTAGGGGATGAGAGACGGAATTTGCGTAAATTTTTTGGTGTTTCTTTCCAGAAGAAACTGGAAATCAGTTTGAAAGTCTAGTATTGTCAATAGAAGAGTTGACAAATTCAGGTCTCCTTAAAAGAAAATTCATCTGACAAGTCACAAGTCTGGGTATTTGTTTTGAGCCTTTCTACTGTATTTGTCATATTTGAAAACTTTAGGGCTTATATTTTTGTTTCTTTTGTACAACTACAGGATCTAGAAATGCCTTTGAAAGCTGAAACGACCGGGCTTTGTCTCACAGCTGAGACTATGAGGGAGCTACAGTGGAGCAGCCAGTATTGACACAGCTAAGATCAGGATTTTTTTTGTGTGTTAATTTTAAGTGTAAATCAAACCTCATGAGTGTTAGCTCATTTATAGATAGCTTTCATACGCTGTACGTATTGATACATCTCTTATTTACAAAGAGAACTTAATTTATGCCTTAGTAATTTTTTTCCCATCCTGGCCATTACCTCTAGCTGCTGCTTTTGTTTCTCTGTTGAAGTGATTTAAAGTGTTAAAAATAGCAGTCAGTGGAGATGCACGTGCGTTTCCCTTCGTACCCAAAGCTTCCCCCCAACATGTAGGGGTGGACCACCCTCTTCGAGAGGCCTGCGGCACTCTCAGGGACCTCTAAATCCCAGCCTCCCAGGACAGAGGTGAAATCGTCTTGTTCATGAAGACGGTGCAGCTGGGGCTATTGTCAGTGTTTCCTATGTCTGTGTATTGTGGTGGGCGTGCAGGGGTGCTACAGGCTCTTGCTTATCCACTAGTTCATCCCAAGGTGCTACACTGGGAGAAGAGAATGGGCTGGAGCAAAGTGGGGATGTAAATTAAAAACCAAAAACAAACAAAAAAAACCCCAACCAAACAAAAAACAAGTGTGGAAGGTGAGGAAGAGGAGAGCCCACAGCATGTCTTAATGCTGCTGCTGGAGGGTGTCTCAGTTCACAGCTGAGCTTTCTTGCTTTGGTTTTCTAAATGTCTTCTAGCTGCTTGTAAGGATGTCAGGAAAAGGCTGATCTGCATATTTTCAATATTCCTTGTGACAAACCTTATTTAAATAGTTTTAGGTAGTCTAATTTCTTCTTTATTTGCATGCATTTTTCTGTGGGGCATTTATAGGTTGTGAAAAGTGCCTACCAAGGCTTAAGTAATAAAATACTTGGCTCTCTAACATCTCAAATTGCTGAAGGCTGTTAGTCTTAGTGCAGTTGTTTTTAACACGGGCCAGCAAAGAAAGAGTAGCGTTTTCCTTGGTCACATATAAACTAGCAGGCTTTGATGTGTTGATGTGTTCAAAGAACTGTCTTTATTGTAAACTGGGGGAAGATTAGGCTTAAGTGGGAAATATAAAGATATACAAATAAAGGCCTTTGAGGTATTCAGGGAAAAGTTATTCACTTAAATAATTCGGAATTTGTCTTCCTAGTAAAACAGACAGCAAAACAATCCTATAGGTACTGTGTGTCTGTGGTGGTACTAGCATTTTTGTAAATATGGTCAGATTCAGCACATACGAGTCGATGCCTAGGCAGGAGAGGAAGGGGCTTTGGTTTCCCTGCCTTCCTGCTGTGACCTCATGAGCAAGTTGTGTTCAGCATTTCTGTATTTGACAGACTTGAAAGCTGTGCTCAGCCTCACAAGTTCAGGGTGTCAGGGTTGTTCTAACTCTTATGTTAATGAAAAATCTCCCTGAAGATGAGTGTGAGGAGCTAGTGTGGATTGTCCAACATTGAAAAACAGGACAACGCTTTGATGTGTGACTTGATCTTACATGTGTATCAAGATGCAGAAATTCCCATTGTTCTGTTCCTTACATTTGAAGAGTTGGATCAAAGCAGTAAAAAGTGAATATTCATGGTCTCTGGTTTGGCTAACAGTTCGTGTCATCTGTTGGCCTCTGAATGTCATATCATGCAGGAATATATTTTAAATATTTTAGCTTAATCTTTCTCTTTTGACTGTGTCATTTTCTTCTCTAATTTCAGTATTCCCAGGAGAAATCATGGATGAAAAGCTGTCTTACAAAGAATTTCTCGATCGCAATGACTCCTGGACGATGGATGACGGAGACCTGTGCTTTGGATCACAGCCCGTATTCAAACCCATGGAGGTGGCTGGTATGACCGTATTACTCTTAAACTCTAGCATCAGTTATTTTATCAGTTGTGTAACATGATAGAGTCCTAGCCTCCATCCCTAAGGATGGTTTTATCCTCTTGCCTAGTATTCACACCTATGTTCTTTAGGATGTGTTGCTCTGTTTTCCTAAAATGTATAACATCTTGACACCAGAGTTAACGTAGCACATCAAGCCCCTAACTTGCCCTAGAGCATGGTCTGGCTGGTTAAAAACAGAGCTGCCAGTCCAGTGTGTTAGAGTACACAGAGCGTGGGGTGAGCAGGTTTCCCCGTGACTTGGCTCACATAGCGATAGCAGTTTTTGGTTGACTCCCACAGTTTGACTGCTCTCGAGTACTGTGGCTTTCAGTGCAGACTTCGCCAGAATTGTTGACAGCTGAAAGCCAGTCTTGCCTGGCTCTCAGAAATGCCAGTTCCAGCTGTCACGTAGCTGCGTCTGCAATGCAGGTCGGGCTGTTCCAGGGGCAGCCTGTGTAGCTGCTGACTCTCTTGAAAATTAAATGAACCTTGTATAACTTGCCCCTGCAAAAAGATACCCTTTCACCCAACAACTTTCACCTGATTTTCTCTCATTTTTGAGAAAGCTTGTGAGAAATTACTTGCTAGCTCTTGGAGGGTATTAGAAATGTATGTGCTGCCCAGATTGTAACAGGCAATAAACCTGGGAAAGATACTGGCTGAAACAGGGTGAAACGTTATTTTTGAGCACTGTAGACCTGCGTACTAAATTATTATCTTGCTATCTGAATCTCATCTTTACTAAGAGATTCTGTGAAGAAATTATGTATTGTTACAAGGGCAAGAAATGATTCATGGAACAACAGGAACAAAAGAGCCACTAGTTTCTAAAAAACAGTTGCTGGATTTTTCCATCCCATTGCTTTGTTAGATGAAAGAATGGGATGTTGATGTAGTTATGCTCAATAGCCAGATGACAAACTTGTTGATTAAGAGCAATTTGCATACCTAGCCCATCACCCAGTATTCTTTTGGCCTGACTAATGTGAATCTGTGGGTTATCTATTGCATGAAACCACTTTTCCTTAGGTTTCACATCCTTAGAGTATCTTGCACACCTGTACATGCATAAGGTACTATGTATACTTCAATATGAAAGTATTCCTCCATACTGCTCTTCCTGGTACTGTGTAAATAAGAGATCCTGCTTAGAGGTTAGTTGATTGCCATAACTGAGCAGAGGGATCAGAGAGGATAGATAAGCTTTAAGGACTCGTCGGCAAAAGGAGAAAAATATGAACAGTAGACTCATAAAAGTCTACAGGTTTAGTAAATATTTTTACACACACTCTTTGGAAAACAGTGGGATGACTTCCCTCCCAAGGAGAGAATTCTCTGGGCCGTGGTGTAACAGGTCTCCTGACCAGCACTGCTGTAATTCCTCTTTCTTGGGTGAGGAACATGGGAAATGCCAGCTCTGCCACTTATATGAGCAGCTGGAAGAACGCGTTTGAGTCTGCTCTGGACTTTGCTGTTAATATATTACAAACACTGCGTTGGGATCTGGCAGTGGGACCCAGCCCTACAGAAGTAACAGTTATGAGCAAAAACGTACATACATGTTTTACGTGCTACCTGTAATAGAAGGACTTGTTTTAAAAATGTTACTGTAATGTAGAATGAATAAAACTTAAACTTTATCTAATTGCTTGCAAGCTGTGAAAGTGCTGCAAGGCCTTTAATCACAAGTGTATAATGATTTATTGCTGGAACTACAGGTAAATATCTAAACATGAAGAGTTCCTATTTAAATGATCTATAGTAATATGCTTTTATTAGTCCACAGTCACTGACAAATTGGAACTATGTCTGAACAGCGAAGGATATGAGTGTCTATGGAAGTGAGCTGAAGAGAAACTTCCATAAATGTTTTGTCGATCTTGCCTTCAGCTGTCTAGAAAAAGTGCTCTCAGATTCTTAACATCTGTCTGGCTTCCTGATATTCTAAACAAGCTGCAAATTTTGAGCGAGTAGAGAATTATTTTCAGGGCTCATTTAATGCAAGAACTGATATTTTCCTGAACAGGCCATATCCCATCCATACAGTTCATCTTTACCCACCTGCCTTTCAGTTTTCAGCTGCAATGTGTTTTGCTGGAAGTGTCACCTTGTCATCAGCAGACCGGCCTTGCTCACCGGTCACAAAAATGCTAAAACTTGAGTAGGGCACAGGCCCACTTTGGGTCTGTGGAGAATCTTTGGAGATGGGAAACAAAAATTCAACCATAACTCCTTCAGCTTCTCCTCTTTCTCCCTCTGGAGCTGAGACAGGGTTTAATCTGGGTTGCACATTTTTGCCACATCATCTAACTGCTGGACAAAGAGGGGAGATTATCAACATCTCTTTCAGTTTCTAAATTGGTTTCAGTCATGACGCTTTTTTTGCAGGCTTGGGGTTTTTTTGTGTGTTTTTGTTTTTTTTGTTTTTTTTTTTTAGCTGGAAAAAAGGCAGTTATTTAGTCTTGGTAATACTCTTTTAAACAGCTTGAAATGAAAATTTTCTACAGTTTACTCTGAAGCAAGACATTATCTTGGCATCTCAAATAGTCTGGTAGATTTATAGAAGAATTAATGCAGCTCACCTAATCTTGACATCTTGGAGCACCGTGGGCATGTGAACATTTGAAGTTTGGCTGTCATTCTCACAGATAGCATGCCTGACATAAAAATGAATAACAGCCTTCAATGGAATCCCTTTTAATTGTGCTTAACTGGAAGAAATCTGTGCAGTGTCTGAAAATCAGTGTGTGACAGCCATTTTGGGAACACAGTTCTTCAGCTCCTGGGTAATGCAGCCTGTGAGATAGTTGTGAGAAATGTCACTTGTCTGCAAGAGGCCACTTGAGTCGAAACCTCTTGTTGCTCGGCTGTGCCTGTCTGGAGAGAAATGCAATGTCTATCTGGCACAAGCCAGCATGATGTGTTAGAAATCATGGATTATAAAGCATATCCAGGGGTTTGTAAACAACAGCATAATTTGGTTGAGAGGGGAATGCCGCATTTCCTTCCCCTTGCAGAGTCTTGCCCTTGACTGTATTATGGTCCAGTGACTAACTCATGGAAGGGTCATCTTTTCTTTGTTCTACTTTGTCAGTGAGGTCATCTGTCTACTCTTTGACTCATGGCATTTCATTTAAGTAACCCATCTTATAAAACTCAGCATGGTGGTTCTCTCTGTCCCGTCTGGTTTGAGTGCCCATGCTGATTACTTTAGGGAAAAGGAGATACGTGCACACAAAAAATAAAACTTGCAGAAAATGAATTTTCTCTTGCTGAATCCTCAGCTGCTCAGTACCATCTCTTGCAGATGACATTGATATATCCACTTACAAAACACGGACCAAAAGCAGAAAAAGCTAACGCACATTAGACCAACCAAAGCTGCCACCAAACAACTTGCATACTTGTTCTAAAGATCCTGACAGCCTCACCAGCGCGTTCGGTCTGGAACTAAGGGTGAAGGCTGCTCATCTGCCTGAGACACTGGGAAATGTTTTATTTTCCTCTCTGGCTTGTAACTTGGTTAAAAAACCTGACCATCAGTCAGATTATACTGGTTCTTGAGGAGGAGAGCATGTAGCTTATGCAGTCTTTCCTTGATCTGCTGTTGAGTTAACTGATCCGGAGCTCAGCCATTGTCCCTGACTTAGGTTAGCTGTATGCATCCATCAGGTCAGAAACAGATGCTTCCTCCTTGAGAGGAAGAGATGGGTTCTCCATGCAACAGTTGTAATCTAAACTTTAGTCAGTTTTCCCTAGGAAGCAGTCTGAGAAACTGCGTTTGACTGTTGGGCATGAAAGGTGTTCATCCCTGGTAGATAATCTTGAAAGCAGCTTTCCCTCAGAAGTCCAGTGGTGATGTCAGGTGCATCTTCATCTTGGTTTTTAATTAATATTACTCTGCACCATGTCTTTCCCCTGTGTGGTGACACTGGCCTCGTTCTTGTCTCCTACCAGACCCCTTCAGCATGCACAGAGGGGAGAATCTTCCTGATTTATCATTTCCTACAGACATAAAGAATGTGCCGCTGTTCACAGACCACGTTGATGCTTCCAGGGCCATTCATGGTGAGTTCCTCCTTGGCATTTGTCCCTGATGGTCAGGTTTTGGTGTTTTCTCTGTTGGCTTTCATGTACGGAAAGTTGTTAAGCTGGTAAGTTCACAGACTATATAATCTTTTTTTCTTTTTTTTTCCTTTTCTTTTTGGTTTTTTTTTGTGGTTTTTTTTTTTTGTTTTTGTTGGTGCTTAAAGCCATTCCACTAGCTGCTTCCAGGAACGTTTGTTTGGTTTTTGGGGTTTTTTTTTTGTTTTTTGAAGTGTGCTTAGGCAAAAGAAAATAGGACAACTAGATAAGTTGAATTAAAGCAGGCGTTACTGATGGCTCTCTTCTTCATGGCTGGAAACGCATGAACTTTTTCCACAAAGTGGTCTTCAGATTTTGGGCTATTGAGTTTAAGCAGTTATTAACAAGAATTCATGGGAGCAGAAGCAGAAAGCAAAAGGCAATAATTCGCTTGTGCTTACTGTCTTATACTTTGTTAAAAAAATCATATGTGCGTACATAATTTACAACGCAGTTTGTAAAGGTGAGCTAATTGAAAGAGTTGCTTACAAACATTAAGCTGCTTGTCAGCAGAACATAATATTTTTCAAGTGTTGTATAGACTTAAAATTTTGGAGGGGTGCCATTGGGGCTAGGGTGGTGATTAACAAATGGCGTTTTATTTCATCAGCACCGCATGGATCTATGATGGTACCTGAACAACCTTTCTTGGGGCCTCTGTATTCTCCTGCAGAGGCTCTAGACCCATCAGCCTTCATTGGCCTGGATTCAACTGCAGAATTTCTGCAAGACAAAGCAGGTAAGAAGCAGATGTTTTGCTGTTACTGTCTGTCTTGCTAGCTGGGTTTGAAGGGTGTGCAGCTGGAAAATCTTGGTTTACAAGTCCTAAAGAATCCTGGTGGGGGAGTTGATACATAAAATGAGCCAAGATTGGAAAGTGTCATATTTGCAATGACAGTTCTTGGTTCAGTGTGAATGTTCTGAAGGTGTTAGGAGATCACAGAATGGTTGAGGTTGGAAGGAGACCTCTGGATGTCATCTTGTCCAACCCTCCTATTGAAGCAGGGCCACTGAGAGCCAGTTGCCCAGACGAACTGAGCAGAGAACCTGCTCTGTTGGGTCCTGGGGTCAGTGCTGGTTATAACTCTTCTCTGATGCAAGCTTTCACTAGCAATAATCACAGAAGAACATGGTGTTCTGGTACCATTCTTAAAGGGAACTGAAAAGTTACCTGAGAGTGACCTTACAAAACAGCAGAGTCAATACCTTCAACTGAAAACATAAAGCACCGAAAACATAAAGCACCATTAGTGCCAGTGGCAGGACTAAATGCATTTGTTTTCCATAGTGCCTGAAGAACACTGGATGGGAGCTCAGCATGACGTGACAGGACCAGATGCCTCTTTCTTTGTTGAGCCACCAGGTAAAAATAGTTTTGACTTGATCTGCAGGAACTGTCTATAGGGAGTTTCTGAATAGCAGAAGAAGGGCTTTTCTATTTGTCTGCCTTTTCAAGAAATACAAGGCTGTAATGGAGTAAAGTGGGACCTTACCAAGAACAACACTGTTTCTGGTTCTCAAATCAATTTAGAATAGAGGTCCATGTTTTAGAGAGATGTTACTTGACGTGCATTTTGTAGACTGTTTACTTCTGGTTTAGGGTAACAAATTTAATATATGCAGTTCCAAGCCCAACCATCAGTAGATATTAGTGGCATGCCCTTTTGGGGGTATATCGTGTAGCAGGGCCTTAACCCACTGGAAGCATGCCCTTTTCATAAGTTTTGGGGAATTAAGTTAGCAGATGTAGATGTTTGCAAAAAACATTCAGCAGCAAGCTGTGTGGATTCCAGACTGTGTCTCCATTCTGTGCGTCTCCATTACAGTGAAGGTACCTTAATTTTCAGTTGGGATGCGTGTTCAAGCATTGGTTGACACTAAAATAATAAATAGGGTGAATAAAATTTATTCTTTAAAGAAACTCTAAAACTGGAACTCTGCTGCTGTCAAATCTGCTGACTTGAGTGGTAAAGTCAGAGCACTTGCGTTTACTGCTTCTAAGGATCAGTGCAGCTGAGGGCACCAACAGACATAATTTGGGCTTGTGCATAATCAACAGATTTTAAACTAAATTCTAATTGCAAACCTGTGTATTCTGTCCAGTTATCTTTAGATTCTGGTTACAGTTAAATCTTTGAAGCTCCGTTGAGACATAATTCCGTTGCGGTTACATGTATATTACGATACTTGATCCATAATGGGATCTTTATTGCTGATTTTGGTGAACAAGCTAAGAGGAGAGTAGTTATAACACGTGGTCCTAGGCGGAAAGTGTTTCTGGAGCTGTTGGCTCTGCCAAGGGCTCAGGGTAGAACTGGGGTACTTTGTAACTGAACGTTTCTAAACTTTGTCCCAGCAGTTGCTTCTCTCAAGATGCAAGTGTTTTCCAAAGTATTGCACAAATTAATTTTCTGAAAAATTATAATAAAAACCGGTTCTGTCTTGGTCTGATCCAACTGGAATGCTGAAGTGGGGGAGCTTACTCGTCAGGGTTGCTGCTGCAGGCAGCACAGAGCAGGCAGCACCTTGAGAGGGTGATTCCCATCCTGGCAACTCCAGAACAGAAAGCTGTTTGCTAAGATCTTTGAGTGCTTAATAAAACTTGGTTTTGTATGCCCAGTGCCCCCCGCAGCGACTGAAGCAATAAAGCTGAATTTGCCGGAAATCCCTGCAGCAGTGGCTCCTGGTTTTGTTCCTACTGCAGTAACAGCATCCCCAGGAGGGGCTGAAGCTACTGATGGACCAAAAGGTGTGGCATCAGGTAAAGTTGCCCCAGTCTAAAGACTGGTACAGGGTTTAGGCCTGTCATGAGCAAGTTGTAATGGTGAAAAGACATGGGATTGCCTCTTCTGAAGGAAACACAGGAAGATATTAACAAATTCCATTGTGACTAAAGGTTTTATGATGCCTGAATTGTGTTGGTGAGAAATAGCAAGTCTACTTGACTTTCCAGCTCTTGTGTTACGGTTCACTAACTGATTTAATGATTCTTTACTTTCTCAAAATTTTAACTTCAGAAAAATGTTAGGGTGTGTCAAGAATGTGGTTATACCATGAGTATGATGCTATACATAAATAACTTAAAAACTGTCCATTTTGAAGACTCTCTTTAAAACAGAGTTTTTAAGGTATTTATATACAGCCTCAGACTTGTGGTACATTTTGCGCCAGTCTTTTTCCAGTTTCTTTATGCTTTATTCCAGTACTTTCCATGATTGACCAGGGAGCATCCATACTACTTTTAATATCTATTTCTTTACTGTCTTATTCTTCTGTAAAATCATGATCTTTAAATTTCATTTTGGAGAGGAACATGGTATCACTTTAAAAAAAAAAAAAAAAAAAGCCAAATAACCAAATGGTGTCTAGTGCATAATGGATCTTTTTGGTTTGGTTCACTGGAATATTGGTTTTGTCTAAATGGATCCTGAAGTGCTATTTTAAAAGAGACTTTTCCATTTTTCTAATTTCTTCCCTTTTTCAGTTTAAGTATCTAAGAGGCTGTTTTTAGATGTGACTCAATCAATCAGTAGAAATTTTATTTTTTTAATATCTACTCAGCAATAGATCTGAGATGTTCAGGTCACCATGCTGCATTACACAGAGTATGGGGCAGTGCTTGGGGCTGTTGAAATTAATAGCTGCAGAAGAGAAAGCTTGTGCTTCTGGCTTTTGATAATTTGTAAAAACTTGCCTCTAGACAGCTGAAATGTTAAACTAAAACCGACTAAAAAAAACCCTTTAAGGGGATTATAGGAAAATGCTAACTTAAGCGCAGAGGTTTGATTGTACTGTGAACTGACAAATGTTATTTTGAAACTAAGTATCTACTAAAGACTGAGCTCTATGTGAAAAATGAGCGAGGCCAAGTTGGCCGTGAAAGAATAAAGGGCAGCTGGTGATTCACTGGATGGCAGTGTCTTCTGTGTCAAGAGTGCCAATGCTTCTGCTCAAGTTGCAGCACCATACCACCTATGAACAGCATAAACAGTATTTAAAACGAGGTGCATAGGGCTCTGGAATGTTTCAGGATTTTTTTCCGCTGTTGGAATACACAGCAGGGCTCATAAAGATGACACCAAAAGTTTGTGCATCTTATATAGTAAAAAACCCTCATTGTGATTCCTGTATATATTCTGTGGAATGTGTTGCACACAGTGGATCCAGCAGCTCCAGTCTCTCACCAGCCATGTAGCATCAGGTAGTTTTTAAAGGAAAACAGTGCATCTTTTGGCTGATGTATGTTAGAGGCAGACAGATGTCTAACACTGTAGTCAAGGATACAAAACAAGGCACATGAGGCTGCAGTAGGAAAAGCACTTGGGTGCACTGAGGAGTGTCATAAAGACTAGTACAACTTGAGTGCACTGGCATAAGTCGGGGGAGTTAAGTGATGCTGAAAGACAAGAAGACAGGGAGTGAAAGCCCTGTCTTCTCTAGTCATAAAACCACACTGTCGGGTATTTACATTCTGTATTTTTTGTTGATTTCTGCGATCTGTGTTTCTGTAGCAGATGCAGCCTGTGTTCCTGCCTCAGATGTCATGTCCATTTCTGCAGAAAAAGCTGGGTCCGTTCTTGCAGGAGACACCAAGCCTCCTCAAGCTCTGGATGCTGGATTTGCACCCGCAGCAGAAGCCAGCCCTCTTCAGGCTACAGATGTTGGGTTTGCTCCCACACCAGAAGCCAGGCCTCCTAATGCTATCAATGCTGCATCCACCCCAGTGGCGGATACTGGCTTCACCCCAGCAGCAGATGTTACGTCCCATTATGCTACGGATTTGGAGTTTGCCCCAGCAGAAGATGCAGGGTTTGCCCCAGCAGCAGATGTGGAATATCACCATGCTATGGGTTTGGCCTTTGCCCCAGCAGCGGATGTGGAATCTCACCATGCTACGGATTTGGCCTTTGCCCCAGCAGCGGATGTGGAATCTCACCATGCTACGGATTTGGCCTTTGCCCCAGCAGCAGATGTGGAATCTCATCATCCTGTAGATTCTGAGTTTGCACCAGCAGGAGATGCAGAGTTTGCCCCTGCAGCAGAAGTCAGCCATCACCATGCTATGGATTCTGGGTTTGCCTCTGTAGCAGAAGCTAAGCCTCTTGCTGCCATGGATTCTGGGTTTGCGTCTGCAGAAGCTAAGTCTGTCTCTGCAGCTGACACCAAGATTGTTGCATCTGAAGACCTGATGACATCTGAGTCTTCTCTTGAGCAAGACAAGTCATCCTTCAGCAAGCCTCCTGCAGGTGAGCTTGTATGCCTGAAAGCTTCATTCAGGCTTGAAATAGCATGGCAAGTGGTGTGAGAAGTCCACTGTAAGTTGCCATAGCACTAGCAGCAACACTTCTGGTAGCACATAGAGATGGCTACCAGATGCACAATTGTTGTAAGACTGTCAAATAAAAAGCATATTTTTTCAGTAGTTAAGATTATGATAAGCCTTGCACAAAACATCTTAAGTAGACCTCAGTTCTGCTGTCAAGACACAGACATAGGAAGTGCTTCACAAGGATTTTTCACTTATGACATATAAAACTAGAATATCTTAATGGGGTTTTGGTGGTGTTTTTATTTTTTGACTTGGCATTCTTAGCAGCGTTGTATGGTTTTTAGGACAGCCATAGAGGCATTTTAGTTCATCCCTGTTACTACTTATTTTTCTATCACTATCATCCTCAGCTTCTACTGAAATCTCCATGGATCCTGTAAGACACAGTGTTTTCAGACAAAGGTTCTCATCTTGAAGACGGTTTCTGAATAGACTCTTAGGCTTTGTTGATAATTTTGTGACATTTCCTTGGAATGACTATAGGGGTTGAAGTGGCAAGGCGGGCGTTTTCATTTTTTCTGTGTGGTGGAAAACAGATTTTCTCTGCTGCGTAGACTTCCTGAAGGATACTGTCTTTTTGGAGAGAAAATTACTGTCCAAATAGAGCAAATGGTACTGGGCAGAGGCAGCATATGTGGATTGATTTCAGAAGGAATTGGAGTGCGATATTTTCTTTCTTACCTTCTAATACTCTTTAGTTTAATGATAGCAATAATTTTCAAAAGAAGTTTTAACCAAAAAACCCCTGCTAGAATGTAGTAACTGAGAGGCAATAATACAGGAAGGATATGCTTTAGCAGAACACTTAGGCTTTCAGGAGGGAAGACCTGGTAGAAAGTGATCCTAAAAAGCAGATTACCACTGTTTAGAAAGTGAAGAAAACCTTCACCTTCTTGTGGAGGATAAGAATTAGGTGAGGAAGTGATTTTTATCTTTCTTAATCTGATCTAAATTAAAAATAATAGGAATTTTTATTCTTTACGTTCCATTTGCAGAAGCAACTGCAAATGTTGAACAAGAATCGAAAGTCCCAGAAGCTTGTGTTGATCTTTTGGAGAAAGTTAAAGACAGCAGACCACTTCCCAGCCACCATGAAGAGCATCTTCCTGAACAGACGAACCATCTTTCAGAACCAGCAGGTGAGAAATGCAAACCACAGTATAAAACTGGAGCCAGCACTTTGCTATCAGCTCATTCTGCCCCACCACCTAAGTTTTTTCTCAGAGACACTCTTCCTTATCAAGGGAAAACCAACAAAGGTTTAATTTCAAGAAGGTTATTAGTGTGTGCTAACATGGGGACTGTTATAAATAGATGGTAGTCTGAAAATTTGAAATTACTATCATATAACTTGTCTTTTTCTTTCTCGTCCATAGCTGTTGTACCAATGTCTGTCATAATTTTTATTTCTATTCAAAATTTAAATAAAATTAATTCCTAGAGAACTGTTCTCCAATGTAATTATGTCTTACAAATTAAAACTTGTTATAATTATGAGTAGCTAGGAATTTTGTAGTGTCTGCATGAGTATATTCTAAGGTATCTATGAATACTAGATGATTAGCATTAGATGGGGACTCCAGACTGATAATGGAGTATGTTCTGGATTTGAATTCCAGTGGGAAGCTACTATAGTCTGAATTTGGTTAATTACAAAGAGGAAAAAAAAAAAAAAACCAAAAAACAACAAACAAACTCTCACCCCGTGCTTAAGCCCCAAGACAGTCTTTGCTTCATGTTTTACCTCCACCTTGGCATGTCTGCCAAAATATAAAATTGCTGCTTAAAATGGGATTGCGAGGAGCTAATACATAGTAGACTACTGTATCTTATAGACTTCATTCCTTTTAAAAATAAAATAAAGCCTGTACCCTTTTCAAGGGCTTGCTTTTAAACTGCATGTTGCCTGTATTCGTAAGAACTGAAGCATTCTATTCATATTTTTCATATTTCAGTTCCAGTAGAAGCAAAAGAAGACATTGCACTAGAAAATAAAGACCTTCTTCCAGAAAAATCTGTTACTACTGTGGATGTTACTGTTACAAAGAAACAAAAGGAGGAGGTTGAACACAACCATGTCCAACATGCAGAACCTCAGCAAGAAAAAACCCTGCAAGAGCCCACAGGTAGAATATAAATAATAATTCAATTTTAGAATGGAAATATCCTCTGTGAACTATTCACCTTTTCCTGCTGGCTGCTTTGCCACTTGAGCAAGCAGAAATCTTTTTTGCACCAAGCAGCTGTGTAGTTCTTTGTGTTCATCGGTGATTCTGCTTGCACTTTGCCTCTAATCCCTGCCCTCTTAAAACCTCTTTTCACCTCCATGTTCACCGGACTAAAAGCCCAAATATGGGTGCTACTAGTACTTTATCACTGGGACTAGCTTATCTTTTCTGCTGTAGAATTTAAAAGCTCACCATCTTTATGCCATTACCGCTAGCTTTTTATTTTGGTATTAAAAAGGACCATTAATTCTTATTACAATATTCCTAGTGAAGACCTCCTTCCAAATTGAGTTTTGTAATTACCAAAGGGAAATGTAATTTTTTTTTTCCTGCTCCACTAACCCAGTCTCTCCGATGAGCTGTTATTGCTTACACTTGTGACTGGAGGCTGATTTGTGGGCCAGGGCTAACTGACAAACAACTGATGCTCTCTTTAAAATCAGTGACTTGTAGCTAAGGAAAACATAGTGCTGCCTATAACGGAGTACAGCAAATGTCTTCTGTTACGGAAGTTCTGCCTTTTGCTGCTTCCACTGTGGGTGCTGGGGGAAACTTAGCTCTTTCACTCCCCCTTCTCTCTTCCCTAGTCTCATCTTTCCACAAAACTTCTATTTTCACATTTTGGAAGGATGCCAGCTAGACATATAAAAAGTGTATCTGTTATCTTGTCTTGCTAAGACAAAATGGATCCTTAATGCATTTTTAAAAAGCGATAGCATGTCCTTGTAAGAACTGTTGCTTTTTGGTGGGGTAAGAGCATGTATCAGGAATTATGTATTTTTAAATAGCATTGACGTATTTATCAGTAGCAGTTTAAATAGGTTTTGCGTGTAAATGTCTATCCCAGCCCTACTGAGGTGGCTTTAGAATTAGTGTGGTATCAGTGCTGGAAAATTCTGCATATATGACTGTATGGACTGGTTTAGATGGCTAAAGTCACATATATAGTATATTTAATTTTTTTTTTAAAGCAAATAGTTGCTTTGATGTTTGAGCAGGCTTCCTGTATTCCAGGTCTACCTACTGCACAAATAAGGCAAGCTAACAAATCAAGTGAACGCAGGTTTGGCAGAGCAAAACCTGTACCAGTGCCTGTTGCAGATGTACCAGAGGAACGTCTAATAGGTCTCCCACAACAGAAGAGTACTGACCTAAAAGTAGACCCCTGTTCTGTAGTGGAACTTGGATGTGTTGCTGGAACATCCCCTCGCACTAGGGTTTCACATAAAAAGGCAACTGAGCAGCCAGCCAGTGGGCTGTCGGAGTTCGTGGAGAGCTACAGAGATGTACCAAGGGAGAGCTGGGATTTGGAAAGCTCTCTGGCCATTGTGAAAAAAAAGAAAAAGAAACCAAAACAAAAGAGAAACCAGCTGC
The DNA here is from genome assembly GCA_034782735.1 of Sagittarius serpentarius. Lineage (NCBI taxonomy): Eukaryota > Metazoa > Chordata > Aves > Accipitriformes > Sagittariidae > Sagittarius > Sagittarius serpentarius. Next base: position 44,825,719 of record JAVKLA010000073.1, on the reverse strand, counting down.
CAAGAACAACGGAGTTCTGGGATGAAAATGTAACAGTCTCAAAAGCTCCTAGAAATTCTCCATTTGCTGTTGAATTGCAAAAGTCAGATGTCCGTCCTGTAATGCCTGCTGAAGCTCGCAAAGAGCAGTCAGTTGCCTCAGGAAGCAGAGTTTCAGATATGCCAAAGGATGCTAAAATAATAACTGGAAGTCATATCTTGGATGAGCAAAATGCCTTCTCAGTGCCAGCACCGGGACAGCAGGCCCAAAGACCCAGCGTGCCGTTAGAATGTGTGTTGGATGCAAAAAATGGGGATGTCACAAAAACAGGAGAAATGAGGGGTGACGGTTTGATGTTGCAATCTAAAGGCAAAAGAAAAGAGGTTCCCTTGGAGCAGGTAGGAAAGACTAAGGTGGGGGAGTCTGTTACAGCAAAGGGGCCAACCAAGCCTATGGAAAGAGATTTTCTTGATAAAAATGAGAAGAAGGAGTATAAGGAGTCAAAATGTGCTGACCTGACGACATCTCTTTCACAAGCGATCAATCTAAGCAAAGTAGAAACTCCTTTACAGGCCAAACCTTCAGAATTGCTCTTTTGTGATAAAGATAAGGAGGCTAAATGCACCTCTCCCAGGTGTGAAACATTCAGTGACGCTGTCCATCGTGAGCTTCAGACTTCTGGTGGGTCATTGGAACCAGCAGCAAAGAAAAGCGGTAGTTGCGAAAAAAGCAAAGGGGCTGAAAATGGATCCTTCAAACAGGCTGTTCTTCTAGAGGCTGCGGCCCTGTCGGGCAAGCTTCCTAATGAGCCAAAGGCAGCAGATGAAACTAAAACAGTGTCCTCTGATAAGTGCATGGCCGTTGACTTTAGTACTTCAAAGGGAGTGTTGAAGACCCCATCAGATACTACTAAAACACCTGTTTCACCATTAGTTTTACCAAAACCTGAGGAAGTTACTGCTTTGCAAAACAGAAAGGCTGACGGTTTTTCAGAGCAGCCATTTCTTCTGTCGACTAAGTCTGATGCAACCGAACATCCCACCTCTGCTGAAGCAGTGAACAGAATGATGGTAGCAGATTCCCCTGATAAAAACAAAGGGAAAGCGTTTATTGCGTTAGAGCAGCAGACTGGAAAAGATCCCAATATTGCATATGGGATGGACAGACCTAAAAAAAAGCGCGGTGAAGGGAAAGTAAGAAAAACCAAAAGCTTCTCTGAACAGACGATTCTTTCAGAGCATGTAAGCAAACTTACTGATGGAGTGAGGACAGATGAGCCTATAAAAGAAACAACCTACCCTGATAAAGGCAGTGGTTTTACTGCTAGAGGACATCCGTCAGTAAGCATTACACATGCTTATCCTGCAGACAAGCCAAAAAAAAGAGGTAGTGATGGAAGAAGTAAAAAAGGTGAGAGAAGTTTTTTCCAGCAGCCTTTTCTTGACAATAAGATGGACTTGGGTAGTTTTCCTGACGTAACTGATAAAACTAAGGAAGTTAGTGTTAGTGATAAAGGCAGAGAGAGGGGTTGTATTACTGCTGAATGTTTTGAGGAGAATAAATCAGATGTGACTAAAATGCAAAGGCCAGTTGAACTGGTAACAGAGGACCCTAAAGAAAATGTTGGAAAAAATGAAATAGCTGATTTGGGTGCTTTAGATCAACCATTCCTGTTGGAGAGTAGGAGAGAGGAAGCAAAGCATCTTGCTATGGCTGACACGATCAGCAAAACAAAAGAGGTAAATCTGATTAATAAAGGTAAAGAGGCTGGAATTACTTCTGCAGGTGAATCAGTTGTGGTAAATTCTGATGCAACACTGGTGGCAGACAAACCTAGGAAGAGGTGTAGTGACGGGAAAAGAAAAAAAACTGAAAGAAGTCCTTTGGGGCAGGCAGCTGTCCTGGATGCTGGGGTGGAAACAAGCAATCTTCCAAGCAAAGAGAAGGTGGCTGGAAGCACAAAAGAAATGACCTTTGATAAAGACAAGGTATCTGGTTTTGAAAGAGAGCTTTTGCTGGAGAATCTGACAGGTATAACCAAAGAGGTGCTAGAAAAGCCTGAAATACAGGGTGGCAATAGAATAAGTTCCTCTAATCAGCCAGTTCTTTCAGACCATAAAACCGAGACATCAGAGCCAGAAATAGTCAACACTAAAGAAGCTTGGCCCATGAATAAAGGTAAGGAACTAGATATGTCTGAGGCTCCCCCGGAGCACAGGACAGACACAGCTGTGGCACATAGTCCAACCAGGGAACTGGTGATGGACAAGCCTAAGAAAAACAGTAGAGATGTGAAAGGCAAAAAGGCTGAAAATAGTCTTGAGCACTCTGTTGTACTGGGTCCAGGTAACGTCCCTGCAGTAGGTGAAGAGGTGGGAAATATTAAACAAATCCAGTCTTTTGATAAAGGCAGAGAGACTCATTCCAGTACTTCAGTGAGCCTCCTAGATGACCTAACTGATACTGCTAAAGTACAAGCTCCTGTTATACCTCTGGAGCCAGAAAAGTCACACACAAGTAGTCGAGAGAAATGCAAAAAGATGGAGGCTAACTTGCAGCAGCCATTTCTTCTGGACCATAAAGCAGGTGCAGAGATGTTTCTTCCTCATGACATGGAGATAACTGACAAATCTGAAGCCAAAAGTCCTACTCCTTGCAGCAGCGGGGGTGGACTTCCTATCCTAGAGCATCCAGTAGTGGAAGATCACACTTTGGCCACAATTGCTGATAGATCTAAAAAGAGGGGCTACGTTGGAAGTAATAAAAAGGCTAAAAATGTCTCTGAGCAGCCTGTTTTCCTAGAGACAAAACCAAACAGGAGTGAAGTGCAGCCTCCCGTGGGATCTGAGATGGAATATGGAATGGAAGACATGGATTTTGTAGATGAAAACAGAAATATTAAAAGCTTTCCCATTGGCCCTCAAATGCTTTGGAATAATAAAGGAAGTGACTTCAAATCCTTTGCTCAGACTGCAGTAACTGGCTGTGGTAACACTGGCAATGTTTCTTCTGGCTTCCCAAAGCAGACAGATGAGGATGCAAGAAGTAAGGGGCTTCCTCCTCCTGAAGCAGCAGCAGAGAAAAGCAGCAAAGAGCCTGGATCTGGTGTTAAGAAGGAGATAGAGACGCAGAAGTCTTGCAAGCAGTCAATCAATCTGGGACACAAAGAGCCTGGAAAAGAAGTTTCAAAGAAAGATGGAAAAACCAAAGAGGCTGGTTCCCAGGATGGCAGTGAGGCAGGTAAACCACTTTCTTTGGATCATTCAGTTAAACGGGACATTAAATTGAAGAAGGATGAAGTTCACCTTTCTCCTGTGGCAGAGGTGGATGATAAAGAAATAAGAACCACTGATAAAAAGCACAACACTGACAGCACTTCCTCAAACCTTCCTCAGAAGGTGGCAGATTCAAAAAATACACCAGTTCCTGTAGGTGCCAAAGGGACAGAGAAACTAGAAGCAACTGTCCCTTCTGGAGAGAAGGACCCCGGGTGCATTTCCCCAGAACTTGCAGCAATACCAGAGAGCAAAGCAGAAGCAGCCATGTTGCAGGTTGTGGCAGAAGCATTGGTGGAGAATAAAGCTGAAGAGGCTGAGCTGGATGGAGGCAAGAAGAGTGAGCAGAGCTCACTGAAGTACCCAGGCAGTTTGGATGATAAAATGGCTGAAGCAGAGGCTGCTGGTTTAAATCGGACAGCCACCCAAACAACCGAAGTAAGTACTAAAGATAACAATAAAGGTCATTCTCAGCCTGCAGAAGAGGATGCTGCTCACGGTGGGGAAGCTCACCTGAAGGGTGCTCCCGCGTTGAAGTCTGAAATAGATAAGCCTGAAGACACAACTAAAGAAAAAGGAGAAGAATGTGAGCAAAAAGCTGTGAAGGATGCAGAGAAAGAGAGAGTTAAAGCAGCAGAACAGATAAAAGGCTACATGAGACCCACAAAGTCAAGAGGGGTGCGAACCCTGCCAGCCAGGCCTGTTGCTCCAGACAGAGAGAAACAAAAACAGCTGAAACCCACTGGTATGAGCCGGCAGAGGCAAGAAAAAGGTGTGTGTTTGCAATTTGAGCTAGCAGCAGCAATCCAGACAGCTTGCGTGCAAGACCTTGCTATTTGTCAGTCCGTTGGCATGAATACGTAATTGTTAATCCTATGTGGCACAAGCGAGTGTGGCATGACTGGTTTTCTGGCTGATCTTAAAAGGCTGTTAGTTCTGCTTGCCTGTCTCACAGTGCTAATTCCCAAAGTTTGAAGGATTGACAGCTTGGTCTAAGTTCCAGAACTCTTGATTTTTTTTTTTTTTTTTAATTTGTTCAGATTTAACTTTGCATACATATAGTAGAATATTTAAGTAAACTTGCACTTTTTGGTGTTAAGTTACAGTAGCTTCTTGTCATCTGATACTGAAAGGGACCTTCATCTGCGGTGCAACAGTGAATCATCATGATCACTAAATAGCACTGTATGCCACTGGCGGGCAGGGAACAGAGTATTTCTGCAGTAGGAAATGTTGTCGATTGCTGTTATGTTGCAGGGTTTGGTTTTAATCCTACCTCAGGCTAACTGCAACCATCTACTTTTCCTCCTGCAATTGGTTAACGACTTCATCGTAAGCTACCTTGAACTGCTACATCTACAAAATGTGCTTCCTTCTAGAATAATAGTCTTTACTAAAGCAGAGTTGTAACAAAACAATAGCGGGACTGATACAGATTTTAAGACTTTATCTCTCTGTTGAGACTATGGATGGACCGGTAAGCATTTTGGACTGTTTACCCTGGCTGTTGTCCAGGGAACAAGATCCCTGTAGTCATAAGAAATGAGATGGAATTAATTTCATAGAATTTACTGAAGTTCATAGGAATTTTGAAATGGAGAATATAGTATGGATAGAGATGAAATAAAAAATATTCTTGTACTTCTGCTCATTTTAAACCTTCCTCAGAAAGATTTGGCATCTTCTCTGTGAATTCCAGTCTGCTGAGATGGGCTGGGGAAGTTTATCCCTGCCCTTAGGTCCTCTTAGTTTTTGCCTTGTCATCAGGCATGAAAGTTTGTTCCCGTTCCTATTTCTGTGGAGTTCCTTGCTGCCAGTTTGCATGATGCAGCCACTAACTTAACAAACATAGAGCTCAAGTGCGCCTTAACATGCTGGTCAGGTTTTTGAGAGGTTTTGTAATTTTAATGAGTGTTGCATAACCTGAAGTAGTTCTATTTTAGTGAAAGTGGTGTTCTCTGCATGAACTTGTGCCTGCAGAAGTAATGTTCTTTGGTGCATGATGCTACAAAATAAAGGGAAAGCTAAAGGCAGCATCTCTTTTAAAAAACATTTCTTTAAAGCCTTTCCATTGTCTGCTAGAAGTTTTTATTTTCCTTTGCTAACTACTGTATTCAAGGGAGCAGAATTTTAGTAGCAGATCCATGCAAAAAAGAAAAGCTCTTCCTGAATGTTTTGCACAGGTAAAATGTGTACGGAGTTGAAGGGTTCCTGGTTCAGAGTAGCACTTCAGCGTGTGAGTAAATTGGTACATACTTTGCATCTGTAAGTTGACCTGACCTAAGTTTGCACAGGACTTCAGTAATACTCAGTTGCTTTCATCCCTTCAGTGCTTCATAGTTTTTTTATGTTTGTGGGTTTTTTTAAAAAAAAAAAAAAAAAAAAAAAAAAAAGCTCTGAATGACTGAGCTTGTTTTGGAAATGTTGGTTGACATGTTTCTACAGGGGTTTAAATGGAAATGCTGTCAGGTGCAGGGCTGCCGAGGAGTGCTGGCAGCAGACCTGGCCCCTGGCATAGCTTTGGGCAGTCTCATGGTGACTGCGCAACATCTGGGCTGAGTGACAAAGCGTAAGTTGCCATCAAGCTTTTAGCAGTGGAGGGGCAGGGAAGCAGATTTGCTTTGCCATCCAGATATGTTACCAAGGCTTGTCTCTCTTTCCATCCACTGCCCAACTAACTCATAATGAAGCAGCTGTTCAGTGAGTTGCAAAACGCCAGCAAAACCCGGACTGAATGCCTAAGTTGGCACAACTGGTGTGGAAGTGCCTTAGGCTGGATCTGAGGATGAAACAGTGAGTTTCTGCATCAGTTGAACACAAGTTAAAACCAGAAACCGATGACAGAAAAGGTGTTAAGATTCAAGACCATGAACATGAATGTGCTTGTTTACTGGGCAGAGAAGGAGCTACAGGGATCCAGGAGATCATTATTATAGTCCTGATTTTCACTAAGCTGATGGGGCCATGGACTCTACATGCCCTCTACGTGCCTGTTCATCCTCCTGTTAAGATAACAGTTGACTACTCAAAGGTTTTATATTTTTACCTGTCACCAGAACTTGGCCAACACTCCATCTGTACTTGACAGGAGGGACGGTGAAGCTTGTACGTTGCAGCACCTCATATCCGCCCATATAAGCTATTTTTCTTTTCCCTGGTGGGCAGTCAGTGATCTACTATCAGAATAATGCATGTAGATGTTTTGGAGGATCTTCTGCTAAAGTTTAGTAACTAAAACCTCTTTAGCCAGGCTCCCATGTCTTACACTGTGTGTTCTAGAATAACAGGACGGCTTTCCTAAATGCCTCAGCTCCTGTATGTGCTGCTAAAATAGGTATGAGCTTTGTGATACAGCTCCGTTGGGAGTCATGGCAACTGTGATGCTGCAGATTTCTCTCACTGACAGAAGTTATATGTATCTTTTACAAATTAGGCTTGCAAACTTCTGTAACTTTACTTTTTTTTTTTTTTTCCCCTGATTTTGACTTTGCGGCTTAAAGTTAAGAAATATTGGATGTAAGGCTGTTCATGCAATTTGAATTTAATCCCCTATCCATCTTTTGGATTTATTTCAGCCTCTCATTTTTGTTGTTGCCATTGTAAGAACTGCCCCAGATTCTTCTGGAAAATTATTTTATGCCTTTTAATGTCAGGAGGCAGCTGAGATGATAACCAAAACACATCAGACATTATCAGCCTTTAAAATGTGACTGAGCCTTTATGCTACCTCTTGTGTGGAATTAAAAATAAAAATTGGGAATTATGTATAAAAAAGCATGGTCCTAAAATCTGTACTTCCAAGCAGGTGCCCTGGCTGATGCAGAGGTGGGGATCTGATGTTGGGGAATGGTTAATGGAGGAAATGATGGAAGATTTTCATTCATCCAGTGTTGAGCCATTTGATTCAGATTTACTGCTAGCATCCCTCTTCCCTTTACTCCTCAAGCTGTGTTTCAACATTGAGACTTTAAAAAGATTTTTTTTCTCCAATCTGTCCTTAAAGAATGGTCTGTTTTAAAAAAAGAAATTAATATGTTTCAGTGTTTTGAGGTTTGTATCATGTAATGTTTTTTGATTTGCATAAGCTGTTCAGGAAAGGGCCATCTTCATCTATGTCTATTATAGTGATGCTCCAGTACTTAATGCTGTGGGCTTCGGTGCTGGCAGAATAAAGAGCTTATTGCATAATCACATTGTGGTCTAGACAGATATGCATCTGAAATATTCTCCCAAACATGGATCGGAGGGGTCTGTTGAACTGGTCATCTGATGCTTAGTTCCCCTCTTTCCTCAAAAGCTTCCATCGCGATCTCTGTCGCTGCCTTCTGCGGGCATGCTTCCAGCGCCTGTCCTTTCAGCTGAGCTGATGACAAGCTGTCTTTGCAGCCCATTGGCACAATTGCCGTGTGTAATACAGTACATATTTCTCAATAAGGCAGCTCTAAATTGCTTGTGTGTAAATAAGATACACTTGAAAGCAAGAAATGCCATCCCTGCTTAATTACAGTATTTGCGTTTCTTTTACAGCCGCAATGAAGCCCTTTCTCTAAGTATTTTCTTTTCCTGACTGATTTCCCTTATACTCGTGTCGTTGTAATCTTAAGTCGGTTTAGCATTTCCACAGTAACCTTTCATTTATATAATGTCTGTAATTCTCCTGTGGGACCCCAAACTGTAATTGGGTTTGTCTAATATGAGCTAATCAGCTACATGAACACGATGGGGCAGTGGACTGTATGGATGTGTAACTAACTGCATCCATCTTACCTGAAATCATCATCACAAATGCAGTTGTGGACAAGTATGTCATAATAACAGTGGTACTTTAATAATGCTTTTGAAATGGTCAGAATAACATCATGTTGCAGCCTGTTCATTAATTAAGACCTGTTAATTATCCCAGGTGTATGAGAAGTGAAAACCAAACAATGTCGCCAGCCAATTCTCATGTCAGTATTAAATGTATTTATGAAGCAGCAAGAGAACTTTGCTATTATCTGCTTTCCCCCTAAATTTTTGCACTTGAGCTTAGAGGACATTTTTGCAGATCTGTAGCTGCAGGTACCGGGTGTTTAAAGGCCTGTTTGTCTTCTGTTGAATCCAGTGCATAGCTCTGAATAGGTTCTTTTAAGGGTTGCTCAAAACAGTCGTAATTGACTGCATATGCCCAT
>JAVKLA010000073.1:44747991-44817194 GCA_034782735.1 Sagittarius serpentarius | reverse complement strand
TTCCCCCCCCCCCCCCCCCCCCCGTTGGTTTGTACTGCATGCAGTATTGATGCTGGTTTTTCCTCTAGCTGGACGGTCTCATGCAGCAACTCTCATTTTAGGCTGGCAACCCCTAGTCTTTGGCTAGGACTTCCTAAGTTTTGTTTTCTTCCTTTACCTTATATTCCTGCTCATCCTTGACACTGATTTTTCAAGAAAAGTTGGCAGCAAAACAAATATACTTCTGTTTGTAAATTCTGCCAGAATAAGAATGTTGAACACATTTCCTTAGTGGTGATGTTTAACTTTCAGGGGATACCTGAATTTCAAGCCTCATCTTTCCTTGCTGATGTTGCTAGTTCATTGCTTGTGTATCATTTGGTCGACTTTGCCTCTTTTCAGTTTCACTATCCAGTACTCCTACAATAACCAAATACTGGTAATATTCTGAGTTGGAAACACTCTTGAGTGCATTTTAATTCTGGTTTTGGCTGATCATTAGGATTTTTAGTTTAATATATGTAAATTCTAAAGTGAGTGGGATTTGATCTGTAAATGTCCTGTCCTACAAAATATGAGACTGTGTTTAAGTATTGTATGGCTCCACACCTTTTAAATGTTAAGCTTGTAGTGCCAAGTTACAATGGCCAGAATACTGAATATTCCAGTTCACCTTTTTATCCTTTAGCCTGCCTTCATCCTTTAGCCTGCCTTCTTCCAGACTGCAAGAAGAAATGAAGCGTGCAAGTTCAGCGGGTAGTGTCAGACTTCAGGCTTCATGTGTTGCTGCTTGTTTTACATGCAGTGAGTGTTCGGCACAGCAGCACAACACGCGTGTGTGAACATACAGACGAGTGAGTGTGTAAATGGCAGTTTTATAGTCTTGGCTTTTATAGACAGAGCATGTCCTTGATGATTCTGGTCAGTGTGATCACTGACTGTTACTGGTAATAACACTTAATTAGAGATCACATTAGTTGGCGATGCTGGCAAGGAGTAGCTCATCATCCTGGAAAGTGAGGTTGCCTTAGAAACCAGTGCAAAGGACTGCACAGAAACGATTGTGTTAGATTTTAAAAAAAAAAAAAAAAAAGCGAAGGCATTAGAAGGGATAAGTAATAGCTTCGGGAGTGAAGCAAAAATAGAAACACTAGGCTGATTCATCTGCTGAGGCTGGAAGCTTGCAGATTGGGTATTAAGTCATGACGTGTTGATGTAGTGATCTTAGTCTGCTCTGGTTATTGGCACTGGCTCAGCCTGGGCAGCCGTGTTTTACCTACCTGGTAAAGCCTGGTCAAGTGGATAAGGATTCTTTGCAGTTTCTTCAGTGCGTGGGTATGTCTCCCCTTGGAAAATGCTCAAGTTCAGGGGTACAGTATAAGCAACAAAATATATGTAAGCAGCTCAGATACGTGACTACAGATGTGTTTAATGTTGGTACTGAAATACGTGTTGTATGTGCTCAGCTTCCCTGACAGGCTTATTTGTGTCAACTCTACCTGTAAGAAAAGACAGGATTTAATGATGATAAGAGGATGTGAACAGGCGAAATATAACCTTCCTCCTTGTGAAACAGGCTGCTGTCTTGCCATTGGAAGGTTGCGAGAAGCTGCAGGCAGTGGGTGAATGTCCATGTCCAGAAGCTGGACCAGGGTCTGACTTGCAAGAGCTTATAACTATTTGGCTGCCGTGATCTGACACATTCTTGAAAAGAAAGATGATGAAGAGCCCAAAGGATTATGAAACTTCAGATTTGGTATTTGGAGAGTATCGATTCTTCCTCAGAGTTGAACTAAGGGTAAAAGCAGTGGATGGGCTTCCTTTCAGGAAGGCTAACTTAACCTTCTAACCCAACTCCTCTTCAGCATGGGCCCTTCGTCATTTGAGTTGTTTTTCAAAATCTGTCCAGCTCTTGTTTTCTGAACATCCTCCCACCCTTTCCTGCTTATCTTCATTGACTAGTTTCTCTTATAATTCTTTTGAAAATTTAAGGTTTGTAAAAATCTAAAGGAACAACTGGGACCAAAGCTCTGGTGTGAGGACTGCTGGTCATGTCTTGTGAGTGGCGATTTCTGGTCTTTCTGAAAGCTTAGCACAACAACTGTGGCATAGCTTCAGAAGCAGAATATTAAGAAATTTGAAGAAAAAAATGCATGTGGTAGAAGGTAGAGGCTAGTGCCTGGGAACTGAGAATAAGTATCTGGAAACAACATGCTATGGGGCAGGATGAAGCTGTTGAAGAGCTCTCAGTGTATGAACTCTACAATTACCTCCATTAATGTCCTGAGAGATTAAATACTAGATTACTTTAGAGATTTTTCACAGCTAAGCATTCTCCTCCTGAGTATCCTAGGTATTGAATATGGTTTATTTCCTACGTTAAAAAGTATTACTAAATAAAGTAGCAGTGGTGGTTGTTACTGGCTGTATATTGACATTATGAGGCAGGCTTTTCTTTCCAATCATGCAAATCTCTTCTGTGATACTGGGCTCTGAAGCATCAGCCCCTAAATCAGTGAGGGTTTTCTCCTCTGTCCATTATAAATGGTAGCTTGCTTTTAAAAAAAAAAAATAATAAAAACCTACCAGGTGGTTTTAGGTAGCTTTACAAACTTGCCCTCGCTCCTGGTGAAGTGCATTAAGTGCTCTTTAATGGCTTGAGATTTGCTGCAAAAATCTTGTTTTGGAATTGACTGAGTGATAGAGGAATAACAGTAATTACATGGGATTAGATGCCTTCAAGGTCTGCCATTTTGGGGAGCAGACTAAATACTTTTAGAGTGAGCAGGTGCTTGCAAACATTAGTCCTACATCAGTCACAAGAGAGAATGCAAGCCTTGAGCTAAGGTCCCATTTTCCACTAGCAAGACACCTATGAATATTTTAAAGTACAGAAAAATTGTTGAGACCTTTTGAGAAGTGAAGCTTGTGGGTGGAACTATTCTGGTTAATTAGAGGGTGTCATGAAAGATTCATATAACTTACAGTTCCTTAGTCATTGTTTTTAAATATAGCAGCGTCTTAAATCCAAAGCTTAAATACAAGTAGATAAGTGTGTGGATTGTAGCATTTCTCAGCAGCAGGTTAAATTCAGGGGGCGTAGTGTAGCTTGCAGTCTCTGGGTGTAAAAATACATTTATGCTCAATTAAACTATAGCAGGGAGTCCTACTGCTTCAGCTATAAGGACAAAATTTTCTCCTGGACTGGAATATTTTGATGTCTTAATGGTCAGTGTCTGTAAAGTATTGTAACCCTGGTTCAAAGAAGAAAACTTGCCTTAGTCAAGGATTAATCTGTACCAGGCACTTAAGAAAAGACGACTCTGCAGTTTGGTGCTAATGCAGTAGTAGCAATCCAGATACTGGTGGCTGAGTGGCTAGGAGCTATCTTCAGCCCGCTCGGGTAGGCTCCCAGTTTAACCAGGGAAACGGTGTCCAAATCCGGAACAGCAGTTAAAAAAGCCTTGCCAAGGATGCTGGATATATAGGCTTTGCAGGATGGCAGAGTAGTGCACTTAATATGTGTTGAGACTGGTTTTGAATACATCAACACAAAATGTGAAATGCTAGGTGTAAATGAAGTGCAATAGGAAAAATGCAGCTCAAAACTATCGTCAGATATATTCACGTTTTTAAAAAAATATTTAAAATCAAGTGTACAGTATTTAAGACTACAAAACCTCTCCTAACTTGTCCCATTTCATCCTTTTCAGCTTTGTCCGTTTGCTTGTATGAGTGATACAGTTTGTGAATCGTGAAATCCTCATTACAGCAACACTTGTGGTCACTGTTGATTCCAAAAGAATATATTAAAATTCACTGAAAACAAAGCCCTAGTGCTGAAAGAGGTCACTCTGTGCTGCAGTGTTTGGGGCTGGGCTTTTTTGGGGGTTGGGTTTGGTTTTGTTTCAGGAGAGGAAAATTGCTGACCTTAGGTCCTAAGTATTCTTAAAAATGGTTCATCAGCAGGAATTAATACTTACAAATGCACTGATCATAATGTGGTTTGACAGAGAAAAAGGAGATGGCAATATTTCCCAAAGTGTGTAACTACAGAAGAAACGCTGCTCACAGAAAAATCATTTCACTGAGATGATCAAACCCTGACTAGTGTCTAGCCAGAGACAGGTATTTCTGTTATAGAAGTGTATTCCTCTTGATTTTTTACAAAAGGATAAAACCTGACGTTTTCATTTGAACTAGTGGCTGAATCCAGTAAATGAAGGCGTGTGGCAGGCAGGGGGTGGGGAGGAAGGAGTTTTGTCATGAATACAGGGGGCATGGTGTGTCGTCACCGGCGCCAGCAGCTTGCGAGCTCAGCTCTCTCGGAGCTGATGTTACAGCCACGGGAGGAGGCGAAGCGATCGGAGATGTCTCTCTCGAACAAGCAGCCCGCATCGCTCTCTGAATACAGCCAGCTGTGCAAAAGCAAGAACACGGAGAGCTTCTCGGAAGCCTTCCACTGCATGGAGTCCCCGAAAGACTTCGGCAAAACTGAATTCGAATGGCAGAGGACTGAGGGGAAGCTTAATGAGATTGGCTTGAATGTAAACTCAGGGGGACCGATTAAGGATGGGCTCGTTAAGAATGCTGGTTTCACGGATGAGGACAAGCTCTGCTTCTTTGAAGGAAAACTAGACAAAGAGCTAAAAATAGCTCAGAAAGACAAAAGAGAAATTGAGGTGCAAGGCAAAAAATGCCAGGCAGCTGCAGGTCACCTTGAGAGCTGGTCTTTGATTTCTGAAACGTTTCCTTCTGCAGAAGGGAACTTTGCAAACCCTAAAACTACAGATTTTCATGTGGGACAGGCAGGAGCTGAAAAACCTGGTCCTGGGCTGGGTAAAAATGAAGCCATCACCGATCAGGAGAAAGCAGCCGGTAAGGCTGGAATGGAGACCAAATGCCAGCCAGACCCAAACCTGCCCAATCTGTCTGTGTCAGAGAGTGATCCCAGCAAATACATGAAGGAACAGGAAATCAGTGTCTGGAATCCAAATTTCCACCCTATCCTGCCTAACGATTCAGGGTCTAAAGAAGCAACCGTGAAAAAAGATGGAGCCCCCAGCTATTGTGTAATTGGGGTGGTTAATGACAACTATGTGCAGAGTGGATTTTCTTCTTCCTCAACAGCATCTAAGCCAGAACTGCCAACTACCACCGTAGAGCTTGCACAAGATGACTCCAAAAGTAGTTACTTTAATAATACCACTGAAATGGAGGAAGAGATGGAAGACAAGCTGAGCTGTGGAGATGACGGCAATTTTCTGAACAGGGCTGCCCACCAAAGGAAGGCAATGAGGCGTGCAATGTCGGAGTGCTCTCACTTGTCGGTGCCCCTAACCCTTAACCTGGCTGATAAATACCCTGAGCCGGTGCTTAGAGAAGACGTTGCTACTGGTCTGCTCTCTCCTAATAGCAGCCTGACCCAGTGCTCAAGCCCCACAGCCAGAAAGCCAGGCGCTCCGATGAAAAGGTCAATGACCGTGTCAGAAGAGCAAACATCTGTCTGCAGCTTGGGTCCTGAGCAGAGCCGTGCGGGGCTGCCCAGCCTGGTGGTGAAGGAGCATCAGTCCGTCCTGGCAGAGGAGCCGGCTGCCAAGAAGAGAGAGGAGTGGAACAGCGGCAGCAACTCGGTCAAGAAAGAGCTGGGCAGCCCGAGCTTGTATCACAGCAAGCTGGAGCAAATCCCTGAAATCAGCAGCCAGGACAAAGAGAGGGAGGAGGCAGCGGTGAAGAGGGAGAAGAGAAATGCCACCGATGGAGCTGCTGGGTTTGATTCTCCGAGAAGCAAATGCACCGAGATGGAATCCAGCAAAACTGCTCCACTGGAAAGAAAAGAAATTGAGGTCAGCGATGTGCAGAGCTCTCTGTCTCCCAAGCAAGGAGATTTACCACGTGATGGTATGTTGCTAATTTTTACCTCCCTGGGGAATGAGCAGACAGTAGCTAGGAAGCAACTAACTGACTTTACAGGCTGCAGACAGAGGGTGGGCTGCTAAGTACACCTGAAAAGACTGATGTGGTTCAGGTTCCGGTGGTTAGAACAAAAGATGTATTTTTGGATAGATGAAAATGGAGGAAAAATGTGAAAAAATAATTGTCTGGCTGGTTCCACAGCATCTGTTTTAGCTATTAATTGCTTGCTGGGATCCTAAACCTGACTAATAGATTTTAAAATCTGTGGCATCCACAGTGGTCCACATAGGTCTCTCTTAAGTACCTTCTTGCCACTCCCTCTTCTGAGCATAGGTACCCTTCTGATTTGCTAGCTACATTGTTAGAGTAAGGGCGTTATCAAAGTTGAAACCTTTCAGCCTGTGTCAAAAAGATGTGAGGATTGTGCTTTTCCATTAAGCTTTCTGTTTGAGGGAGCCAGCAAGAGTAAATGGGTAGAACGATTTACATAGTTCAGCTCTTCCTAACTGTTTCAGTGCTGAAATTCAAAGTGGAATTTCCCCATTACTTTCTGTAACCTCTTTCCCAAACCCCAGTTACAATGGAGCCTTTCCCATTGCTAAGTGTCAATAGCAGCTTGTTTTATTTTGTAGTGTTTTGTTGTTTCGATAGTGCTGTGATGTATGAGGTCAGTCTTCCCGGATTTAAAATCTGTGAGAAGAGTAGTTAATCTTTGTTCTCCAGCCTGGAACAACATCTCTGTCCCCCTTGCCAGCTTCAGCCAGCAATAAAACCTGCTTTTTTCCCAGATTTTGAGTGCGAGGATGGTCTGTGTGCTTTGTCTGTCGCCAGTATTGAGAGCTTTGCATGGGAAGAGGAAAAAAGAGATGTGTCGGGGAATAAAGACAAAAGACTTGCATGAGAATTTTTGCATCTCATGACTTCTTTTGTAGCCAGCTGGTTTGCTAAACCTTCAGAGGACTAATATAAAACTTGAAATTATAATACCCTGGTGTGGGCGAGGAGAGTACCGTGCAGGTGGGTTGAGCTGTTCAGGTAGAGCTCCAAAACGCTTCATTTGGGTTGATAAGCTGAGCTCTCTGCAGCGATGAGCGGGGAAAGGCAGTCTCTGAGCAAGGTGGGGGGCTGTGATAACTACCAGATTGGAGAGTTACCTTCTCTGGTTTTGCGGTGTGTTAGTGACACCCAATGGTCGGTCAGTCAGCTCCTGGCTGCCTGCGCGAGGCT
This sequence comes from Sagittarius serpentarius, assembly GCA_034782735.1. Lineage (NCBI taxonomy): Eukaryota > Metazoa > Chordata > Aves > Accipitriformes > Sagittariidae > Sagittarius > Sagittarius serpentarius. Next base: position 44,810,072 of record JAVKLA010000073.1, on the reverse strand, counting down.
CTGCTCATCTGTCTTTCTTCCAGCTGTCAGTAATCACGTTCAACAGAATCGTATTTTGTCTCTAATTAAAGTTTTACTTTTCTCTAATAATTTCTCTGTGATGCTTCAATTTCAAAGACTCACAGTCAGAGATCCAGAGAAGGAGGTTTCGGCAATGCAAACCTCCCCGCTCCAAAGTGCCAACATGTCTTATCTTCCTCCCTTTCCGTTATCTCTGTGTTACCTTGTTCCTAACGGTCTACTTGGTGTACAGATTTTAAATAACTCTGGCAGTCGTGAGATGAAGTAGTGTCAGTTTTGGTGGCAGTGCATCATGGATTGCAGACATCGGTCCTTCGGAGCCTGAACAGAGATGTCAAGTCCTTTCACGCAGGCAGGAGTCATCAGGTCCCCTGTTGATAGTCGCCAGAGCAATGCAGTGAGCTCCCAGCTGCGAGCCGTGGTTGGAGGGAACGCCTGGAGATGTGTTTGCTTGGGCACAAGTAGGACCTGTGCAGCTGGGCGTTTACCTGTGCTCCATTTTGTGCTTAAACACAGAAGGGTCATCAGGCTTCTTGAGAACTTAAACATGACATGAGTAAAAGTGATGTTGGCAATGAATGCGGAACAGAAAAAATACTGTATTTGTGCACGCCTTTCATGTCACAGAATTTCTGGGGTGGCGGGGTTGACATCTGCTCTGCGACTGAAGTTCATTTGCAATGAGGCAAATTAGGAAGGAGGTTCACATTTGGACAACAAGGAAACCAGGTTTGGGTAGGCTGGCAGATTCTGCCAAGCTGAAGAGGCAACTGTTCCAAAACACAGATATGTGGGATCTTTAAATGAGAAAAACATTTAAAACATACTCTAAAGTGGATTGACATGTTTTCCCCAGAGGGGCTGAGCATCAGTGATGTAAAGGTCACTGAAAGATACAAAAGTGCAGAGTCTTCTAGTTGGGTTGCTTTTTGCAGATTGCTAATTCGTATTGCCAAGCTTTTTTTTTTTTTTTTAAGCATTTAGGTTTAAAATTTTGCTCTCTCACAAGCTTTATTTTAAAAGCTAGTTTAATGTCCTTATAACCATAGCTCTGAGTGTGAACTGATACAGTAATAACTGAGTTAGCAGACAGCTCACGGGGCCTTCCTGGGCAAGAATACGATAGAGTTGTAACTTCTTTTTTACTCTCTTCTCCAAAATTAACAGCTGATTAGGTTAGGTTTGTTTTGTTCTGTTGCGTACAATGCACTGGTAAGAAATAAACTTGGGATTTATTCTGTCATGGAAGAAAACATAGCAGTAGACGCAATAAAATGTTTTCTTTGCTATATGTATGTGTAGTTTAGAAAGAATTTTTGGAATGCAGGAGAAAGTATTTCAGAAGTATCTGAGGAATTTCTGTCTGTTTTCAAACTTTCTGTGATGAGCTCTTGCTTCCTCTCCCCTGTTAATAAATAGAGAGGCGGTTATAATAAAAATAACTCAACCAAGCAAGCAGTCTTGGCTGTAAGTGTGGAGCTGATGCTAAATCTGTCCTTAGCATTTTATTCACGGCTAAGTCACCCGTTCATATCCTTATCAACTTCCCCTGCTTCACTCTTGGCATTCACCTTGCAGGTCTCCTTCCTGTCACAAGGCAATGTGTCTAAAATGGCCAACGTATCTATTTTATCTGATAGAAATATGGGTTTCCTTCTCTTTTGTTACTATTTTTCTGCCTGTTCTATCTGTTCATTCTGAAATTAGTGCTTACATTTGGGGTAACAACTTTTGTCACTTGCACCTTTTTTCATCCTAAAAATTCTTGAAAGAATTGTCCAACCTGATTCTAATAATTTGAATGGTATCTCTCAGAACTTCTGCCAAAAGTAGATTTCCTTGATCCTGTCCAGCCAGGGCTGTGGGGTTTTTTTGCTAAACATCTCCTACTCCTGTGGGGTTTTTTTTTGTTTGTTTTTTTTTGGGGTGGTTTTTTTTTTTTTAGGGTGACCTAGTATTGTACATAAAATGTTTCATTCTTGCATATAGTTGAGTGTTAGTGTGATGGCACATTTAGTTTCATTTCATTCTCAAAACTGTCAAAAAGGCGTACCCGTTCAAATCTCTGGCATACCCACGACCGGTATTTTAAGCAAGGAGATCCTGGCAGCAGATTAGTTCTGATCAGAGCTGAGCTGCAGAACTTGTTCTGGTCCCTTCTTTCATCAGCAATCGCTGCAGATTCTCACCAAAACAAGCGCTCGCATTGTTTCCTGCACTGAACAACAGATTTGATTCATGTTCATGTTGTGTATCGACTGTTGTGTGATTTATTGCACGTACCTAATATGTCACCTCCAATGGTATCACTTAAGTAAGTGATGTTACTCACCACTGCCTTCACCTTCTGCCTTTTCTCCTTTTCTTTGAATTTCCTCCAATTTGAAATATTTTCTGCTCTGAAATACCAGGAATTCCAGGCTCTGCTGGACCATGCTTGGTTGGGACTGTCACCTCTGATACTCAGGAGCTCAGTGTATGCATCAGAAAAATGGTCTTGGTTTTCTGACTCTTATTTCTTTATAAATCTGTAAGCAAGGGGTGCAGTCCAACATAACTTCTCAGTCTCCTGCAGGTCTTTTTGCAGCAGAACACTTTGTGGTTTAGATAAATATAGAATCTGAGACTTGCAACACGACTGAGTTAGGCTGTGATAGCTTATTGCCTCAGGTTTACACAGATTAAAGTTAATTATGGGATTAGGAAATATCCGCCCAGCTACCTCGTAATGAACTAATGATACTTGTTCAAGTAATGTTAGCGGTGTGGATGGTGGCTTGCTAACAAGGCTCCTTGCCAGATGAAATCATGCTTTTAATGGGAAAGAAAAGAAATAAAGGATTGCAAGCTGCGGGAAGGAGAAGAAACTGAAGGCACTGGTGATAAACAGTGCCTGATACGGGCTGCGGATAGTTCAGTGAAAAGTCTTGGTGTACGCATGTTCAGCCTTGAATATAAAATAAACATTGGCATCTCTCAGTGACTGACTTCAAAACTGAAGCTGAAAGTATTGTAATCATTACATAAATCAGGTGGGTTCCCTGTTCTGTAACACCTGCTGTGCTTTCTCAAAAATCACAAAAACTACTGGCTGTTTGAGGGAGACTACCTTCAAAACAGTGGTTTGCAGCAGGTGCATAACCATTCCTCTTCCCCTTTCTCTGGGGAGAGAGGTGAGAAGAGCACGGAGATGTTCAGCAGCAGCAGATGGGTTGAGGGCAGCCTGTGCCCGTCTTGCACAGGGATGTTGTTTGTGGTGGTGCACTGCTCATCCCTGGAAATTCCCGCTGCAAGCTTGAGGTGCCAAGTATGGCAGGACTTAAAGAACGGGAATTTCTATGGATGGGTCTTCAAGGTATGCTAGATGGGATAAAGGTATATAAAATGTCATGCTTCAGGTCCAAGGCCAGTGATACATCAGCTGATACAAGGGCTAGAAAGACCCCTCAGACCAACTTCTCTGTGGCTTATTGATACCAGATGACATGCAAGAAGTTGACGTTGGACTAGTTGGATCATTGGTAATATCTTATCTTTGTGCTTAAGTGTTCAGAGACAGGATCGTGCTTGTAATTGTTTTGCATTTTGAACAGTATGGAATTGCAGTTTTATGCCTTCAGATACTGAAAATACCCCAGATGTCCCCTGGTCAAGGCACTGCCCAAGCTTGAGCGGACACCTGGAAATGCTCTGAGGTTTCATCAGCATTCAGACCAGCCTTAGAGACAGACCGAAATATGAATTCAGGTGGCGTTTCTTCCCTGCTCCCCACATAATAACCCTTCTAAAACAGCTTCAGTTCACGTTGTGGTTTTGCTGGTGTTTTTAGTTTGACTGGGAGGTGTGCTTGTCAGGGGCATTGACAGAAAATGGAACTTTTTGTTGGTTTTATGAAGGTACTTCCACTCTTATCAGTGAAAAGAGAAAAGCTCATGTTTTCGTTAGCTTTTTATATCCAGCATCAAATTTTTAGCACAGTATTACAGTCAAACAGAGAATGTTAATTAAATAGCTGGTTTATTTCAGTTCATGCCATGTTAGGTAAACATGGCAAGTAGTTCAGGTTGTTCTAGAAGAAGAAGTTCTGATTTAGGATTTCCCTTCCTGGGTAAAAAAAATAGTCTTAACAAACCAACCTAGGTTTGCAAGATGACAAAGATGGCAAAGATGGTTTACAAGATGGCAAAGAGGACATCTGGTTTATTCGTCAGTTCTTGATAACAAGTAAAAATGTACACATTGATTGAGTTGCATTTGGTGCCAAATAAAATGCTTAGCTATTCTGTATTTGGGTCAAGCAGGAGACGTTTTATTTACCCTTTTCTGGAGAGGAGAAAGCAGATAAGGGTTGTATTTCTGCTGAAACTGAGATTTGTTGTATTTGTAGATACTTTCGCCTTAAGAGCCTTAAACAAAAAGGCTTCATTTGATGGTGATTTTTATGATGAAGCAGCTCCTTCTGGATGGTGATGGATGAACAAGAAAGAGCCCATGTCTCTGCAGCATTTCTGGCAAAAGCAGTATTTAACGTGGTCTGGTTTTGTTTCTAAGGTTGTTTACATTTAAGAGGGAGAGTAAATATGGTCATTGCCTTATTGCTTAATCTATTTCTCTTAATGGATTTTCAGTTGATGACTCTAATCCCTATGAGAATTATGGAGCTGTTTCATTGAATGATGTTTTAGTTCAGCTTAGCCTGCTGAATATCCCTTGCTGGGGATATGGAAGATGAGTGCCTGGCCTCGTTCACAAGCACGTTCGAATGCAGCTGCACATCCCCTTCCATTTTGAAGCACGTAAATGAGCCAGCCTGGATCAGTGACTAGGGGCAAGGCAGGTGAAATACAGACCCCGTAAAATGGAAGCTAATACCGTACCAAGAGGGATAGGTAGGAGATGAGAGGATTTAAGTGATACAGTCTAAAGTACCCACTGAAATGCTCATTTAACTAGTCAATAAAGGGGAGAAAGGAAAACAAGATGTAACATTCTTAAAAATCTTCCAGATGCACAGTATGTAGTTACTGCTATCCTTTATCTTCGCTTTAGCTTTTGCTTACCGCAGTACCAGAAAACAGAAATACTTCCTTTTGGCCTTTTGAGATGAGCCTAAGATATGTTATAGTGGGGTCTTCACCTGTTCCTTTTGACATGGAGAATGGGAATACTTATTCTTGACTAAGTTGCTGCACTATATTTGAGAAATACATGCACATAGGCTTTTATTCTGAGTTCCATGATTTATGAAACAATGCAGTAACATGGTTTGACTTCAAAAAGATACTCACGGGTATGTTTCTGTGAGTACTTTCTCCTGATTTTATTACTTCAGGGAAGGAAACACGAACAGTAAAGCTTTTCAGATTTAGTGCCTGTTTTTTTTCACACACAGTAACAGCTTTCATGAGAGCGCTGTTACAGCAAAACTGATGGCGAAGGGATCTGAAAGACTGAAGGTTTGTGTTTGCTCTCCTCTTGGGTTCCAGCTCAACGTCACCTCACACGAGCTGTAACCCTGATGGTTTTGTTTCTGTACTTGTAGAGGAGGAGCAATAATGCTACTGTGGTAAGGATTTTATAGATGTCATAAGGATGCTTTTGTGTGGCTTTCCTTCACGAAATGAAGTTCTAGGAATTCAGAAAGGAAGAGGGAACAAACTAGCAAAAATTGTATCAGTTTATAAATCCATTATGTACTTGCATTCTGAATACGATGTGTAAATCTTCATATTGTCCTCTACCTCAACAAGGTTGTAATAGAAGTATGATAAATAAAGGCATCATATTAGAGAAGTTCATATGGGAATGGCCAGATAAACTAAGACTCTTTACCCTGGAAGAGAGGGGACTCGGAGAGGGAGATGGTTGTGATTACTGTCTTATAAAGTCATCAATGACATGAAAGTTGTGAACAAGAGAAGACTGTTAGTTTTTCCAGCATAAGAATACGGGTCATCAAACAAAAATAGCAGCAGATGAAAGCAAACGATGCTGGGTGACTTGAGCAATTTACAGTGAAGCTGTAAAACATCTTGTGCCAGGAATTCGTGAATTGTGATTTTTTTTTTTTTTTTTTTTTTTTTTTACCATGAGGCTAATAAAATATTGGAGGAGAAGCCCCAGGATGTGGAATCTCCATCTTTGGAGATGCTCAGAATATGACTGAAAACCCCCTGAAAAATCTGGTATAATTTGAGTCGGGGATTGGGCTAAATGACCTCCAGACATCCCTTCCAACCTACATTGTTCTGCTAATCTAATGTTAAATGATTACTTGGGCTAAAAAGCTTTGGACAAGCAGGTAGTCTCTAGACTGCAAGTCACAGGATGGTGAGAGGTTTGTTTTTTGGGGTTTTTTTTGAGGAGAGTGAGGTGGTTTTTTTTTTTCTCCTTATGGTTAGGAAAGATATATATAGTTATTCATAATCAGGACTTGGCTTCAAAAAGACATATGATTACTTGCATACGTGGGCATCCTCCACTACATAGCTGTAATAGTAATTTAGACTGGAACAGAGCTCTGGAGGTCTCCGGTTTAACCCCTGACTCAAAACCACGTGTAAGTAGATGAGGTTGCTCCAGGCCCATGTGTGTCCCTTCCAGGTCTGAAGGTCTCCCAAGGATGGAGATCTCACGATCTCTTTGAGCCTCTTCCAGTGTTTGACTTCCCTCACATTGAAGGAGTTTTTCCTTATATTTGGAAATTATGCTGGCCATGATTGTAAGCAGCCTGATCTGCTGGGACCTGCTTTGAGTGATGGGTTGGGCTGATGACCTCCGAGGTCCTTTCCAGCCCTTCATTGCTCTGTGATCCTATGTTGCTTGACCACTTTGGTACATTGGTGCAGGCAGATTGCTGAATTCTCGTGATAACCCTGTGCAGTAGGTATAATTGCATTTTGAGTAACGAGTTCAAGGTTAAAATCACGAAGCATTGTCTTAGCTTTCAATATTTGCAAATTTTCAAGGTTTGCAATCCTTCCTTTTATGTTAGGCTAGCACAGCTTGAAGGAGCGGCGTTGCAGTTCGTGTCACCCTACCCTTCCTTACTGCGTTACTCTGCTGCTTCATTCAGAAGTGTGAAGGTGAACGTCACCTCTGCTGTCGCTTCCTGTTGTCCAGTTGTTCTGTTTCAAACAGACTTTCAGCAGCTTTTGCCCCCACTTTGTTGCTGCTTTTGAGGAAGAGCCCCCCCTTAGCATCTGCAAAACTCCCATCAAAACACTGAGTTTGGTTTGTCTTGTTCCTTGGTGTTTTTCAGAAGACAGCTGTGGTTTTCAGACAGCAGAGCTTCAAATCAACCAAACTCTCCATCATCATACTACCTACCCACCCCCCCCACCCCCCATTTGGAGGGAGATTCAGTACATCCTTGTGGTATGAAGGGGAAATGCTCCATTCCTTAACCTCCTTCTAATGAGAGAGAGTCTCCCTAGAGGAAAAAGAACCTGAGGGAAAGCTTTGACAACAGAATCTTGTGGTTTAGCGGATGACAGTTTTCTGTGGATGCAGAAGAATGAGTTGGGTCTGAATGACTAGCTGTAAGATGTGCTTGAAGGCTCCTTGGAAAGTTGTTCTCTCGAGCTGTGTTAGTGCTATATAGGAAACTTTGGAGAGAGACTCACTGCTCAAACAGGGAAGGTTTTTTAAAAAGAAATAATACACATTCTATTTAAACATTAATGTTGAGCCTTGGAAGACAGCTTTGGTCTTTTGTACGGTTGATAAGGTAGCTGTTCTACAGTCTGTTCTTTTTGGGGGAAAAAAGATACTCTTAAAACCATTACATCATCTACTTCGATTGCTTTATATCACATTACATTTCTTCTAATGGTAACTCACCTGCTGCTGGTAACCACTGAGAGAGTGGCAACATGTAAGAGGTTAAGGATAAAATATGTTAAGTGTCTCCTCAGACACCAGGGTTCTTGTGTAAATAACTTGTTATGAGTGGCTGCTTATACCTAAAAATCAGGATTAATTGCCTTTCAGGAGACCGTGCCTACTCCATGGCTGTGTGGATGGCCCCCCATGCTTTCTTTGCGTCACAGTATTTAAACTTGGCTGTTGGAGGCAGAATTATAAATTTCCTCGTTAGTGTTTTTTTTATGGCTCACTCTGCTTGTATGAGACAAACATAATGAGTTATATTTTCCATAATTTTTGAGATCTGTAGGAAGAGTATTGTCCCCTTTTATAACAAGGAGCTGAAGCTTTCTTTTTGAGTGTCAGTTTTGACACAGATCATCTCATTTTTACTATTTATTTTGAAAAATCACCACTGCTTGTTTCTTAGGAGTCTTGTTCCCTCTGACTTCAGTTTTATCTGAACACCATGTGGTCTTGTTTGCTGGGTCCTTCATCCAGCAATGGCAAACACCTGGTTTCTGGTGACAAATTTATTTTACAGAGACGCTTTTTAACTTGTTGTCTGTTGTGTGCCTTTGCCAAATGTTGTTCCAGTGCTATGGCTTCTGTGCGTGGTCTTGTCTGTGTGTTACTACAGCTTAGTTTCTACAGGCAGTTTACCCTGCCTTTGAGCAGGGTTTGGTTGCCCAACCTAGCGCCGCGGCGGTGAGCGCTCTGGCAAGGCTGATGCAGGGTCAGCCAGGGCGAAGTCTGGTTTCTGCCACCTACAACTTGTGTAGGTCTTGATTTGCTCAGCTCCAGACGCACAGGCACCTGGAAGAGGGGGCTTGTACACAGCTGATGTGGGGGGTGTTGCGGATGCAGCCTGGGAAGCACTAGGAGATGGGCTACTGAGCATGGCCAATGCAGGGAGTCACCTGAGGCTTCAACCAGCAAGAGGGTTCAAACTATGGGGTGGTGGGGTTTTTTTTCAACGTCACTGATTTTGACCGGATTTTTATATGAGAAGGCACTTGTCTGACACAAGGCCACATCCGCCAGAGTCAAACTCCTCCTTGCAGCGGACAAGAGCGAAACCTTGTCAAGGAAAACATTGCATTTATCTTTGATATGCAGGATAGTTGTCTTTAGTGTTTTTCTCAGAACTGGCCTTTTTTGTCTAAAACAATCTAGAGCCAGATAGGTACTATAAATACGAAGTAGCTAAAGCACAGCATCTTTGTGGGAAGTGCTAGGCCGCCCTGGGGGGTCCCTCCTCCACGAGCAAGGTCAGGAATCCCAACCATCCCTCCTGCCAGCTGGAGCATGTCTGAAGGACGCTTGGTATCGCTGTTAAGGGAGACGTAAGCACCACTTATCAAGTTTGCTCTTTCATAATTGATGTCAGTAAAACCTCAGACAAAATTCCAGAGTTGGCGGTTTGTGGATTTAGTTCTCATTGTGGAGTCATTTGTTTTCTCTGGTGCACTTAGATGTGAATAATTTCTTCCAGTGTCGCCCTTAGAAATTGTGAAGCAGCGGTGCTTCACAGTATTGTGAACTGACACGTCCAAAAAGTTTGAGACATACTTAGTCAGTAACAAATGGTAAGCGGGGGGTGAGGATGGACGTACAAAACAGCACGGTGCAGCTTGCTGTTGCAGTGAGTAGCAGCAGGGAGAAAGTACCTGCTCGCAGGGTTATGCCGTTGAGTTTATCGGTGGAATGTCCTTCCATCTCTCCTTCAAGTCACTGTCCCCCTTTCCCCCGGGAGTAATTCAATTCTGGGTGCTGACTCAGCTGAGCTGAATTTTCTCCATCAGCGAACACGATGAGGAGCAGGAGCTGCGGCAGCTGAAGGAGGAGAGCAGCTCCCAACAAAATGTCTTTGAAATATGTTTCAGAGGTTTGTTGCCATGCTTGGAGGAGCAAGCAAACTGAAAAGTCTCTTAAATAATTCTTGCAGACTAATGAACAAATCTGATTAAGATTTGGCAGCTTTTCCTAATATTCCCTGTAACTAGGAAATCTTCCCAGGCAGTTCTCTATATAGGAGAGAGCGCCCTCGTAATTAAATGATGAATGAAAGCAAATGTACTGATGAACACATTGGCTTTTTATTCAAATTGAGGCAGCACAAAACAAAACTGTTCTTCTGTAATCCCTTGGGGTTGTCTGTGGAGTTGTGTACCCTGGTATATCGGAGGCTGTGAGAGATGGAACCTGAGTTTTCGTCCTGTGACCCCTGAAATAGGAAAGTTCCCTACTCAGCTCTCCTGGGTTTATCATATTATTATTATTTATAGATGCAACTTGCTTAGCCTGTACATGTGCTGTCCTGCAGTGTAGCTCCATCAGCTTGATGATGCTACATTTCTGGTTTACATTTAAAAAAAAGAAAAAACAACGCTGTTTGTTTTGTAGAACCTTAATGTACTCTCTGATAATTTTCTGTGTTGAAGTTATTCCCTCTAAATTTCTCATACAGTAGCCCGTATTTAAGTAGCATGAAATTCATGTCATTGTTAGTTCAGAAGCGTGGAAGCTGCTCGAGTTTAAATCCTGAAATTCTGGAAGCTGAGGTTTTTTGAGGAGCCGCATTAGGCTCCCTGAGCAGACGAATTCATGTTACTGTGTAGATGCTGTGATACTGTCACTGAGAGGTTTAACGTTGCCGCTGAATTAGCTGAAATAATAATGACAGGCAGTACATGAAAGGTAACTTCCAACGGATGGAAAGTCACCTTGATGTCTGAGATATTTGAGACTGATAGCATTCAAAATAAGGCCATCCCCAGGCATGGGGTCCCGGGAGCAGAGAACAGTGAATGGACAGAAGGTTGCTATTCAGAAACAGGAACCTCGACAACAATGGCTCTTTCTCGTATTGCTGTAGATAAAACTGACAAGTTAAATGAGGGAGAATGTAAAGGTTTATTGAAATGCAGTGGAGAAAACTAGTGTAAAGGAGCCAATATAGATTAGCTACAAAAAAAGAGCTTTCTAGGTGAACATGAATGATTCTTAAGAATTTTGTATTAAAAAGTGTCCAGCCTGTACATTTTGATGCTTGGTTTTTTTTTTTCACAAGTCTTTTTTGTAAGCCTAGGATGCTAAACCCGGTGCTGTAAAACATTTAGTATGACTTGGAAACTAAATGGCTAGGAAGAGGCTAATGCAATGGAAGGGGAAAAAAAAAAATGCTTCTAAACTTGTCCTGGAGTCAGAAAAATAAATAAATAACAACAACAAAATGATCCTGCTGTTGAGCATCACTGGGGCAGGTGGAAGGCAAAATTCTATTTTATTTTGCTTTTTTCAACAGTGGCATTTGTATCAGAATTGAACTGTCCTCCGAGACACTCCCTCAAGACTGACAAGCAAGAAAATGTGAAATATAAATAGTAATTTTCAAAAGATGTGGAAAACAACCTTTTTACTCTTGGAATTGTTACACTATTGTCTGGTGGGCCCTTAGCACGTGCTGCAGCATTACAGTCTGTTGCTTTGTTATAAAAAGAAACATCCAACACAGATAATGCTTTATTTTAATCCCCAGATGACAAGGGAAAATGCATAAATTTGTGATGGGTTTTTTGCACCGTATCCTTCATAAAATTGAAACGCCACAGGAATGGCAGCGGAATACAGCTCATAGCGGTGCGGTTGTACAGAAACACCGCTGAGAATTAGTGTTTTAAAAGCTGTTTATAGGGAAGTTGCCTCTCACATGTCTCATGGTGCAAAGCAGCATGGCAGTTCTGCTGTAGGATTTATAAGATTTAGGGAGAAAACTTGGTGAAGCTGCTAGCTACTAAATTAATGTTCTGTTGTATTGTTTGCTTTGGGGGCAGTAGTTATCCTTCTGCTGGTGGCTGGACAATGCTTTAGAGACTGGTTTTTAAAAGGAGATGAGGAAGTGGTTGTGGCTGCTCTGCTGCTGTTAGAAGAGTGTGTGTATTTGCTGTGCCCACTCAGCAGAACAACCTTTGGTGGCAACAACAAAAATTAAGAATCACAGTGAAAAACTGACAACCCTTGTAACTGAATCTAAGCTTTGTGCTGTGAAACACCGTGTACAGCAGCATGACACGATAGTTTCCACACTAACAAGTGTTGGGATGATCCACGCATGTTAGAACAAGATCTCTGCGTTCTTGCTTTCCCGTGTGACCTTTCCCATTAGCAGTCTGGCTCCCTTGGGCCGCCAGGAATCCTCCCTGCTCAAAGAGCTGCAATGCGTGGATGTGGGCAGAAGAAAGGTCAAGAAGAAACAGCCATAACAATAGGGATAGCTTGAAAACAGTGCCCTACTTCAGGATAAGTCATAGTGTAAAACGTGGAAGAGGTCAGAACTTCACCATTAACATTCCAACAATTTATTTTGATAACTTGAAAGATGGGAAGGTTCGCTATTTTAATTAAACCAGAGGTTTCCTTCATCTGCCATCTGTCTTTTCCACTGGAATAATATGAGAAATTGTATGCTAATGACATCTGGATGAACCTGTCCTGTTACAGGGAAGATCTTTTTTCCTGTAGGTATTCTGGTTTTGGGGAAGTTTTCCAGAAATAACCAACCTGTAACTGTCTCAGTTCTGTCTCCTCCTGCTACTGTGTTGAATAATAGTAAACTAAAAAAAATAGTATGTTAAAAAAAAAAAAGCACAAACTTACAAAGTCTCCCGTCCTTTTTTTTTTTTTTCACCTTTCCCCCAGCAAAACCAGAAGAGACCAAACCAGCTGAAGCTGTGACAGGGAACGATATCACAGCACCTCCCAACAAAGAGCTTCCTCCCAGCCCTGAGAAGAAGACAAAGGTAGGTGTCGTCTCACGTTCAATGTCTTCACTTCCATGGTTTTTATTTGCCGGCTTCTCTGCTTCTTAAGCTGTGGCAACACAAGTTCTGTTTTCTGAGCTGCCATTTGTGAACTGTTCTACTGGAACAAGGACTGCCAGTTATGAAGTTGCAAACAACTCAGCCTGTAGCAAATGTGACTGAAAATGGATTTAATGAATATGTGGTAAGCTTTATTTAAATTAATTCTCTGGTCGGTATCGGTGGCGTAGAAGTAGTAAACATGTATCGTAACACTTCTGCTACACTGATACTCTCCTAGTTGTTTACAACACATCTATTTGCATTGCAATTAGCATTTAGAGATCCTGCTCAGGATCTGATATTCTCTTATTTTAGGGCTATTTATGAAACATGAGACAGACCTGCTTTCAGAAGCTTGCAGCGTTCAGCAAAATCCAACCCCAAATTCTTAGAGCAGGGGCAGGGGGTTCTCGGTCCCCTCGAAGGCGGCGGATGCATGACCACTAGAGTTGATCAGATGAGGATTTAGAGCTTGCAATCCGTTGTGTGCGTGTAATTGGAAAGCAGTGTCCTGTGTATTGCACGTAGGACTAGATGCCAGGAACACCCGATTACTAATCCCAGCTTTACCAGCGATTCCTTCTGTTGCTTTAGATGTTGCTGGAATAAATCCTGTTCGCTTTGAATTGAATGGCAAAACTCCACTGGGCTCCGAAGGCAGCCCTCTTCTGCTGCTTCATTTTGGTCTTTTTGTTATGCTCAGAAAACAGAAAGCTAATTATTTTTTTGTTTGTTTGTTTCATTTAAAATAGCACTTTTATGTTCTTGCAGCTCAATGTTTTGGTTTACAATGCGCTATTTTTTGTTGTATTTTTTTATTTTTATACTGGATTTTGGTTTTTGAAAAAACATAAAGCCTGCTGCATCCACATCATCTACAAAGCCTGCAGCAACGAAAGCCAGGCCCCTGTCCGCTACCAGCCCCAAGCGGCCAGCCTCTGCCACACCTGGCCCAAACAAAAAACCCACGAGCCCTACTGCAGGTCCTACTTCAGCCACTACTACTAAACGCCCAGCCACCAGTACTACACGTCCCTCCACCTTAACTCCAAAAGAGACTAAACCAAAGGTAAGAAGCAATTTGCTTTTGTGTGGGAGCTCCAAGAGCTTATTTACATGTTAACTTACCAGCTGTCTTACCCAAGAGTCAAAACATAATTCAAGTGCTAATCATGGGAGGATAAGATCAGGAACGTGATTCACTGTGTTATGAGAGCTGCAGAGTTACTAGTATCAGCTTCCATTAACCCACTTATGGCATCAGGTCTCAAGTGTTTAATTGTATCATTGCAGAGGAGAAAATTAAACTTGACTGTATTACTACAATTTTGCTAGTGAACTGTCGTGAAGTACACAAGGTAATTCTTTATTTCTTTCTGTTACTGAAGGAGGAGGGTTCTTTAAATATAGATACACTACAAACATAGGATAACTCTTAAATCCAGACAAGAGCATGGGAAAACTGAATGGAGAGCTTTGATGTTTATATTGAGGNNNCCCAAATCAAGGGAACACTTCAGTATTTCCCACTGATTGCCTCTTTATGATGTCTGGTTGTTACAAAAACTGTACAAAGGTAACTGATCATACACTTACAGTCTTAGGAAGTATTGGAGATTTGTAATTCTCTAGTAAGAGAAGATTTGTGGACAGTTCTTAGTGTTGCATCTTAAAGCTGAAGTAGGGTATCCACATGTAATGTTAAGAATGGGAAATATCCCTTGAATCTTCCCTATGTTAACTTGTGATATTATATAGTAGAAGAATTCAAATTTGAAAGGGAATGTTAAAATCTATTTCAGAAGCTTTCAGTTGATGTTTAAATGCTAGCATTTCTGCTATACATTTAAGCTTAAATAACTGCATTTGAGTGTCTTTTGAAAGTAACTGAATAGAAATAACAGAGTATGAAAGCACAGGTGTAAATTTGTACTATTTTTTCTGTGAACCAGTGTCTTCGGTTTTGTTCTAAGTTTTTGAATGATTCTGAATCCCTTTTTGATGAAATCAGAATCTCATCTTATTTGTTTCCATGCGTTAACTCAGTATTTTACTACTTAAGAGATCAGTCAGTTTACAAACAACTGACTTACCAGGGACAGATATTAAATAATTTTCCAACTGAGGAATGAACCACAGACGCCTAATTCTTATGTCCACAGTGTTTTAATAAATGCCTTCTTAGCTTAGGAAGCTTTTCTGTTCATGAAGGACAGAAATCTCTCCCAGAAGTGTTGCTAGTGGATTGATGTTCTCCATTTTGTTCAAAAATCAAAACCTCGTTCACATCTGTAAATGGCCTCCACACATGAATGCTGAACAGATCTGGATGAATTCTAATATTCAGCAGGGTCTGGTGCTCTGTGTCCTGCACCGACTATAGTCGGTCGCTTCTGCATGCTTTAATTATATTTTTTTAATCTTCTGCGTTATAAAGTTTCAGTGGTGCCTAGCTTGTGTGTTTAAGAATTTAAACAATTTCAATTTCTCTCAGGCTTTTTGTTGGCAAATGCTTTGGAGAGACTGTCAGTGAAATACTGGCTTTAACGTAGCCTGGTCATTTTCAGGTTGCAGATGCGAAGACCACAGATAAGCGGACCTCACTTTCAAAGCCTCCATCATCTGCCACTCCTAAAACTACTGTCAGGAGCACCCCTACTACTCCTAGGACAACGGCGGCATCGCCAGTCACTGCAGCTGCTGGTGTGAAAAGCACGGCTACTTCTCCACCAAAGCGGCCAACATGTAAGTATTCTCTTGTTTTTCTTCACGAGATCTCTCTTTCTAACCAGCTGCAAGTTTCTGTTTGAGTAACACTGTTGGTTGATGCTATGATGTCTTTCTCATGTATTCCAGTATGCTGACTGCTTTTTCCTGTGTTTAGGCCATTCTGTGGTCCCATCAGTTTATCAAAATAGTCTCCTGGTAAAAAAAGCTTGCGATCTTCAGGTTCAAAAGAAGGAAAAAACCCCAAACCTTGAAATGTAGCCGTTTATGAGAAGCCACAGCTGCTGTTAACCAGCGCTTCTGAGAGGTGTAAACTGGCCTACCTGTCAGTCAGGATTTGACTTGAAGCTTAGTGATAGCTGCACTCTCAGCCTTTTTAATACAACACAAGATCCTGTGCCAAGACACAGAGACCATAGGTCAGACTTTTTTCTCTCCAGGGCTTCCTCCTCCAAAACCAAATCTGCATGACCTTCAAGGCCAACTTGGATCAGCTCTGTGTGATTCAGGGTTAATGCAATTACTGAACGTGCTTGATTTAAGAAAAAGGATGCTATTACCTCTGTATTTTGCCATAGTAACAATTAGAATAAACACTAATTTAAGACTTGGGAAAAGCAAATATCCAGAAGAGGACTTGAAGCACTCACACTAGTGCATCTGAAAAACAAAAAAGACTGAATAGAAGTGGAGGTTTTTTACTAGTGTAGGAAGAATTTGGAAGTGAAATCACATCAGCTTCATCAGAAAACTGTATCCCACTCGTACTGTTGCCAGAGAGGGAACTTCCCATGAGTTTAACACAGTCAGCGTGAAACATAAGCAGCGTATTAAGCTCTTGAAAACAGTGTTTTCACTCACTTTAATGGGGCTTGAGAGATGTAACATCAGATAAAAATATGGTTAAATGTTCTCAAGTCTTTTCAAATGACTAGACCTCATTGGCAAAATTTTGCCAATAAGCATGTAAAACTAATAATACGTGTTGGTTGCTTTGTTCTCTGCATCCCAAAGCATGAATTCATAACCCATCTTTCCCAAAAGAATAGTAATATCTTAACTATGCTGAAATATATTAGGCTAGATGTACATTCCATACTTTATGCTGTAGGGGAAAATACATTAATCAAGTGTGGGGGAAGTGTTGCACCTTCCAAGAGCCATGTATCTTAACCTGTGGACGTCCTTGTAAAATTCATTTTGTGTGGTCCTTTATGCAAACTGTAGCCCAGAATGCTTAATATGTTTTAATGAGTTCGGTTAATTTCTGCTTCCAAAATTGAGACACAAACAAAGAAGCATTTTCTGATGGCATTTGAAAAGAGATGGAGTCAACGATGCAGAGATGCAGGAAGGTTGTTCCAAGTGGCAAGATGTACAGAGGAAGAGGCTTCTGCACCAGCGAGGGTGGTGGGACATTGCCAAAGTACAGTGAGAAATGGGTGGGCGAGGGAGAGATGAGGTCAGCTGGAGAAACTCCATCAGGAGTTAAAGCTGTTTTGTCTGGATCTGGAAATGCACAGAGGAGTTGTGAATAGTAAAAGAAGGGAGTCCTGTTTTGGAAGAGGAGAAAGCAAGGGTGTGGTGGAGGATGAACAGTGTTGTGGGGCCTGAAGGGGAATCGCAGTGAGCCAAACACTTAACAATGCAGTTTAAGTGGAGCACGTGCAACTTCAGCTAGCTCCATAGATGTAGGTGATGGAGACCTGGATCTCTTCTGATCACAGTTTAGTTTCTCATTACCTAGCATTGAGCCAGATAATAAATTTCTGGCTAAAGATGATATTTCAGAAGGACATCTGCTCTTGCTTTTCACATGTCAAAAGATAGACACTCACTTCCTTATGGTTTGATCAAGCGTTTAGTTGTTCTCGCTGTTTAAAAATGTGTGTATAGTGGCTTGTTTTGAAATTACATGGTTTCACTTTTTCAGGTATTAAATGTCAGTCACTTTCTCTACTAAAATGAGAGCCACAGGTTATGTGGTGCTTGATTTTTTTTTTTTTTTTTTGTTTTGTTTTCCCCTGCCAGTTTTCCCCCCTCCCTGTGAAAATGACTTATGTTTGTACAAGAGCAGCTCTCTTTCAGATCAGAAAAAGATCAAAGTCTTGGACTGTTACTATAGACCGTTTTCCCAGTAGCTTTATCATTCTCCAGGTTGTCAATATCGCATGCTAATAACACAGACAAAAGTGTTCCAGCATTTGGCTCCACACTGACAGAGTAGAAATAATATTTTTTTATATATTAAAGAAACATATTAGTCCTCTTGCCTTTATACAAAACTTAAGTCTGTTCTGTCCGTACAGTTTTCACAATTAAAGATGTGGTCTCAAGGAATGAGATTGGGTTGGTTTGACAGGACATTTTTTGAAGTGTTTGGTATTAATTATATAGCTGTCCTTTAGGCCTTATTAAATTATCCAAATGTGTTTCATCTCGTTAGCTAGTATCTTATCTGTGGTGTTTAACTGAATGCTTTTAGCAGAGTCTGGATGGAATGATCCAGGCTAACTTGGCCTAAAGTTATCTGCCTCTTTTGCTTGCTGTTTTGTATATTGGCATTCCATAAAGTACACTGCCAGCTACTTGAGTTTTTCTAAAAATTTAGGACTGTTCATGGAATAAATATTAGAAAGTGGGGGTTTTCATAATTTCTAACTTAGATATTTTTTTTTTTCCATTTGGTGTTTGTTTTTAATGTTACCTTCCTTTGGCTATTGAAATGAAGCAGATTTTAGCCAAAGTTGTTCATCATTGACAGTTAAAAAGCTAGTATTTTGTTATCAAAGAGCTCTTTAAAAGAAGGTTCTGTTTATATTTTTCAGTCTGTGATTTTTCCTTGATCAACTTTGTCTATGGTTTTATTCTGCTTTGAGAAATACAGATGCATTCCTGGTTTAGACTGTCCTCTGTCTATGTGGAATATAATCAGGTCATGATCACTGGTGTTTGCCCAAAGGGGTAGTTCAGTTTAGTGATTGATTTTTGGTTTTATACAATTATAATAGAGGCCAAAATATGTGCAATAACTTCTGTGCAGGAAAATTGGCATTGGTTAGAACTGATCTAGCCATAATACCAAGGTTAAAGATGGACAAATGTGGTTTTGCTTTTGCTATTTAGTAAAGAAAGGAGCTTTGGGATTTTTTGGGGCGGGGGGAAGGGGGAACGGACAGATGGACACAACAATGACTGTTTAAGAAATGAAATTGGGACAGGATTAAAACAATGTTAGTGAGTGCTGTCAGATTCAGAAAGTTATTTTAATAAAAAACAATGCAAACCATACCCCAGGTGTGGTGCATCACAATGCTGAATTGATCCTTTTGCTAGAAAACACCAATGAGTTTTGCTGTTGTGATGAGGACCATCTCAGCCGGGTGTTCAGAAGGAGCAGTTATTTCTTGAGATGCTTTCTTTCAAGCAGCATGTTAGAAATGGGGACTGTGGGTAAAGAGTACCATCGGTATGTGAGGAGCTGTGGAGAGCCCCTGACATCCAGGGGAAGCTGTGCCGGGATCCTGGGCTTCTCATCTGTGCAAACTGGCTCCTACTCTGAAATACTAATTGGCGTGCTTTGTATTGGGCAGCTATCAAGACTGATGCAAAGCCTGCAGATGCCAAGAAGACCTCTGCAAAGTCACCATCAGGTAACTTTTTTCAGTTTCCATCTAAAACAAATCCTCCTTGTTTGGGGCTGTGTTTGTTAAGCAGGCTACCGTACATCTTTAGGACTTGGAGGAAGTTTGTATAAATGGCCTCTGACCCATCTTTTTTTCCCCCTTTCCCTCCAACTGTCGCTGTGATAATTGTAGCAGACTTGAGTCGCCCTAAGAGCGCTACTGGAAATGCAGTAAAAAGTAGCGCCACCACTCCTTCTACCACTGCCTCCAGCGCACCTACTTTACCTGGAGTAGCCACCAGTCGTCCCAAAACCAAGCCTGCTGCAACCAAACCCACCGCAACCTCAACCGCAACAGCAGATGCTAAAAAAACAACTGCTAAGGCTCTGACTAAACCCAGCACTGTTTCCAAGCCACCTCGCCCGACCAGCAGCGTTTCTGCTCCAGATTTGAAAAATGTACGTTCCAAAATTGGATCAACAGATAATATTAAACATCAGCCTGGTGGAGGAAAAGTAAGTTTCTTCAAACTTGATAACAATATGCACATTGAAGCAGTAGCTCTTAAGCATTATGGGTGCTCTTTGCTGATTTTGGTGGCTGTATCCTTACTGCTCTTCCTGTTTGTGCTCTGCAGAGCTCCTCTTTGGGTTCTTGGTTTATGCACAAGGCATTAACAAGGCAAGGATAGTAGGGTACAGAAGGAATCTGCCTTAAGAGCCTTCATGGTGTTTGCTGGCATACGTACAGGAATTCAAAACTCCGTGGTTCTGTTTTTCTGTCGTACATCCTGTCGTAGAAACTAGTTGGTATTGAAAGCTCAGAATCTTGTCTGTATTCCAAAACTTTGCCTTTGAATAGAAGAATTGAGTCTGCTGAATGGTACAGAAGGTGGAATAATGCACTACAATGCAGGAGATCTGGATTCAGGAGCAGGTTCCACAGCACCTTTCCCAGGTCGAGGAATGGGGACTCTGTTCAACTTGTCAGGCCTAAAGCTGAAATGAAATGGGTCTACATACGCTGCTCTTTGGATAACCTATGGTGGCCACAAGAAAAGAAGAGGGTAGTGTTGAATGAGCTGTAGGGAAAAGTGTGTAGATAGATCTAACTTGAGGCTCTCAATCTGTAACGGTCTTAAATTACACTTTCACTGTGAATATCTACCATGTAAATGATAAAGGTTTAGGGGTATACCTGTAGCCCTCTTCTGAGGGCTTAAATAGTTTTGTAGATATGCATGATCATAAACCCTTTATTGGATATTGTATAACAGATACACCCATCTTTGCCTGACCAAATGTGTTAGCAGCTTGCCTGTAGTCAGAGGGCTTTAATTTCCACGAAGTGCAACAGATTTGCCCACTTACCTTTGCTGCAGGTCTGCGGTAATGAATAATTTGGCATATAACTTTAATCAGATGCCAAGAGAGCACGTTTCATGCTGGGAGCCTTAATCTCCTCTCAGGCACATTAAAGCATTAAAGTCAAGGGCATTTTTGGGTGGTGGTGTTGTATGCCACAGACAGCAGCGATATAGCATGGATTTGTTCTTCAGAGTTAAGAGTATCTTAGTTGTCCAATATCATAGTACAGTCCTCAGAGCTTAGACATGTAGAGGACGCAAACTTCCACTCCCCGAAACAGAGTTTCTGGAAATGAAAAACCAAGTCTGCTGAAAAAATTTGAGGAAAGCAGGAGGGTGACCCTTTCATAGACTGTATATTGTAGCTTGAAACCAAACAGAAGTTCGGAAAGCCTTCTGCCGTCTGGTCGAAAAGAAGACACAAGATTGTTCTGTTATTTTAAACTGTGCTAGGGTTCTGAGGATTGCAGAGCTTTTTAGCTTACAGGGTTATTGTGACAGTTTAAGGGAATTTATTTTTACATCTAATTTTACTGTCTTTTATTTTCTAAATACTTTAATAGAATTGTTAAATCCTAACAATTGTACTTTTAAGAAAACTGTCCTCTTCGTAGTCTTATTTATGCTGAGATGTTTTTAGAATCTGAGAATGTTGTAGGAGTGCTGGGGTTTTTTTGTTTACTGTTCTGTTGCTGGCAGGTTAGTAAAATATGGGATTTATGCTGAGCCCCCCAAAAAATGCAGGGTTCTGCTGCACTTACCTGGATCTCAATTAGCAGAAGCATGGATATTCTCAGGTAGTTGCTGAATGTTTCTAAAACCTGTGAATTTTCATTCAATTTTCTGCTTTGCTGGATTGGCTAGGTCCACCTGCATTTGCTTAGTTAAAAACTAAATCAGCTGTTGATCTCAAAGCCTGAGTCAAATCAGTGTGTGGGCGCAAAATGGGAAATGGAAGCACAATGTATCTGTATCCAGAAGAGCTCTTAGAGCTCGAAGGCAAAGAAAATCAGCCAGTGGATGTGTTTACCTCTAAGATCTGTATCATGTCCTCCATGTGAAGGACTGCACTGCTGTTGGGTTACTAAAAGACTGGGTTTAATTTTTTTGGCAGAATATAGCGTACTGGGGTCACTTGCAGACCTACCGTTGTGACTGTTGGGGAAATGATGAGATACCGATGAAGGGCATCTACGAGCTTTTTGAGAAATGGAGAACCTAGTTATTGCTTTATGACCCCAGGGTGCCTGTTTCATCCCGTGTCTGAGTGATGTTGCTTCCCCCTCCACCCCCTTAGTTTTATCATTCCTGGGCATGGGATTATATTTTGCCTGAGGATTACAGCATGTAAGAAGTTTTCCTGGGTTGTCCGTTCCACCGAGTTTATCTGGGTAGCTTGTGTTCCCGTGCTCTCCTGCCCACACTTTTTGCTTTTGCTGGTTGAAATCATCCATTTGTCTCCATCTAGGGGAAAATAGAGAAAAAGCCAGAATCGGCTGCTGCTGCACGAAAGTCTGAACCCAGTACGGTCTCTAAAATGGCTACTACTAAAACAACCGTATCAAAAGAGGGTGCCCCAAAACAACCCAATGGGAAAGTGAGTTTATTTCAGACTTTTCTCTGTGGGAGATGAAGGAAAACATTTCCATTTTGAGTCACTTTCCCTTCTCTTCAACTCTTCTGCTGTCTCCTGTCAGTGTCACTGTTCCTTGCACAGACACTCTTCCAATTCTTTCTTGTAAACCCTGAGATGTTCTCAGTTAAACACGTTCAGAGATCACTATTGTAGGTATCATTTTCAGAGCAGAGTCCTCCATTTTCCCTTTTAGGTAGATAGGCTTAACTTTGAGTCAGAGGTTTCCCTTAAGAGCAGTTCTTCATACACAGCACTAGTTTGTAACTCGGAAGAGAGCGCTTTAGTTCAGCGCTGCTTGTTGAAAGATTGCAGAACATTAAGGACTTAATATCTTTCCTGCAATATTACCAACCAAGTTGTATAAAAAAATCTTTTAACTCCATGCATTAGGTGGTCACCATTTGATGGGTTACTCCGAAGCTGTCGTGACATGGTATTTCAGGACGAGTGAATGCGAAGTGAGGTGGGAGTGCCTGCAGTGCTGGTTTAATTCAGATATTGTCAGGCAGAGCCTGTTAATGAATGGACAGGATTTGTACCTCTAGAGAAGTCAGTAAACCACTGTACGCTTCCATGGCACGAGTACATTTTCAGAGCTGCTGTTGCACTGAATCCAGTCTTTCTGAACTGGCAAGGAGCTTTTGGAAACCTGCTAAAGTGAGAATGTTCTGGTGATTCCTTTTGTGCTTCGAATTTATCACCTCTTTCTAGAAAGTAGGATACAGCTTCTGCCATGTTTTGTGCTGTGTTAAATAACTCCCAGACTAAACGTGTTGTAACTAACCTTTGTAAACACGGGCCTGTTACTCTAACTCAATTACTACCTTTGTGAGTGAAAGCTCTCTTAGCATACTCCTTTTGTATTTTGAAAAAGTCCAAGTCATTTTAGGTTGAAGGAGAAACAATTTAATTAACATAAGACTTGTCTGATAAAATTTAACTGAAGGTTTGACAGCCTTCATCAGAAGAATTGTTTCTCAGACCGGGCTTTACTGCCCAGAGGTTTTGAAAGACGTTACCCACGACTGGAGCCAGTCCAGGCAAATGGAAATGAAGTGCAGACGCCGAGTAGTTCATAGTGTTGTTGGAAGTGGTGGTCCCGTGGCTCTGATCCATGGAGGAACGAGGCAGCTGAGCTGGCCCTCCCTGCTCTGGGGAAGCTCTCGCCAGAGTTCCTGGGAAGCTTCACGGGGGACACTGAGGAACCCAGCCCCTCTGGCAGGCAGGTGCCCACCTGGTGATGCTAACCCGTAGAGTATATGGAGAAGCAGTCTTCATGGCAGCGCTTAACGCTCTCGCACTAACACTGTCTGTGCAGCCTTTTGTTTCGTTCACTTTTTTTCTCACTCTCCTCTTCAGTTGCTTTCACACCTAATACTAAAGTTGGATTGAGTTTAACACAACTCCTTGTTTATCCACTGTGTTAGAGCATCCACTCCAGCCTGCCATATGACAACTCTAACCAGTCCTCTTCCCTTGTGTTGTTTTCCATTCTGTAACATTCCAGGTCCAGATAGTCTCCAAAAAAGCGAACTACAGCCATGTTCAGTCCAAGTGTGGTTCCAAGGACAATATTAAGCATGTCCCTGGAGGTGGGAATGTAAGTATGGGCTCTGAGCAAGCTGTCTTTGTACTAACTCCTTCTCTCGTACTATGTTTTTATATGTCAGTCTTAAGAATGCTCTGTTTCAGGCAGAAAGGTGTGGCAGAGTTTCAGGGCTTCTGGAAATAACATAGGGTAGAGAATTTTTATTTCTTTTCTTCCCCATGGGATGCTAGGTTGAATGTGTGTGGTTTGTTTCATAGTACTACAAATCCTCCTGACCTATTTCTCGCATGGTTTTCGTGGTATTCATAACCAAACGTAGGATGTGCACATCGTTGACCCCAGGAGTCAGCTCACCGTGGATTCCCTCTGCAGTCAGTGGAGGCACCTCATCAGTCCTCTGACCTATTTTAGATGTCTCATTTTTCAGATGAAATGAATTGTGGCCTAGAAGTGCCTTTTACCCTTCACTGGCTAATAGCGTGAGCCTGAGTCAGATTAATTTCTCTTCTTGTTTGACAACAAGGGAGACTTTGCAAAAGGAGGAGGAAAAGACTCTGGGGCTTAATCTTTGAGATGCGATTAATTTCTAAATTTAAAGGCTACTGGTATCTCTGGCAGCAGAGTTGAGCTTATTAAAATAGAAGGCTAATCTTAAAATGTCTGTGTACTTGGTTTGGAGTGTTATATCCTGAAAGTGTCTGACAAAAAAAACCCCAGGTTAACTGTCCAGATAGGAGAGCTTTTGAAAACATGACTGTAGTTTGGCAGCATTGTTTCCTTGTGGGCAAATCTGTACTACCTTAACAAATCTATGCTAGGCTGTTTGTACTAGGGATAGTTTGCAGAAGTACAAAGATTGGATGGTTTCAAGAAGATGCTGAAGTACTTACGCCCAACAAAGTTTTTTCCGTAAGTGTTTAAATACGCTGGGCTCCTGAGATGTGATGTCCGGCTATCACATCTTGTGATGCTTTCTCTGCGCCCAGGGCCTGAGAGGCAGCGTCAGTGAAACCCCCTGCAAATGTTCGATTTCTGGGACCAGACTTACTGTTGCTGTATAGCCAGTGTGTTCTGTTTGATGTCTGGTTCAGCAGATACAAATGCTGCATAGGACCTGACTGCGGTGCAAACTGTCGTGGCCACTTTTCCTGGGACATATATGTGTATTTGTCTAGCTGGCTGAACCTTTACTGTACAAGACCAATTCTTCCTTAAATCTTTGCAAGAGGCAACCAAATGTGGGTTCTTAACAAACTTGTTCCCTACAGGTTGGTTGCCGAGATGGTAAGAGACAGATGTCAAAGTCACACGTGCAGCGTTCACTTAACTAAGCTTGACTTCCCATTGAGAGTTGCTCTCCTTGCCTTCCAGTGTGCAGATTCTCACCAGTGGTGGGATTTGCCATTCTTACTTGATATTTCTGTGACTTACCCAGTGTTTATAGGAGTGCATACGTGTGTGTACGGCGCTTCCCGTAGAAATGCTCATGAAGGGGAACTCTCTGTGCCATGGAAAGAAAAGCTGATGTTGAGACCATCATGTCAATTAGGTGCCCTAATAATATTATTTTAGCTATGCACATTTCTGTTCCTACTGCATATTTCATCTGGTTTTGTCACCGAAGTTTGGAACAGACTGTTTATACATAATCAGTGTTTTGTGGCAGAAGTCTCTTTGGCTATACTGTCAAAGAGCAGCTGTTGTAACTTAACTGTTTGTGCACTCAAAGGAGCTGTATTTTATAAGCCACTTTAATTTTGCCACTCTTACCTTGTATAGCCTTTTAGCGGACAACTAAAAGTTGTGTCACATACTCTTCCTTTTTTTGAGGCCATCTCCATTTGAGAAATGTGATTTAAATATGGGGGATATTTTTCTTGCTTGATTAACTACATTAGTGAACTGTCCGTTCTTCTAATGAATCACCAAACCTGGCCTTTCTTCTTTACTGTCCTGTCCTGGGGACATTCCCAACTCTAGGGGACAAGTGTGTGCCTACTTTCTTTTTCTTTTCTTCCACACTCTCTCCTTTTACCGCTGCAGTTTTCCTCCTTGCTGAACTACTTAAGCTTTTTGCTTTGAGAACAGAGAATAAAGTGCGTATTGTTTCCAAGTTCCAAATGCCCCCAAAACAGCTTCAGGCAGTCGTTCCCAGCCATCCAACGCCTCCAAACCCAACACAGGCAGTACCAATGTGAGTAGATAAGACACAGTGGCCAATCTGGCTTCCTATAAAAGCATTTCCTTTTATTCATTTTTATATCTGCTCACTCCCTTTGGGGCACTGTAACATCAGCGTCCTCTTCCAAGATGTTTTCTTGTTCAAATAGCTACAATGATCACTTCTGATAGAAGACTTCCCGATGTTTAATTCCTGAACCACACTGCTGATGGGGATGTCTGGAAAGTCTGTTGCTCTAGTGTGTGGCTTCAGTTAAAGCTTTTAGGAATCCTGTGGACAAGAGCTGTAGTTAGTAGCAAATTATGATTCAGCTTTAGAGTTGCTCTGGTAGAAGTGATGGACGTGCTACCTATGTGAAGTGGTTCCTAGCTGGTACGCTCTGTTCGGGTACCCATTTTGCCTTCTATACATGGAGATAATTTCTTCTCCCCTCCAAGTTACCCTAGCAGACATGTTCAAAAGCGGTAGACATTGTTCCTACTCAGGTTATATTTGCCATAAATATCGTGACACAAATGTTAGGTTCCTGGCTAAAAGCTTGTGTTGTGCTTTAGTATTTTCCCCCTCTCTTTTTAAAGAAAGCGACAGTAAAGAAGTAGGTTTTAGAAAGTGCAAGTAGCGCACATGTTAGTGATTTGGAATGTACGTATGTTTCTCTACCCTTTGGCTTGACCTGCTTAGGTGGATTGGGAAATGGTCAGAGATAGAAAATCTGAAACCAGATGAGGATCACATTTCCCGTCTGAGGCTCTGTATCAAGCGTTCAGATCTAAAGCTTATTTCTGGCACCAGAGTCTGAGTATTTGGCTCTATAAATGCAAGCCCAAGCCTTTAAACGTGTCTCCCATTGCAAACTCAAAACAACTAATGTTAGAAATCTTACAAGAAATACACTTCCATTTAAGTATAATTGTTTGGATCCCCAAGTGAAATTGTGAGGAGTCATAACTGGGTATGTCTACCCTAGCTGATAACAAATGTTATTGTTTTTAAATGCATTCTGTGAAATAAATGTATTTTTACTCCAGTTCCAAACAAACAAGTACTCATTATAAAAGCTGTAGTAACTTTACTAGCAACCCCCAAGAAAATCAGATTCAGTAGCCATGATCTCACCTTTTTGGAGTGTCTGGTGTCACTGACTCAGGGTACATGAACATGGAACAGCGTAGCAGGAGGCTGAACTGTGCTGTGATGCTAATTCTGAGCAAACAAGACATCAGGGCTTTGACTCATCCCTCTTCACAAGTACCAGGAGGATTCATGCTTCCTGAGAAAGATGTATTGCCAATTACCATGATAATTCTCAGTAGGCTTTCAGAGTAGCTTGTAAGTGAACGAATTCTTGTCACATTCAAAAAGATATTTTCATTTTCTCTGCGAGACGATCTATAGCAAAACTTTCTGTGCGCGTAGGTGCCAGCTGGTGGTTACTGACACGATTGGAAGAGGTGATCCTCTTAACGTTATTACCAAACCCCTCCCAGATTTTTTCCATGGAAAGTTACAATGTCAACTTAGTAGAGGGTTAGACCAGATGACCAGAAGTTCCTTCTGGTATAAATTATCCTATGTTCGTATGAAATGAAAGATCTCCAAGTAGTTAGACAAAAAGTTCATTCTGGAATAGAGGAATCTTTTATCCACCTGGAGCTACAGGAGGAGTTTTGAAGATGTCAGAAATGGGGCTCTGAACGATGCACTTGGTCCAGGTGTTGGAGGTGAAATATTTTCTGAGCGAAAAGACATAAAATCTGTGATGTCTTGACTCCACCTTTGTCTTACCCCGGAGAAGACACTTCTCCCCAATTTCGAACTGATGTCCACAAACACCACAACTTGGAAGAAAGTCATTTACTGTGTCATGAATATTTCGTGATTTCATGACTGCATCACCAAACAATTGGTTTTTTGGGTTTGTTTTGGTTTTTTTTTATTGGAGGTTTTGTATGCCAGTATCAAGTCATTGGTAGAATGAGGTTAAAGGAAATAATACTGGGGAATAGCTTCCCCACTCCCGGTGTTCTGCCTTTGAGAAGAATAGCTTCTTCGAGCAGTTTGTTCCGTCTGGGTACGATGATCCTTCCTGGTGTCCTGTTCTCAGCAGGGAGGAAAGAACGCTGCGAGGAGGCTGCAAACAAAGCCTGACAACTAGACACGTGTCAGTCTGCACGTTGAACTTTGTAGAGAGAAAAAGTTGGAGCTGGTGGCGTGTCTCTGGCCCTACAGCAAGAGAGTGGCTGAATAGAACTGTGAGATGACATCTGTCCTGGTGACTGCCTGGAGCTGCCCAGGCAATGGCCTGTCTCTTCAGAGGCAGAGCCCAGCGCTGGGCAGAAACAGTCTGGAGAACATGGCAATGGAACTGGCTTTTTCTGGTCCCTCTCCCAAGTGCTTTTGTATTCCACGGATGTGCCATGAACTCAAGACTCGCGTTTCTGGTTACTGTCCGTCTGTTAGTTTTATCTGGGCTCAATTTCTGTCTGCTCATTAACCACTTTTGGCTGGTACAGGCCTTTAAATAACGCTAAAGCTGACTATAGCATTTGGCACACAGTGGCTAGGAAATCAATACGAGAACATAATATGGTGGAAAAGGGATGCAGGTGAATTAAGTGTGACTTGACGTTTGAGATGGTGCGTTGGCCTCCAGATTCACAGGAAATATTTATCTGTGTTGAGGTGTTTCTTTTTGTCTTTTTAGGTGCAGATCCAGAACAAGAAAGTTGACCTTTCCAAAGTGTCCTCGAAGTGTGGCTCTAAAGCAAATATCAAGCATAAGCCAGGTAGAAATTTTACCATTTCCTCATGATTTGTCTGTAGATACTGCACGTCACTTAAATACGGTCCTGGATTGTGACTGAAATAGTTCAAGAGGTTTGTTGCTTTGAAGGGAGTATTTCTAGAAGTACTGTCTAGCTACTTTAGCAATTCCTGGTGGTTTCATGAGCAGAGAAGGGAATTAGGAGATGCGGGATTTCATCTTGCCTGCGAAGATAAATCTACTCCTTTGACTCAGTTCTCTTTTTCCTCTCCATTTGGGGGGGGTGGGGGGGAAGGGGGCGGGGATACTTACCATGACCGTTCCAGGAGTGTGGAAGCTTCATCCGTGCATACGGAGGCCTTTGGGGCTCTCTGAACATACGTGCACTATGGAAGGATAAAGTAACTTCCCTCCTGTTCTTCAAAGCAGATACAAGGGTCTTTATAGCTTTCAGTTCAGTAGCAGCTCCTGTCTTAATAACACTTTTGGCTCTTTAATGACATATTATGGGATGAGTGTGCAGGAATTATTTGCTCCCCACTGAGAACACAGCAATTACTCTGCGTGAATTCCTGCGAATCTCGAGTTTCCTACCCAAGCAATGACCAGCCCACTTCTCAGCTGGAGCATAGGCAAGTCTCAAGTTCAAGGTACTGTGGCTGTAGGCAGGTTGTTTGAACTGTACCTTTGTAGCATCCTAAAGTACGGTCAGTTCACTGACTTTTGTTGGTTTGTCTGTACCTGAGAACAGTTATCTGCACAGGAAAGCTCCTGGCAGTCAAACATCCGTGCACGAGGGACAAAGTTCACTGACCAAAGCTGCGGACGAATACTAGAAGCTTGTCTTTGCCCCTGGGAGTTTCCTGCACCCTTTCTGCCAGCCTGTTAGGTTGAAAGCAGTTCAGCCTTATACACCGAGCACCATGGTTCAATGCCTCAAAACACTTTGAGAACATGGTGCCACAAACATGACCTCTGTTTATTTGGTGCTCTGTAACAAGCTCTGTGTGACAATAACTGCTCTTGTCCAGGGCTGATTAAAGCAGAATAATCCATCCATCTATTGTCAGATGTTTTAACTGATTTTGTTAGACTGAATCTGTTGGCTTCCATCATTGGCCATGCCAAGCTTCCAGAGTGCCGAGGACTGAGTATTTAATGATGTCAGTGGGAAGCAAAGTTGCGCTTAACAATACTTAAATATTTTTTTGAGAAACCTACTGGAATATGGACTGCACGTGTAGCCTTAATATTAATGGGAACTGCAGTATTCTAAATCTAGGAGAATCTTGCTGGAAATGTACAGTTGCTTTTCTGACCTTCAGGTTCTCCTGAACCTGGTGTCCATCCAGTTCCCACGCTTGGCTTCTCCCTGCCTGCACGGCTGCCTCCTGAGTAGTTCAAGCAGTGGCACGTGGGTCTGTGTCGGGGAGGGAGCTGTCAGTCCAGGCAGTCAGGCAACTGCCAGTGATGGAGTAGGAGTGGGAACGGATAACGAGCAAAGGAAGGCAGTTAACAAAAAGGAGCAGAACGTGTCCCGGCACGGATGACTGCACACATGGGCTGAGCTGGCAGAGACCTTGGCGAGGGGACGCAGATAGGAGTGGGCAGCTGGTATTAGCCATCAAAACCACACCGGCGTGGGGTCGGGTGGAAGTGGCATTTCGCACCTCTGCTGGGGGAGACAGATTCACGAGCAGCTCTAGTGAGGCAGTTGGCGTGCGGCTATCTGTCCGGACGTGTGGAGTTCCCCACCCGAGGGCACCTCCAGCCCTGCTTGCTTCGCAGGGTGGCTTGGCCTGCACAGGTGCAGATCACCAGCTTTGATCTTGCTGGCTTTTAAACTGAACCTTAACTGGAAAGAGATGCTAAATGTATTACGTGGTCCTGTCCCTCTTCCAAAGTACATTTGATCCCCAGGGGTTCCTTGGTGGGGGCGGGGAAGGGGACAGAACTCAGGTGGGACTGTTCTGGAGGCATTGATAAACTCACTCCTACACAATCTTGGTCTAGGGGGAGGAGATGTCAAAATTGAGAACCAGAAGCTGAACTTCAAGGAGAAGGCCCAAGCCAAAGTGGGCTCTCTGGACAACGTGGGACACTTGCCAGCAGGAGGAACCGTGAAGGTGGGTGCAGCAAACTCTGGCACGTCAGGGTAGGGTTTAAATTTGGTGGTTCTCCTTGTCCTGCTGTTGATATAGTGCAGCTTCTCCACCCCCAGCCTTTTATAGCCATCTACTTACTTCTGTGGGCTCTCTTGTGATCCCAAGGAGTAAGTATGAGTTGAAAAGGAGAGAGCCTATGAACCTCCTCAGTGGCCTGCCTGAATGGGCTCCCTGCTAGGTGTTACTCAGAGGGCTCGTACCACCCATCTGCATCCTTCCTCTAAGAATCTGAGAGCAGGGATCACTCTGTAAGCTACAAGCCCATCAGAGAAGCCACCTGTGGCCCTTTCCCCCTTCCACCTCCGTAAACTGGTGGGATCAAAGTGCCCTGTGCTGGGAGATAGCACCTTGCAGCTCTCAGGAGCACTTTTCAGCCCATAACCTGTACTGCAGCCCAGCCCAGAGGCCCTTTGTGTGAGGATAAGAAAAGACTGTTGCGCTCTCATTGCTGTGATTCAGCGCTTCTCCCCATGAGAACATAAACTGCCCCCAGCCTCGGCTCTGCAAATTGCAGGTCTCGCTACAGCAATGCGACATCTGTGCTTAGGGGAGGGAAATTACCCCCACTGGAATGACCGAGTGATGGATGTGTGGGCTTGACCTATCACGCCATGTAATGATTGGAGCAGTGCTGGGGATTATGTTCAGATAGTCACTAGTGCTGGGGCTTTTATGTGAAACACCGCTGCTTCTGAATTGGCTGGTAGTGCTGGAAGCGGAGAAAACAATCCTGTGCTCTGGCATCAGAACTGTTAAGATATGACTTAGTCTTTGCCCCCAGCAGGACAGACAGATGGAGGAGAAGCAACCCCTTCTAAACACTGAGTTCCCTTGGCTGTCCCAGCGTTGTTTTGTTTGAGCACTTTTGTGTTGTGGAAGGCTTTAGAGTTCAGCCAGCTTGAGCTATTGTGTTAAATGCTGTGTGAATTCGAAAGAAATAATCCCTGTCCTAAAGAGCAGGTCACGCAGCGGAATTCACAAGTATATTTAGTATGTGCTTAATCATCCCCATTAAAACAAGACAAGAGGTGACTGCCAGAATATTTGCTGGGGACACATCAGGACTCTCCTATCTCCAGTCCTTTATGTAAACTACAGCCTGGCAAATCGGGGCTCAGTTGAAAAGCTGAAAGGAGCTAGAGAAGCTGCTGGTGCGTTAGTAGGGATAGGGAACCTTCTGTAACAGTGCCTGGCTCTTCCAGTTTACTGGAGCATCTCGTCTGTATACCAGTGCTATTTGCTGGTAACTAGGGTTTTCATTGGAGTTCTAAAATCTTACCTGTTCAGAATTAGTCTGGGTTTTTTGTTTGGTTTTTTTAATAGTATTTTTCCCCCATCCCCATGGGTGCAAAGAGTCTCTGTCGATGACACTCCCATCCAGTATTTTTTGGGGCTCTAATATTTAGCCTTGCCATACAGAGACCAAACAGTTCCCTGCTGCATCCCACAGATCTCGGCCCGTGCTGTCGTCGGAGCAGGGGCAGGCGGCACTCAGGGACTGGCACCCACATGCAAGAGGGCTGGCTGCTCTCGCTCAGCTACCCTCCCGTGGCTCTTACGGGGGTCTGGGGATCGTCCAGGTCCCTGTAGTTCCTGCAAAAGCACCTAGGTATCGGTGTTGCTCTCAGTTCACAGGTGGGAACTTGGACCCCAGAAGGAAGGGCAGGTGGCTTTGCGGCTTGTTGAGTAAGCCGGTCCAGAGCCAGTCCACGGCTGTCTCGCATTGCTACCTGGGCCGCAGGGAGAGGGCCTGACTCGGTCTTGAGAAGAGTGCAGGAGCCTTATTCCCTGTGGATAAGACTTTGTGGCACAAGGGCGCGGGGTCAGAGCGGAGCTGCTTTGGACGGGAGGGTGCCACCCCCTCCCCATACTCCTTCCTACTGAAGGTGGCAGCAAGGGGATGTCCTGCCTGGATGGGTTGCTCCTTCCTGGAGCTGGGCTGGTCCAGCGTGGCATCTTCTCTGCTTGCCGAGCCCTGCAGTGTTGGTGGTGTCTGAACGTCTTTCCAAGCAGCTCTGCAGTACCCTCAGCAGGCTCCCACCAGCGTGTTAGTCTCTTCTCTAACGGCAGTAGGACTTAGCTCTTCTCCAAGGCTAGTAGAAGTTCGTGGTTCCAGGTGGGATGACCAGCTATGGTAGGAGAACAGACCAGGACAGGGTCTTCTCTAAAGACTGCACTCTCGGTTCATAGTCCAGCATCAAGTGAGGAAGAGGTCCTTTGTGCAAACTTGGCCTTCCTGTTTTGGGATCCGCTGTGTATTGTTTGGGTCTGGTATATAAATGTGTCCCCAAATAATGGAGGCTGCTTCACTGCAATGTACCCAAACCACCTGCTTGCTTTAGCCCCCCCGCAGCGCTCTGCTTTAGTCCTCTCAACGTGCCTTGGCGGGCCTTTGCCTTGGCGGGCCTTTGCCTTGGCGGGCCTTTGCCTTGGCGGGCCTTTGCCTTGGCCGGCCTTTGCCTTGGCCGGCCTTTGCCTTGGTTGTCCTCTGTCACCAGGGCACTACAGGCATGTGTTTGGGGAGAGGGTGCTGAGCTCCGGACCCTGTGGTGGGGCCCATGGCGCCCGCGTTCGACGAGCTGGCAGGGCGCAGCACGGGGCCGGTGGGTCTGCGGGGGACCGAAGCGCTGCGAGAAGCTGGAAAGCTGGTCAGGGCGGCGGCTTCCCAGGGAGCGGAGGGGCTGCTTCCCGCTTCCAAACGCCCCCTTGTCCCTGCATGTGTCTCGGCAGCTGGGGAGGGCGCAGGGGGCTCCGGGAACCCGCACTTCTCACCCCCCCCACCCCCCCATCTTCTATTGACTCGTCCCTGTCGTCCTCCCCACCCCGTTGTCTCATTGTAGGCTGAGGGGAGCGCGGAGCCAGGGCAGCTCCCGCCAGCCCCTCAGAACGGAGAGGTGACAGCGGCCCAGGCAGGCAGTGAGATGCGGGAGAATGGCGTAGGGCCGGCAGTGCCCACTGCCCTGAGCGGTGGTGACCAAAGGGAAATTCAGAGCTTCGAGACTCAGATACAAGAAACAAGTAAGTGCCTGCGCCTTCTCTCTACGCACTCTGCCGGGTGGGGTGGGGAGAGTACTGCAGCAGGGCAGAGCAGCCGCCCCTGGGCACTGGTCACACCGCTGTAATCTGAACGTTGAACTGTTTGTATCGATGTCTGTAGGGTTTTCTTGCCTTTTTTTAATTCAGAAAATTGCCTTTTATTTTCCAGGCATCTAATGATGACATTATGGTATCGTCTTCCATTCCCCTCCTGTCCCCCCTCTCCTCCTCTTTCCTCCTCCTCCTGCCCTTCCCCTTCTCACCTGCCCTTGTGTCGCTGCAGATTGAATCTCACAAGCTGACGTTCCGTGAGAAGGCCAAGGCTCGAACAGACCACGGAGCGGAAATCGTCGTCTCCAAACCCCCCAACCTTTCCAGCAGCACTTCCCCCTGGCGTAGCACATCCGTCAGCGAGAGCCTGGGCTCAGTCGCCTCCTTGTCACCGCTGCAACAGCCAGCTCCCCTTGCAGCGCTTTCTCAGCAAGGCTTGTGACCCCTCCCAGCCCCGTCTCCCACATGCTCCCCAGAGTAACGCAGCTTGGCTCTCTTAACCCGGCGTCTGGCTTTAGATGGGAAGGGGACAGCGTTTAGCAGGGCTAGCGTCCCTTTCGGCCACGCTGTCTCCTCGAAGCACCCTGGAGGCTCGCCCCTGCCCGAGCGCGCCGGGCTCTGGTGGTCTCTTCTTGGCTGGAAAGGGCTTCCTTCCCTCTCCGCGCCTCGTCCCTTTTGCTTTTAGGGGGATACTAGAGGGAGTGTTAGCGTCATGTGTCGGGGACGGGCATCTAGCGACTTCCAGGCTGTGTCTCGCTGTCCCGAGCAGCGGGGAGGCGCACGCCGGGCCTGGGCGGCGGGTGGCTGGGTAGGAGCATGCCCATGCTGCTGGTGGCTGAAGCCAGGCCAGAGTTAATAGGGATAAGCTGTGATCTTTCTTTCTGTCTTTTTTTTTTTTAAAAAAAAAAAAAACCCCAACCTTTTCCTCCTTGCCGCTTCAGTTTCTGCTGATCCTGTTTGATGATGATATATATTATACACACACGTTAGGCTGTTTTAACTGTTGACTTTAACCTTTTATTCTTTGTGACGATGTGTTGATGATTTACTGTGCTACAAACCCACGCTAAGTTTCCTTTTCTCTTTCCTTCTTTACCTAACCGTAGGAGAGTAGAGACATTAACCGCTGCTGCAGTGCTGGCTTCTTATTGACATATCCAGCAATTGTAACTTTTTTGTTGTTGTTTTGGGTTTTGTTTTTTTTTTTTTAATATTTTAAAACGATGGAGCAAGTTCATGGGATTAAGCCATGTCTGAAATGAAAGGCACAAGAAGGTGTTAAAGGAAAACTTGCTGTAACAGAGCAGGTGAAGCCTGTGTTGACTGCAACGAGACGCGTTGAATTGATGCTCGTAAAACCTCCTGTAGGGCCAAACCGCCAGCCCTGGAGGATGCCTAGGACCTTCTGCGCATTAGCAAGGCAAAGACGGTTTATTTATTAACTTGCACAGCCAAAGCCCTGGGGTTTATCTTTTCTCGGCTGGGGCCTGAGGTCTGGAGGAAAGGCAGGAGGCTGCTTTCGCGGTGGAGTTGCAGGTTAACGCAGGCCGTGAGTTCCGAGGCAAAAGCAGGTCTGTGGTGTGCGTGTGCGTTGTTTTAACAGAGGCTGATGTATGGGTAACCGTATCGTCAGGCTGAGCGAGGCTGGTGGGAGGCCGAGGTGGGGAAGGCGGGAAAGGCCGCCCCTCACCCGGGGCGTGAGGCAGGGGTAGCGGAACGTCTGTGGAGGGCCGGGAGGGAGGCAGAGCCCTCGGCGCGGGCAGGGGAGGCAGGTTTCTAATGCCAGGGGGTTGCAGCTCTGACTAGGAAGGAGATTTACCTACTCTTTGAGGTGTGAGCTCCTCGTTTCGTGTTGCAAATGACACTAAAGAAATTAAATGTAAATAAATGGGAAAAAAAAAAAGTGTTCTTGGGTCGTCAAACTAATTTAAAGCGAGGAAAAAAAAAAAAGGCGGAATAACAAAACACTGGGATCAAAGTGAACTGAACCAGGCGTGTGCTAAGGGGGGGCTGCTCAAGGAGGGGACAGAGGGAAGCCTGCAGCTTCTCGTGCTTGTGGGAATATTTCTTTGGGAAGCCGACAATGACACGATAACCCGGAATCTGTATTTACACACAAAGATTCTTATTGCACTTGTATTTTTTATATTAAAGTTTGCATGATTTCTAATAAAATGGCATTAAAATGTACTAGTTTGCATCAAAGTCGTCTGCTAGTTTCATAAGTGCTTTTTCCTCTGAATACAAATTTTAAATAAGCAATGCAGATTTGCACCTGAAAGGGGCGGTTATATATACCCTAGAAAACTCCCACTGCTTCCCTTCTTCCTCCTCCTCCTCCTCGTCCTCCTCCTTCCCACCTCTCCCCTCCCCTCCGTGCCACATCCCTCTAATCCCAACCCAGGGAAAGCGGCCGAGCTGGTCGCTCCCTGCCCTCGCGGTGTGGGTGCTGCGTGGCCTCGCGTTCCCCGCGGCCGAGGCCAGCCCTCCGCCACCCAGCACTAACACCCCGGGCCCCCTCGCTCCCCCCCGTGCGTGCCGCCGGCTCTGCCAGCGAGAAAAGCTGGAGCTGGGGAAGGGGCTGAAGCCGCCCTCCCGCCCCGCGCGGGGCAGGCAGCTTCTCCAGCTCCCGCCTGGGGTTGGAAACCTGATTTCTCAAGGCAGCGCAGAGCTGCGTTGTGATGCTTGAAACCCTCCAGCCGGTCCCGTGGCCTGTGAGGGTGCTGCCTCCGACCACCCGTTCACCTGCATGCTGCCCTCCGGTATATATCACTGCCCCTTCGCTGACGCTTCCTTCTTTCTCGTACTGCTAAATTCTAAACACCAGCTTGAGCTTGTCAGTCTTGGGTGGGTTGGTTTTTTTTTTGGTTTGTTTTTTTTTTCCCAACACTTGAGTTGAGGGGAAGTTTGGAGGAGAGGGACTGAGAGGAGAGCAGGCTGATCCCCTCAGCAGGAGAAGGCAGGGGCTGTGCTTCCCCAAGCAATAATGTCGATCCGCTGCAGGCGAGGGCAGGCCGGGCTGCGCCGGCAGCTGCGGGAGGGCAGGCGGGCGATGTCGAGAGGGTCCTGTGCCCGCAGGGTGTGCGCGGAGCCCTGCTTCCCCGCCTGCGAAAGGCAAACGCTGGCTGGCGGCGGGCTGAAGCCGACCTCCA
Organism: Sagittarius serpentarius; assembly: GCA_034782735.1. Taxonomy (NCBI): domain Eukaryota; kingdom Metazoa; phylum Chordata; class Aves; order Accipitriformes; family Sagittariidae; genus Sagittarius; species Sagittarius serpentarius. The sequence continues at coordinate 44,773,066 of JAVKLA010000073.1, read as the reverse complement.
GCCTCACCCGCCGGGCAGGGGAGCTGGGAAGTTTGTGCTGGTGGACAGCGGCCAGGGACCAGCCGTGGGCAAAGCCCGGTGGCGGTCGCGGTGAACCAAAGAGGAGGTGGAAGCTGAAATGTCGCGTTCCTCTTGCTGCTCTGCCCTGGGCACGCGGGGGGGAGATGCCCAGGCGGAGGGAGGCAGCCGGGTCCTGGTCTTAGTTCAGGTGCCGCAGGAGGAAGGCAAGTGGCAACATTGCACTTTATCTTCTGAGACTGCAGAACAAAAAAAAACAAAAACGAAAAAAAAAAAAAGCAAGCAAACCCCTGACACCCTGCAAAGGGACAGTAACGGCACCTTCTCCCCCTGCATTGCTTTTACCTGATTTATTGACTGCTCGGCAGCCTTGGATAAGGCTGCCATGTCTGCGTACGGTTGCGGCGGCATTCAGGCCTCTCTCTGATCATGCACAAACCTTCCCAGACTCTCCCGCGGTTCAGCTGAACACTAACCGACCGACCTGTGCTTCTGTGCCACTTTCTCTAACACTTGTTGTGCCTGTGTTTAGCTGACAAACTAAATCCAGATACACTAGTTCGGTGTGGTTTTTCTAGGACAACTTCAGTTTTAATACGGATTTTTTTTTTTTTTTTTAACTTTATTTTATGGAAACGGCTGTACATATTGCTAGCCTGGGAAGAGAGCCATTGTGTGGTGAAAATGACTTTTGTTTCCTGTCTGGAGAGGGGGGAGTGAGCTGGTTAGTGCTGAGACCTTAAATGAAGACAGGAGAGAAGCTGCTGGCTGGCTGAGCGCCCGCCCAGCCGGGCAGAGGAGGGGGAAGGAGCTGTGTTCACTGTTGGCGTGATGTAGGGCTAGAGGCAGCAAAATTCTCTTGGGGGGAAAAAGAATGAAGTGAAGTCTGAATGAGATGCAACTCGAATGTACACGTTCCTGTCCTGGGACGCCTCCTGTGGGTGCTCCCTTCTCTGCAGCTGCGTTTGGCGTGACTCTGCTCTGGGGCCAGGAGAGGGCTGGGGTGGCCAGAGCAGCCTGGTGGCTTTGGTGAGCGGGGTGCCATCAGGCACTGGTGGGCTCAGTCCCTGCTGGATGGGGCACAGAAGCAGCACGCGCAGGGTTGCGTGGGCAGCGCGCGAGCTCCGGGTGTGCGGAGCCTGCGCCTGCCTCGGGCAAGATGCTCAGCAAAGACCGTTTCTAAGGTCACGGTCGGGGTGAGCGTTGCTTTGGCGGTGTCTGAGCCGCTGAAGGGATGAGAAAGCCGTGCAGGCTGCGGTGCGGTGGGAAGGGCCGGGCCGGAGGGAGGCTTCCCCGCGGCCCGGGCTGCTCAGCTGCCGTCCTGGCTGCTGGAGCCTGGCCTCGCCCTGCAGATCAGTGGCATATACAGTTACTTTGGGGCTTTTTATACTGTTAAACAAAGTACATTCAAGTAACCAATTTCGTGGGCTTGAGACCACAGGAGCAGGAGGCCGGGCGCGGCGGTGGCAGCGTTGCTGCTGTCCCCCGGGCGCGTCTCCCCTTGGTCCGGAGTCCTGACCGCCAACTGAATGTAGTTTTCTATGCTGACCCTCCCTGTTGTCCCCCCGCATAGCATCAGTGTGTGAGTGGGGCTGTAGGACCCTTGTGTGTTTGTGGTGTTCAGGCAGAATTTCTAGTTTTTCTTGGAACGCGGCAGGAGCTTGATGTCGGTGACATCTTCGGGGTGACGGGGCAGGGGGCTCCTGTGTTCTCCTTCCGCATGGAAGGAGGGATGGCCGAGTCCTTCCTGAGCTGGTCGCGGCTGTTCAACGCTGTCCCTGCAAAAGGCCGAGGGGCTGTAGCTGGCGGGAGGCCAGCAGCCTCCAGGCTTGGGAGAACTGTCACCCAAAAGCTCTCCCCGCCTGGGTCAGCCTGCGGGCAGGGTGGGAAACTGCTATGGGAGGCAGCAGCGGAACGCGTGCTCTGTCTCTCCTTCCTCCTCACCACTTCAAATCCAGCTAGACTAAGCCTTTGCCTTTCAAATCTCCCTCCCTCGAGTCTCGCTGGCCACCAGCTGGTGTCTAGAGTAAGAGATCAGACACGAGACTCCCCTCTTGCACCCGTTGTGATCATCCCACCCCAGCATTCAGCATCGCCTGCAGCTTCAATTACCCTGTAACATAGGTACAACAACTAACGACATAGTGAGGGAAACGACCGCGTGGAGGGGTTGGAGCGAGAGGACAGCGTGGCCGGAGACAAGGGCTCGGGGCGCAGCGCCTGGGAGCGCTGATCCTGCCTCTTGGCTCCCTCTGTGGTCTCGGGAAGTCACTTAACCTCTCTGCCTCAGTTTCCCCATCCGCAAGGTGGGGATGATACTACTTACCTCACCGGGCTGTTGTGAGGAGTGAGCAGTGTGTAAAATGTTCTCTAAATGTGACGTATTATTCTTATTATTATTTTGTGTCATAGGATTATTCTGCGGCAGCACCGCCTCCTCTGTGGCGGTGTGTGCACCGTGCTGCCCGAGGAGGGGGCGCAGCCGGCGCCGGCTGCTGGGGGGAGTGACATGGCTGTAGCTGTACTGTAGTGGGGTGGTGCTGAGGGGAGGGAGGCGAGGGCTGGGGAGCGGGGTGGGGGGGAAGGTTAGCGCATAGGTGTAAGGCCTGAGCCAACAGCTCTGTGGTCGGGGGTGGGTGGGGGGGGGCGGGGCAGAGCCCCTCCTGCCTTGGAGTGGATTCATAGCAGTTTGCTTCTGCCTTTCTGTCTCACCCTCCTGCGAGGGGCTGTAAGAGTGTCGTCTCCTTAGCAACATTTCCTGACTCGATGTTGTGATTCTTACTATTGTAAAGGGTTGAAATAAAGCTTCTAGATGTTCTTCCTCGGCATGGGCGTGAGTCTGTGTGGGGGAGGGGGCGGGGGGAAGGCCGGGCAGGGGTGGGGTGGCACAGTCAGGGGCACCAGATGTCCTGGTGGCAGCAGAGGAAGCCGTAGCGAAGGGGCAGAAGGAGCGCTGGGGTCTCCGATGCCTTCAGCCCCTGGCCCCTTCCCCCTTCGCTGGCTGTGCTCCTCAGGCTGGGGCTCAGAGGGGAGGGGGGTGCTGGGCTGACACCAGGCCCCTGCTGTCACCCCCCCACGGCCCCCACAAGCCCTTGGTGCCTGCGCGCAGAGCAGAACAGCTGGCACAGCCAGCGGCCGCAGCCACAGGCACACGCAGCCCTTGCTTTGGCACTGACCTGGCTTGCTTCCTTCTGCCCAACCCACCATGCTCCTCTTCAAGCAGCCGCCAGGCCCGCCTCCAGGTCAAGTGCAGGGTCCTGTACACGGCTGTGAGTAAGGGGGGGCCCCGAGGGCCGACCCCCACCTTGCCACAGGCGGCCCCCTGCCCACTCTTAAAAAGAGGAAGGATTTTCTACCTCTGCTCAGGCCAGATGTGCACTCGGGCTTAGCGCCCAGGATGGATGTGGCCTGAGCACCCAAACAGCTGCGCCTTTGACCCCTGGCCGCTGGCCCCCCCAGGAGCCTTCCCCCAAGCCCCTGCACCCAGAGCAGCAGCAGCCAGGTCCTGCCCCGCTTCCCCCGCTCCTCTGGCAGCCACTGCTGCAGCAGTCCCCCCCGGGAGCCACAGCCCCAAGATGTGCTCCTGGGTGCCTCTGGGGCCAGGTGGCTGCCAGGGGGAGGGCTGTGACACCCCCCGCCTTTCTGGGGGTCCTTTCTGCACAACCACCCCTCTGCCTTCACCCCCCCCATGCCAGACCCACCATGAACGCGGCTGCTCTCCCCGCTGCAGGAGCTCGCACACCGGCGGGGTGAGCGCAGCCCTGCAGCTCCTTGGCCTGGCCCTGCGGGGCAGAGGTGGCTACACCCCGCTCCCAGCAGCCCCAGCCCAGGGAGCAAGAAAATGACAAGCTTTAGACTTCGCTCAGCTATTAAAAATAAAAAATGAATAGAAAAGAAAGAAGAGGACAGAGGCAGTTACTACTCTATCCCTTTTTATTGTCTTTAATCTATGTTGTAAAAAGATCCAGTATCACATAACAGCCACTGAAGTATCCCAATATCACACTAGTTCTGAACCATTTAGACAATAGCTTAGTCTTTTTTTTTTTTTGTCTTTTTTGTTTTTTTTTTTTAAACCTGCTGGAAGGGAAAACCATACTGCCCATTATACAGGCCAAAAGAAACAAACACTGGTCAAATAATAGTGACAACCTCAAGCAAGTGAAATGAAGATGAAAAGTTTTGCGTGAGCACAGGCCGCAGGACTCCGAGGGCCCCGCGCTGCCTCCTCCACCAGAGCCTGGGGGCGCGGAGCCAGGAGGCTCCAGAACAGAAACGGCTCCAGCCCCAGCTCCCGCTGCCGGAGTTGGCCACAAGCCCCCGCCGCCCTTGTGCTTTTCACCCACAGCCGCTGGGAGCCGTGGGGCTCCCGCACACCCCCGCTACAGTCCATCAGCTCAGATGGCAGAGGCCACAGCTCCGTTAATTAAAGCCCATGACGAGTAAATTAAATCGTAGTAGAGAGCAACTACTAGGAGAACCCAACGGCAGCCCCCGAGGAAGGGAGCCCCCGGCCCGAGCGCGGGGCAGAGGCTGCCAGGGCAGGAACCCCTCTGTCCTCCTTCCCGTGTGCAGAAACGGCCTCGCACCCGCGCTCGGCCGACGCATTTCTGCCCCTTCCATTACCCAGCGGAGCACAGCAGGGCGCGCCCCGGCTGGTGCGGTCAAACCTCGCCTTGATTTCAGATACAAAGAGCATAAGAAATGGTGAATAAAAACAAATGATCCCAGGCCCTGCGTCTGCCTTTTGCTCAGCTGCTGGGGAAAGCAGCAGCCGCCTTTCCCTCCAGCACCGCTCGCAGCCCTGCAACGCTTCCACCCCATGAGGGCAACAACCCTTTAGCCACAACCCCCCACCGCCTCCAAACCGAGTGTGAGTACCTGTTCCTCTCCGGCACCGTCCAGCCCGAGGGCTCACATGCGTTACAAACAATAACGAAGCCTCACAACAGCCCTGTGAGGTAGGTCACTGTCTTCATTTGACAGGGAATCCAAGGCAAAGCTGGGATTAAACTCCAGGTTTCTCATTTAATGCTGTGCCTGTCACAATCCTCCTTCCACAGAAATATGGTCCCTGTTCATAGAAAACAAAGAATTTTGTGCCTATGCTCCTGGCTTCCCGCAGGAGAAAGCGCTCACAGGCAGACTGGCATCTACAATCACATCCTGTGTTGCACAAGTTACAGGGATCCGGCCTCCTTGACGTAGGGAGAACAAGAAATAAAAAAGAAAAAAAATAATAACAACGCAAGAGGACAAAAAGTACAGGCAGATCAGGAACGACAAGTCACATCTCACACTCGTAACGCCACGACTGCGCTCGCGCTGTGGGGTGGCAGGGCCCCGCTGTCAGGCTCAGAGATCCCACGTGGAATGTCACATCCGTCCGGCGCCTTGAGGGCTTCCTCCCCTCCGACGTCCTCAGGGCAGCCGGCACGGGGAGAACGAAGAAGAAGAAGACGACGACGATGATCACCAGCCTGCAGCAGAGCTGCTGGATCCACGCTCTGCCCGGCCCCCGGAGCAGGCACAGCCGCAAGCCAAGACATCCGTCCTCCTCTTGAGCCGGGAGTAGCTCTCGCACCAGAGCTGCTCCAGCCCGGCCCTGTGGGGATGGGGCAGAGGACGGCGCGCAGCAGCTGTGTCCTTGCTTTCCAGTTCAGGGACTGACGCTGGTAAGAGCGGAGGAGGTGGGTGTCCACGAAGCTCGCGTCAGGGTCCATCGGCACTTTCAGTCCATTCCAGGCGGTACTGCGCCGGTTCTTCCTACGCGGTGACCATGCACGGAGCCGACAGCAGGAGATTCAGACAACATTAATCTTCTAGGATGGAGAGAGATGACTTCACAAGGGATAAATAGAACTTTATTTAAATAAACATTTGTGAACATCTTTATACAAATTACAAGTCCCCACACAATCCTCCAGCTCTGCCTAAGCGCCAAAGCTGCCAGGAGGGCCTTTGAGCAGATCCACCAGGATGTCGAGCAGCTGGCTGTGCTGGTGGTGCAGGTCCCCAGGGATGGCTGCCATCTCGTAGCACAGGCACGTCTCCACCATCTTGGAGAGCGACACACGGAAATCACGCAGGAGGCGGATGGTGTAGGAGTCTCCCTCCAGCACCAGGAGATCACTGTCTGTCAGGGAGACTGTTGCTCGCCAGCCATCATCTTAGTGGGAAGAAGAGAGGAGGTAAGAAGCGGGAACGGTGATGACCTGTTCCAGCCTGTGCTGGCCGCTCGGCCCTCTCCACCACTGCTACCAGGGGCAGCGCTGGGCCTCCCCACGCTCATTTTAGCCCACAGTCCGGGGACTCAACTGGGCCAAATGGTTCTCACAAGAGCCCGGCAGCTCTCACCCATCGCACTGGGATCCTCCCACTGTTTCCCACAGGAGGTGACCGACTGCACAGCCCGCCTGAGCTCGAGGGCTAGCAACCAACTGCAGCACTGCCAAAAACCCACGGGCTATAGCAACACACCCACGGGGAGAAGGGCTCACTCCTCCCCACACACCAGCCCTGGCTGAAGACCAGCTCAGCTCCTCATTCCCCAGGGATGAGCCTCCAGGCACACGCCTGCTTGCTCAGCCGGCCTGTGGCTCCATTTCGCTGTCTCCCCGGAGAGCTACAGCTGAGAACAGCTCACAGACCATGGGCCCGTTACAGCAACCCCCAGTCCAAAGCAAGAGGCTTAGAAAGCAGGGAAGATAGCTGGCCGAAGGAAGAAGCAGAGCTGGTAGCAGAGGTCAGGGGTAGCCACCTTGCAGCCCGTCAGACTGCAGTACGGCTGTAGGAGTGGGGTGCCCAGGGCATCAGGCGCTGCAGGAGGAGCCCGCAGCGGCACAAGAGGACGTACAGGTGGACGCGTCGGCCCCGCGGCTGCTGCAGCACTCACCTCGGACATGGATATCCGTGTCAGTCATGAGCAGCACAGCCAGCGGGTGGACCTGGGAGGAGTCCCGGACAAACACCCCACCGTTGGACTTCACCGCCATGAAGTATGTTAGCCAGCGGCTGTACAGCTTGGATGCCTCCCTGCACAGGGAAGAGCTTCGTCAGCCACAGGCAGAGATGTGTTGAACTCCGGTACTGGCACAGGTGTCAGAGTCAGCTCTGGGGTTCTCGGCACAGCCAGCTGGTGCTGTGAAGCGTGTGGTGTGGGGTCCCCGCCCTCCCACGGTCACAGACATACATAGGTCACCCACCTGTTGATTGTTGACTTGTGGAGCAGAACGGTGCCAGCCTTTGTCCGATACGCGTAGCTGTTGGGTTTGAACTTCCCTTGACGGGTCACTTTGCCTTGTCTCACCTGAAAGAAGAACATCGCAACCACCTGCACAACCAGCGGGCACGGCCCACAAGCAGCCGGCCTGGCTTTCCCCACAACTCTCTCTCTCCTACGCGCGTGTCGAGGCAAGTATGTTCCTCCACCTCCAGAAGCTTCGCTGTGTTAGCGGAGTACGTACGCGGGATGACCAGACCTGGCAGTCACCGAACACTGTGCAAGGGGCAGCAAACAGGAGGAGGAAGATGCCACCTCGATGGCTCCCACACCAAGCTACAAGAACCCAAGCACGGACCTGCGCAGGCTCGGGCGGGGCACTCCTCCCGAGGAGGGACCCAGGGACAGCACTGGAGCAGCAGGCAGAAGCACAAGCGGTCACAGCCTGCCTAGGACACACGCTCCCAAGAAAGCGCAAGCATCTCTGGCACCTCGACGCTTCTCCATGCCACCCGCAGTGACCAGCAAGCCCAGGAGAGCAATGGCAGAGCGGGGAGCCAGTACCTGGATGAGGTTGGGGTAGAGCCCAGCCATAAGGACTCCCTTGACGAGTTCTTCCTCTTCACTGTACTGGTTACATACAGACGATGGCATGGTACAGTCAGACGGGGACGACACCAGGAAGGCTTCGTAGAGGTTCTCAGAGAACTGCTTGACAAGGCCTGCGGGGAAGAGACAGCCCCAGGGAATGAGATTCACCCCCTCCTTCGCCCCGCTGAATGAAATAACCTCAGCAGGGTAGCACCAGCTCTGGCCTTGGAGGCTCAGCCTTGGCGCTAGGCCAGGAGATGTGTCCTGCCCGGGGCCTCCCTGGCACCCAGGGCTACACCTGCACTCACGAGTGCCAAAGCCAGAACCTGCGCCCAGTCCAGCAGTCACCTGCCCAGTCTACCCCATTTCTGTGCAATGTTCTTCACCAGCGCTTCAGCCTCCTCAGGGGACAGAGGGGAGAAGCAGGCCTCTGGGACTCACCATTGATGAAGCGAAGGCTGGGGCCGTACAGGTAGTAGTCCTGCAGGTAGTTATCCCTGGCACGACTGTCTCTGCGTCTCAGCACCTCCTCCCAGCCTGCCACAGCTCTGACAAACGCGAGGTGATCACTCCCACTCTCCCGGCTCAGAACAGCCTTGGCCTGGAAGACAGACACACGCGTCAGCCCCTTCCCTACCTCCTTTCTACTCTCCTCTAGGAGAGGCTCCTCACCTTGTCCACCTCTGCACGGTTTTGCAGGCTGCTGCTGAAGGGGTCCCGGGTGAGGCAGGAAACAATGACGAGCAGAGGGTGGAGGCAACGGTAGATGGATGCCAAGACAATGGCCTTTGCCAGCCGAGGATCTGTGGAGATCTGGGCAAGGCGTTTGCCCAAAGTGGTGAGGGCTTCTCGCTGGTCCAGCACTCCTGCAACAGAGCCACCCGCGAGGGCACATCCATCAGCTCCGAGTGGGGCCAAAGCGGTGGCTGGTGGCTTCGGGGAGCTGCCAGGAGAACCCACCTACCGGGCTTGGAAGATTTTGTGCCAGAAGAGGCACACACAGCAGAGGTGCCTGCAATAAGCACCCAGAACCTCCCAGGTCTAACTGACCTGAGGCCAAAGAAAAGGCTGTAACAGCTGGATGACAATCAACAAGACCCCAGCTATGAACTCCAGATCACAACTTTCCTTCTTTCTCTGTCATTCCACCCCCCCGACACATACACTCTGGTTTAAACCTTGGGAAGTTCTACCCACTTCTTGAGCAAAGCAGCGTGGGAAACAAAACAGCACCACAACATGTGCAGTTAGGGAAGTCCCGATCAGCTGCCATCCCTATCTAGAGACAATCCTGCCCAGTCTGTCCCACAGGATCCTGTGCCTACTCCCACTTCCCGTATTTAGACAGCAAATGTTTCCATCACACCCACACCAGGACACAGCATTAGCTCACCGATTTCCTGCAGCAAGATCACTGCTTCGTCCACAGCTTTGATGTCAGGGCTGTCCAGAGCCTTGGAGAGAAATTCAACTGCCTGCAACACAGCAAGGGGAAGGGAAAAGGGAGAAAAAAAAAAAAAAAAAAAAGGGCATGTTTCCCATACAGGAGTGTGGGAGAGCCCTCGGGAGCCCATTGCCCCAGACTGCAACACGGTTCCCTCTTTGTTTGCCTACAGGGATTTAAGCTCAGCCCTCTCCATTCTTGCAGAGTCTTTTAGACATAGTCTGAATTCCAAGTAATCTGTACATTTCCTGGTCTTAACTTTCCTAGACAGCACTGCATTTAGGAAAGCAAGAACCAGAAGTCATCAGCATCTTGGGTTTTTCCTACTCATGTCTGCGGTCAAATCACGTCTCTGCAACTGGCACCAGGCAGGTCGCATCCTGCTGGTTCAGTCGGCTGCAGTCTTGCAGGCATGTACTGTGCTTACTGTTTTCTCTGGCATGTGGATCTTGGCCTGAACCACCAGGTTCTCCAGCGGGGTGCGTAGGATCTCTGGAACCTGGTAAGTTGGCATCTTGTCCAGGCGGCTGCGAGGGAAGAGGTGATAGGCAAATCCTGACTGACAGCGGCCAGCACGCCCTCGCCTCTGCACCACGTTTGACTTGGACACCCACACTGTTTCCAGGCAGGACACCTAGGAGAAGAAGAATTAGGTATGAATGCTCTCCCAGCTCTCTGTCACGTTTAAATGCAGCTTTCCATCCTGTCCACAGACCTCCAAGACTCCTCACGCCTGATCAACCATCCCGCTAAAGGGCAAGGAAAGCCTTTCCCGCTCTCCTGCATCTTGCAATGCCAGTCTCTAGCAGGCAGCAGCGTGAAGGCCTGAGCCGCTCAGTGCATGGATGAGACCCTGATGCCATCTGCTGGACACCTGCCTTGGCCCCGCACCGCGGTGCTCCCCAGGGTGCACCCCAGGGACTCATGACGCTGCCCCGCTGGGAGCTGCCAGCCGAGCGTGGTCCCCGCCTGCCCTGCTGCCTGCTAGCACAGGCACCGCAGGCTCTGCATTCTGAGACGAACTGGGTTAAAACTGGGCAAATATAAAAGGGTTGTTTTTAAACTGCAGCTGTTCCACGGTGCGAACTGCCAGCTGGCCCTGTAAGATGTTGTAGCACTGGGAGGGGAAGGGGCAGCAGAACACAGCCAGAATCCCTTCTTCCAAGAGCAACGGTGGCACAGCTGCCTTCATGGTGGTAGGAAAGTGCACGCACAAGAGCCTTCGCAGGGCCCAACGCCACCAGAAACACGGCCTGAGAGCAGTGTAAACCCCCTCCCCTTAAAGCTGACAAGCTAGGGCACTGGGGTCAAGATAGCTTCAAACAAGAGCAGTACCTAATAGGTCAGAGCTGCCCTGCTTTGGCTAGAAAAAGGTTTACGATGAAATCATAGAAAAAAGGCAGAAAGCAAATAGAAAAGCTACAGATGTCAGACGGTGTAACAGAGAGATGGGAAGGGAGTAGGATTTGCCTGAAGTTTCTTTGAAGACACCAGACTTTTGCCTGTTCAACAGAAGTTGACAGGGAGCCTGGCAGGGAGCTTGGTAAAGGCAAACACGCTCTCAACGGTGAGTCAAAGACTCTGTCCCCAGACAGGGACACAGTGCCAGTGCCCCAAGGGCCAAATGGGAAGCAGCTCTGTCATGCCATTAATGGCATCTCGAGTGTTCCTCTGAAAACATCCATTAGCTCCAGTATGTCCCAAATGCACTTAAAGGCAAGAAAGCGTCAGTACCTTGGTCTTTAGATCATAGCGTTCCTCCTTGTGCGTGCCACTGTCCACCACGTGCACAATGTCATTGATGGTGATGGAGGTCTCAGCGATGTTGGTGGCCAGGACGATCTTCCTGACGCCAGGTGGAGGCCGCTGGAAGATGTTTTGCTGGTCCATCATAGGGATGTTGGAGTGCACTGGGAAAGAAAACTCGAGTCAGTCCTGCCCTGCTGAGCTGCTTCGCAGGACAAGTCCAAGGTGGGCAGAGATTCTCAGCCTTCTTGAAAGAAATCAGCCATTTCCTGCCAGCCAGACCCCAGGAAAAAAAAAAAAACTTAAAAATAAATCTTCCACACATCATTAGGGAAGACCTCATTTCAGTTGCTTCACCTGAGTTATGGCTCAACATCAGCAGGAGTTTTGGTCTCCTTGCGTCCCAGAGAGGCTAACGGCACCACCAGAACATCCCTGGGCCCCAAGCAGAAGTCCAGTTCTGCAGCCCCCCCTTTTCAAAAGGCCGATGGGGCAGGGGAACGAGGTATTCTCACTGTCATTTTGTTTCACTTGGTCAAGAAAGGTTATCAGCAAGGGCCTGTAACTCTTCCGTATCACGTATTCACCCTATTACAGACCAGTGATGCGGAGAAATTCCCAGCAACCGCACGGAACAGCAGGGGAACACAAGAACATGCAGTTTTCGCAAAAGAACACCTGCATTTATTAGCAACGGAGCCACTCAAAGTTGTGCTCCTGGCTGGCCTTATTTGACACTCAATGGGGAGGACTGTTAAAAAACACACATTAAAAAAAAACCCCAAACAAACCAACCCCCAAAATCTTTCAGCCTCGCAGAGTAACACCAGCTTTTGTTATAAGCTTCCCTCCTGGGACAGAGAATGTTAAATTCACTAATCAAAGCCGAGCTACAGAGTACACCTCCGTCCCACAAAACAGGGCTTGAAGATCTTTCCTATGTAGGCTCAGCATGCAGCTACAGCAATGCAGAATTTAGCTGTTTCCTCCTTGCCTAATTCTGAATTGCTGGAGGCAAACAGGAAGCCAGTTTCTTTGATCACATACAGGTTTGGATGCTAGGAGGCGTTATTTGTGCTTAACGTGCACAATTACACAACAGGTACGTACATCAGAGCATACAAGCTTGCTCTGCATCAGCTGAAGGGGCTCATCGAGTCAACTGGCCTATCCATTCCCCCGAATCCTGGGGAGAAAAGGTCTGGGCGCCGCCATCTCACCTGGTAAGACAAGGTACCGGCTGTTCTGAGATCCGAGCATCTCTAGCAGGCGCTGCTGCACTCCTTTGATTTCCTGCCAACCAGGGAGGAAGCAGAGGATCCCACCTGAAACAGAACAAGAGTTAAGAACAAGCGACCTAGAAATCCAAGCACTTTTGCCCAGCTGGAGACACAGAAACTGCTTCTGCTGCACAGAAGGGACACCCATTATTTCCCCAAGTCCACAGCAACCTTTAGCCCACGAAACCCAAAGAAAAGCAGGGCCCTGGTCTGTGATGCCCCCTGCCAGCTGACCTCTAAGGAAACCTGCATCACACTTACCACAAACAATGACAGATACAGCCACTATGGGAAGTCAGACCCAGGGGAACGTTCGTCTAGACTTCATACCTGCTATGCTGTATCTGCTTCTGTGAGCTCGTTAGGGCAACGTTTTACAGCCAGAAAGAAACCAGGCTACCTGTAGTTTGAGAGTGAATACCTTCTACTAGCTTTGAAACACATACAACTCTTAGAAGTCATCTGAGAGTCCTGCCTTCTGCACAAAACCATCACCTCCCAGGCAAAGATATTTAACAGGGATGGGTCTCCACTACAGAAAAGTCACTGAATAATGCAGCACAAGGTTGCAAATGCTGGAGCACAGACAAGTCTTGCCCTTCCCCCCGGGAACAGTTGTAACTCAGGACATTAAGACTGAGACACTGAGGACTCAGATGTTGTCTTTGCCAAAGGCTCAGAATTAGCTCATGCCACACGGCTCAAGACCACTCAGTTCAACAGGAATTCAAGGTGGCCTTGCAGAAGCCAGCTCAGCATCGTGTTTTCTCTGCAAAGGGTCCGGGCCCTGCAGAGTTCATTTTTTAACCCCAGCAAAAGGAAAGAGCAAGGCGGGCACGGCAGAGCCTACCTGGTTCTCCGTGGGCATCAATCTGGAGTACGAGGTCGGTGATCAGATCAAGATCAAGGACACATTCATCATCTGATTGCTGGATAAAACAGGACACATGCAGATAAATGAGCGGCAATCTAGCAGACAGCAGAGAGGCACACAGCCTCCCAGAGCATATTCTGGAGAGAGCAAATGCCTGTACTTGGACGGCCTGCCCAGGACTAGGAGCCAGGAGCCTCAGGAGCCTGGTTCTGGCTCCATCTGGAACCTGCTCTGGTCACAACTGCTGCCAGTTTCCTCTGCTGTGCAGTGAGAATATACAGTCCCTTTCCCGTTCTCCAGACTTGGAAGCTAACTGAGATTTGTTTACTTCTACTGAACAGCACCTAACAAGGAACAGAAATTAACACAAAATTTTGGGGGACAAAACTGTGCCATATGCACCTGGTATTTCAAATCCACCAGGCACAGAGCAGCAGCTTTTGTATCTCTCAGTAATTTGGACACACTTACGAGGCCAGCTTAAAAAGCACAGATAGAAATCCCAACCACAACAGAAATGGGAAGATTGCCCTGAAGGCAATGGGACACCCTCAGCAAGTTTGCTGATGATACAAAAGTGGGAGAAATGGCTGATACACCAGATGGTTGCTCAGCTATAAAGAGGGACCTCTACAAGCCGCAGAAATGGGCCGACAGCTTCTAGTCCAGCAGGCTGGACTATGTGATCTCTAGAGGTCCCTACCAGGCTCAACAGTTTTGTGACTCCATGACCCACAACTGAAGTAAGAACAACCACAGCAAAGACTACACAACTGGAGGGTGTTTTCCAGAGGAACAGTAAGACTAGTTGCCAAAAGAAGTCATCAGGGAATTCAGTCATGCAGGATGGTGAGCACTTAGGTAACAGACTGCAGTAAGTCATACCTATCCTAGTCTCAAACAAGGCTTGCACAGAGCATGCAAACATTCAAGTCTGCACCTATGTACATACATACACAAACAGGTACAATGAGCTGTTAGCTTACTCAAACATAAACAACCTTCAGGTTAAAGAGGGACAAACGTAACTTAGACCCAAATCTGAAGTCATCTTTGTCCATAATTTAATCAAAATACTCTGGGATACTACTAAGCTGACTTTACCTCACAAGGGTTGATGTGAATTAAAGCTAAACAAACACCGTCCAACAACCACAGGAAAGAGGGACCAGTTCCAGAGCCAAACCCTCCCCTGCTGATATGCCAGAAGTCAGTGCCTCATCCAAGGGAAACAGCTTAAACACCACGCTGTATGCCCACCTTGATCTCGTAGTGCCGGTGTCGGTGCCGGCCCAACTTGGCCAAGATCTCCTCCAGATAGTACTCCTTCACTGGGTACATGAAACCCGGCACCTTGACCACAGGGCAATCCCCAAAGTAATGCGAGAAACGCTGATTGTCTCCTGTGGCGCTCATTAAGACCAGGCGCAGGTCAGGGTTGAGCTTCTGGATGCCTTTCAGCAGGATGAGCAGGAAATCGGTGTTGACATCTCGCTCGTGGACCTCATCGACCACGACGTGGCTGACACCCTCCAGGCTGGGGTTCCCCTGCAGCTTCCGCAGCAGGATGCCCACCGTGCAGAAGAGCAGGGCTCCTCCCCTGGCAGGTGGCTTGCTCTCCAGTCGCACCTGGTAGCCCACGTTCTTCCTCATGTTGGGACCTAACTCCTGTGCCACACGCTGGGCGACCGAGATGGCGCTGATCCTCCTTGGCTGGGTGATCACTACGTTGCAGCGGGCGCCACGTCCCTCCAGGATGTAGTGTTCCAGCAGAAGCTGAGGGATCCTTGTGGTTTTCCCACAGCCTGTATCTCCTGCTATTACCACTACAGGGTTCTGCTCAATGGCTGATAGGATGGTGTCCTTGTGAGGATCTACTGGCAGTGGGTGGCTCTCCTGCCATGAGGATCCTCTCCTTTTCCAGAGGGCCAGGAGATTCTGGCTAAGGCGCACTTCCTCTGCTTCCAACATGGGGATATACGTCTTCCCCGTGATTGCATCACTTATCGCACCAGATTCCTTGCTCAGGTTCATCATGTCATCAGCAATCCGGGGCCTGGATTCCCTGATGTCCACTGGATACTGGGAGAGACAGAGAAAGTTGGCAGGGACAAAAAGATTAGTGCCCGTCCCGAGAAGGACAGAAAGAAACAAGTGCCTGGAACAGACTCAGCCAGACTGGCTTCGCAGTGACCACGAAGCTTAGCCAAAGTCTCTTCAGATTGTAGGTAACTCAGCCACTTATATTCCAAACGGAGGTTACTTAAAGTGAGAAGTAACTTGGGCAGCTCCCTCCATTTTCCTCATTGCGTCCCCTACTTTAATGGGGATATTAAGACAGGCACAAAACAGTAACTTAAGCTCTCCAAGTCAGTGGCTACGCTGCGTGCAAGTGATGCAATGGCCCCTCAAAGACAACTTTTGGAAACTATCAAGTTACACCACCACCCTTCTCTCCCTCAGGAAGCCCACGCACGTAACTTGCACAAAACATAAGTGTTCAGCTAAGCCAGAAATATTCTGTCTTGGCAAAAGAAAAAACAGAAGTTCCACATCCCACAGGAAGAACTAAAAGGAGCAACAATAGGTCAGGAATTGTCCAGAACACAAATCAAAGCATTGGCCCAGATGTTCGCAAGACTAAAAGTTCAGCTACAAATCAGTACTTTTGGATTCAGCCTTATTCAGTCACAAAGCCATCCCTTCCACGCATGGTGTGACAGCTCATGTTCGCGTAAGCATGGGAGGCAGACCAAGTTTTCCTTCAAGATGCTGCTGTTTTTCTAACTTTTCTAGCCTTTAGTTCGGTCACTTACAGCAGGTCATTCAGAAGCAGCTGCTGTCTTAGGCACAGTCTTGGCTTTCTAGGACATTCACTACTGCTTCATTTACTTTACAGTATCTGTAAGATACCGTAAAGATCACCCGGTATCTTTAGTGCTGCGTCAGTGACTTGCCAACTTCCAAACACGGGCATTATTTTCAATGACTTCAGTAAGCTACACACATTCGTACCTGAGCTATGCTCAACCTCATCTTACCTTAGCGCTAACTCCTGCTTTGACAGTGAATGCTCCTAAGGAACCCTGTCTCGGCACTGTTTCAGCTCCCATGGGTATCTGTTCACCACTGGTCCACCCGGCAGAGGGATCTCCTGGGTGCAAAAGTACCATCCGGTGCCTGGGGACCTGCACCCACCACTAATGTACACCACTGCGAGAGACACTCCCAAGGGAAACATGCAAGTACTGGCACCTGGTCCGTGTAAAGCTACGAGGCACAACCAGAGTTTAACGGAACCAGCACCTGCACAAGGCAGCACCCATAAGCCTACAAAGGAGGCTATAAGCAAGTCAAAACTGCGCTCCATAACATCCCAAAAGCCAAACAAGGCCGACAAACGTCACAGATGCATACAGAGAAGGCCCACTGCCAAGAAAGGGTCTCTCTTCCCCAAAGGTCAGCAGAGACTGACCAGTTTTTGTGGCAAACTATCAAGTCACAAATTCCCTCAACATTTTGACATAAAGCTTTCAAGCCATGGGCAATTCCTGAAGTTAAATGGGATCACCCAAAAGTGATTCTCGGACAGCTAAGCAAGCCTTACGTGATTCAGATAGTTCTCAATCTTGCGCAGGGTTGCTTCGGGGACTTTGATGTGGCAGGGTTTCCTCTGGTTCTCACCAAGCTCCCGGAGTGAAGTCATGTTGTACATAGCATGGCTGAGGGGGTTGTTGTTCTTGTCCACCAAGCCAAGGCTCTGCAAAGAAAGAGGCAAACACCACTATCAGACACGAGACTGCTGCATATGAAGTGCTGGTATACAGAGCACGTGGGTCCTACGTGTTCGGACAGGTGAACTCCTTACCCCATATCCCAAATCCATCACTTCCTGCTTCTGCCACAGCAAGAAACAAGACATGATCCCATCTCACCTCTGGCGAAACGGACACACTGGAGCCAACTGCTACCTGCCCCCAACACAAAGCTCAGAAGAAGGTCTTAAACAGACCCATCAAAGGAAGAGCAGCCACAATTGTATCTAACAAAACCCTCTTGGCAAGGGCTGTTAACTCTCTTGCTATGGTTCTGATACGTTGTGCCAATTCAATAATACGTCCTACACTATTTCTTGGACTTCCCCTCTGCTGACTCCAGAGTCTGCAGCAACGTGTCCGGATTAGTCCACCTACAAGAATGAGAAGATCGTCCGTCTTGGCAGACAGCAGCAAGGTGGCCAAGCGAACAGGCTAACACTTCCAGGGCGATCCCTACACATCATTTTGTGAGAGCTCAAAACAAGCACAACAGCCTTCAAGGGGTCATCACAGATTAGACACTAGAGGGGTACAACAGCGTTTTGGCCTGAATCCTAAGGTTCCAAAATACATGTTTATTAAGCATGAAGTTAAAGACCAGAAAGTTTCAGGCATTTCCCCATTAGGCTCAAATACGGTAAGGCAGGTGCAAGGAGCCTCTATTCATAGACACATTAGACAGGGGATGCAGGAGCCACGTGCACTTACCTTAAGCTTCTGACAGGCCAGTGCCGCTGCTTTGTTTTCTGCCTCCACCTTGCGACGGCCCTTGGCAGCAAAAGTCATCGGACAGGGCCAGCGGAGTGTTAGCTTGCAGATCTTGGTCTTGGTGCCTACTGTACGGAACTGCATGTATTCCTAAAAGACACAAACAACATCAGATTTGGGGAGGTCTTAAGAGCCTACATATAACTAGGCAGGCATTTGCAAACACACGCCAATATTTCTAAGCAAAGCTTAAGTTGTTTTTTTTGGGGGTTTTGGTTTTTTGGGGGTTTTTTTTTTGGTCTTTTGGGGGTTTTTTCTGTTTTTGTGTTTTGAACAGTGCACTAGAACAGGTTTACTGTACTAAATTCCACTCCCCCAGCTCACAAGGCACTGAATAAGCAGACACGAGAGCAGCCAGCCATGTGGAGAACATCACTGAGAGCCTGTGGGGTGGAGCACAGCTACTGTTTGCTAAGAACATGAGGTCTAGAAAGGAGGTGGGTGACACATACCAAGGAGGAGAATCACCAGATACTGGCAAGAATTGAGTTGTGGAAAGATTCCGTCAGCACAGAAATTACACACTGCTCCAAGTAACACAAAAACTTGTGTTTGTTGCAGGTATGTGGGGAAATGCAAACCTATCATCTTAGAAAATATTCTCCTTCATTTAGACAGCAACTCCTCTATTGCCCTGGCCTCAGTAACAACATTCCTCATGCTTCTATTAAGACATTTCCTCAATTCTGACAAAAGTCTTCTCCTTGCTCTTCAGGCTGATTTTTCTAGGCCTACTTTTAACTTCCCTTCTCTCCCCAGTTCTCAGCTGCCCAAAAAAAAGCATCCAAAGTGATTCCGGTCTAAGTCTTTGAGCTTCGTCCCTGGCAGGGGTCAAACAGCACCTTACCTTGACTGTGGAGGAAGAGGTTGCAATCTGAATCACTTGGGCCAGGAGATTTTTGGGAAGTGGGAACTGTGTCAGGGCACGGATGGCAGTGTTGTCATCTGTCATTTCAATGGAACTCCCTCCTCGGCTAGACGGAAGATGAGAACAGTTTGATATACAAATATCCACTCTGTGCTCCGACCTACCTCACTTCAGGTCTGCTACTGAGGTCTGAAACTGAGTAGTTAAAGGCACAGATAATTTTGGTCATCTGAAAAGTCAAGTTGTATCTTGCTACTAAGATCTGCCCGTCACAGAACAATCACCTAGCCCAGTAAAGCCACCTACTAAAAAGCAATCAGAACTTTACACTAGCACTACAAACCGGATAGCATGAACAGATTTTAACAGATTGAATAAATAAACAAACAATTCCGAATCCAAAGAATGCCCAAAAAACCAACCACCACCAGGTCCTTCCTGACGTTACTCCTGTCAACTATTAAAAAAAATCAAAGCTTTGTGCTCATAAAATACGAAGTGAAGCAAGCAACCACGGTGACGAAAAGGTGCAGATTTAATATGGCCCTCAAAACCAGGGTGGTCAAAAAAGGCCTAAGCGCACACACACAACTTCTGGGAATGGAAACCTCTTTAGGCACAGAAGAATAAGCACAGCAGGTAACAAGTAGGCAGCAGCCTATCCAAAGGGCAAAACTCCAGAGAACATGCCTGTGCATCCCCTTCTGATGATAGCCAGGTACAAGACCATGCTGCCCCACTATTGCTCGCATCGAGAACGGTACAGTCGACAGCGTTTGGCCCATCTACAGGCCACACCAGCAACGTGGGAAGCTACAGCTCAACTGTGAGGAACTGCAGGGGTGCATCAACTACAGAGAAAAGTCTCTCTTCTTTACTGCCCTGGATTAGCAGCTATCAGGGCAGACGTACCTTGCATCTCTGCCTGGGGTTCGAGCATCCTGATGTGCCATAGGTAGATAATCGGAAACATCGATTGCTTCTTCTTCCAGCTCTCCTTCCTCCAGTTCCCCTTCCTCTAGCTCCCCTTCCTCCAGCTCTTCTCTCCTCATGGTTTTAGGCATCCTGCCCTGTTCCATGGGCTGGATAGAATCATCCGGCTCCATCCGTCGCCAGCAGGTCGACAAGTCGGCAAGAGAAGGTCCGGACTTGGAGCGCCACTTGCCCTCTGAGCACCACCTCTCGTCGGGACAGCCAAGCTGGTCAGCAAGAAGCCGGTACTTTGCAGCATCAAACAGCTCATTTCTGGGCCCCAGCAAACCCCAGCCCTACAAGAGGAAAGTGCATTGTTAGCTGCAGTAAAGAGGCAGATATGGTTAACTCTGCAGGAAACCAAAACACATGTGGTAAAGGAGAAATGCAGGAGCAATTTCTTCATATCCCACAGAAAAGAACAAGAAAAAGAGACTTTCAGAAACATAAAGCTTTCCCCTCCTGCCATTATTTCTTAAGAAAGGGAATCTGTTCACTAACCTCACTTCCCAGAACACAACTGCTTAGCATCATATAGCTTGTTAGAAAGGGTGGGCCACGATTTATCAGTATTTTACAAACTATTAACTATATTTAGCATTCTGAAGTTTTGAAACCCACGTCAGAGCATGAAACGCATCTTTTTGGAAAGGCTAGCCTAAATAAGTATAATCTGGGATAACATAAGGTAAGAATACAGGGAATGGCTCATCTCCTTTCTTTTCACAGGAACAGTTATTTGTATAAGCAGTAGTAAGATCTCCCTAACCCAGCAGTTTTTGAAAGGGAAGAGTTCCTAATTACTGCTGGCTCACCACCTACATTTAAGACTGAACCTTACATGAAGCTCCAGACATATCTGGAGCACGAGACACACCACGTTCTACCAGATCGCTGCAATAAATTAAAAGTTACATCTTTAGGTCTCTCAATGGCCCCATATTAGACAAGGCTGTATTATTTTGTGCTGTAGGAGTGCCTAAGACAGCAAGAATTCACTTTGCTAGCTGCTCTACCCAAAGCCACTATATTCAGACACACTCTGCACCAATTAGACACTACTACTTCTCTTGAACTGATGACTATTTATTTAAAGCAGCATTTGTAGCTATTTCTATAGCTAAGATTGCACAAGGCCTCCCATTACAAGGGTCTTCTGTTAGGTTATAGGTTTAGCTGGCAAAGCATCAGAATTCAAAACTGCGCACTGGATCTATGGTTTCAGGGTTTTCTTGGGTTTTTTTAGTTCTATACTGAAAATACAGTTTAGTCATTTCCCCAAATTTGGAGAAAAATGTTGTAAGTGTAGGTAGGAATTTTTTTCCTCTGAAACCTTCCAGGCTCTCAAAGAAAGCAGGAAACAATGCTTTTGTTGCACACTGACTAGCGAGGTTAAACCAAGAACACATTTCCAGTGAATGTTAACTGAACAAGCACCAACCATGCTTCAGGTGGAACAAAGTCAGTCAGTGAAACAAGTTTTGCCAATCACAGGATTGAAGAAACTAGCCTAAGCGCAGGGGCCAGCTGAAGAAACTGCTAGTTTTCACGATGCGATTCTTAACTTCTGAAGGCTTAATTTAAAAACTAGTTATTTCTTAATGTAGCTTTCTTGATCTACAAGCAAATCAAAAAGGTCTCTTATTGTTAGTGCATCCGCAGCATCTTTTCTAGGCTCCTCAGTAAGAAGAGATCATTGTTCCTACTCCACAGATGAAAGGTAGACTCCAAAAGCAAATTTGCTTGCTCAAGGTTACAGACAACAGTCAGTGGCAGAGCTGAAGACAAAAATGCATCTTATTCTCAGAGAGCTGCTATGTAACACCATATCTTAAACAGGGACCTTTATAACTTTACTGTACTTGTTTGATACTGGCTGTGCACACATACCAACCACGTCCAGCCATAAATAAGTGGCTGACTAGCATAACTTTAGAAGAGTAATCATAAAACATAAAATCATAATCATGGCTTACAGGAAGAGGAAACAAAAGCCTCTGAAGGTACTATGCTTGCAAATACACACAGGCAGACTGATGCAAGTGTGAGTTAGTGAACAGTAACAGAAAATACACCCAAGTGAAGCTCTACTCGCCACAGATGCTGAGACTAAGATAGAAGCTGGTTAAGATCTAGGACATAAAGAACAAAGACCAGAACTCAAAGAATTTAGTGAGTTCATGCCTGGCTGAAGTAAGCTGGCTTTTAAGCTCCAATGGGTTCAGACAGCTCAAGACTTCACCCTCTACCCTTGATGAACAGATAGGCCAACTAAGAAAGTGAACAAGCAGAGATAAAAGTCAGAAATTGTATCACCAAAACGGACGAGGCCTGCACACTTAAAGGTTTGTTTCTTCAAGCTAAGGAACAGCATAAGCTCACCTTGAAGAGCTGACATGCTGCAGCTGCCGCCTGCCTCTCAGCATCAATCTTCTTGGTCCCATAGCCTTCCACTTCCACATTCTTAGGCCACTTTATATGCAGAGTGACTTTCTGAAAAGCAAAGGTAACCAGTAAAGTGAGACAGCACAGAACAAGCTCTCTCCCCACCGGGAGCATAGCTCCTTCAAACATCTCTTGAACTCCAGGCAAAGAGAACTACAAATGAAAATCCCAAACAAACCACTCGTTTGGTCCCTTTATGGGAAGCTCCATTCCAGTAACGTAGAAAGAAAAGCCTGAAAAAGGGATACAAGGTGCTCACAGTCACACAGAAGCTGCATGGCTGAGCCAGGCCCAGAAGCCAGGCTGATTTCCAGCACAGTGCCACGTATTCTGGGCCGGAGCTTCGCAGCCTGCAGTGTGTCAGCTCAGAGGAATCAAACGCCAAGAGCTCATTACAAGAACAATTCAGTTTCAGAGTAACTGTTCCTGTGTACACTGCAGCATACCAGGCCATGCCTGAGAAGCTACATGCACTCTCCGCATTTCCCATTGCAATGGCAAGCAAGTCTTCCTAACCGCTTCCATACTGTAATTTTAACTAGCAGCATATCGCATCACAGTTACACAGGCAGCCACCATACTCACTGGGCACAGGAGAACCCAGCCTTCAGTTTGCGCTGCCCAACACAAGCTATTAAGACAACCAACAGTACCACCAGAACTCCTCTTATACCAGTACAGTTGGATGAGAGCAGCTGAAAAACCTGCAGAGGCAAAGAATGCTGAAAGCCGAACCCTGCCCTTTTAAAAAAATCGCTCCAAATCAAGAGCTTGCTCTACTCCTGGCCCTGCAGATGCTGTAGCTGAGTTTCTGCAAGGCTCAAAGGAGGGAAATGCCTAAGGAATTCTCTCCTGTTTCTGCAGCAGAGATGAAAGGTGGCATTTAGGTCCGCTGGGAAAACCCCACCTATAAGGCTAGAAAACAGGCTCCCAACTTTTCAACAGTCTACATCTGGCTGGCTGCCTGCCTGCCATCTGAATCTCATCTTACTGTAGGAAATTGCTACGTATTTTGCCCAGGGGCTCTGCAGGAAAAGGCACAGACCTGCTGAGAAAAAAAGTTGTCTCCTGAAAGCCAAGTTACTTGGTGTTCACAAAAAAACCCTTGCTCACTTCCAACCGAGACTTCTCCAGATAGTCTCACCTGTCCTTCTGTTCCCACACACTTTTTCTGGGTTGCTGTTTTGGGGCGTGGAGGGTGTCTATGATCCAACCCTCATTTTTAACAAGAGCTCCTTTATTTTGGGTTTTCTTAATCTGAAGTTATCCTCAATGTTAATCTATTTAAGTGCTAGCAAGAATGTCAACCAATTACGTGAACTAAAATCATGAGGCATTGGTTATGACATTCCAAAATTTAAGTTAGGAAACTGCACTACTGCTCAAGGAAAAGCAAGAAAAACAAAACCACAAATAATAAAGGAACTCTCAAGTAACCATTACTAATGTATTGCCTAAAATGCAGGGATGCATAAAAAGGATGTGGCAATAAAATCTGTCTGGGAAGTTTTAGACAGAATGTTATTGGAAAATGTTAATCCATCAGAACTGAATCTTTTCCTGGAATGTATGTTACAGTTAAACTTCAGCTGGAAAGTGCTTTCAGCTCGAGAATGAGAGCTGGTATGATAAAAGGAGGCAAACCCTTGAACACAGAGCACCCATCAGTTAAGAACTTCTGCTCAGTTTATAGCACAGATTTAGATCTAGGCCTCTCGCATCCCAGTCAGTGCTCAAACTACTTGGCAAACTGTTTGACTGGAATTCCTCTGCTTCATTTAACACACACAAAAAAAAGTCTGTATTTCATTTTGCCCTTAAGTAATATTAGAAGCCTCCCTCCATCACAAACTCACTCTTCTTTTCTAGTTGCAATTGAACATTTTAGGCTTAGGCATTTGTTCTATTAGAAGCTACAATAAAAACTAGGCCTACTAAGGTCTAAAATATAGCATTTAAACTTTAATTTTCTAAGGTAGTGGGGTATGTAGCCCAACACATTTGAGAGCAGA
This sequence comes from Sagittarius serpentarius, assembly GCA_034782735.1. Classification (NCBI taxonomy): domain Eukaryota; kingdom Metazoa; phylum Chordata; class Aves; order Accipitriformes; family Sagittariidae; genus Sagittarius; species Sagittarius serpentarius. The sequence continues at coordinate 44,749,008 of JAVKLA010000073.1, read as the reverse complement.
CTGTGTCTTTCTGCTGAGAAAAGAGAGTTACAGCAAACTACTTAAAAGAAAAAAATCCATCCTTCCACACGCAAAAGGAAAGGGACAGCACCTACATTTATATACCTACTAAAGTATGTGAAAATAAAGAGAAACAGGAAAAAGTGAGAATATTTCTTGTTTGAAAGATTATCACACAACTTTTACATGGAATTAAAACACTTCTATAATTTTCTCTATTAAAGAGTTAGCAGTATTCTTGGCTCACTTCCCATTCTACGTGCAACATACCAGCCCGCCACCCATCCCCAGCACAACAGGATTACCTTTTTTCTTGGCCCATTAGTATGGATGTACACCAGCTTGTCCCTTGCATGAGAAATGCCCAGGGCTCGTCCAATCACGCTGTTGAGCAAGTTTTTAGGCTGTGGAAATTCCTTTAGTAAGTCTCTGGAATCTGAAAAAAAAACCCAACACAACAGAGGAACTAAGTGTCTTCTAATTCTTGTGCAGTCCTGTTCAAAGACATGTTGTAACACCTGCTTCACTGCAGCTCTGTGAGCATTAATGTCTCTAAGGTTACAGACAGAAAAGGAAGCAGAGGTAGGTTCACCTACAATGTCTCCAGGCATCAGCAAAACGGTACACAGGAGTGCAAAGTCTCCTGAGCTCCTAATGTAAGAGGACACTGCAAATCCAAAACGGGCAACAATACTGTATGTCCTGTACTTCCCCTGAAATGCACTGACTGTTTCCCCCTCTTTTAAAAGTATGAATATCCTCTAGTTAGAACTGCAGCACTGACAGTCTACTCCAGGATTCAATGACACTAACAATCACATAACAGTTTGGAGAGACGACTTCTCATAGAATCATAGAATGGCTTGGGTTGGAAGGGACCATCAAAGGTCATCAAAGGTCCCTGCGGTGAGCAGGGACACCTTCAACTAGATCAGGCTGGTCAGAGCCCGGTCCAGCCTGGCCTTGAATGTTCCCAGGGATGGGGCTTCTACCACCTCTCTGGGCAACCTGTGCCAG
>JAVKLA010000073.1:44704879-44727199 GCA_034782735.1 Sagittarius serpentarius | reverse complement strand
AGTCACCATCCCTGGGGGGATTTAAAAGACGTGTAGATGTGGCGCTCGGGGACGTGGTGGAGTGGTGGCCTTGGCAGCGCTGGGTTTTAATGGTTGGACTCGATCCTGAAGGTCTTTTCCAACTTCAGTGATTCTATGATTTCTGCCCACCCCCCAATATGAAATAGTTATAAAATACCCAGTGATATCTCACTGTATGAAGTAACTTTATAATCTGTTCCCAATTAAACTTTAGTATTAGAAACAGAAAAAGCTTAATTCCTTGGAAGTGGACTGGCTCATTAAGGATCTTGGAAAAAAACAGCTCCTCTTTCCCTTCTTAAATGCTCTTTTTCTTCTTCTTTCTCCACTTTTTGCCTTGTCTCAGGCACCTTTTTGTGGTCTAATATTTGTTAAAATAGATACAGTTTTCTTCTGAATTACACTGGCCTGAAAAGATGAGCAGCAATGACACTTTCTCTCCAGCTGCAGCTGTACCGTAAAGTAAACCTTTGGGAAAAGGTTTTGCATGGGCAAATGAGACAATTGTGAACATTAAATTCTTGAATGTTGCTTTTGGCTTATTGATTTGGCAAAAATATTTAATCAAAGAACATTTTTAGAAACCACGTTCTCAATCTGCTACATCAAAATAGCAAGCTGACGCAAACCCCTAATAAAACGCTAGAGTACAATATCTAATTCTGTGACCATTTTTCAATAAAACTCCAAATAAAGTATTACTATCCCTTCTTTAAATAACATAAACCATCCCACCTTCTGACGAGCATGTGTGGAAGCATTGCTTCTTCAGTCTTAACGTTTCTCCTGGAGGTCTTTGGGAGCCCTCTGCCACTTCTTTGTGTGGTTTTCAGGTGTTTTCTATGGGACGGATTCCTCTCCCAGTTCTCGTGCTAACCCTGCTTTACTGGTATTCTGCCTCGCAGTGTTATTTACAGGAAACCATGAACAGGTAATTCAAGAAGACATTGGCTAGAAGAGACGGTAGACTGCAGTGTATTCCCGAAACATTGACTTTGGTTGTGGCTGCTGTCTTAAATTTCCCATGCAGCCTCTCCCAATGGAGGCTTTCCCTGACTCGATCCAAGATCCACTACGTAAAGGGTAAAGTTGAGTTTTTTTCCAGTTTTGCCCACTATTCTGAATTACCGAGAACTCTGCTCTGCAGACGGTGGTTTGCCCAGCTGGGGTGCAGCCCCTCCTTCCCTCACGCCCAGGCAAGATGGAAAGCCCTCGGGGAGTTAGCTGAACGTTGATTTTTCATTACTTGGGCTGGTTTAATCACTGGCCGAGATGCTTTTATAATTGGATTAGCATGTAAAATGGATCGAGGGTGGAGGATGGGCACCGCGGTGGAAACGGGCCTTGTACTGGACGTTTTCTTTGTTTCCCTCTGCCGGGGGCCGCGGGAATGCCTGCTGGCGGCAGAGCGCCGGGCCGGGCCCCGCCCCGCCCCTTCAGCGCTCGGCGGACACGACCGGTGCGGCGGCTCCCTCGCCGCGACGGGACAAGATGGCGGCCAACCGGCCAACGGCCTGCTCGCCTGAAGGACGCACCGCCCCCCCCCCCCCCCCCGCGCCTTATATAGACTCGGGAGGGAACGACGACGACGACGACACGGACTGACAGTTGTGATTGGCTCACCAGCCTGCCCTCCTCCCTCCCTAGCACGTGCTGGCACTATTTACCCTTTCTGGTTGGTTCCGCGGCGAGTGCGTGCTGCAGGAGCCAATGGCCGACCGGCGGGGGTAAGGAGGAGGGGGATGCTGGGGCTAGTCTGCGCCTGCGCAGCGCTGAGGCGCGCACTCTCTCCCTGAGGCGCGGCACCGCCTTCCCGCCGTCGGGCCCGCATGGCGGCGGGGGCCATGGCCGTGGCGTCCGGGCCGTGCCCGCCGCCCACCGGGCGGGCGGCTGCCGCGCGGGGCCGCCAGGCCGCGCTGTGGAGCCGGGCGCGGCGTCTCCGCCACCGGCTGCGGGCGCTGCAGGCCCGGCAAGTGGAGCGGCATGTCCGGCACCAGCTGGCTGGCTTAGCGCGGTACCTGGGGCGGGCGGGTCCCCCCGGCGGTCTGCCGTCCTCTTTGGGCTCCGACCTGCGGCTGCTGGCGGCCAGCGCTACCGCCCGTCTCCGCGCCACGCAGGGCGCCTGCGACTCCGACGCTACCGGCAGCAGCAGCGGCTCCGGCGAGGAGAGCGAGGCGGACGGCGGCGGGCAGCGGCGTCTGCCCGCGGCCTCCCCAGAGTGAGTACGGGGTTGCCGCGGCCTTTCCCTGGGCAGGCGCCTCTTGGATATTTCCTGCGGCGTTTGTAGAGTTGTTTAAGGGATCTGGCCACTCCAACCTGCGTTTTCGGGTTATTCAAGTTTAAAGCATCCTTTTAATGGTGCCTCCTTTGAATATGGGCTTTTCTTGTGTGGTAAAAGCATGAGAAGATCTCTTTCTGCCGTCCCCGTTTATCATCTGGCCGCTTTCCCCGAGCTTCGTTCCGTAAACCCGAAAACGACCCCAGTGTCGTGGGGAAGGGACGGCTCCGGAGCCCCCGCCCCGTCCCGGTTTGGCGGGGGGAGGGGTAACGCCGGGCGTGAATCCCCGGGGAGGGGGGGGGCAGAGGTGGCTGTGGTCCGGTATCTCCGGTTTCCTGGGGAAGAAGTGCCGGGGAGAGCGGTAGCGTTGGTCTGAAGGCAGCGAGGATGGAAGATTTCGTTTTGTGTTCACCTCCTCATCTTCCTTGTGAGCTTTTATGTTTTGTTTTTTTCCTGAGCACTTGCACACCAAGTCTTCTTTACTGTGTGTGCTTTCTCTTCTGTGTCCGTTTTGCATATATCGGGTCAGAAATCTTTTTAATAAAGAGTTTATCTGCAGCCACTTTTGCAGTGCGTGCCACTTCATAGCCTCATGCTGTTGTGTCTACTTTGGTTTAAGGATATGAGCGAGGTCAGATTTATAGGAAGAAGTGACCTGTTGTCTGACTGACTGCCTGATGTAACTGGGGGGGAAGGATGAAGTTTGGCCCTGGTTTGATAAATAAAGGTAGAACAGGACTGTTTTGTGGTAATGTTAATAGAAAGGAGTTTACCGAATTGGTGCTAGTGTGGGGGACAAACAACATGAAAAGAAAGCTTTTACCGTTACGAAGGTAAAGGCTTTTCTAAAGCCCAGTGTCTGCCCTGACAATCGTCTTTTATATTATTCCAGACTAACTTAAAGTGCTTTTGCAATAGGGGTGTTTTTTAAGCGCACTAGAAAACAGTACATGTCAGCTTTCATCCTGCGGGGTTGTTGATCTCAGTGGTGGGCGACATGTTTGCGTTTCACAATAAACGTGCAGGACTTTCAAAATTATAAATTTTGTTTTCTGCATGTGAAGTAGTCAGTCTGCAAACTAGCTATGCTGAGAACAGAGGTCTCTGCTGTTCTTTTTTCAGCTTTATATCCAAAAGTAGCACTTGCATGGTGCATCAAAGAATGCAGTCTGGTAAGAGCAGCCAGGTAGGGGCTAGCTGCTGGTGAAAGGGATGGCCCCACTCTCTGCCCTGGCTCTGTGCCCCTGTTCAAGCACAGCCATGTGTCTGGCTCCCAGGTGTGAAACTGTCAGCTCTGTAGAAAAATGAGTTTTGTTCTGTCATTTTGTGTCTCCTGAAGCTGGTGTTCATGGTTTTAGGTGTTTTCCAAGAGGGGCTCTTTGGGCAGCGTGGAGGAGGAGAGGGGAGCAGGGCTGCCTCGCTTAGCTACTGCTAGCTCTTGGGAAGACTTAATCACTTTATAGGAAAGACCCAAACCAGCAGTGGTTCTGTGTGGTAATTTTAAGTTGATTAGCACAGGTTGTAAAGCCAGGTGATGTTTTATTCCTGCCAGATATATCTGCTGAGCAGTTCAGTGTATGTATCAGGCCCTCTAAATTATGTTTGTACCTCGTGGGGTTTCATCTGTGAAGCAGTTTGAGGTTTCCTTTTCTAAAGAGGGGAGAGAACAGTCAGGCTCAGACACATAAGAAGGTTTAGTTATGGAGATCCTGGGTTAGTCTTTTTCTGTTTTGTTGAAGTAACTGTTCTCTCTAAATGCCCTCCCTGTTCAGTGGAAACTGATACAGCTGGAATGACTGTCTTGGAGGAGGGAAGGAGAATAAAGCAAGCTGTCTTAGACTTACATATTCTGCCATTTCCTGCTGTAACTTATTCTTGATTTTCCTGTCCACGATGAACAAATGTTTTGTACATTAATTGTCCTCGTTGCACGACTGCAGGTTGTTTGGATGAAAATCTATGTAATTCCGCTCACTATCTCTTCCCAGTAAACCATTGCATTCCTGTGTCCCTGGGCCCCCAGAGCTCTCCTGAGCATCAGCAAAGCAGAAGTGACCCGACTCTGCCTCCCTCAGCATTCCCAGAGCAACAATGAAAAAATGTAACAAAGTCGCAGCCCTTTGGAGAGTAATTCATAGAAGGATAGAGGACCCCAAAAAACTGCAAAGGAGTTTGTTGGGAGCTTTTATCTGCCAGGAGGCCAAGAAGGTGGCAGAATAGAGGGCATCAGCCAGTGAGTTAAGTCTTTTTATAGTTGTCTTCCTGCTTCCCTCTGTTTATTAAAAAAAAATAAATCTCAGAATTGATTATGTGGCAGTCAAAAATGGATCAAAAAATTCTTGTGTGTAAATCCAAGATAGCCACTTCATAAAATTATGCCTTTCCCAGCATGGCACTGATCTTTGTCTTCCTCTGGCTTGTTTGTCCAGATCTTTCATTGCAAGATTAGAAATGTGTGGTATTTAGACACATCCTATATTCAGTTTTCTTCCTGTTTATTTGCTGTGTAGTTTCCCTTGTATATAACTCAGCTTGGATTTTGATGGGAACCGAAACCTTTCAGAGGGATGTTGTACATCTGTTTATTTGTAGCAAAGGCATGTTAAGATGAAGTCTTGTTTTCAAGTATTTTTCCTGATTTGTGGCTTAATTCTAGTCTTGCAAAACAGGAAAAAAAAGACCAAAACCTTGCAGAAGAATATTCTGAAAGGTAATGATGTTGTTGTATTTCCTGGGGAATAATTCTGGGCGTTTGCTACTGCATTTTTTGTTAGGATTGTTTTAAGTTATGTTACAATGTGTCTTTCCTGGAAAGAAGAAAACCAAACAAATCACAAACCTGCTTTGCTGTGGTGAGTGAGATGCTGATGACTGAAGAGGTAGCTGTTAAGCATTTTCTCTGTATTTCAGTCAATGGCCTGGCCATATAAACTGCGTGCTGTTGAAACATGGCTGTGAAGAAACAACTATTTCTTAACCCACCTACAGCAGAAGTTGTAACTGCTGTGAGTATTTTTGGGGTAGCTGGTCTTTTTGACAAACAGCTTCAACCCAAGTGGTTGGTTTGAGAGAGCTGTAAACAGCTACAGCTGTTTTGGAGGCTTTACAGTCCTGCTACATGATCTTTTTAATCATAGGTCAGTTGCTTAATCTACATATCTGTCATAAAACAGTATATCTAAAGTAATGTCATTATTTCCAATTTATAATTTAGTGCAGAAGCAATGAAATACTGACGTTTGTGGGTAATAGCTTGAAAAATTATAGAATAAGTAGCACATGATTTTCCTGGTTTACTTTTGACTTTGGCTTCAACTTAAAATGTGCTCTCAGCTGCTTTACATCTGAGTTGCAAAGGCTTTCAAGTTAAGCTCAGTCTTTTTTTGTTGTTGTTGTTGGAGCAGTGTAAATCCCAACTAGGATTTGCACAAAGCTTGCCTTTCCATGTTCCTTTGCATGTGCACTTACGCAGGCATTCACAAATCTGCTGTGTTGGATGCTTTCTTTATGTTTGGCTGAGTGAAATCTTGCTTCAGCTTTTGCACGTTTTCTCTCTCTCACAGAAACAAACTGCTGGATATAATATTGAGTTTAGATTCTAGACCTGTGGAAATTATCTACAGAAAATGGGCTGTGTAGGGGAGCAGTTCAAACTTCTGCTCTTAATTGAAGGCAGGTGGCTCCTAGCAATGATCAGCCAAATGTATGGAAATTGGTGTTGGTTTGGTTTTGGACTAGTTGGTGCTTTTTGCGTGTTGTGCTGGGGAAGGGGCAGCATGGGCAAGCAGAGGGAAGCTGGGATTGTGGAATGGGGAGTGGAGCCTGTGGAATGGAACAGACCCAATAGAACCTTGAAAATCAATTGCAGGTTCTTGCTTTTTATTTTGTTCTCTCTCTACTTCTAGATTGCTCTTGTAATTATATTTCCTTTAATAAACACAAATGTTGGTTTTCTTTGCTTGCTGCATTATTATCTAAATTCTAAAAAACAACTGGAGAATAAGATTTGAAGCAGAAAAAAGGTGATTGATAGTAGATCATTCTTGCTTAAGTGTTGAATATGCTCCTGTGCATTGATCTTTTTTTTTTTTTTTCCCCCCCTTGTGTCAGATTATCCGGCAAAATCAATATGTATTGAAATTGCACTTTTTTTTCCCCAACTAATCTGTGTTAAATGCTTATTTTCTCATTTTGATGACTGCTGTTAATACTGCAGTAACTCTCCAAGTATTGTGGAAAGCTAGATGTGGATAGCTACACCTGGAAATTTCTTACCTTATGGTAATGTACATAAACTAATGGCAAAAGGATTTGAATTTTCTCTTCTGGCTAGAAAGAACCATTGTAATCTTCTGATCTTGACTGCCCTACCACAAGACAATATTCAAATGACAGAATATTTTGAGTCGGAAGGGACCTTTAAAGTTCATCTAGTCCAACCCCCCTGCCATGAGCAGGGACATCTTCAACTCGATCAGGTTGCTCAGAGCCCCGTCCAGCCTGGCCTTGAATGTTTCTGGGTATGGGGCATCTCCCACCTCTCTGGGCAGCCTGTGCCAGGGTTTCACCACCCTCAGCGTCAGAAACATCTTCCTTATATCTAGTAAGAGTCTGAGATAAACCTTCAGTCTATGTATCTGTAAGGAACAGATTCAAACCTGTCAAGAACTTGTTGTGGGCAGTGATTTAAAGAGAGGATAGGGAAATTCAGGTGTTTCTGAAGTGAAAGCACCAGTTTTGAAAGGATTTATCAGAATATCAGAATTGGCCTTAGAAAATCCTTTTCCTTGAGACTACATATGCTTATGCCTAATATAACTGTGGTCACAGGCTTAGTGCATTAAAATCTGGGCATGCCTGATTATTTTTTTTCCTATCTTTCTCCTTCTGTGTTCCCATCCTGTCATGACTGAAGTTCATTGTGCAGATGAGATTCATCTGGCACGCTCAGAAGAGGTATCTTCTGCTTACGTTCCTTGAGGCAAGTGATCCCATTTGGTGTCATCAGGCTGTGAGGACTGTGATACCCACATTTGTAAGGACATTCAAAAACCTTCTAGTGGAAAAATGTCACCAAAGAAGAAAATCATATTAATTTCCTCTTTGAATGGTGGTCTATCAGGTTGAGCATTCTTCTGGGCTGTGGGATGCAGCGCTTTCTACACCCTTGCTTAATCACAAGAAGTTTGACCCATATTCTCATCTCATTTCTTTTAATACTGTTTTAGTAAGCTGAATATGGCCTGTTTGGGTTTTTATATAGATATGCAAAACCCACCTTAAACCCCGAACAGCCTCACACATGCAGTTGCAGATGGAGGTGAATGACTAGTTCTTACATAACCTGAAGCTTGTGCAGTTCCTTCTATTTCATCTTGAATCCAATATTTTTAATTCATTAGCTCTAGTGAGCTTGAGTCATTGTCAGGAGGAAGAGATAAAGCTTCCTGGAAAACTACAAGCGATATAAACATCTTCTGAAAACAGAAGTCTGATATCCAGGCTCAAGAAGTCAGTTGGGGTTACTGCATCCTTGTGAACAGCCTTGTTCATTAAACTCTTGATAGATGATGTAGTAATTTCTTTCAGACACTGTTTTAGCTTGTTGTCTTTATTCCAGAGGTTACTTTCTGCAGATGTTTTCATACCTTGGTAGTGGCAGCAGATACATCATTTGAGAAAGAAACTATCAGTAAGCACATAGTCTTTCTCTTTTCAGAGTTAGTTCTCCTCCAGCTATTTTTTACTGAAAGTGGGAGTCCCTGCAGGTAAGAGGTTTCAGAAGGGAGAAGGGAAGGACTGTTCTGGCTTTGTGCATTGCCAGAGAAACTGTTGGAGCTAATTCAGAGCATGGTGACCTGCTCTGCCTGGTCAGGTAAATGTCACACCGTGTGGTTTGCCCTCTGAAAGACTTTAGAGGTATTTGCCTATAAACAAGATTTTTGTAAGTTTGCTTAAAACTTAAGTTGATTTTTATGAATTATCTGTCCATATGTATTGGTGATCCTGGTTTTTCTGCTGTAACCCTGAGTGGATACCTTCAGGGAGCACTGTCCCTGGCCAGAAGTGGTGCTGACTTTCTGTCAGTTTGTTCTAGGTGAGGCGGGTGTGTGTAACGTGTTGCTGGTTAGATCCGCCAGTGGTAGTCTCTGACAAACGTTAACACTGTTAGCAGCTACAATGTCCCATGTTCAAGTTGTAAGCTCCAGTGAACTATATATCCATAGAATGGGGGAACTTGCTACCTTGATTTAAGAGTATGAGATAACCAAGCCACTTTATTCATGCATTTGTTTGGGGTTTCTGTTTTTCTTCTCATGTGATAGCCTAGAAATGTACTGCCTGTTAATCCACTGTGATTCTCCTGCACGCTATTAAATAGCAGGTCTGTACTGTGTCACTTACCTTATTATGTCAGTTTAATCAAACTCAATTTCCGTGTGACCTATTTCAACACCTGTGTGTTTTCTATCCTTTCTCTAGGGAAAGAAAGAAAAAAAATCTGTTTAACAGTTATCCAATCTTTAATTGATTTGGTACTGAAGTATAGCAATTATTATCAAGGCTGTGGGAAGCTGTGATACGTCAAAGATACTGATGTGCTTGTTTGTGACAATTGCATAGTGGTAGTAAATGTACTATAAATTTAGCTAATTATCCATATGAATGCTCCCACAGATTGTCTTGCATTTTTTCAGAATGCTTGGTATCTGATCTAATTTGTTTTATGACTTTCCCCAAGAGCAATTTGGTACTACTAGACTTCTTTTCGTATTATAGGTATTTTCTTACATTTCTTACACTTTACTGAATCTCTCAAAATCCGGCAAGTCCCCAGAACACCCAAACAAAAATGGTATGATGCAATTAGAGTTTCAAAACCAAGTTTCTGTACCAGTGCTTTCCAGATTCCACTTGTAGAGAAAATGTATCTAAAGAATTCATTTGTGTACGGGATTTGTTGCAGTTAACTCTTCTCGAGCAATTGGTAAAGATTAGCCCATATCTTAGGTATGAACAAAAAATGCAAGTAAAGCTAGTATACCATGCTCTTTAGGAAGCAAAATTAAGACTGCAAGCCAAGCAGGCAAGCTGGTATGAGTCACACATTTGCCTCCCTTGTTCTTCCTCTATGTTAAAGGGTAGTCAGCTGACGTGTAAAAGGTGAGACATACCCAGCCCTAAATAATCTAGACTTACATGGACATCGACTATTGCAATTGATTATTACAAGTTTTTATATTGCACTATTGTCCTGGTACCTTTATGAATTCTTAGGCTAAAGTAGCAATTCTGAGGAAGCCTTCCGTTTGCCTTTTGTCTTTCTATAGCTCTGTGTTACCAGCTGACGTGGTGGTCTCTCAGGCTGAATAACTTGCAGGACACTAACGTCTTCTATTGCCCCTCCCTGTTATCATCTATAATTTTGTTTGATCAGAGTGGAGTTGGAAGGAGTTCTGGCAGTGCTCCAATTCCAAACGGAATTGCAGCCTGAAAACTCCTTCCTATTATTTAATTTCTTTTGAGACATCTTTAGCTCAGAATTACTTTTACTTTTTTTTTTTACTGGCCGCTTTTGAACAGTGCTTGTTTTTATCTAGTAATGTAGGCCTGTTCACTTTAATTTCTGAATGTTGCATTGCCACATTTGAGGACCAAGAGAACAGATTAGATGCTTCAAGCATTTGAAACAACATGCTCTTGCAGTAGTATGGAGGAGAAAGAAAAAAAACTCAACACCCTGATCTTTGGAAGAGGAAAATGGTAGTATTCAAAAAATGAATTAAATAAGGAAATGTCTCCAATAAGATTTCAGGCTGGAAGGTAAGCTGTACTTGGAAGGTACAGCATTTGGGTTGATAAGGTCTTTGCATCAGTGAAAGTTGGTCTGTTTTCAGGACTGTGCATCAGCTAAGCATCCTGTGGAAAAGCCTCATTACAAAGTGTTTGGTCAGTCAAGTCGTGGCTTGGTTTCCCTTTGGCATGAACTTGTCAATCAGAAGACTCCCTTTCATTGATGTGCTAACTGGATTCTTTGAAGTTGCTTGGAAGCTGCATCAAAGCTGCATCATTAGCTTGGGGCCCCTTCTGAATTTTCTCTCTCTGCTCACATTGATTCCCAAGTGTTTCTAGAAGCCTTAATTTAAAGAAAATCCAAAGGTTTTCTTTAAGACCTGATTTTTTTTCATCTAGTGAGTGTTCTGTTCTTAGATTTGATATATTGCTCTAAATGTGTTTGTTTATTAAAACTGGAGTTCTTAAACTGTAGCCACATCTGATCCTATGCAGACAGAGCAGACTCCCCACACCGATGAAAAGGAGCCTCTTAACATTTCTCAAAAGTGGTTTTAGCCCTAATCGTTATTGGATCTTTGTTCTTTAGACATTTTACTGTTGATGTAAAGTAGGTCGTGCGCTTTCCAAAGAGAGCAAAAAAAAAAAGAAACCAAACAAAAAAACCACCATGGGATTGGCAGTATACGTTTGAGTTGAATTACTTCAGATTGTGAAGTGAGTGGTCCTGAATTAGAACAGAAAATTAAACTTAAATTATTTTTTTATCCCTATTCTTCTGCAGGCAGGAATCTCCTTGCAATAAAAGATACTTGAAGTTTTTGCAAACTGTTGGTGATAGCAGAAATATACACCAGAGTTTCCACAAACTTCTATTTGCAAAGTGGTGTTTGCATTAGCCATTGTTTCCAGCTCTAAAGTGATTGAAGTACTATTGTGTAGCTGTATTTTGCTTATATTACGAGGATTATTTGAACGTGTGCTTCTTAACCTCCATAAATTCAGATCAAATACTAAGTGTATTTAGTATTTGTGAGCTATGAAATCTTTCTTGGACTACTTGCTTAGAAATAACAAAACTCTGAGGAAGCCTTTAAGCCACAAGGTCATCTTAGGATTGTAGATTTGTTTGTGGGTGCAGGTACTGTAAGAGAAGAACAGTTTCATTTCAGGTACTGTAAGAGAAGAACACTTGCATTTCAGAAGAACGACCTTGCTATAGGATCCCCTGCAGCCTACACAGGCATATGTTGTCCTGTGTTCCATGGTTGTGATGCCAGCTCTCCCCTCTGCAGTGCTGCCGCTGAGAATTGCCCCGCGCCCTAGGTCGCTGAATTCAGAGCTGCATATTAAAACTCCCCATTGTGGATCGAGAATTTATGTGCATCAGATACTTTCCTCTGTGGAAAGTCTCGTCAAACTCTGCCTGTGTGCTTCAGTTTGTAGTGATGTAGTAGTTTGCGGGGCTGTTTAGTAAGCAGTTTAACTGACATTGTAACACTAAAATTATGAAAAAACTTGTTTTGCAAGGTGATTTTTTTTTTTTTTTTGTTTCAGCAAAAGAAATTCAAACTGCTTACTAGACGTGGGATCTTATCTGCCTCTTTTTCCTATAGGTATGATGCGTGTGCCTAGTGTTATAGCGGGTGCCACAGGCTGTCATTTGTGCTAGGCATGACAGCTTCTTAAAGTGCCATGGTTTGGGTTGTCATTGCTTGTCTGTCTGTAGTCTGAAGGTTCTGACTGACAAGCAGGGATGCTGTCTGGGAGGCCAGTAATAGTGCCTGACGCTTGAACACAGCGCGTCAGCTGCGGAACCCACTAGAGTGTATGGTACTGTCTGGTAACCCTTCATTCAAACAGTAACTTTCAGTGAAGACAATACTTACTCTTACTTTGTGTATAAATCAAGAAGCATTATCTCTGTGTGGGTGTTTTAAATCTGGTGTTCTACATGGCACTGGTGTGATGGTCTTCTCTTAGAGCAGCAGAGATTCAAGCCATAGACTGAAAATCTGGCATCTGAGATAGCGAAGCACTGGGGTACCTTCCTGAAGGGCATATGGGATTTCTGTCAGTAGAGGTTTTTAAGAACTTGTTAGACAAACAGCTATGAGGAGTGTCACAAATACAGGTTAGTCCTGCTCTGTGGTCAGCAGCACACCCTACGACTTCATCCCTTCAGGCAGTTGTTTCTGTGACTTCCACCCGCCGGAATCTGCAGAGAAGTTGTTTCTGTACTTATCTAGAAAGAGGTAGACTCCTGCTTTGGTTTGTGATAGTCAAAATAATGATACTTGCTCCTTTTTAATATATTTTGACGCACAGTTGAAGAATTGTATTGACGACTCTATCTTGGGGCTAGGAATTGTAAGTGAAAGCTAGATATTGGTGGAATTTGTGGGGGGAAAACTCATTTGTCCTATATTTCCCACAAACTCTTAATCCCTTTTTAACAGTGAAATTGTTCTTGAATTCCTGTCAAATTTTGGGGGTTTTTTTTGTTTGTTTTTTTTTTTGTAGCGTTAAAACTGTTACTTAAATGATAAGCAAGAGCGAACTTTTGCTTTTCAGACGTCGCCACGCAGAGTGCCAGTGGGCGATGGAGAGAGCAGCCATTATTTGCCGTTGGACGTGGCTGCAGGCTCAAATCTCTGATTTGGAATATCGAATAAGACAGCAGACAGATATCTACAAGCGACTTCGTGCTGCCAAGGTAATTTTAGCCTTCTGTTTTATGACTTGGGAGGTTCTCTAGGAGGTATTAACGGGCTATTTCTTTAGCAGAATGGTATTTTCTCTGTAGAAATAAGGTTGAGGGGGAAAAAGCCTTTGAGCTTTTAAGTTAGTACCATACCAGTAGGAGGTGTTACCTTTATCTTTTGAGGGCTGTGACTTCTGTCTGCTTCACAAAGATTATAGTAAGAACCTGCTGAGAGGGGTGGGAGGGGGGTAATTTCATCTTTTTGTCCAGGCAGAGCAGCTCAGTAATGGAACGGGGTCCACAGTGGTGTGAGCCACCAAGTTGGTCCTTGCAAGTGTTGGTTTCTAAACTGGCATAGAGCCAGGGTACCATCTGAGACGCTCACAGGTACCATTTAAGTTTCAAGGCTTGATGCCTGCTGGGAAGCTTACCATTTAAAGCACATGGACCTTTAAATCTCAGAACACTGTGTACACAAGTTTTATGCTTTTCTTCTAGGCCATGACCTTTCAGTGTTTCTCTTCAGTATCTAAGAAGTGTTATGGTAGAAAATAGACTGGATGAATACTTATTTCTTGACTGGAATGATACTTACTTCTATGTGACTAGATTTCCTGGAAAAAAATTAAACAAAACTTTCCATCTTCAAAACTTGAAATGTCTTTTGGACTTTCCCCTTTTGAGATTCTCTCAGTCTACTGCAAAAGTCTCTGGAAGCACTTGAGTTCATCCGTCCAGGGTGCTTCTGAATGTTTGAAATCACTCTCGTTCTGATTTGAAATGATTTGAATCTCTTTGGCTCTCAGTGTAAACTGCAAAGCTCATTTCCCTAGACTTTGGAGAAAAAGCAGAATGTGAGGATTTTTACTTGGCTTGAGTGTTTTCCTTCCTCCTGCTCTTTGTCTGGAAGGAAAACTTTTTAATTATTGTCCTTGTTGCATATGTGTATGTTTTCTCTGGATAAATGCACTTCCCTTTTGCATCAGCTTTTATAAACCAAATATGTTGGATAACTTTTTTGATCAGTTTGAAACTTCATATTCCACTGGGGTATAATGTTTTGCTGACAAAGGTAAAGAGCAGTGCCCATATAGCCTTTCTCCTTGTACACTTTTGTAGGTGCTCCTGCAAGATCTCAGGTGAGGAAAGCCTTAATTTCTTGGCTAGAATTGCCACCGAGAGGGTCAGTCAGACCTGCTTTGAGTGGAGGCTTAGACTAGATGACCTCCAGGTGTACTTTCCGATCTAAATTGCTCTTTGATTCTACTCTAATGCTATGGAAAATAATGATTCCTAAGGGCCCTAGGCTTTCATAACATTAATCTCTAATGCAGCACAATGAGGTGAAGGAGAATATTAACTTTTCAGATGCTTTGAGTCTTTTGTAAGTAACTGGAATTTGTCTTAGCTGTATTGCAGTATTTCTTTAACCAAATTGGCTTGTGAGTATCTTTAACTCACTCTAAAGCAGTTACTGTTCTCAAGCTGTTACGATGTTTACACAGATGTGAATGCAAATGCATGAAACAAGTTAATTGTTCTGCATGATATTTTCTTCCATTCACATGTAATTGTGTAATTATACCACAGGTGCTATAAAGTGTAGACTACACAGTGAATAACATTAAATTTCCCTGTAAAGAATGCTACATTTCCAGCTCCTTTCTATCGATCTCTCTTACTAAAGAGACATTTTGCTGGTGTGAGAAACTATGAAGCTGCTGTTGAGTACAGAGAAGATTGTCAAGAGAAGCAGGTTGGTGTGTAGAGCTTTGTACGTGTGCCACAAGGCATACGTTGGTAAGGATGAAGGGTGTGACTGGAGCAGGAGAAACTGAACTGCAGAGTGGCCAGCTCTCCTGACCCATTGTAAAAATGAAAATGAAATAGTGTGAAGGGAGGATGGTGTTCTTCATGGCAACCATCATCTTTTGAGCAGTACTCATTAATTACTGCCGTGTTACTCTAATTAGTCTATGTTCTCTGAATAGTCTAGTCTACCATAGCAGTCACCAATGTCTGCTGGTCCATGACCAATGATAGTGAGCAAGTAATGTGCTGTGGGCACTGTCATGCCTTGATTTCCTTTTTGCTGATCTCAGTTATACCTCCCTGCAGCTGTAAGCAGAGCTGGAGGACCTTGAAACCAGCATGTTAATTATGAGCCATGGTTGTGGACAGCTCTTCCAGGAAAAACAAACAGCATTGATGTCCTAGTAACGTTTCCTCCTTAAACTGTGTTGTGGTTTAACCCCAGCTGGCAATTAAGCCCCACACAGCTGCTTGCTCACTCCCCCGACATTGGGATGGAGGAGAGAATTGGAAGAGTAAAAGTGAGAAAACCTGTGGGCTGACATAGAGATTAATAGGTACAGCAAAAGCCACATGTGCAAGCAGAGCAAAACAAGGATTTAATTCCCTGCTTCCCATCACAGGCAGGTGCTCAGCCATCTCCAGGAAAGCAGGGTTCCATCATGTGTAACAGTGACTTGGGAAGACAAATGGCATCAGTCTGAATGTCCTGGGCCCCGCCCCCCTTCCTCCTTCCTGCACTGCCCAGGAGTAACTACCACATCCCTGAGTTATCAACGCTGTTGCCAGCACAAAACCAAAACACAGCCCCACCTTGGCTGCTATGAAGAAAATTAACTCTACCCCAGCCGAAACCAGCACAAACTGCTTTTTCTAAGTTAGAGAGAACACTTAAATTTTGAATTAATGAAGTTGCCATAGAAATGTAACCCCTAATTTGTTTCTTTCCCTTTTAGGGTATACTTAAGATATTTGTTGTGCTGTGGCTTCTATGAGTGGAATTCAGTGTCACTTTTTATCCCTAGGGCCCAGTAGTCCTTGGTGGTGACCGGCAGCCTGGAGACCTAATGAAGAAGCAGGGCCAACTGGGTTCTGTGTCACTGGTGACCTCCAAAAAGAATAAGTGGCTCTCGCCTTCATCTTCT
This sequence comes from Sagittarius serpentarius, assembly GCA_034782735.1. Taxonomy (NCBI): domain Eukaryota; kingdom Metazoa; phylum Chordata; class Aves; order Accipitriformes; family Sagittariidae; genus Sagittarius; species Sagittarius serpentarius. The sequence goes on along the minus strand of JAVKLA010000073.1, from coordinate 44,711,445 downwards.
ATCCCAAGCTGCCCTGTAGAAGGTGCCGTTCCCTCCTGTTTCCTGTTTAATATGCAGAAGCAGGTCAGTAATCAAAAAACACATAATTTTGCAGTGATAGAAGCGAAGAAAGAAACTTCCATTAAACCAAGTCTTAAATCAACAGCAGTATGATTTATGGAAGCAAGTTTATAAATCATATCAAATAAATTGGGTTTAATGTACTATTTTAATGTTTTTTCTATTTTTTCTCGTCGTAATTAATCAGCTGATATCAGTTTAACCAATACTTTGTATTCAACACATGATAACTGAACTTGCCTTACCTTTTTACTTTTAAAACAAACCCCTCTTGTACTTTTCTGTATTCTTAGTCATCCAAAATTAAACAGAAAGCAAAACAAAATCACAAAACAAAAAAACCACCACAGAAATCTACTGTGAATCTTAATTTACTGTGCAAGGTCTGTGGAAAGTGATTGAGTTTGCAGTCACAAAAACCCCTGAAAAACAGTGTTTAGGAAAATTTCAGTTTCTGATCTTATGCTGCTGCTAGAGTCTTGGTGTTGATGGCACTTCTGACCCATGTTGTTTGTGTATGATGGATTTAAAGACCTTTTTAAAGGCTTGGCATATCTAAGTAGTGTTCAGAGCCTGGTATTTCTGGGTCGTGGTGGGTAGCTTCTGGTCACCAGACCAAGTGACTTAACAGGTGCTTTTAGCCTTAACATCTGTGAAGCTATGAAGGGTCGACTGTTACAAGCTGCAGCTGTAGAGCAGGGAAAATACTCATGTTTCAGAGGACAGAAAAAAAATTAAGAATCCTCCTTTTCTTGAAAACCAGCTTCAACCTTTTCGGTTGTGCATTCTGGGGGAAGATATACCGGTATGTGTAAGGGTAAGCTGCAGAATCTGAACGTTGAGAATAAGTCACTGTGGGAACAGAGGTGAGAGAGTGTGGATAGAGTCAAGACGAATATGGGATGATTCATTGGGTTTTTTCATTGTACAATAGAAATATCTACTAAAAGGAAGTATAGTCAATAATGACATTCAGATTTGGAACATTCTATGGCAAAATGAAATTGTTCAGAAAGGGAATAAACGAGTTGTGGAAGCTCTACCAATTGAATGCTGTGGTCCATATACAGTCTGTTACTCAAGAAATCCCTGTACTAATTATTTGACGAGAAGATGGTTCCTTCAAGGGACAAAGCTGTGACATTGATACTGCAGAGTGAGGGAAAACTGTACTTCTGTTCCTCTTACCTTTGTGGGGGTTTGTTGTTTAACTAACACAAATATAGATAAACGCATGCAGTAAACTGAAATTATGGCGGGTTAATGGTGTGGAAATCAAAAGTATTTTGGTTTTGACACTTCAAAATCGTGTCCAGCGGGTTTGTAATTGTGTGAACCATCAAATATTCTTAAATAATATTAGTATTTCATTAAAACTTTGAAAAGTTTATATGAAATTAGTACTGCATTTAGTACAGATTTTGGTACAGTGTAAGCTTTTTGTCTAGTGGAAAAGGCAGAATAGCTCAAAAATGAGGCCGACTTGCTCTGAAAATCATCTCCAACTTATAAAACAGAGAACTAAAAGCTCTACTGTGATACTTATTTTGTGATAAGTGTGCTAAGAATGCATTTAAAATATTAACTTTGATTTGGAGGTTGTTGCTTAAAATGCAATTGATTAAATTGCATGTGATTGTTTACATTGGGCCTATTTAAGTTCAGTGGTATTTGTAACTGCAGAATGCTCCTTAGATTACTCTGCTCTTTTGGTTTTCTGGGCTTTTCACCTCTGCCTTCATCCTTCTTCAGAGCCTTCATCACATTAAGCTTTACTGAGTTTGAGATTTCATTTTTCTCTTGCAGAGCTCTCATCTTACGCAGTCTTTGGGAAACCCTATGTGTCAAAGTCCTGCCTGCACCCCCATCGGGTCTCCAGCACCCCTCAGAGCCTGCGTCACGTCACCCCGCCAAGTCAACAGAGTGTTTAACTGGTTAGTTCTCCTCCTCTTATAAGCTGATCAAAGTCACTTCATATTTAAGGCATTGGTGATAGTGGCTAAGAAAGGGGTCTTCAGCTAGAAAACTTCTGTATGTACAGTTCAGTTGTAGAAATTTGAAGTAAGTATTTGAAACCCCCAGCTGCCAAAGGTATAGGTGATGTTGCCTGTCTTGCAGGCAGCCTGTTGGAAATGTTACCTCCTTTTTATAAATGGATGGCCAAAGTGTACCTTGCCTGTCTAGGTTAAGGTTGAATGCTGTACAGCATCCTGGTGACAGGATTTTTATTTTTTAACAAGTGGATTTCTGAGCTTTTTGAGCCTCTTTCCTTGCACAGAATGTAGAACATATTTTTCTGCTTACTAATTTTCCATATGTGGAGCAGTAAATCTTAACTGTCTTGTTGGTGATAAGAGCTATCTGGAGTTTAGCTGTTTGTCTTCATATTTTTATGGAGCCTTGAATCTAATAAAAAAAATATTACTGATCAATTGTTTGTTAAATCCTGGGGGGGGCCAGGGAGCAGTAATTTTAAAATAAATTGGGAACTTTACTTCTGTTGTTCAGTGTTTAACTAGCATTCAGTTTGGTTTAATTTTTGGCAAAATGCCCTGTGCAAGCGGTCAGTGGGCTTCAAGAAGCTCAGTAGCAAGAGGCAGACTTTAGTCTGTAGCATTGCTGAATAAGCTTTTCATTCCATGGAGTACTGAATGCATCAGTTAAGAGAAGCTCCCTCTAAAGTACAACTGTGAAATGCATGGATTGTCCCAATGATTTACCATGCTGTTCTTCCAACTGATCCATGTATAGCTTTGTGGTATCTCCTTGTTTTTTAGGCTGTTCTGTTTGAGAAAGTTGGGGTTTTTAAAATCTTATTTCCTTCCTTTGTGTTTCACCTCTGTAAAGATTTCTCCACCTATTGCCACATTATTTTTGGGAGAGGGAGGAATTAATGCCTCTTCAAAAAAAGCCAAAAACCTCTCCTCTTCCCTGTATCCGATCCTGTATAAACCAGATAAAGCAGTGACAGGAGTGAGGGATGTAAACCCAGTACAGACAATAACACTGAAATTTGTACTGAAGTCTGATGATGAAAATGTTCCTTTCCTTCACCAGATGTGTGCTGCTTTCTCAGTTCTTTCTCATAAGCAGACAGCTGCAACTCAGTGGCCTTTCCAGCTGCCTTCTCTTAGAAAGAAGGGGTCTCAAATGAGTTTTCCCCTTCCCCTGTCAACTTTGTTTACATCTAGAGAAAAGACTTTCAGCCTGTGGTCCTGGATGCCTGTAGACTTTAAGGGATCTGCAAAAGACAGATGAGCAAGTTTAGTTTAAGGAGGCATAAATGCCCAAGAAGGCAGATTGGCACTTGAACAGAAAAATTTTGAAGAAGTTTGAAAGTGAGAAAAGGTTGAAGCCCTGTGATTCAGAAGATACATACTGTTGAGTACTCCTTGATATGCTGTTTCCATTTTCAGTCAAGCTGTCTCAACATAGGAATAGTACCAATTGGGTTGCATTTGACATCATTTCAAACAAATGTCATCGATTTTATGGCAAGCTGCTAATTAAATTGAGTGAAATCTGGTACACCTACCTCTTACCTCCTGTGGGGTTTCCTTTATGCTTTCTGTAAAGTCGTCGTCATTCTGTTTTCTGTGAAGCTACTGAAAAAGCAGGATACAGTCTACATTTTGCTGCGTGGTAGAAAGATTCATTGAAAGCTGCTAAATACACTGGTGCTACCTAAGCTAAGTGCGGGTTGAGCTAAAGGTACTGGGAGAGATTCCTTAGAGCGCTAGGGTATGTATCGTATGTACTTGCCCGATTCTTATACTCATTTTCTAGACATCCCCTCAGGGCTACTGCATTTTGTTTCATGCAGAGCCACCTACCTGCTGTTCCTCTGTTAATGTAGGCAGATCCTCCTGGGCCACGTCCTGCCATTGTGGGTGAAGAACAAACAGTTCAAGCACAGATGGAGTCAGTGCTGTGCAAAGCCTCGGTTTGCCTATGTTGTACTAGCAGAGCGGGGAGCTGCTTTCACCCTCCCAGGGTTCAGAGGCACCTTGGCATTTGGTGGCCTGGACTGACCCACTTGTGACAGGACATGCCTGGCAATGTAAAGCATCTGTGTCCACGAGCCGCTGTGCCCTTCTTCCTCAGCGCCATCTCAGTGGCAGGCTGCTGATGCTGGGTGGAACTGCTTTCAAGAACTCCTGATGACTGCCATGCCTTCTCTGCACCCCCTTCTCCTTGCCCGTTTTTAGCCCAGCTGTTCCATAGGATACTGGGTTAGGTGGACCTCTGGTCTGATCCAGCATGATCATTCTTGCAAATCATCAGCACCTTCTCCTGAGGTACTTGATGCTCTTATAATCAGTTGGTTGACCTTCAGTCTTGGGGAGTTGAAATTCAACTATTCACAACATTCAGAGGCTTCAGGCTGATGTGTTGCCTCATGAAATAAATCATCTTGTGAGTTTTTTGGTTTTTTTGGTTTGTTTTTTTTTTTAGGGAACAGTTTGTTTTCTGTCGTAGATGGCTCCAGTAAAGGTTGTTCTTGCTGTATTCATTCGGTAAAACTAGCTTGCATTTTAACAGTGGTGGTTTCAGCCTAGAATTGATTAGACTGCGGTAGAATGAGGGAACAAAGTATGGATTATTCAAAGCAGACAGTTCTGTATTTCTGCTGCAGTGATTGATAGGTTAACAAATCGTTAGCAGATTAGTCCTGAGCTTCAAGCCGTAACATCACTCATCTTCTGAAGGTAGATACTTTAGTAATTGCACTTTTATTCTGGGCTAATTCTGCAGATAATAAACCTAATGTTCTCTTGACTTACATTGTAGAAATCCAGAGGATTCTGGAAGTATTAGACCAAATTATAAAAGTCTCAGTCTGTTTTTATGGCTATTTTAATCCACAATTACTTGCAGTGTGGCGTTTTGGGTCTCTATTTCATACTTGAAGAATTAAGAAGTATATGGTGATCTTACACCCAGCTGAAATACTATTTTCTGCTTCTGTATTCCATGAAGTATGCTTGCTCCTTTTGCAATTAGTCTTCTTAATTGCAAGTAAGGCATGGTATGTTTTATTATATGTTACCGATTTTGATAAAACAAACTGAATTGATAGTGTGTGTTTCTGCCTGTGAAAACCCAAAAGGCTGAAGAGTTGGGATGGCAGGGATACCACGTAGTTGCTCTTCTTTGTCTAATGTGAGCTCTGGGCAGGCCTCCAGTCCTTGGCTCTGATTAGCAACCACTTCCATGAAAGGTCTGAAGAGGAAAAAGTAGAGGAAGCTTGAACTCATCCCCCGGGGAGGAGCACCTCCTTATTCCCTTATCAGGAATGCACGTCTGCTCATAAGGCAGGCTGTTATTAATAGTTTTATTAGAAAGAATGTGAATCTCTGAATTGACTTGCTGGAGCTGGTGAAGTTCCAATTTTGTGGAGAGTGATGGTTGATTGCTGTGCTGCAAACAAGTTGAACTACTACTGCTTTGCTTGCTCTGTTTGAAACAATCACCACTGTGGTGTGAAACCAGGAGCCAGAGACCAGTAGGGTAATTGCCAGGACCCTTCTGTTCTGCCTTAGTACTTGGACCTGTCATCTGCTGCTGCAAAACGTGAGCCTTGTTCTTTTGTCTAGGTTTGGTCGTGTTAACTCAGACTTGCTACTATGCGTTGCTGTAGCCTGTTTTTGCAAATACAGCATTACAGGGTGTTTTCGTTAGTATCTTAAGTACATTTCATTAATATCTTAAGTACAGTCTCTTCAACTTAACTTGAAGAGTTAAAAGTTCTGTAACTTGAAGAGACTGTGCTTAATATCTTAATGAAATGGCTCTGTTGTTTTCTTCTGGTGCCTAAATGCTTTTAAGATGTTTTTTCACTGCTGTTTACTCTTGTGTAGAATTGGCTGGGCGCTTGCGTTGGGAGGCAGTTCCCTAAAAGGCATACTCTGGAAAAATCACTGAGAACTTTGGCTGTATCCAGCTCACATCCCAAGATAAGCGTGAAACTCTTAATTACTCAAACTGGAATTATTCAGATACTAGGAATTCGTCTGGACCTTGTCAGGGTGTCTTGGTTTTGGCTGGGACAGAGTTAATTGTCTTCCTAGTAGCTGGCACAGCGCTGTGTTTTCAGTTCGGTACGAGAAGAAAGTTGGTAACACCCTGACGGTTTCAGTTGTGGCTAAGTTGTGTTTAGACTCAGTCAAGGCCTTTTCAGCTTGTCCTGCCCAGCCAGCAAGAAGGTGGGAGGGGACACAGCGGGGATAGCTGACCCCAGCTGGCCAAAGGGGTATTCCATACCATGGGATGTCATGCCCTGTATGTAAACTGGGGGGAGTTGGCCAGGAGAGGAGCGCAGCTTGGCATCGGTTGCCGAGCGGTGAGCAATTGCACTGTGCATCACTTGTCTTGTGTATTCCAATCCTTTTATTATTATTGTCGCTTTCTTGTTGTTACTAGTGTCATTGCTAGTTTCTTCCTTTCTGTTCTATTAAACTCTTCTTATCTCAACCCACGAGCTTTACTTTATTTTCCGATTCTCC
>JAVKLA010000073.1:44683990-44697899 GCA_034782735.1 Sagittarius serpentarius | reverse complement strand
CTTAAAACACCTTCCCCCCACCCCCCTTCTTCCCGGGCACAGCTTCACTCCCAAATTCTTTACCAACTCCCCCCGAGTGGCACAGGGGGATGGGGAATGGGGATTCAGTTCATCACACGTTGTCTCTGCCGCTCCTTCCTCAGGGGCAGGACTCCTCATACTCTTCCCCTGCTCTGCCCTGAGGTCCCTCCCACAGGCTGCAGTCCTCCATGAACTTCTCCAATGTGGGCCCTTCCCATGGGTTGCAGTTCTTCATGAACTGCTCCAGCACGGGTCCCTTTCACGGGGTCACAACTGCCAGCAAACCTCCTCCGGCACGGGCTTCCCACAGGGTCACAGCCTCCTTTGGGCACCCACCCGCTCCAGCGTGGGCCTCCCTGGGCTGCAGGGGCACAGCCTGCCTCACCGGAGCCTTCCCCACGGGCTGCAGGGGAATCTCTGCTCCGGCGCCTGGAGCACCTCCTGCCCCTCCTTCTGCTCTGACCCGGGGGTCTGCGGGGTTGGTTCTCTCACGTGTTCTCACTCCTCTCTCTGGCTGCAGTTCCTGAGCCCCAACAACTTTTTTTTTTTTTTTTCTTCTTAAATCTGTTATCCCAGAGGCGCTGCCATCGTCACTGATGGGCTCGGCCTTGGCCAGCAGCGGGTCTGTCTCGGAGCCGGCTGGCCTTGGCTCTATTGGACATAGGGGAAGCTTCTAGCAGCTTTCCAAAGAAGCTGCCTCTGTAGCACCCCCGCCCCGTTACCGAAACCTTGCCACGTAAACCCAATACACCAAGGCAGAGGCTGCTCTTTCTGGGGATGTGCTTGTCCTGTTCACTGTCACCGCATGCATGGGGCGAGAGAGCCTGCAGTCGACCAGGCTTACTTCAGTTAGCTGTGTCACTTCCTTCGTTTACTGAAGGACTGATAGGTGCAAATTGCTAAGGATGCATGTGCGGTGCTGTGCGTGAAAAGAGGAAACTTTATGCTCACCAAAATAACTTGGTTTTCCTACTTTCAGGCAACCCTCTCCACCTGCACTTTGAAACCTTATTAAGAGAGGACGGATTGCATAGACTCCTGAGCCGTGAACTCAAGACCCTGAAGATGTCCCATTTTGGGAAGAAGCAAGATCCAGCTAACAGCACGTTCCCAAAGCTACGCTCGTCGCTCCTGCTCGCCTCCCGTAAGTTAAGCAAAATGGACTCTGAAGTTAAAAAACGAAATGTGGGCATTTAACCAGTGCCTGAGGGCAAACGGTCAAAGTAGAGTGGAGAAAGTAGCTCACGTTCTTCCAGTGGAAGATAATTTGAACTCTGTCCTACAGTCATGTCTGAGTCCAGCATCTTGCAAACTGCCCCTTGGCAGGACACAGAAATACTGGCCTCAGCTAAGTTATTCAAAATGAATAAATCTTGCAACTGTTTCTTTCAAGGGAATGAGCAACCCAAAAAGAAGCATTTGTGAGCCTTTATTTGAAATCAGAGTAGATCAGTATTTGCCTGGCAAAACTCTAGCATCTTTTTTTATGCTGTGATAGCAATTGCTGCCCCAGTTGCATGCTGCTCTTTGTTTCGGAAGGCCTAATTTTTTTTCATTGGCCTGTCAGAGTTGATTGTTTTAAATGGTCTACAGTAGTTTAAGATAAGTGACAGATGATTCAAGACAGGGAGAGGGAAACCCAGCTAAAACACATCCTAGTTTTTAAATGAACTAGAGTTGGTGTTCCAATGGGCTTTCTTTAAAAGGCATGTTTTTACGCCAGATCATTTTTTGAAAGTAGCATAATGTGCAGACTGCAAACTGGCCACATTCTTGACATTCTTCTGGGACACAGTTGCTGCTTCTGGGATACTTCTAGTGTTCTGTGGTTGCTGATGCAAACTATCATGAACAAACCAGATAGTAGTTTAAAAAAAAACAAACCCAAACACCACCCACCACCCCCCCCCAAAATAGCAAACAAAGAAACAAAAAACCCAAAACAACTTCCGTGCTAAAAGTACATCAGCAGCCTCACATTGTGCGTTTGGACCTAACGATCTGAGCTACAACTTGATTTAATGATCTTTAATCGGCCTGAGCTAAGGTTACTTAGCTTTGAATGGGGAAGGATGTTGTTTTTTGAAGAGGAGTGTTCTGGACATCTCATCCTTCCAATAACCAGCTCAGGATGTAATGAGGGTAGAACAAGCAGGTGGTTAGTGTTGAATAAATATGAGTAACCTACTGGAGGGTGCTTGAATTACACACCAGTACAGATTCTGTCAACTGGTCAGCAGCTGTTTGACTTTTAACTGATGTATCTTTCTGTGCCCCCTTCCTTTTTTCAACTACTTAGCCACAAGACTATACAAAACCTGTTATTATTTATGGGCAGCACATATTGGGGGGGTGGTGTGTGGGCACCTGCCATGAAGAGTATGTTCTAATGGATGATGCAGTAATGCAGCATGATTTTTTCCATATATATTTAACTCTCTAAGAGCCTCACAGAGCTAGATCTTTAGGAAGGATTAGAATGGTGGAATGATTTGGCACAACAGGTTTGGAAGATTGCTCCATTTGTGGTATTCAGCATGGAATAAGCCAGTCACAAATGGGAGAAAGAATAAAAAGTTAATTGACGTAAAAAAAGCATGTCAAGCTGAGGTTATGTGGGACTTCAGGGAGAAGAGTACATGTGTCTTAAAATCAATGTGGTTCGTTGTCTGAGCGATTGTTAGAAATAGGACCAGCCTGACCAGTTCGACAGCGAAGGAAGCTTTTTTAAGTGGCTGTATTTTGGACTGAGAAGTGCAGTTCGTGATGGCTGTAACTTCTGCTTCACCTCCCACTTTATTTTGGAAATGCCCACCAAAAGTAACATTTTTGGGCTGGCATCTTCAGTGCTGCAGAGCACTGACGCTTCACTTGAGGCTTCCATTTTACATTTGTTCTCTAATGGCGACCTTTGTTCTGCTCTTTTCCCGGGCGGGTTTGGTGACCTTACAGGGCTAGCAACATCACCAACCGGTCTTCAGTCAGCCTGATGTCACCTTGGTTTTTCTGTTCACATTTTATTAACAGGTTCAGTGTTTGAAGGAACATCCAGTCACAGCTTTCCTGTTTCCAGTCCTCAATACAGTTCTTTGCATCACACACCGTACTTGCATGCGGAGACTCCTCCAGCCCCTTCTTCCAGCCAGATCCCTTTCACTGGCAGCTCAGCAGTGGTGAGTTGAAACAAAAGCTGTGGCAAACGAACCTGAAAAGGGGGAGTAGCCTTGGAGAGGAGCTGGGGGACACCTCTCTTACCGAGCGTTGCCTTGGGGCTGCTGACTCGCTGGGAATTCAGGTGGGTGGTTTCTGCTGATGGACTGCTGGGAAATGCAGTTTGGAGGTTGGTGTTAAACAGCAACAGCTACTTGCTTCGTTTTTCCTAGGCAGCGCTCGGCTGGCTAGGCGCCTGCTGCACTGCTTCCCCAGCCAGGTTGGTTGGTTTCACATTTAGCACTGACAATACTCTACCAATTCCTTTTGTTCTTTTTCCTTTTGGTAAGCAAATAACTATATATACATAATGTTACAGTTGGTTTTGGCTACAAATTAGTAGTAGAGATTTAATTGTTATGGACTTCCCCCTGTGAAGCAGGAACATCAGCAAAGAGATGATCTTTAACATTTTCTTGTTTTTCTAGAAGTAGCGGAGGATTAAAAAATAAATCCTGCAACAACTACTTCTCTAGGAAGGCACTGAGTAATTCCTGGGTCTCCCAAGTATATTGAGCAAAGGAGACCTTGAAGGTCAGGGGCTCGGTCTTGCTATCCTTAGCACTGTTTCCTTCCTGGTTTTGCTTATAGGTAGTTCTTAGGTCCAACAGAAACAGACCTTGGGAAAGAGTGGCTGGAAATCTGCCCTGTGGAAAAGGACCTGGGGTTGTTGGTCGACAGCTGGCTGAATATGAGCCGGCAGTGTGCCCAGGTGGCCAAGAATATCCTGGCTTGTGTCAGAAATAGTGTGGTCAGCAGGAGTAGGGACGTGATTGTCTCCCTGTACTGGGCACGGGTGAGGCCAGAAAGAAAAGGAGGCTGGGGGGAGACCTTCTCGCTCTCTGCAACTCCCTCAAAGGAGGTTGTAGCCAGGTGGGGGTCGGTCCCTTCTCCGAGGTAACAAGCGATAGGAGGAGAGGAAACGGCCTCAAGTTGCGCCAGGGGAGGTTTAGATTGGGTATTAGGAAGAATTTCTTCCCCGAAAGGGTTGTCAGGCTCTGGCACAGGCTGCCCAGGGCAGGGGTGGAGTCACCATCCCTGGGGGTATTTAAAAGACGTGTAGATGTGGTGCTCGGGGACATGGTGGAGTGGTGGCCTTGGCAGTGCTGGGTTTTAATGGTTGGACTCGATCCTGAAGGTCTTTTCCAACCTAAACGATTCCATGATTTTTAAGTAGCTTTTTCTAGGTTTGACTGTTTTGTGCTTCAGGTCCATCTCATGGAGATCAACACAGTGCTTGTGGGTCTTCACTGGACTAAATGATTCCGACTCCTGTAGAAAGGGGTAATGAGCTCCTCCATGGAGCCTGCAGTCCCTGTTACACCCATTTCACTTGGATCAGCTACTCATCTTCTGGTTTTATGGCTCCCACGTTGTTAGTGCTTTCTTTGGAAGTGCTGTTCTTCCTCTCTGATGCACAGAAGATTTAACAGTCAGACTCTCAGTTGGCTGCTTCTTTTGTAAGCTGCTGTTTCAGGTACAGTCTCTGCTTCCAGATTTTTAAGGATGCTTCTGAGTAGTCCTGTCCCTGTTAACGTTCTTAAAGAATATTACATCAGTAATAAACGAACAGCTAACCTTGTGGCCACCAAGAACTTCAATACGTGGTTGGCCTCTCTATCTAGAAACAAAAGGATGGTTGTTTGAGAAAGAACAAAAGAACCGTAGCATCTTGGAGACTTTTTGGCTTGTAAGTAAAGGGGACACTTCTATTGTGGATTGCAGGTCTAACCTCCAGCTCTGCAGGGAACCACAGTATATAGACCTCTCTAAAACGATCAAAACGCATCTCAAAATGATTTAGGGGTCTCTCCATTCTCACTGTTACTAGGATGTTTTTCCAGAGCCTCGCTCCTCAGTTTGGAAATACTCGTGACTTCCAGCCCAAATGCCGTGATGTTTTGAGTCGTTGTCTCAACAGCAGTGTCCTCAGCCTCAGGGAAGTAGTGTTCTCCCATGGTTCTACCTTTTTACTTTTTCCTTCTCAGCCCTTATTTTGCAAGGCGAAACAAGTACAACTCCTTCAGTCTACTGAATGACAGGTTTTTACTTCTTGAATCATCATCATAGCCTTTTCCTTTGCCTGTTTGAATTATTTTTTTGCTACATGGATGACCTAAATATATACAAAGTTATAAGTGACATCCCGCCCACCAAGGTAGGTAAGTACTATCCTGTTTCATATAGGAATAAACCAAACCATAGAGGTTGCATGACATAACCAGCATGTCATTGAATGCCAGTGACGGGGGAAGAACCCACTGCATTTGCTGTTACAGAGAAGTTGCATTCCGTGGTATACTCGAATATGCTTTTGTGCCAATGTTAATTTTCTGCATGGGGTTTTCTCCTCGTTCTGTGTTTCAGCAGTCCTCAAAAAGCAGAAAAGCAGAGTGTTCCTATGACATTGACAACATTGTGATCCCCATGTCAATGGCAGCTGCCACTCGAGTGGAGAAGCCTCAGTACAAAGAGATTGTAGTACCAAGGTATCTACAGACCAGGCCTTATTGATCCTCTCTCCTGGGGGTGACAGGAGGAAATGGCTTTAGTTGGGCAGAATGAGAGCTCTTCCTCTCAATGAAATGACATAAGGAAATTATTCCTAATAGATAAAAGAAGAAAGTATTTCATTTAAAAAAAAAAGTATGAGTGTTGTTTGGATTTAAATGTTAGTACAAACTGTGTTTTCCCTTGAAGTGATCTCTAGCTTGTGTTGCCTCTTGCAGCTGGAGGATAGTGGAGCTCAAGGAATTGGATCCTTTCAATCAAGTGGACTCTGAGGTAAGAAAACAGTTTTGTCAGTTTGTCTCAACTGTCTGTAGCCATTCTGAGAAGGTGCAAATGGCACGTTGGTAGCGCTAGAGCCAGTCTTTACCAGTTACTAAATTCTGCCAGCCCAGTAAGCAAAGTCGCTGTATGAAATGCTCTTCCCATTCTGCCTGAGGCAGTTGTGTCTGAAGCCAGTGGAAGGCCAGCAGAGATGAGGCTTGTGGTGGCACATCAGCTGTTAGGAGCGTCAGCTGTGGGTCACCCCTGCTAGCTGCAGGCAGAACAAACCCTTCCATTGTATATGATTTAATGCCCCAGCAGCTCTTTATGTGGAGCGTACAGCAGCCTGCATCTGTCTCCTGACAACTCAGGCTGACAAACAAGTTCCCAGTTCAGTACAGAATGAAAAGTAGGAACATGAGGTAGCGATATGAAGTGTGTGTGCTGGTTCCCAGGTGGTTTGAATGGGTTGGATATTGCTTACCTGGATTTTTAGAACAGAAGGCTTGGCCTGCAGGCAAGATTTCAAGCTCTAAGTATTCAGACAAAACTTCTTTTCCTAGGTGGAGGATACTTCTGATGAGATGTACTCCAGTCATCACTCCAAATATGAAGATCTTGAACGAGCCCGCTGGGATTGCTGGGCAGCAGCTACTTCCCATAAGCGGGGAAGCAGGTACTGTTCTTGCTAGCAGACACAGAATAAGGTGGCTTTATGTGTTCTTAATTTTAAATTGTACAGCGATCCCAATTCAAGAAGTTCCTTTTGAATGAAGAAATCCTTAGGTGCCCATCATTTTGCTCATATAATTACTCTTACATAATAGAAACAAAGTATTGCTAAAATAGGGCCTGATCAGCAGAATACTGACACAGCATGCCACAGTCCTGTTAAAAAACAGCTTCAGACTAAGCTTAGGCTTGTGTGTTACGAGGTTTGTAGTACTTTATACTTTTTCCAACCATTTTTTCCTCTGGCTTACTTAATAAATTTGATGGAACTTATTGCTACGGAGATTGTTTTCCATTCATTTGCTGCATCTCCCTTACCTTTTTACCTGTTGCCTGGACAAAGAACAATCTGTTTGGTGTCCAGAGGTACATGTGTTCTGTTTGCATAGGTAAAAGTTGAATTCTTCTCTGCCTTTCCTTCAGAGGGACAGTAGTAGGTCTGTCTCGGCTTTCATTATATTTTGAGAGTTTCCTATTTTTTGAGATCCCTGCCTCTATCGGAGCTGAAATTGTCTGATGTTTTCAAGTTGTTGAGCAGTAGAGTGGGAAGGAGGACTGACAGGTCGTATTTATTAGTAATCCGTACATCTGGAAAAAGGCCAAAATAGTGCAGTTGCACTGGGGAAGAATGTTGGTGTACATCCAGGCAGCTTCGGCCATAGCAGTTTTGTCTCTAATAGCTGGTGTGGTGGTTTTCTGTGGTTCTGCCTTACTTCTTTTTCACAAGGTTTTACTCTCTTGATGCTTAATTCTTCTCTTCACGCTCAGGATGAGTGAAATGGACAGTGATTGCCCAAGAAGCCGTGAAGTGCTCCTTGAAGAGGTGATAGGAGCGAAAGGGCTACTTAGTTAAAGCACTAATTGGGCAATATGATCTCCTCTCCTTGTACAGAGGGGATAAAGCTTACGCTTTTCACTGTACAGTGATCTTGCTTTTACTTGGGTTTCTTGCTGTACATAACTGACTGTGCTCCAATACTACTTTGCTTTAGGTCCTCCAACAAAGCAGATGGCCGATGGGCCGGGCAGCCTCAGCCAGCATCTCCAGTTACGGGATTTAATGGCCTTGATCTGTGTGTGCACTCTTCTACTGGCTTGCACAGCCCTGAGACTTGCAACAGTTTGCAATTCCTCTCTGTCCACAGTAGGACCAGAACGGTGCTGTCTTGCAGTGAAGGTACCAGATCATCCCTGGAAATGCTGGATGAAGCAATGCAGGTGAGGTTATGCTGTAACAAATGTCAGCTGTGTTCTTTTCTAGAACAATTTTACTGTATATAAGGTAAACTTTCTGAAAGCTGCATGAGCTTCACACTGTTCAAAAAATAGTTCAGCTTGTGTGTCTGCTGAGACTTGGGCTGGCTAAAGGATTCACAGTGGGATAAATTATTCTTTCTTGTGTCATAGTTTAAAACATTCTAAAACAATATTGACCGAGTTTGAGATTACTCCTAGTGGGCGAGACTGAGCCACCTACGTGACAGTGAATAGTTTCAGGCCGTTGCACACGTCATGGGATGCTTTTTGGCAGAAGGAGTTAACTTTGTTAAGGATTAAATTCTGAAACTCAGAAGAGCTGAACTTCCCCTCATCCTTAGGAATGGTCTTGCTAAGTCTTACAAGCACAGTCTTGTACTTCGTACCAGATCTGTCCTTGGACTGGGCTCAAGTGCCCAGCATTTGCTTTGGAAGCCTCTTCAGATAAAGAGACTGTGAAAACCAAGGAATGTCAGCAGAGGTGGCAGGGCAGTCCTCTTGATACCAACAGAAAGCTGAACTGGTGATCCTGGAAGAAGTGTGAATAGAGCACAGTGTTTTTATTGCTCTGAAAACTTGGCTTTGCTTTGGCATCCTGACAAATTAAATCTGCTGGTCTTTCAGCAGATTGGCGTGGACAGGGAGGAGATGGGTATTGTAGCATTCTTTCAGTACCTGATTCTAGGCTTTTAATTTCTCCCTTCTGTCCTTGTCACTCCACAGAACGTACAGCCTTGGGAGCCTCGCACGTTTCCACTTTCAGATTCTGCATACCAAGGTCTTCTCCAGCACTCAAATGAAGATGGCTGTGACCAGGCTGACTTTCAAGCCTGGGTCTCTAGCAGTAAGCGGGGTGTCAGGCCTACCTCTGTAGACACTGTTACACCCAGCTTCACGGGGATGCAATTTTCAGATACACACCTGCAAACAGATAGCAATAAAAGCATAGAGGAGTTCACTGTTCAGCACTCCAACCCAGGAAAGCTTGTCAACAACACTAAACCAGACCTGTGGTGTGTATGATGCATTAGCTACGCACGCTGCGGTGTCAAAAGGCTGTCTGCTGGACTGGTGCAGTGGAGCACCAGCAGTGTGTAGCACTGCTGCATGTCAGACCTCGTTTCAGCAGCAGATGAGTAGATTTCTGCATGAAGAGGGGTTTAGGCACCTGACGAGCTATGGTGCCGGACCTCCAAGGGATAGTGCTTTTCAAAAAGACCAGTTTCTGGTCAGGTCTGCAAAACAAGGGTGAACTGCCTTGTCACAGGAAGGTTAGGTGCTACTACAGACAGAAGAAAGATTTGAACAAAATTAATTCCAGTAGTAGAAAAAACCCAATGTTCTTTAATCTTGATCTTTACAAAAGTGCCTTACCGGGTGGCTATCGGGTCCTTTAGTGGCTAGCAGCAGATTTCAGGGTGGTGCTCACTTGCTCCCAGATCAATTTGCAAATGCCAGAGAGGTCTGAGGAAGTCTTGTTGTGAATATGATAGGAACCAAAGACCTGGTGAGGAAGAGGGAAGGAGAAAGCTGCATGGTATGTACTCTAAAATGCAGCTTTGAAAAATTAACCTTGTAAGTACCTGAAAATCAGGTTCCCTTTGCCCTGCGTAATTGAAGTTTTGTACTGGCTTCCTTCAAAGAAACTGCAGGTCCATTTCATAACACACAGTTGTTTTGCAGTATCCTTGCTTTAACAAAATTGATGTGTTAGAATTCTATAACTTTTTCTTTTCTGAATTGCCTTCTTTCCTTGGAGTGAATATGTTGTCTCAGGGATTTTGGCAACAAGCCACTGAAGAGCCATACTGCTGAGAAAAACGTGCATTCTGTAACAAGGGCCTCCAGCTGCCGGCTGTTTCAGGGTGAGCGGGGTGGTGAGCTGTTTTCAGGGAATGAGCTTCAAACCTGATCAGTCCAATAAATGTCCCACCAGAATGTATCGAAACTAAAACTGCTGTTAAGATTAAGTTGAATCTGTATTATGGTGACCAGGAACCATGTTCCAGCTTGACTAAAACTTCTCACATAAAATAGTTACCTTGAGCAAAGGATGTTTCTTTTTTACATGCTAGAGTGAAAAAATAAAGTTCTTATTACCAGTTCATTACAGAATATACTCGCTTTGCTGCCTTTCAAAATCATCTCTGGAGTTTAGGTTTCTGGATGTTTGGTTGGCTTTACCTGTATCTCCAGAAGTGTCCTTTCTTGCAAGTATTTATTTCTGGGTTGGAGTGTTCAGGGGCAGGGGGAACACTTGCAGCCTATAGTAAGGCCAGGGATGTTTTTATGTGGGGATTGTGATTTTGATAAGGAGCTTTCTGGCTCTGTATTTGATAATGTTTGATAAAGTGGCAGTAAAATGCCCAAGCATTGCCTCTTTACGTTCTGTAAAGAAAATTGCCTGATTCAGTGATACCCTCCTGTGCTGAAGAGTTGGGTAGTGCAGAGGCTGCCTTTCACCAGAGAGATGCGGTTCGCTGCGCTAGTGGTGCTCTCTTGCACTGCCCGCAGCCTGCAAACAGGTAACCGCAATCTGGCAGCTGGAAGTAGTTGACCTGGTTTGTAACAAAAGGTGTGCAGATGGAGTGAACTTATGGAGAGTTCAAAAAGCAAATGGGAAGCTGCAGAGTTAAGTAAAGCACTGCCACACCTGGGTGCAGGTTTCTGTTACTGGTTGTGTGGACCAAGGACTTTGCTGCTTCTTCAGGTTGGTTTGAAATATAGGAAAATTGAAGAAGTCCCTAACTTCATCACTACTCTTTTTCTGGAGTTGAATATAGGAGCGCATCATGGAGATGTACTCAATTGTCTGTACTAAAATTTGTTGTATTTTGTAATTATGTGCAGATTTTTTTGCCTGTCACTCTTTGAATTTTTGTATTTTGAATGGTTGGATTCACAAATAAAGCGTTAGTAGAGAACTCAGTAAAAGCTACGTGTTTTTAAAAGAGGAAATTTGGGGAAAACTGCTTCATAATGACTCATTCCATTGGACTAGAAGTGATTATGAAAAGATAAATAAAACTTCTGAACATGCCCAGCAGTGAAGACTTGGTGCAGATCCGTTCGTTATATTTTAAGCCATTATGATTTTTGAAGCCACGAGTGCTGCCCGAGTCTGTATATTTTTCCTCTGAGTTACCTCTGCCTGTGCCTCTCCTCTTCCTAGGCTGCCATCTGCCTCCTCCGGGACTGCTGCAGGTTTGTCTGTTTCTAAATATCCTTGATGATACATTAGTACTGCCAGTTCTGTTCAGTCAAGCTCGGGCACCTACCCACGGCCTTGCCTTCCTTTAAGGCTGCCTTAAGGTTATGTATAAAACCCTCAGCCTTTCCTGATCAGATGCTTCATCAAGATAATCCAATTATTTCACTGCTGTGGAGCTACACAAGGGCTAAAACTACCTGTAGGGTAATTATGTATGTCAGCACCCCATTCACTCCCTAGTTGCGTTTCTCCACTGAACTCAAGGTCTCCATGCAAACCCTGATCTTCAGCTCACAAATCATCTGCTCGTATTCTAAGCTCTCCCTTTGCCTCCTCTGCTCTCTGCACCATCAACTGTGTCCTAAACCAAGCCTTTTCAAATCCTCATCAGTTAGTCCTGAAGTGTAGGTGTTCTTCCCTTTTCTTTGTGTGGCTAAATGTTACACCATTGCTGGCATTAACAGTGTTCCTGGAAGGATGCGCTCCTGGAACACAAACTACTTGCTCAGCTGCCCAAGGAATCGCAGCATTTGTGTTGTGTGTCAAACCTGACTGAAGGTGGCCAGCTGGTCCAAAATTCGCAAGGTTTGGGAACATGGGGTATGCCTTAAGTCTTGTTGCTTTGGGAAACTAGGCTAAAGCCACATCTTCCTCCCTCTGAGGGTGCCAAACCATTAAACTCCAGAGGTGCAAGTTCCCCTAGAGTCTCAAAAGATACCTCAGGTTAGGGTTGGAGGGGGCTTTAAATTTGTAAGAAAGAAAAAGGGACAGCTGATGTGAGGTGTCCAGGTATAGGGCCAGAGTCGCATTTGCCATATCCTTGCACTCTTGTGGTCCTTACACGGCACAGCAAATGTCTCTCAGTTCCCACCAGATGAAATCTTTGATTTCATATTTTTCCCTTTCAAGGTCCAGATGGATCCTATTCCATTAGCTGTAGCAGCAGAAAATTATGGTTACAAGGGAGAAAGACCAAGATTGTTACCTTTGATGTAACTGAAAGACAAACATTTTCCTTAGTTCTACAATCATGCAAATCGGATTCTGCATTCATTTTATTGTCTTGTGGGAGCTTTTACAAAACATCGGTGTGTGTAGTGTTCACTGAGGTACGACTTCCTCCTTCATTCCCTTCTTCCTGCCTGCCTTCTGTCTTCAATTTCTCCCAGTCTCCCTTCTTTTTTACACTTCCTCACCGGGACTGCAAGACAGGAGTTGCATGACTGCAAGACAGGAGTTGCATGACTGCAAACGTGACTTCAGTTTCTGCTCCAAAAGGTTTTCTGCTTCTGTGCTGTGACTCATGCACTTGGAGCTGCACAAGCATGTGTTCCTGCAGGGCGTGTTAGGAAGCTGTCCCACAGCAAGCTGCAGTTCAAGGGGCTCATTGATAAACCACATAACCTATCTAAAGAATTGTTCCTGATTACGGTATTTTCGCTTTTGTTTCACATAAGTACATGGTCATGAGACTTGGAAGAGCTGCCCCTTCTAGCGGAGGTGCAATAGTGAATTACAACTAAGCTACCTGTATGCTTAGCACTCACCACCTTCTTTTCACATGAGCTATCCTGTCATTTTAAGTACTTATCATTGCGTAGTGGAGAGGTGACATTTTTCAAGCTTTGAAAGCCGAGGCTCCGTTTCCTTGTCTTCCACTTTTTTTTCCAAAACATTACTTACTATATGTCATTCCTTCTCTTCTGTGTAAAGCTTTAGTCACCACAGGAACAATGCATGCAGCCACGCTGCTGGGGGGCGGTTTCACCACATCCTGTGGTGTCCGACGAGAGAACAAACCGCCTGGGCTGGTGTCTGAAGCCTGTGAGGTGTTTGCTCATTTCATTTCTGCTTAAGAATGCAAGGATTGTCTGTCCAAGAGCAAGGGGTCGACTGCCTTCAGACATACAGAGGGAAAAACAAATATAAGCGTGGTGACAGGTCCATGCAGCTGTACTTGAGGATGAGCTGTCCTGTTATCCTTTATGAAGGTCTGATGCTTCACTGCCCGCTGTCCTTAAGATGGAGGAGCAAATATAAAAGGGTACACAGATCTCTACTGTGCCTCTTTCCACAGCAAGAAAAAAAAGCTATTCCTGTATAAGAGGAAGTCTAATGCCAAAAAGATGGTATCACAATTTTTAATCTGCCACCACCTAGCGCAAGCAGAGCGCAAGGATGCTTTGAACAGAAAACTTTGGTTTTCTGCCCTACATATGCAACTCCTCTCCACCAGCATAACGTGTGCCAGATTAAAAAGGAGTTCTGGATCAGATCTGATCTGCAGCCTCCGCAGCTACCACCAGTAACCCACTTACCTCAGCCCGGTCCTGCATGAAGGCAGTGGAGGCTGAACCACGGAGGGACAAGCAGAAGTGACGAGAGCCGCGCTAGCACTAAAGAGGACACATTTAAACAAAGTTAAAAACCCACCCAAACTCATCAATACGCCTCTGGTGCAGCAATAAGGCAGAAGGATTTGAAAAGTCACCACAAGGTGAGCTTGCTGTGGATGGACGGGGCTGCGACTGGCCAGGGTGTGAGGAGAGGGCGAGATCTCTCGGGACACCTGAGCATCCTGCCTCAGCCGGTACCAAGGGCACCGACGGTGTTTTTTCGGGGCCGGAGTGCCCCGGGAGCTCTCCCCAGCCGGTACCAAGGGCACCGACGGTGTTTTTTCGGGGCCGGAGGGCCCCGGGAGCTCTC